>OU015492.1:63139816-63804816 GCA_907164885.2 Dolomedes plantarius
GTGTGCCTTTGCTGACCAAGCGTCATCGCCAACTGCGCCTGCGCTGGGCCCGGGAACATCGCGACTGGTCAATGGATCAGTGGGAGAGAGTTGCCTGGTCAGATGAATCACGGTTTGTCATTCATCACGCCGATGGCCGTATCAGGATACGCCGTCTTCCAGGCGAACTGTTGCTCCCTCAATGTACAGTAGGTCATATACAGGCCGGAGGTGGCGGTATTATGCTTTGGGGGACGTTCTCTTGGGCGTCTCTGGGACCCGTGGTTGTGGTAGAGCAGACCATAAATGCTACAGGGTATCTGAACATCATTGCGGACCAGTTGCACCCTTAGATGGCCTCTGTTTTTCCAGCTGGAAATGGAATGTTCCAACAGGACAACGCCTCGTGTCACAAGGCTAAAATTGTGTTGGAGTGGTTCCAGGAACATGATGCTGAACTCCAGTTAATGTCCTGGCCACCAAACTCACCGGATCTCAATCCGATAGAACACATTTGGGATGTCATGAGACGGCAGCTCAGAGTTCAAAGACCACCAATTCGCAATATCTCGGATTTGCGTGACCGTTGCTTAAACATCTGGTACAATCTGTCTCCGGCCATCTACCAAGGACTTGTGGCATCCATGCCAAGGCGGGTTGAAGCTGTGTTGCTCGCCAAAGGTGGGCCAACTCGTTATTGACAGGTGGTCATAATGTTTTGGCTCTTGAGTGTATATATGTATATAGTAAAACTTCTCTAAGGTGGGCAGCCAGGGTTAAAAAAAAAAAAAAAAAGATGCCGTTTAGAGGGGTGGCCGTTGAATAGGGGAGAATTTCTCTATGGTGGCTAGTAATGGTTCCGAAAAATAGTGAATCTTTTGAGGGGTGGCCAGCTGGAGAATTTCCACTATATGTATACGTACATACATACATACATATATATATATATATATATATATATATATATATTTATCTATTTATTTATTTGTATTAATTGTTTGAAATATTCAAAAAATTTCAGTAACGTAATGCTTTTTACAGTTCGCTGATCGCATCAGCGTGAAATGCTGGTTGTGAGCGCTCTGAAGTCATTTCAATGCTATGAATTGTGCAGAAATAGTCGTGCTTCCTTTATGACTTCATAACTCATACCCACTTTTTAATACAGGATTGCTTACTTGCATGAATGTAGTAATCTTATGTTTGAATATTGCTCTCGAACTGTTATTTTGGACTCTTCTGTTTTGTATTCTTGAACAAGTATGAGGCAAAATATTCTTTCTCCCCTACGTCCATGTTTTTGCTAAGGTCACGTAACTGGGTCATTGTCACTAAAATGATGATTTTATTGATACTGAAATTGGAGTATTATGAACGTGACAGATCATTAAAACTGGACTAAACGATACCGCAACATCGGACCTAATACTAGAACGGTTTCAAAATTGCCCAGTTTAGGGCTGTTAAGGATTAGGGTAATCTGATGTCTTTGGTGACCTTGCGAAGTCGCAGTATTATACCTTTTTATTCTATATCTTTTGCCTATCAAGCAATTGAAAATTAAAAATCATGTCCATGGTCTAAAGGCAATATTTATATTACTTTAGAAATTAATAGTTTTAGGTCAGTTAGTTAAAAATATATGCATTTTATATGATTTATATTAGCTTTTTTTTCTTTTTTTCTTTAAAAAAATAAATAAATAAAGCGGAGGCACTTGTCGTGTAGACATTCGCCTATAATTCACCGCAGTTTGCTGGCCATTTTATTATTGGATAGGTAGACCAGCATTACCCTCTATGAAAGGATGACACAAACGGAAATATTTTAGTGGCACGACGCCGGGATTCGATCCGAGCACCCTCAGCACCGAAAGCCACCGTGCTGTACCACAGGGCCATCACAAGCAATTTATACTAGCTATGATAATATAATCGATGTACTATAAAACTACCACTACTACTACATCCATTTTTATAAAAAATGCAGTTATAAATTAGCTAAGTTGCTAGAAGCTTTACCATTCTTGTGATATCGCCCACTCCGGTGGCTTCTGACTTAAGTTGCGACTTTTTTAATTCGGCGGGAAAATTTTTTCTCGAATAGCTATTATTATAAGCAAGTCATATCTATTCGAACATTAGAAGGTTGAATCGAATTCTATATTACTATAAATCATTTCAATTGTTACTTAGTATTATTACTTCTATTACTTTGATCATTTTTCAGCGTGTATAGAAAAGCATTTATGAAAAATTATGGAAAGAATAAAAACCTACTATTTTGTTAACATTGTACCGTCTTATGATTTTCTGGTAAATGAAGCAACCAAATATGAAGGTAAAACACTGTATAGCCGCGAAAGAAATGGTAAAAGGGTTTTCCTCAAATCTGATTTATCAATACAGGGATGAAGTTGTCAAGTGTTTGGTAACAGAGGATGACGTCTCAACGACGTATGCCTATGCTACAACGATATAAAACGCGGTTCTCAACCATTTGACTAAGGAAGTATTGACACCTTAAAAAATTACTACAGTAAGGTGTAAAGCGTGGTACTGACTCTAGCCTTTAGTTCCAGCCTCTGCAATCTATCTCTCGATGTCGTCGGCAATGCTGGAGGGGCCGGTGAATAAAAGGCAGCTGGAACAATTTGGTACCATCTCACAAGTCCTTTTATTTTTTGGGGACTAAACCACCTTTATCTGTAGGGTGGAACAACCTATCTGATTTCCCCCCTCCTCCCTCAGGGTGTTTTTCCAGTTTTTTATTTGTCTCCACATGGAACCCAACTTGCTCATTCTAAAAAAAAATTTTCAGCGTGTGTCGCGGTAAGACGTTGCTCTGTGCATGCCGGCGCGTTTGTCACGTTCCTGTCTGGATATCTCTTCAACTGGATATTTTCATCACTGTGTCATATTTAATAATTTGGGACGTGGAAGAGATTCTGATTGTTATATCAATTAGAAATAGGTAAGTCGTTAGAATAATTTTCAAGAATTATTTAATTGAGCCCGAGAAGAGTTAATTCGTATCTCCTGCTTATTTATCAGATTTTTCAATTAGTGTGTTGACGCCATCTCAAAATCTCGTAACAATGCACTTTACCCTTTTTTCCCCCTTAAACACTCAGTGAAACATGTGGAAAAAATATTTTACCCGATTCATCTTTTGTATTATTAGTTCCATGACAAAGAGAAATGGACAGGGTTTCTTAGTCAGGATCGCAACATGACTTAGTGTTTTAATAATACAGCAAATCTGCCTAAAAAGCAAAAGCCGTTGGATCCGATTTCCGAGTCAGCCAAGATTTTTTGAGAAAGAACCCATATTCTTAATATTCCATCTCCGTTTTGTTTAGCCTCTCCTTTTCTTTCTAAATACGAATTTTTAAAAAAAATTAAGCTAAATTAAGTTTTACTATATTTCCTTGATTTTTGGTCCCAATCTATGTTTAAGTTATATAAATAGATTCCAAAATGGTATCCCTTAGAATAAAAAAGTATATATAATTAATTACAAATATGCTTGTATACTGCCATTAACTTGAAATTTTGCTTTAGGAATCAGGTTTAAACTTTCACTGAAATTTATTGTTAAAATAACTAAAAAATTATATTAAAATTAGTTTTGTGAAACATACATTTTAATAACAATAAAATTTACATTAAATTAGGACTTACACTGAGATTGCATGATATTTAATATTAATATTAAATTTATTTCCATAAAAATTACTTTACATTTTAAATGCTTTAATGTTTACATTAAGTTTAATAACATGAAGATTATATTTTGTGATAATCTTCATGTTATTAAACATGAAGATTATCACAAAATAATGTATACTGAAGAAATTTATGTAAAGGTTACCTTACATTTTGATGCGATTTATACCGAAATTACAGCATGATTACATTTTATTTTAATTTATAGAGATATCTGACTACCCTTTCTAGGATATATGTATATCGAAGTCATCTTCTAATAAAGTAGAAATGACAGTTTTTGCACTAGATAAATAACAAAGTTTATTATTCCCTTGACATATATAACGTGCAGGGTAAAAACAATACTGAGTAAAAACTAGTACCAAATGTTATAAACACTATACAAGGAAATGAAGTTCAAGTACAGTCGAACCACGTTATAGCGAACCTGGTATATAACGAACTCATGGATATAACGAACGAAAATTTTGGTCCCGCCGTTTTCCTATTGTATTTAATGTTAATTTATCCTTTTATAGCGAACCTCCGAAATCTTAAGAATCGGCTATAACGAACCTTTTTTTCAGTAGACCAATGACATTTCTTTTTTTTAATTTTTAAGAATGCTGAAGATACAACGAATGTTGAAGAAGATGGTGATGAAGATTTATCTATCGCGATGTGGATAGAAAAGCACAAAATTTCATCATTCTCAGATTGTGACATACAATTGTTCGAAACATGTGATGATGAAGTCATTACATTTGAAAATCCGACTGGTGAAGATATTGTGGAAGAAATTAAAATGAATCATTCTGAAATCGAAGATTCTGCATCTGATGCTTCATCAGCATCAGATGCAGATCCATATAAATGACGAAAAATCTGATGCTGATGCATATAAATGACGAAATCCCCACCATCTCAAATGCTACACCAGCGATGCGTGTAATTAATAAGTTTTTGTCTACACAAACAGTGGAAGGTAGAGTGTTGGCGTTATTTGATGTATTGGACAAAGAAATTCATAAAATGGTTTTGGAGGTGATATCACGTCAGCATAAGATTACCGATAATTTCTGTATCAAAACATTTAGCAACAACTGAATGTAAAACGAATTTATTTCCATTTGTCTTCATATTTAGTTAATTTAATTAGCATTGTGTCAGTTTAATGTAATCCATTTTAGTCAGTTTAATTCTTTAATGATCATTTTCAATACATTTTATAATATCTTAATACATCATTATTGAATACACATAGCAACTAATGAGTTATACATTTTGTGAACTCTAGCATTTTTCTTAGCGGTTCGGATATAGCGAACCACCGGATAAAGCGGACAAAACCTTTTGTTCCTTGAAGTTCGCTATAACGGGGTTGGACTGTACTCACAATATATATAAAGTCAGACCAGTGATGCTGCTCGGTAATACACTATTACTATCACAACAAACTATTTATGCCAGAGGGGCAAAAACTCGCTTAGGCTTAGAAGCGATCTAGCTATGAGCCACTGAAGGCAACTCGCATAAACAGCTCCAAACAAACCAGTCTCTTCCGCAATCTGGCTACGCGGTATTTATAGCAACTAGCCGCTGCGCGACCAGCATGGTCGCTTTTAGTTTTATATTTTCTTTTGCAAAACAACCTTCCTTACATAGGTAAACTGAAAGTAGCCTATGCAAGGAATGTTACCATCACCTGTCATCATAAATATACGTTATTAAGGGGTACCAAATCGTAGTAGCTCAGCCAAAAAATTTATAATTGCTAAATTCACTATAAGGCTGATTCGAAAACATCGGGATTAATAAAATGTGAATTTCCATTACTTCAGAACAGAGTTAAAGATAAGATTGAGAAACCCAATACCAATAATTTAAAAAATTATGTACAATTTTTCAAAATTAAGATATCTACACTTTATCATTACATCAAATAGGAAATTGTTGGGGAAATTTTTTTTCACTTAAAATATGGAGTAAAAATTCACCAAGTGCTAAAATATAGTGTGGATTAAATCACTCTCTGTATGTACTATTGTTCACAATTCAGATATCTCCACTTAATCATATCAAATAATAAATTGTTGGAAAAATATCTTCACTTTTAAAAATGGAGTAAAAATTCAGCAAGTATTAAAATATAGTGTGGATTACAACTATGATATTCTTACAACTTCTTGATATACACAGTTGAGTATTTCAAAAGTAGGAGATACTACAGTGACAGAATAAAAAGAACGGACTCTAGATAAACCTACATACAATTGTCCATGATTAAATACTGGATTTGATAGGTCTGAACATATTTTGTCAAAAGATCAGCGGTTGTAATATGCGTTGTCACTACACACACGCGGTTTTAAATTGCAGACGGCCGCTAATGTTTACATCCGGTAGTTGCAGTCGTTGCCATTCGGAGTGTAGAAATATCGTCGATTTTTGTGCCACATACCTACACGTTTTATATATATATAGATGGTTTATGCTGAATTTAGCTTTTTTTTTTTGTAGCTTCTTTGGATTTATGCAAATACAATGATCGATTATTGTTAATCGATCATTAGGTAGACCTTACAAATTGCATTAATATTCATATAAAATTATGATAAACAATTATTAATATAATAATATTATAATAAAGTTATTAATTTCATGCAACATTCTGAGATTATGGGGGATTATAAACGGTCATTTCAATATATGGCCGATGTCCCATTCCTACCAAAGGTTTTGACCTCCTTACAAGGAACATGATTGTTACGTTTACATAATGTTTAATATTAATAGTTAACACATATCCAGTTAAAATTAAGTAGATTTATTATTATGATAAATATAAAATTAAGGAACAATACTTAGTTCAGTAGCAAAATAGACACAAGATAGAAAGAAACAAGTCAATGCATTCTTTAATTAATTTCAGTTGAAATAAATTGATTCGTTTCCACTGCCTTTTATTTGCTTTGGTGTAATTAATCTCTCTCTCTCTCTCTCTCTCTCTCTCTCTCTCTCTCTATATATATATATATATATATATATATATATATATATATATATATATATATATATATATATATATACATATATATATATATATATATATATATATATATATATATATATATATATTTATTTATTTATTTCTCTTATATTCATTAATAAATTATAATTTTTTTCAAATGGTAATGAAAACCGGAAACTAATGTTAAATTTGCAGTTTTACCTAATTTTTAATAAGCCCATTCTGGTGAATTCAGTAACCTTTTCAAACTGTATTTCAGAAGCAAAGCACTCTCACTTTAATAAGCAACCTTATCGAGCATTAAATAACTATAATCCATCAAAAAAATTTCTGTTTTCCGCCATCACGTACTTAACGGTTCCCTTTGAGATAAAAATTATCCCGTCTCTTCCTCGTTTACGTTCAGGGCTGTCCAGTCAGCAGAGATAAAAATCTAGCTTCCCTAGCGGTTTTTGCATCAAACCAAGTGGCCAGAGCGTCGAGGGAAAACAACGGGTTCGAAACCGGGATTGGATGCCATTGACGGAATAATCAGGAAATTATTTTTTTTCTTCTGTTTTACTTTCTATATAATGTCCCCCATCAGTTTTCTCGTAGACAGCAATTTTTTCCTCCGTCGTTTGAAAAAATTCTCCTTTCCAGTACTTCGAGGTATTTTATTAATATAATAAATTCATACCGTTATATTGCATTTTATTTGCTTTTATTTGCTTTGATGTGATATAAACCCTCCTAGCAATATCAAGTTTAATAGAATTCTATAAAATTCTCTCGAAAAACAAATCGAATGTGAGATTATATCATTTATAAATTTATTATTTTAATAGTGCTATTAATTGGATAATATTATAAATATAAACCATGCTAGTTTTATAGTTACTTTTAAAAGTATAGTTACATATTAAATAAATAAAAGAAAATTTATTATATTATTCAATATTATAACTTTTCATTGATTTATAGTATTCATGAGTATAATAAATTCATTGATTTTTAAAAATATGTAAGTGACCAGAAAGCTTCCAGTTTTAAAAGATTTATATTTCAGTAATATAAACCCTCTTAACGATGGCAATTTCAATAGAATTAGAAAATAAATTCTCTCGCAAAAACGACCGAATGTGAGGTTATATCATTTATAAATTGATATTTTTAATAATTCTATAGAAATGGATAATTTTATTAATATATACCATGTTAGTTTTATAGTTACTTTTAAAAGTATAATTACTCATTAAATAATTAAATGAAAATTTATATTATTCAATGTTATCAATTTTTTTTATTTATAATATTGATTAATATAATAAATTTATCGACTTTTAAAAAAATGTAAGTGACAGGAAAACTTTCAGTTTTCTATTAAATTTTCAATGTAACTGATTATTGTAACTTTTCAGTATCATAATCTATTTATTGTTCAGCAACACACCATAAATAAAGAAAATTAAACACTAAATGAAAAACAAATGAAATTTTAATGTTCATTAACTAAATAAAACAGTTCTACAGAATTTTAGTCCAACTAAAAAGAATAGTTTTCCGAAATCCAGGCCGGAAAACTGAAGGAAACGGATTATCAATGGCCAGGTTTTTGAATGTCAGCATGTACTACGATTAAATACGATCGCCATCCTGATTTCCCTGTCTTCCAAAATCGCGTTCTAAATGCTGCCGGCGATCAGCGGGGTTTGGTTTGGAGCGCTACGGTCAACTTTTTGCTACACGAGAGATAATTTGACCCGGACCTGCAGTTTAAAGCCGATTCCGAACGGCTACAAACATACATGCCAAAAGTGGGACTCGAATCCACAGGGTTTGAACTGAATGCTAGTGCTCTAGCCATTCGGCCATCAACTGGCATCCATCAGCGGGGTAAAACGATCCAAATTCCTGTGTTTTCTATTGTAACGTAACAAATCTTCTCTTTAGACTCTAATTCTCAGTATTTTCCTCTTTAACTAAAATAATTTTCTTTGACCGGCACATTTGTTTTATAAAATACATAGTTATAGAGGTATTTTCATTTTTATTAAAAGGATTTTTAAAATGTAAGTTGTTTTAGGAAATACTTGTAATATTCCGTAAATTACATGTGCTAACGAGACTATTGTTAGTTTTTACCGTAAGGAAAAAGAACACATGTTTACATGTATTAGCTTTACATGCTGAGGAATTTTCTCATTTATTCTGCGTATCTTCGAAAACTAGTTTGTCTTATCTTTTCTCAAATTAATTTCATTAGCTCCCGGTACGCCTTTTTTTTTTTTTTTTTTTTTTTTTTTTTTGTCAAGGATAATGTCACTGTGCCTGCTGTATTGGAAACTAGATTTATTACCCGGCTTCGCTCGGGATTCAGTTTCTGTTATTATTTTTTCTTCAATGATTAGTCCCACATATAGCTGACCATGCGAAAAACATTCTTCTGTCAGATCCAGTTCAGTGCTCTCTTCTTTTTGGGAATTTTAAAGCATTAATTTACAGCTAGTCAGTAATGTTTGAATGGATTTATTATTATAGAAGAAGAATCAATAATGTTTGATTGGACTGAGAACACAATCAATATTAAAACACAACAAATCTGATAATTATTATAGAAAAAGTATATACACATATTTCATGATGTAATTATTTCTCAAAACTAAATCAGCTGCTATGTTTCAATGTCACTTCAGTTATATAAATCATTGCGTCAAGGCTAAACGCACGTGTTTCTAGCTAAGTAAACGTGTCCTTCAGTATATTTGAGTTTGAACAGGTATCTTGGGATAGTTTTAATGCATGAAAGGGATTGAGAACACATTCATTGAAAATGAATGACTTTCCATCTTTATATTTTATTTTTAAAAATAAATATTCCGGCATTGCCACGTATATGAAAATAATATATCAAATTCATTCTTGCATGCGCCTATCTATATATATAAAACGTGTAGGTATGCGGCACAAAAATCGACGATATTTCTACACTCCGAATGGCAACAGCTGAAACTACCAGATGTAAACATTAGCGGCCGTCCGCAATTTGCAACAGCGTGTGAACATGGATTTACGCACTGAAATCAGGAATGCTTGAAAGCAAGCTGCATGATCAAGTCAAAATTGGGAACAGTCTCAAGAAAGAAAGCGAAGAAGAAATAAATCATTAAGAGAGAGGTGTGAAAGAGGGAGCATAAATGATCGCGAGGTTAGGCTAAACCGTCGCCGGCATAGCAACCAACAGCCAGTAATAGTGAATTTTCTACACTTTTTTCAGTACTTGCTGAATTTTTACTCCATTTAATAAGTGAAGAAATTTTCCCAACAATTTTATTATTTGACATGATTAAGTGTAGATATCTGAATTGTGAACAGTAATACATACAGAGAGTGATGTAATCAATACTATATTTTAAATTTTTCCCCAACAATTTCTTATTTGTTGTAATGAAAGAATAGATATCTTAATTTTGAAAAATAGTACATACAGAGAGGGATGTAATTTTCCAAATCATTGGTGTTGGGTTTCTCAGTCTTATCTTTAACTCTGTTCTGAAGTAATAGAAATTCACATTTTTTGATCACTATGTTTTAGAATCAGCCTTACAAAGAATACCCCTTAACAATGTATGTTTATGATGACAAGTAATGGTAACATTCCTTACATATGTTACTTTCAGTTGAGTTGTTTTGCAAAAGAAAATATAAAACTAAAAGCGACAATGCTGGTCGCGCAGCGGCTAGTATATCAATAAATCCCGTTTTTAATTCATGTCTATTTATTTTTACGCAAATGCTATAATTTAATTGCCAACAATGAAATGTTACAATGACCTTGGACAAAAATATCCGTTGATACCGCGCAAACTTATTCTAATATAATTCGGGAATGGAACGTCGTAGCGGAATGAAAATAGTCACATTTTCCAAGAACATTAAACCTTGTAAATTTCATCAAGGTAGAGGTCACGGTTCTTGAGTTTTTGTGACTCACACATACAGACACGACCCATTTCCCGTTTCTGCTTTATATATAAGATAAGCTTTGTTTTTAGCTATGGTATATGCCTCTGTATTTGGAAATATGAAAATATTAGTTTTTTATACAATTTATCGTTTACATTTTTTAAAAATATGTTAAAATTTAATTCCATTTATGTTTTCCTTTTTAATTCAGTTTATCACCTGGAGATTTATCTATACTTATCTCTGAAATATGCTCATTCTAATTCAGTTTATATTCTGTCCACATTCTCGTAATATATCCCGTTGGATTAATATAATATGACTACCGCTTGACGACCATATACCGCTATGTTTCTCCAAAGCGGCTTATATCATGTAAACACGTTCACCCTTTTCTACGCCACCATTTATTATTGGCTTAACGGGTTGACACTTCTCTTGACTCCTGTAATTGTTGGGGAGTAGCAGGGCAACCGTTTCTGGCATCGGTCACAGGCAAAAAAGAGATCGTTACGCCATTGTGGTAGATGCGGTATTAGGTGACCGTGGGACCGCCCCACGTCACAATGGGTACTCTCCACGAAAGAAATGATGGGTTAGGTCACTGAAAGGGTCACCATTAGGGACCCTTTCATCCCTCAAATGGGCCTGTTGTTGACTGGGTGGGTTACGTTCGTACGGTGTTGCGTAAACAGTGTTGGCGAGACCAATTGTCGTCGCCAATATTAATCTTCGCCCGGTCGTAAATTTTGCAATCGAAAGCCTGCTCTGAGAGCTAAACACGACGTGCTGGAGTGGGGTTTATTGTCCAGGGTACTGCAGAATGGTCAAGGTAGATGGACTGGAAAGCCATCATAGACTTTAAAGACTTCATCCCATTCTCATGTATTGCCTATTTTTCTATTATATTCTCTTCCGCAGTTGCGTCCGATTAGACGTTGTGTCCGATAAGACTTACGGAAAAAAATATAGAGGAGTTCCTAAAATTAATGGTAAAGCGTCAAAATTTGAAATCTAAAGTCAGTAAAAAGAATGAAATTATTTATCCGCATTTTATCATGTAAACCACTAAAAATGTGTTAGCATGTAATAAGTAAATTAACCATCTTTACTACATTACAACATCAACTACCATGACATTTTCAATAAAACATTAGATAGGCAGTGACAGTAACTGAGTTAATAGTTTTACAGAATATGAGTAACTTGAAAATTATTAATATAGGCGCCAGCAGACAGTTGCTATTTAAGAGAACAACTAAAATAAATTCTATTGAATTAGGGACTAAAATAAATTCTAATATTGAATTTTATGAAGGACAGTTTAGCTGAGGGATTAACTCTAGAAATGCTATCAGCGGATCTTCAGTGAGTCATACAAATCTTTAGACTGTATTATTTGTTTTTCATTCAGGTTTTTTGCATTATGACTCTGAAAATCTACTCTTTTTTTTATAAATTGGAATTCTTCTAACATTTTGAAGTTGGTTTGGTTGAGAACGTTACGGCCATTTTTTTCGAGGGGGGGGGGGAGTGCTACATGAGGGCTAATTAGACCGGGATCTACCGCTTAAAGCCGATTCCGAACGGCTGCGAACATCCATGCGAATAGTGGAACTCGAACCCACAGACTATCTAGTACCGAAAGCCAGCGTCCTAGTCATTCGGACCCCGTCCGGCTCCCAACATTTTGAAGAAACAATGATTTCGCCTGGCCTTCGTTTTTGCTCTCTTAACCTGTTTTAACCTATTATTCAATTCATGTGAACTTTTTCGTGTGTCATAATCTGTGTGACAATCTGTACTGGTTTATTATATAATTAATAAAGCGCTCAAAGACGAAAATTTTGCAGAAATAATTACAGTTTTTGCATCTCGCTTTCAGATACGACAGAAACGTTTAATCTCTACTTTATGTCGTGAAGATAATCAAGTAGAAAAAGATAGAAATTTAGAAAACATAAAAAAAAAAAATAAGCTGTTATTTAGAGTCATTAATTCATAAAAATTTTCATAATAATTAAAACTCCAATATTCAAATGACGTGTAAGTGTTAGCAAACTCTTTATTGCAAGTTAATTAAAAACACTGTCACAACCTTCAAAATGTCTTCAAGATTTTTTTTCTTTTAAGATTTTTGTGAAACACGATGAACCATATGATGTTATCCATTTTGATGCCTCATGTTCTAGTAGTCGCGATATTTCGCCAAATTTTACGCGCCAAAGTTCAACCCCGCTCTGCCTTCACCCACCCTTTCATAACCTTCATTTTTTTCCCTCAATCTCATTCTTCTTCGGATGTCATCGCATGTCTAGCGCCCGTTATTTGAAATAAAAAAAGAAGAGGGGTTGCTAACCTGTTGTCGGTGGGTTCCTGTTTTGTCCACCCACTACGCAAGTCGACAAAGGATTGCGGGATATAACCCCCTCTCTGAAAAAAAATACACCCAAAAAAGGAATATCGCATTCGATGACAATAAATAACAAGACCGCGGGTCGTGTTTACGCGGGCTACCAGCGTGGCTAATTCAGTCCTCTCGGCCTGACTGGTGTCAGTGTGGCAGAAATGAATCCAGATGTCGCAAAAACGTGCTCGGCGCGGTCGTCTTGCCGGAAGTGAGACGTATTAACAGCTGGCATCAGCTTTTTTAACCCCGCATAAAGTATAAGGCTTCGATCTCTTTCAGCATTTTTAGATGGAAATCTGGTGCTTTTAGTTACGTGACCGTTGGTCGCTTCATCTGACTGCGATAGTTCGAGGGAAACTCGAAGAGTTAAGCATATCGTTGTAGAACTTGCAACTTTGATACTCGTGAGGTAAAACAAATTGTAAGATGTCTTGGGAAGGGGTTATTCAATCGACACATACCGTAAACAGAGATTTGCAAGAGGCGATTTGAACACAAAATATATAATCATATCGGTGTTTGAATGACTATGGCAAACATTTTGTAGTAAATAGAAAAAAAATTAAAAAAACTGGGGCTTTGAGGATGACTTTTAGAATAGTTTCGCAAGTATGTCGAAGCATGCTGAATTAATTTATTGATAAATAATAATACAGATCCAGATAGCTTTCTTATGCACTCTTGCAGTAGAATGTCTTTATTCACAGGTGTCCAGTTAAATAATCCCGATTACATAAAGAATATATTTATCAGTTTAAAACTACGGGCTTTAAACAATATGATACTATATTTTAAAGTTATTCTTAAACTGCATGTATTATCTCAAGTTCGAAATCATATAATACTTTTCACAATAATATAAAGCGGAAGTAAATATGTTTTTTTCTTAACATCCAAAACTTTCAATTTTATTCCATACTATTTATAGGTAATAGCGCAAATTCAAGCTATAACCTTAAATGCAAATTTAACTTTCAAATAGACGTTAAATCAGTTACATATGTCTGCATTTGGAGCTACTGCAACTAAAATATTCTGAAAATTCTTTCTTACTGTAGGTTCAATTTTCAGCTTTTCAAGTTACTTGAGGTCCTCTTCCTTCTCTTTCTCACAGGTTGTGTGGGTGTGTGTATATAAGTATGTGTCATATATATATATATATATATATATATATATATATATATATACATATATATATATATATATATATATATATATATATATATATATATATATATATATATATATATATATATACATTCATGGACAAAAAAATTAGCGCACCAAGAAATAATTGCGGGATCGTAACGAAACTTGCAATGAAGGTACATGTCGGGAAGATATGCAAATGATTAGAAATGCAGCGTGATTGCGCATTACGTATAGCCGGTAGAGGGCGTTGAACATCGTACTCTGTGGAGTATAAAACAGGTAACCAAAGCTTGTTTCAGTGTGCTGAATCATTTACAAAGGAAGAGCTGAGATAGACATGCCATTACGCCGTGTTCGAAGACAATATAAGCAGTTGTCGCAGTTTGAGAGGGGGAGAATCGTCGGGATGATGGAAGCTGGGTGGTCAGCTAGGCGAGTAGCTCGTCAATTAGGCCGCTCTGATTGTGTTGTGAGGAGGTGTTGGGACCAGTGGACCCGAGAGATGTCATGTACACGAAGACCAGGCTCAGGACGCCCTCGACAGACCAGTCGTCGAGAAGACCGCCACATCGTAAGAAATGCACGCGTACAGCCAACTGCTTCATCGGTCGCCATCCAGGCACAGGTAGTATTTTCACTAGGGGCCTCTGTGTCTTCTCGAACCATACGAAGGCGCCTGGCTGAAGGACAGTTGGTATCGCGGCGCCCATTACGTGTGCTGCCCTTGACGCCCACCTATCGACGCCTCCGTTTGGAGTTTTGCCGCGCATGAGGAAACTGGACTGCAGCGGAATGGAACCAGGTCGTCTTTAGCGACGAATCCAGATTCAATCTCGGCAGTGATGACAATCGTGTTCGTGTGTGGAGAGCCCGTGGTGAACGCTTCAATCCTGCCTTTGCTGTACAGCGACACATCGCTCCCACAGCTGGTGTGATGGTATGGGGTGCCATTGCCTACAATACACGGTCACCCCTAGTATTGTTCCGTGGCACCATGACAGCCCAGCGGCATGTTCATGAAATCCTGCAACCACATGTGTTGCCACTCATGCAACGGCTCCCAGGAGCCATTTTTCAACAAGACAATGCTCGGCCTCATACGGCAAGGGTGTCACAAGACTGTCTCCGCACTGTTACTACCCTTCCTTGGCCTGCCCGATCCCCAGATTTGTCTCCAATCGAGCATATCTGGGATCATTTGGGACGACAAGTTGGGCATCCCACGAGTTTGAACGAACTAGAGGCAAGGTTACAGCAAGTATGGAACGAAATGTCTCAAGACATCATACAGAACTCTTATGACTCAATGCCCGATCGTATCGCATCGTGCATTCGCGCTAGAGGGGGTCCAACGGAGTATTAACTCCTCCGTTCTTTTGCCTTTTTCTCTGAAATAAATTATCCTTTTTCTTTGATTTTCTTATCATTTACTTATATCAAAGTAGTCATTACGTATGTAAAATTTCGTTTCATTTTGACGAATCCTTCTTGGTGCGCTAATTTTTTTGTCCATGAGTGTGTATATATATATATATATATATATATATATATATATATATATATATATATATATATATATCTTTGGCTTGGTACAAGAAGTGCCTAAGTCAGTTTTCTCCAAGATGAGTTTGTTTGCTTATGTCTCCTTAAAAAAAATATTTTTTTCAATGTAAGAAGCACCCAAGTCTGTACGAAAACACTTCAGCGAACGCAGCATCGGAGTACGAAGCATCGGAGAAATTTAGGTACTTCTTACATTGAAAATAATATTTTTTTAAAGAGACAAAGTCAATGCAAAGTCATCTTGGTAAAAACTCAATTAGTTTTTAAAATTAATTTTTTAATGATTTTTTGTGCCCCTAAGAGGTGCGCGTACCTCTTAAATGTGGATACAGCCCCTTCATCACAACACTTTATTCACCAAGAAGAGTATTTCTGCACGCTAAAAGCGGGGCGCTGCATTATCAGTCAAATTCCGATGCGCGGGAGAGAAGAGTGTTGGTACAATAACTTTTGGCCCTTCCTCCCCAGATACACACTCCTACGGTTTTTGGCCTTGAAAAAATTAAAAACCGATTTACAATTTTCTTTTTATACGGTTTTTGGACTGTCGACAATAAAAAACCGAATCACCAAAGTAAGGAAAACAGGCTTCATGCGGAATCCCTCCTTACTTTGATTAAATAAAGGGGATAACTCATCTTGCACTTTACCTTTTGGGTGATGTGGAAAAAACTGCGTTTTTAAAGGAAAAATAAATAAAGACAAATGTAAATTATAAAACTTATTTCTAATTAAACAGTGGATGAAACAAATCTAATTAAATCTAGTTAAACAGCATCTAACAAATATAATTAAACAGCAAACTTATTCAATTCAAACATGCGAATCACGCAACACTGTTATTAATTCTCAATAAAATCAGACGTACATATAATCAGACGAAGGTCTGCAGGCTCAAAGTTTCTTTCTTATTGTTTGTATATAATTTCAGTAGAAACGCGCTAAGCGCATCGTGTCTGGCCAGATGAACATACATATATATACAGGGCTAGATTTGAGGCGGAACGCGCCGGAACGGCGTTCCGGTACCTCTCTTTAGGGAAAAAAAATTACAATAGTTAAAAACATTTATTTAATCACAAATTACTCTGTTGTTAGTGAGTGAGCCTGACCTACTACTCTTTACACTTCACATTAAAGAACCATTCACAGGTCGTAACGATCGATTATGATGTGGGGCTAGGGTAGTTTGTTGAGCGTTACTATTGAGTACAGCGAAGTGCGACTATTTCACGGAAGCGGGTGGTATTGTGGCTTGACCTTGGCCGGCTGACGGGACGGTAGTCTGACTCATTTTTTCGGACTGCACTGACTTTTCGCGGGTTTGCAAATGAGGTATTGATTAGCCCCGACCCCTCATTTCGAGAAACGACTTCCCCGAGGCAGCTACCCTTCTTCCATGTTGTGTTGTTGAGGTTAGTTGCGTTTTAGCAGTGTCAAGTCTGTGTGAGTGCGATAGATTGTGAAGTAAAATGAGCAAAAAGCTAACCGATTTCTTCTCCCTTTCGGGTGGCAGTAAAAGACTCAAGCACAGCATTAGTTGTGACTATACCAGTGATGACAAAGTGGTTAATGACGATGACGGCGAAATGAAAAGCCTAAGTTCGCAACCGTCCTCTAACACTGCAAGCGAAACAATGGCTTTAGAAAAGCTTGACTGTAATGTAGAACACCCTAAAGAAAAAGATACTCCTGTTGAGTGCGACAATGTCTTGCCAGATTCCTGGACTAACTCGCAAAAAAACTAGTTTTGCCAAAAATATGACTGGTTGTTTGCTAAAAATGGAACGTTAGGATGCAGTGCTTGTGAAAAGGTTGGGGTTTTATCTGTTCATAAGAAAACAGGTATGAACATTTCAAAAGCATGGGCGAGTGCTGAGATGAGTAGCTACGGCGACACTAAAGAAAAAAAAAGCAAACTTCGTTAAGGAAAAAAATGTATGAACACAAAGAAAGTGCTGGTCATAGAGCAGCTGTCAAAATTTTATGTGAAGGTAAAAATGAAGTATTGGAGAAAGTTGTTTTGAAGTAGCGTGCTCACGAAAAACAAGCTACTGAAAATATATTTCGTACTGCATATAAGATTGTTAAAGAAAATCAGTTCTTTCACAATTTTGAAATAGAAATTGATTTGCAAGAACTTAATGGGGTTGACATGGGTCGCATTTTACACTCATACAAAGCCTGTACTAACATTGCTTTGCACATAAGTAAGGAAATCAAAAAAACATTTGTAAATAAAATAATGAAGAATGAGACGAAAATTGGCCTGATAATTGATGAGTCAACTTCCCTTAGTAACAAGTCAAGTTTGATTGATTACGTTCGTTGTTCTTTGCCTAAAACTGGTGTGTGTGGTTCTACCAACGTCTTTTTAGATTTAGTAGAACTTGATGGTCTTATTGGTAAGGCGGTATTTGACTCTTTGATTAACTGTCTTCACTCTAATGGAATAACTGACACTTTTTAAGTAAAAACTTAACAAGCTTAACATGTGACGGCGCTGCTACTATGATTGATAAAAACAATGGTGTTGGAGCATTATTTTGTGTAAAATTCCCTTCTGTTATTGTTTGGCACTGTGCTAACAACAGGCTTGAGCTTTCAGTGTCTGATGTAGTTCAGTCAGTTTCAGGAGTTGATAGATTTAAATCCTTCATCGACAAACTGTATGTTGTGTATCGTGCTTCACCAAAGAACAGCAGGGAACTGCGAACCTGTGCAAGTTTACTAGAGACAGAACTTTTAATAATCGGAAGAGTTTTGAGCACACGTTGGGTTGCGTCTAGTTTCAGATCTGTGTCAGCCGTTTGGAGGTCTTATGAAGTACTAGTCCATCACTTTAAAAAGCTTCAAACGACCGAAACAGAGACAGCAAAGAAAAAAGGAACGTTTTAAGGCCTCCTCAAAAAGATTACTGAAACTAATTTCATTTTAGACCTGGGCTTGATGGTTGATGCATTGCAAGAGCTCTCAGAGTTAAGTGAAGCTTTGCAACATCGCAACGTTGATCTAAGCCAGGGGTGGGCATTAAGTCGATCGCGATCGACCGGTGTACCATCAAGACATTTTGGGGTGACCGCCTAAGATCTAAGGCGCGCATACTAAAAGAAACATATTTATGGAACACCGATGCCAGCTGAACTGGAGAATCGACTTTTCACAATCGATGCGACTGCGTTTATTTAAGCAAACGATTCAATGAATGTGTAGACGACACATGCACCTTCATTGGAAACGCACGATGACGCTTAAGTACATACGTCGGTTACAGATTCATCGGTTCACGTATGTTCGCTGCTCACTGCATTGAATACGTCCACGCTCCACAGTCTAGCAGTCGCTCATAGTTGTTCAAATATTCAACTTGACAATTTTGTGTTACTTGTGTTTTTGTAGTAAAAATAGTAATCTGTCACATTTTAAAAGAGGGGTACAATGTCGAAACCAAGTGTTAAGAAAAGAAAAACATACAATTTTAATACAGAATGGGAAGAACAGTTTTTCTTTACAATGGTGAATGCAAAATGTGTGTGCTATATATGTCATGCAAGTGTGGCACTTCCAAAAAAAGGAAACGTTGAAAGGCATTTCAAAAGCATGCATGGAAGTTTTGATACAGATTTTCCGTTAAAAAGCGAATTGCGTAAACAAAAATCAAAAGAATTTAAATCCCAATTAATCGGACAACAATCATATTTTATTGAACCCAATACTATATCTAAGGCTGCAACATCTTTTCGTGTGAGTCATGTGTTAGCAAAACATAAGAAACCTTTCGCAGATGGAGAAATGATAAAAAAAAGCGTTTCTGGAAGCTAGCGATTCATTATTTGATTCATTTAAGAACAAAAATGAAATTATGTATGCAATTAAAGACGTACAACTTTCACGTAGAACTGTCACGTGCCGTATAGAAATAACGAATTCTGATCTGGCTGATCAGCTGACCGACGATATTACTAACTGCATTTGCTTTTCCTTGCAGTATGACGAATTTACGGACATGGTTGATATTTCTCAACTTCACATTTTTATAAGAATGGCTTTTAAGGATATGAGTGTAAAAGAAGAATTATTAACAATATTACCTCTAAAGAAGAAAAGACGAGGTTTACTGCGCTTTCAAAAATTACATAGGAGTAAAAAATTCCAATTTATAAAGTTGTATAGATGACAACTGATGGGGCCCCATCAATGACCGGCACAGTCAATGGATTTTTGGCTATGTGTATCAGAGACGATGACTTACCGCATTTCCTTTCTTATCATTTCATTATTCACCAACAGGCCCTCTGTTGTAAAATTCTAAATATACGTCATGTTATGAGAATCTGCATGAAAATAATGAACTCAATTCAAGGAAGAAGTCTTCAGAGAAGAATGTTTCGGGCCCAACTAGAAGAAAACGAATCTGATTACGTGGAATTGTCATATCATGTAGATGTTCGTTCGTTAAGTCGGAGTATATTCTTACAAATATTCAGGGACTTATTACAAGAGGTAAAAGATTTTTTGGAATCAAAAGATGAAGCGTACGTTGAGCTTAGTGATGACGTTTGGTTGATGGATTTCGCTTTTGTTGTTGATATAACAAGCCATCTTAATGAATTGAACTTACAATTGCAAGGAAAAAATCCAACAATAATAGAATTGATTGGATTTGTTAATTCTTTCAAAAACAAGTTAAAGCTAATATCTTCCCAGTTGATGAATAATGAACTAAAAAATTTCAAAAGTATTTCTGACGAGTTGTTTAAAAATGGAAATACATTAAACAAAGAGAAATATTATGATGAAATAATAAAACTTCACTCCGAATTTGGGAGACGTTTTCTAGAATTTACTAGACTAGAACCAATTGTTACATTCATGTGTTACCCATTTGGCAATGTCTATGTGAAAGAAATAACTGAAAATATAAATTATATATTCTCTTTATCTCTTGAGGAAAACGAAGATTTTCTCCTTCAAAATGACATAATTTTAAAAGCACGTAGTTCGGAACCTAAGAATAACTTTTGGAATCTAATGGAAGAAGTAAAGTATCCTAATTTAAAAAAAAGTTGCATTTCATTTAACATCGTTCTTTGGCTCTATCTACCTGTGTGAATCTGCATTTTCAACGATGAATATAATTAAGACAACATATCGTTCCCGTCTCACAGACGACCACTTAGAATCCAGTGCAAGATTAGCAGTTAGTAATTATATACCGAGAAATTCAAGATTGGCGGACAATATGCAGACTAAGTCTTCTACTAATTATAACTACAAGAACTAACTTTAGATGAAAATGATTTATTTTTTAATATATTTTGAAATTTTTGATAGTAAATGCATCATTTGATATTATTATATTTGTGGCTATTATTATCATGTTTGTATCTTGCGTTTTGCTTTAAACGGGGTTTTACAAGAGTAAGTTTTTTTTTATTGTAGTTATGTAGGTAAGTACATATTCTGTATTTATTATTAAGTTATAATAAATATTGCAGACCTTTTTTTTTAGCTCACCACAACAACGCCACTGGGTGGACCGCAACACCTTGAAAAAATTAGAAGTAGCCCATACCCTGGAAAAGTCTGCCCACCCCTGATCTAAGCTATGCTAACAAAAAGTTAAAAATTACAGCTTCTTTTTTTGAGGAAAGAAAATCAGTTCCAGGATTTTACTCATCGATGGCTCAAGAAGCAGTAAACAACTTGTCTTTTTTCGGAGTTCCTCTCCACGAAAAAGAAGGTAGGAAAAACAATCAGCCTTTGAACTCCGAAAAGTTTTACGAGGCACGTAAAAAGTCTATTGAATCAATACTGCTCAGTGAAAAAGGCTTGCTGACACCATCAAAGTAATGGATGAAAAAACTGGCCACAAAATGTCCCAATAACGTTTGGGGAAAATGAAATGCGGAAACTTGCCTCCAAGTTCAAACTTAATGAAAAGCAACTAATTACAGGATTCCGAGAGTATCTCCACTTCAGAGTGTTCTCGGAAAGTCTCAACCCGTTGAAACTGTCAATTAATTCGATAGCCATATAGTCGAGTGAATGTGAAAGAGGTTTCTCACAGATGAACCTCATTATCACACCATTGAGATCATCACTGAATATTGCAACAGTTTCTGGCCCGTTGTTTGTAAAGATCAATGGACCTCCTCTTCGGTTCTTTAATCCAACTAAGTATGCTGACTCTTGGCTTGTGTCTGGACACCCTTCAGTATTAGCCGTCAAGAGTAAGGAGAGTTCAAGAGACAAGAAGTATGATAAAAACATGTTGAACTTTTGGACAATCTTTTAGGATGGGCACAAAACTCAAAAAATCATGAAACTGTGCTTTTTACTGCTTTTATTACTTTTCTACAACACATTTTTGTACTTGTCTTCTTCTTCTTCCTCACAAGCATAAGTACAACATCCCCTTACAGGCCCTGGCTGCCTCAACCACGCGCTCCTTCCTGCGTCTTCTATCTGCAACGACTCCTCTCCAATTTTTTATTTTCAAAGTTTTTAAGTCTTTTTCAATGTCACTTAACCATCTAGTCGGTGGTCTACCTCTAGCTCGGGATCCCTCAGGTTTTTTAAATGTCAAGATCTTAGAGGGATTATCTTCCGAACTTCTCCAAACATGGCCAAGCCATCTTAATCTATTACTACGGAAGACTTGTGTTATTTGTGATTGCCTATAAAGCCTATACAGTTCAAAATTATATCTGGTTCTCCAACGTCCTTCTTCCTGCACTGGGCCAAAGATAGCCCCGAGGATTTTTCTCTCAAACATGTCCAGTGAGCGCTGCGTGTCTGTGCTCAAGGTCCACGTTTCACTTGCGTAAAGTAAGACAGGTAGTATTAATGTCTTATAAATTCTTAATTTAGTTTTGCGAGATTAGATCTCAATTGTCTTCTCAGCCCAAAGAAGCATTTATTAGCCCTTTTGATTCTGTTATCAATTTCTGTACTTAGTTTATTTTTGTCATTAGTTATTGTGCCAAGGTATTTAAATTCATCAACTTTTTTTGTACTTGTCTTGAAAAATAAAATTTGGAATTAAATAAAATGTTCAAGTTTTTGTATAACCAACGATTTCTTTTTTTTCTGGCCAATAATTTGGAATACCCCCCCCCCCCCCCCAAGAAGGTTGCCGTTCCGGCACCTCTCTTTCTAGAAATCTAGCACTGTATATATATATATATATATATATATATATATATAGGATGTTGTGCCTCCTATGATCTATTGTTTCTGCCCTGTGTTGAATTCATGTAACTGCTAAGGCCTCTCAAGTAGTTCCTCCTATGGCGTGGTCTTTTAGATAAGATACCAATCTACCAATGCCGAGGGACCCAATACCATTAAGCATACTTGGGTGCACTGTCCACCTAAATACCACCCCTCGATCCCTCCTCCCACATCTGAATCCCGATTTTAATCTCTAACACTGAACGGCACTCTCTCGAAAAAGAAAGAAAAAAAACCTTAGATGCGTGAGGAGATCCACCCCATTCCGAATAACTTTATAGAGGGAAGAAAAGGCATTGTGAGGCAAAGTAAAAAAGAAGTGTGGTTTGCTGTGAAAATAACTCCGTTCTTCTTACCAAAGAATTTGCATCGCTCCCTAAATTGAATGGGTGGGGTGGAATTATGTGTTCGTCTCCATGGATACTTCTGACCACGGGTACTCGGGAAACTTGGTCAGAACAAATGATATCCATCTTCTCTCTCGACATGACTGACGTAATTGTTATACTTTTCTTTTAATTCTTTCCTTACTCGCGTAAGGAAAGTGGGTTTGTTTAATTAAGCTTGATGGATATCCTCTCTACTGACTGCGTTGTCCGTGGACTTTCAATGAGGTGTTACAAAAAAATTGTATGTAATTGTCATAGGAAAAATCCTTGACATGTCTGTGTTTTACATTGTTTTTTTTCTTTTAAGAAAGCAGCATAGTAACTATTTAGAATTTCATTTATCAATAAAACTGATGTACTGAGATACAATAACAATTAACCCATTTTTTAAAAAATTAAAAAACATATATTTAATTAATTATTTATTTATTACGAACTATCAAGAAACATTTGAGACATCTAGAATAGTCAAGAACTCAGCAGTTGTCCCTTTGTCACATATTCCTCGAATACCAACGTCTGTATGTTTTTAATTAAAAGTTCTCAGATGTTTCACTGTACTTAAAAAGCATATGTATTATACATGATAAAATATGATATTTCAGCAACAGTTCGTTTATAGAACAATAATTTATTTTTCGATTCATTCTAAGGCCTTGTTCACTTTGCACCCAGAGCTTTGTGTTGAGTTACATCGTTGGCTCCGAGATTGTTGACATGACTTATGATTCGTTTGATATATCACGTGGTCAATGAATAGAGCTTGTTGTAGAAGCGCTGAATGTTAAAATTCACCGCGGTGTATGGTCGAGAAACGGTCAATAATAAAACTCTTGTAACGACTTCAGGGGCAAAAAAATAAATAGAGACTTGAACACTAAAGTGGCGCGTAAAAGAAAAGCTGTCTGTGTGGCCATTGATAGCGATCAAAAGACTTTAAATATTGAAAGATAGATAATGACGTTATTTTATGGCCCACAATAAAACTTTCAGATAACGGTCAAAGTTGTATTTCAAATGAAAATTATGGTGGGGAGGTACTTGGTGGATTGTGAACCTGAGCATATCCACCAAGTACCAATAAAGAAGGGAATATTCCCAATAAAGAAGGATATTCCTACCCTTCTTTATTGGGAAATAAGGGACCAATAAAAAAGGGTAGGAACTGCTAAGAGAAAGGCAGCCCACTGTCCAATGAAAGAAAATGGGGCGGGCTAAAATGGCCCTGGTAAACGCACAACAGCCCCTCCAAGAGGAAAAAAAGAGAGAAGGTCGACAGATTTCGCTTGCGGTTCCCTGGTGCTCGCACGTTATAGAATGCCGATTGAGCTGTCTCAGAGTCTAGCGAAAAGTCCTGGAATCCGTCAAGATGCTGCTGCATATGACATGATGTGGGCCCCTGTCATCGAAATCATTCATTGCTGTAATCTTCAACAGTAGTAAGTGACTCCCGAAAGATCCTAGAAATAATTGCTTTGTTAGAATATTTTCTCTCTGCTTCTGATTTCTCATGTATTAAATGATAATATGAAGAATAACCTTATTCTATTATTAATTTCACTTTAAAAGAGTTTTTTTAGTATTGTCAAATAAATGTACAAGTATATATTAAAAGTAGTATATTAAAAGCCAATTCTCTGTGTTTCCTTGATTGCCCCAACACATGCACGCCTAAATTGTTTTAAGGTTATTAAACAACCTATACTTGTGATTGATTCAAATCTTTCATGCTACGTAACGCTCCGTAACGCTCCGGACTCAGCGCGAACAGGCCGTAAGTGCTTCATGTTAGAAACCGTGAGTGTGCTTAATTGTTACTGTTGCTTACAATTTTTACATTTATCTATTTTGTGAATCAATTCGTTACGCCCATTTCACTAAGCTCTGGAGCTTTAGGGACTTTTTAGTGCATATTTTCCAAGTGTTTTTTTGTGGTAACAGCTATTTTTTCTATCTTCGAATTACTCAGGACTGACCAGTGACTCAACCTGAATATGTTTAGTTGGGAAGGAAAGGTGCTGACATTTGAAAAAGGGTATTGCTATGCTGTTGGGGATTTAAGAAAAATCAACACTGATATTGCCATTTCTCAGCGTCCATACTTGGTTGCGTAACTTCGTCTGTCCTGAGTATCAGCATTTTATAGAATTTTTTTTCGTATTCTGCAAAGTTAAATCTCTTACTGTCTTGTGTACTGACCGACTAGCGATGGTAGAGCCAATCTACACACTATCAATAAAAATTGATTTTCATTACCGGGGATGGGGAAGGAGGACAAACTGGTGCCGTAATCATGCGTCGGTAGTCGGTCAGTAGTCAGTGTGCATCACCTATCTTGATATTTATAATTTTGTTCTTGTATTTTCAGAAACGAAATCCGGTTTTAAGTGATCATACCCGAGCAAAAGTGAGTTAGTGGGACCCATGGGTAATAATATAATCCCACTAATCCATTTTCAATTCAACCGGAACCTCCCAAAGGCAACTATATGCATACATGCTATGATAAAGGGAAAACAATAAAAGCACTCGAAGAGAGTAACCGGAAAATCTCGAAACATCCACAAAGCCAGACATACAAATGACTTAAACTTTACGGCCAATAAACCATCGCACAGGAACCGTGTCCACAGAAACAATAAACTCGAGCTTTGATTACTTGATTCGACGCTTTCGATCGCTGTTGAAGTTAACCCCTGTGACAGTAACCCGATCTGAATAAAATATCTGCAACGAATCAGACGCTGAATAAACATCTCATTGAATTCGGGAGATCAAATGCTATGAGCATCTCATCTCAAGTGCTGTGGTTTATATGGAAATGATGACTTTGGATCATTCCCAATTAATCCCGACTAACATCGAAGACTTCGTTATCTGCCATCCTAAATGATCCTGACAGTTGTATGGTAATTCTTGTCAATTCTTTAAAAGCGTTAAACTGTCCATTGAATATTTTGAATATTCACTATAAAAACTAGAAATCGATATTAAGAAGCTTTGAAGTGCAATAATGCTACATAAGTTCCTTGTTAAATGCTTTAATGACATCTGTCTTTTTTTTTTTTTTCAAATAAAAATCAGTGAGAAACACCTACTTCATCGATGCAATATATGTACACGGCTGTCATTTATCTGCTTACAAAAAAATTGATATAAAAACCCAATTGCACTAACATATATATGCTAATCATATAAATCTTGTGGCGAAGACCCCAAAAATAAACGCAGCTTCATTTAATTCAACAAAACTAAACCTGCTGTAAAGAACACATTGAAGAAGGACTATTTTAATTTAATTAAATAGAGCGAAGACAATTTGAACTCAGACACCAATAAAATTAAACCAGCATATTATATCAAAATTGAATTAGAGGTTCTTTAAAATCCCCTTTAATGATATCATTTAAACAATATAATCATGTGATCACTTGTGCCAATTTTGCGCATTGTTTCGTTTACGCTTGTATAACCCTACCAAGACACGTGAGTAGATGACACTTTCTTCAATCCCAATTCTTTTATTTCATACTTTAAGGTCAATTGCCTGTAATTAAATATTCAGGTACTTTTGTCACCATTCCCGTTGGAGAATTTTCAATAAAAACAAAATCATTATCAATTTCATCCCACTTTCGTTTGTAGGCAAGATCTTAATTATTCCATATCGAGTAGAATGGTTATTCCCTCAAGTTTTGTCAAAATCCTTAGATTAGCTTTAGTTTTTAAAATGGCAAAGTCTTTAGAATATTTTGAGGTCTCCGTCTCAGAAATAAACTTTCACCGGTAACTGCAAAAAAATAACAGTGAAAAATTTTCTGAGGAAATAAAATTTTTTTTTTTCTTGCCCATCAGGGTTTTGCGCTCGAGACTAGATAACAAGCACAGAGTAAAGTATAAGCATTTATTCCCTTTTGAAAAGGAGAAAAAAGGACCGTTTTCAAAGTTACTACAAGGGGCTTAACTTTTTTTATTGTTTAGAATTTACAAAAGAGAAGAACTAGGATTAAGTTTAATTGGTTCACCCTGTACTAAAGTGAGAGTCAAGGTGTATTTCATTGTAAGGTAAAGTTGCAATTTGTCGTGAGAATTTTTTTATTCATGACTGTCTTTATATTTAAGTGTGAGACTTTCCCCCCTAGTTTAGAAATGTTTCAAAGCTTATTGTAGGAGATGTTTTTGAATCATATGAGCCCTAGAGTTTAAGCTAGGGAAATTTCGACCTCGGAACTTTATCTAGAATATGTTGGAGGTGTTCTTCAAATTGATTATGCTATTTTTATTTAAGTAGGTAGGAATGGAGAATTAATATTACCATTTTCGCTAATCATTAAATTATTCAGTACATATGGACTATATATTGATTTACTTTCAGAGTGTAGAATTTTATATAGTACAGCGATTATATGCTAAATAAATGAATCAATGGGGGTATTATAAAACAAGAGTGATAAAAAGAAAAAAATAGGAAAAATCCCATACCGCCACAAATTTTCTTAAAAGCACACGTTTATGTGTGTGGGAACTACTATCATTAAAATAAATAAATATAATCTTCATTCATGGGCAAACGCGAAACGATTTAAGGCTTTGGCTCATAAATTTCAGTAAGTCATAATTATTCTTATAAAAGTTGCAGATATTTACTCCCCTATAGGCTTTTACGCAGAAGAAACTTGAAATTTATGCTAATGCTCTTTGATAAGCTAGGTGAAATAACAGACCACGAGCTTTCGGCTTGTTTATTTACTGTTTGCAAACAGCGTATGTGAAAAAATTTGTTCAATGAAAAGAGAGAGTACTACCCACGAAATTTGCTCCAAGTTGCATTTCGAAGAGGGTGGCTATGGCATACAAGTCAGGTTACCATAGTAACTGATAATGATGGTAAATAATTATAGCTAGTTCCTGCACGGTATGCGTTTGTGCGTACGAAGTTTGCTGCTGAGCTATTAATTGTGTCACGGACTTTTCTCCCCAACGGAAACATTTGCAATTTGTTGACCACTTTTCTTCACCTGTCGTGTGGTCAGGGATATATATTTTTCGAAAGCAGGGTTTGATCCAGCTCATACATAGCTCCCCCTATTTTGACTTTTTAATCAAAAATGAGACTGTGAACGAGAACTTTACAAACTCTCTTTGACATCCTATGTACTACCTATGGTGGGCTTTGGGATAAACGAAGATAAACTTTGGAAATCTATTGAATTCATTTTTTATTTAGTTTCTTTTTCGCAATATTGTGGTCTATGTTGTCTATTACCATAGATGTCTCAAAAATACTCATTTCAAGAATTAGTTTTTTTTAATCTTCTTATCTCGAAAAGTTATTTTTAAACTTTTCTTTACTCCTTATTCTTTATTTGCTTTCTGCATTGGAGGAGCGTTTAAACTCTGTTTGAAGCATATCGTTATTTTTACCATAGATCCCAGCACTTAACCAATTTTTAGATTCTGTCATATCATTTTATTTCTTTCAAAATTCCATGTTTCGATTCTTCAATTTATTCGAGATAAAGATAAGGTGTAGTGTGTGAGATTATTCTTTTGTCGATATAAGCTGTACAGATACGACACTAGTTCTTTTAAAAATACAGCTACCGGAGCATTAGTGATTTTCATGGTTGATCCCTCAGGTGTTCCAGACATCTTTCGCTACACAAGGATCAGACCGGTATCGGTAGTTTTAAACCAATTCCTAACGGCTGCAAGCACCCATGCCAACCTCTAATCATGTGACTCAAACGTCTTAACTCTGGTATTGAAAGCCAGTGCTGTACCCGGTCACTGTTGTTTGTAAGAGTTCTTTAACAAGCGCTTAAAAACCTCGTCAGACTCCTGCCGCATCCATCCCATCTTCCAAAATTTTCAGAAATCGTCAAGTGAACTTTTGTCATCCTGATGTCCATAGTCTGTAAAGACTCCAGGGTAAGTCCACATAGGAGTTTCAGCACTAGCTTCAAAGAGACATAATACTCACAATTTAATTCATAAAGCAAAATTAACTGAAAATCGGGACTTCAAAATTAAATTGACCCTGACGGGGAATTTTTAATTAATAGATTACTAATTCGGGGAATCGGACTGATACTCTGATTCAAAAAGCAAAATTTATCTTTAAAGCTTTCTATATTTATCTTTAAAAGCTTTCTATATTTATCTTTAAAAGCTTTCTATATATAATACAGTGAAATTGGAGGCGTACGGCCTCTAGCTCGGTCTCCACCCTAATTTATAAAGAACAATAAATACTGAGGCTTTTCTGTTAATATATTTAAGGTATTTCAGAGTCCCGTTGCGCCCGAAGTAAGTACCCTCCAATGCCCTTCCTCACAGCTAACGCCTCTGAGTTAAAGAGTTATAGAAAAAGAAGAAATGCATTAATTTGAAGTGTTAGTGGCGACGTAAAAGATGCGAGCATCGCTGTTTTCTTTATATATGAGTCACGTTTTACTAACTGCTTATCTTAACTGTAACCTCAACGCTTTACCAAACGGAAACACGACCAGTAGCAATGCATTTTAATAGAATCGTTAATATATATGCATTTTAATAGAATCGTTTAATAGAATCGTTTTCCAGAATAGTTAGGACGACAGCTTTACTGGCTGTATCTGTGGGAAAACGTTTTTTAATCCCCCCACGTGTTCAAAGCCGGTGGAAACAGGCAACACTCTTCCTTGAAAAACACGCAGCTGTGTTTCAAGCTCTCTGTGGGGTCTTTGGCAAAATAAGACCATACATCCATACATCCAGTACGCTACATTATCGTGAAAGATGTTCGAAGAGTTTAAATTCCTTTTTATGCCTCTACCACTTTTACCAATTACGTTAGGCTCAATGAACATGCCTACTGAGCAAGTAATCTTACTAATGTACATACCAGACTTTGGTGTTTGCTGAATAAGTTAAAACTATAATGTTATATTTTAGTGACACTATAACGTTATAGATATTTTAGTGACACTATAATGTTAAAACTATAATGTTATAGCACTTTCTAAGAGATAAAGTGGCGATTTTTAATAGGAAGTTTCACTAAAATGTTTTTTAAAATTTTATTTATTTACTTATTTATTTATTTATTTTTGAGATTTATAGATTGAGTATCGTGGATTGGTAGCGTAAAATATGTTTTCTTTCTCCCGGGAGAACCCAAAAAGTTATTTCCCAAAAGGAAATCTTTCTCCAACTTTAAAGCAACTGACCTTGATGCCACGGTATTTGCGACTGAATTACGAACATATGGTTGCAGAATGGCATCTCTAATATGTGAATCAAGCAACTCAGTCAATAAGACCCTTGCATTCGGTTTAAGTAACCATGGCAACGAGTAGCGTGCCATCAAAGGGGGTTTTCCCCCTTCATTCTTGAGCAGGGGGTTGCTTCGCACTTATTCACTGGTCAATGGAAAATTCGTGCTATTTACAGATAGCCCATTTCTAGTACGAAGCTAAGCAATTAACATTATAGCTTTCTAGAAACTAATAAAAGCTTTCAGCCTTGAAAGTCTGATTGATGCATTTGCAAATATAGTAATAACCTAGAAAAAACGCTTTCGTCATTATTAGGGAAAAATAATTTCGTGAAAGATATATTGGTGTGTTTGATAACCCGTAACAATGCTGTCGTATTGTATGTGTGTCGCTGAGTATTATGCAATTACGATCTTCAACATGAGGTGAGATTTCATATAATCATGATCTAAAGAATGCAGTGAGGTGGATTAAAAGTTAATACAGCTTCTGATACACTCCTTTATTTTTTAAGAAAACGAAAATTAAACTATTCTCTTTCCCTACAATTAATTTTTATTTGTGATTAAATTTTTTAATGTCCAATGGACGTTGAGAGAATAGAGCTTGAAAGTTTTAGAGATGTTAGGCTGTAGTTTTGGAAACAAAACCTCTTTGAATTGCTGTAAAATTTTTTATGTCTAATGGATGTATGTTTAAAATGTTTAGATACGTATAAGGCTTGTTTTCGAAACTAACGTTTCATATGATGATATGGTCTGGGAATCCCCATTAAATTTTTTTATGTCTAATGGAAATTATGGTACTCTAAACTTTTATATCTTTTATAAACCATTTACCTTAATGCTATGAACAATGGTGACTCTCGAAAAATATAGGAAAACAAGTTGACGGAGAAAACTTTGTGGATTATAGCAAAAATAATCGTAGATCCAATTACCTCGAAACAGAAAAACATAATGATACGTAATCGAAACTTTTTTGTTAAATCGGAAGGTATGGCAACCTTAACAGGCGAATGCTAACTATATTTTTCTGTTGCTGCTTGAAATTTATGCTGATGTTAGTTCCTGGGTGTTGTTAATACATTTTCAGGGGGGGGGGGGGACGTCAACTAGGGCTTTCAGTTTTAGAGAGCATTTCTAATCTTTTATAATTACAAAATATTATCATTATTAAAAGTAGTTTAAATTAATTTTCGGAAAATATCTTCTTAAAAACACATCATTATCATGACCAGCACTTTACTATCCATGTGTTAGAAGATCGTTTCAGAAATTCTGAATCGCCAGTAGTTTTGAAAAGCGATGATTTCAATATCGAAAACAGATTGATGCGGGGAATACAGACATACTGACTTGAATAAATAAAAATAACAGGCTAAAAGATTTGATTCCGTAGTTCTATTAGTCTCATAATACTACACCGTTAGTCCGAAACTTACAGAATGTCTCTAAAAATTTCTAGAATCTAAAGGCTTGAATCGCTGTATTACGAAAACGATCGTATTCATTGTGTCTTCCTTATATCCAGTACTCTGTAGACGAGAGTCGTTATGAGTGTTGTATTAGAAGCAGGTGATTTGGGGGGCAGGTGAAGTGGAGATCTCCCTTATTCAGTTTTATTATTTCATCGTCCCCGACACCCCACCCACTGTAGAAACAAGCGGATGGCGCGACAAAAACACGCTTTACACTACCACCAATTTACTTGTCACACACTCTCCTCGTTGCCGCAGTTCCAAGGAACGATTGTTACGACTTGTCGATATATTAATGAAACACCATGTAACGGCTGTCACTCAAAAGCCTCTATAGTTATGGAATGTATTGTAATAGAGTGTTTGTGTGTGGTAGAAAGCTGCTATAGAAATGAGGCTAAAATTCTTCAAAATACTCGGGAAATACTTTTCCTTTTTTTTTTTTTTCGAATGAAGAAATGTGTATAAAGAATGGTTCTAGAAAATGCTAAGTAGATTAATGCATTTTTTATGGAAATATTTTAAAATGTGTTATTTTAATGAATTAACAGACCTAAAAAATTGCGAAAAAAATTCGCTTTATTCATAAGATATGATTTTATAAAATTGATTATAAATGCTAAAATAAAAGTCGTTCAAATGGACAAAAAAAGCAGAGAAAAACAAATATAAATAATGTGTCAAATATCTATGATCTACACAATTACATAAGCAAATTTACGCTGTAAGGATCCCTTTCCAGGACTGAGCTCCAAAGCAGGGTCTACAAAAATCGATGCTTGAGCTATATCGAGATGTGTGGAATTATTTTGTTCGTTGACTTCTATCACATACTCCCACTTTCTTTTTCAGGACGAACGACACATGGTATTCGCTTTCACATAATCATTTAATCCTTTCACGAAATTGATTTCTTTCGCTATGAAGAATTTTTATTATATATTTCGCTTACTACAGTTTTCCTTTCCAACAGTAGGGCTCCACTCTAACGACCACATTGACCCAGTCTCTAAACTTTGAGGTCGCTATTCAACCACTGAACTATTCTAATGATGTGAGGAAGTGTAGGTTTTTTTTAATTATAACATCCCTCACAACATAAATGTAATAAATTATTAGACATGAGCTAAACGCTGATTACAATATTTCTCTGCGGGCATAAGTTTTTGTATACATTCGTTTATATTTACATATATGGAAAACTTTTGGCAAGCCAGGAAGTCTGACACTTGAGATGAGCGAATTGGAGATTAATAGTATTTATTCAGTCCTATACTGTCGATTGTAGCCGTTACAGCAATAAACTCCATAATATTTCTGAAATGCTATCCATTTGTAAAAGTGATCACTTCACTTCCTAAAGGAGATATCCTCATATCGCCAGGAGGGCTTAACTGGACAAATCACCAACTGTCGTTCGGAGATCAGGCAATATTCAAATTCTGTCAGCCTAAATATTGGCACAAGATTAGTAATAAACGGGTACTAAGCCTCTTGTTGTATGTGAAATTACTGATGGTATTTGAACTGAACGAAAATAAGAGGTGATATTTACATGACCAAAATGAGGAAATAAATTAGAGTAGTTACATACTTGTATACAACCAACTGAAACACTAGATGATAGCTGTCGGTAAAAATAAAAAATAAAATAAAATAAAGTGAAAATCATTTTCCACACAAAGTGAAACAAACGAAACAACATTGCATCATGATCTATTCTTGCAAGATAAACTTCTGTTACAAAAAGCACTTTTTTTAGTGCATATTTCCTTTTTCGAAGTATTAACAAAACTCTTATCGATTAAAAATTCTGTTATCGATTAATTTTACAGATAGGAAAAAAAAAGAGCCGTCAACTCAACAATCTCTTTTTTTTTCTTTTGCTAATGTCCCTGGGGGGCTGACTACATTACACCCCAGTCCGGTGTACATATGAATACAAGGAAATAGAAACTCAAATCACACAATCACAGAAGAATTTTTATTAACAAACGATGACACCGGCGATGGGTTGCAGCTCCCCTTTCTAGAAGGAGCTCTTCTTTGCAGGCTTCTTCTTTTGCAGGCGGAAGACTGACTGGTTCCCCAGAATACAACCAAGTCTTATGCGGGAATCGAACCCGTGCCCCTGCTAATGCTTTAACCACTTAGCCACTGGGCGACACTCAGCAATCTAATTTGCCTCAAAGCAAGACAATAGGGATTACATAATAAAAATACTTGCTTAAAGTTTCCATTTGCTAATAATCTAAAGAAAACAGAAAGAAACATAAAACATTAGAATGAAAAATTAATATACTGCACAAATTAAAACAAAACAATTCACTTCTTTGAAATATGTACACGCATATATCTCATATACCACTGAAAAGATGATAACAGGATTAACTGCAAACATATATGTTTACAATTTATGATATATTTAACATAAGTATAGTAAGATCAATTGGCGAAAATTTTGAATACATTTCCAAAAATACTTATATAGACTTTTTGTGTGTGAGACCTAGTAAATGCCTCTATAATTTTAGAGACATAATTAAAAGTACACAACGGGGGCTCAGTCGGAATTTGAATCCGGGACCTACATGATCTGTAGGTTCAGTGGTCTAGGGGTATGATTCTCATTGCGGGTACGAGAGGTCCCGGTTTCAAATCCCGGTTGAGCCCTCGGTGTTTACTTTTTACATGATTAAAATATTTTACAAGCATCAAAATAAATTCCTGTAAATAATATTTCCTAAGTAAATACAATAAGCCCTAAAGTTATCATCATATCAAGAAGATGTAGATCATATAACATAGTATTCCATGTATCACCCATTTTTATCATCTTTTAATTGTTATTTTCATTTTTAACAATCACAGTGACTGACACCCATTATAGATCAAATTGCGATTTAAATCTTCCACGGGTCTATGGAGTTTTTATTCTAATATCGTTTTCAATGTTATTTTCTATATCTCAATATGTTATCACCCATATGAAATTAAATAAACGTAAATGCATGAAAATTAATTTTTTTCTTGATATCTCTGTTTCAAAGGAAGAAAGTAAAATACATGTAAAAATAAGAGTACCAAAACTATGCTAGCATAAACGACAGAAGACTGTTTCTTAATAATTTTTTTTTTAAATGTGACAGTATTAAAATCAGAAAATAAATTAAGGAGTTGGAATAGCTTACTAACAATATTTAATTAAAATATTTAAAATACAAACATAATTTTAAGAGTTCCACGTACGCTTTTCGGCAAGATTGAGGTTTTTAAAATTTGACTCACCCATTTTAAAATTACAAGACCGAAAATAAATGTAGGGATAAACAAAATAGATTCCCTGTATATACTTACGTTAGAAACGAAACGAAACCCTGTATTACAAAATAGATTCCCTGTATTTTACGTTAGAAACGAAACTGTCAGATGAGTCCAAAATTTAAGTCGAAAACTGAAATAGCAATATATTTTCCCATATTAGCAACTAAACAATGAGTATTGTTTTTGACAATGAGTTAACTTTTATAAATGTGCATTTTATTTCATTAATTCGTTAATTGGATACGTTATAGCATTTTTAGGTTCTTTATAAGTTTAAAAGGAGCTTTACCGATTTTCTCTATTTATCCTAAATTTTTAGTATTTGTCAGGCTTCTTTCCTCATTTAATATTGTGCCAGAAATACTTTCCATTTTTACCCCATTACTCCTGTGAATGTAGCTGTGGTGGAAGGGTTGAATCAAGACGTGGAAAATACTTTTACAGGTGGGATAATGAATGTTTTCTGGACACCTCACTGATACTTATAATTAGCTAGATGAGAGTTACATAACTAATTTTAAATCTAAATGATGAAAATGCATAGTAAGGACACTATTCTCCCCTTGTCTTACAACTTAACTGCTTTCTTAACTTATTCCTCTTTCAATACTGGGAACGAAAAAGGCTTTGCATTTTAACCCTTTAATGCCTGTGAATGCAGCTGTACCGAAAGGGTTGAATCGAGGCAAGGAAAATACTTTTACAGGTGAAAGGAGGAATTTCCCGTGCTCGTAACTTATTTAAATGTTACACGGGAGATAAAATGTAAGAAGTCTGATATAAAAAACCCACTTCCCTAAACATATGCTCCCCCTCCACCCCACCCCAAAAAATAAATAAGTAAATAAAAATTAAAAAAATACAAATATCAAGAGTTCACGTAAAACGCGGAACCCATTTCAGATCCAGATTTCATAACTTTTTTTTTCTACAATAAGGGCTGGATTCGATTCAATTTTATTTTAAAACAAATTGCATTGCCATTGAATTAGTCGGACTGAGAGTTCTTGATGTGCTTGAGAGGCCGAGATCTAGAAAATTTTCCTTCACGGCAGAGAAATTTTAATCGAAAAGAAAATGAGATTTTGATGTCTAAAAATGTATGACTCAGATGACTGATGCGACAATTAAAAGTTCATTGCAATGACTTAGGATATAAATATTCCTATGAAGTAAAAACTAAGAGATTTTCCTATTTTTTGGTGGCAAAGCGAGCAGAATCTCGAACTTATCATTGGTTATTAAATTATCTTTTATTATAATTGCAAAAGGGCTATACACTTTGTATAGTAAGTTAACGACGAAATCTAGCAACGCGTGTACAAATCCCAGGAAAGGCCATCATGGGGAGTGGGGGGGGGGGGGAGATTTCATTCACCCACTGGATCCTCTAGTAAGTAGCCAATAAGTCTCGAGGTGTGTATATGAGAAGATATCCCCAAGATAAATTGCTTGACATATTTTAAAAAGTTATAAATATGCTTATATGTTTAATAAATAATGGAAATAACAATACTTATCAACTGTATCAAGAAGATTGTAAAAGGACTTCAACAACACAGGAGAAGTAAATCTCTAAGACTCTAAAAGGTTTAGAGACGTCTATAACTGGAGAATAAGTTTATAGAGCAAGTAATAGAATTAAATTGTTGACTTTTCGTGGGCTCTCACCTTTGTCAACATGTTAGAAAGCTGCTTCACGGAGGAAAAGTTTTCTATTTTGTTAATTTTAAGGGAAGGATTTCAATCTTTTTCATTTTTTAGGAGGGTTTTAGGTCAAGATTTTCTTATTTCGTAAATAAAAATTTCAAAAACATATTTCTGTCTACTACCGCAACTGGTACTACTGAAAAAAGAAAAAAAATCTGAGTCTTCTCTTTGAGTTAGTAGTCCTTTTTATTAGTTGCTATAGTTTCATTAACAAATTTATATTTTTAATCTTTTACTTTATATTTTTTAGTATGGACGACGCATGAATAATGCGGTGTTTATAAAGTTCAAAATTGACTTTACACTGTAAATATTGGTGTGTTTAGCCCTCGTGTTACAAAAGGTTAATGTAGAGGGCTCGGAAACTTTACCAACCTATATCATACACTGATTTTGATTTTAAATTTCCATATCTCCCTGTTTTTCGGCTTTTGATCATTATTACACTAAAAAATTCCAAGGGCACTTATTTTTCAATGTTGTTATATAGGTAAATATATATGGTTTTCAGCTAATAAATATGCTTAAAGGAGAAAAAATCTTTCCGTGAAGCTACTGAGATCGCGAAATGACCTCTAATTGGAAAGAAAGGGCGGTTGCTATATTATGGACATTAGTTTGACTTAAGGCCCACTTCACTAAAAACATGCCTCCTCCCTCAAAAAAGTACAAACATCAAGATCTCGTGCAAGACACGGAAACTATTTCAGATCTAGATTTCATAACTTTCTTTTTTGTAATAAGGGCTGGAGTATATTCAATTTCATTTTAAATTAAATTGCTTTGCTATTGCATTAGTCGAGATGGGAATACTTGATGTATTTTAGAGGCTTTATATATTTCGGGTTTTTATCATTATTATACAAAAAAGTCCATAGGCATTTATTTTTCAGGGATGTTATATAAGGGTATAAATATATATATGGTTTTCAGGGGGTAAATGTGCGTAAAAGAGAAAAATCTTTCCGTGAAGCTATTGTGATTGCTAAATGACCTCTAATTGGAAGAATAAGTTGTTGCTATATGGACATTAGTCGACCTCTCATGCTGATTTCTAGATAAACACGACACAACGAAGGAGTCGTATTTGTCTGACCTACTTTATGAAATGCAATTATTAGTGAATAATTGTGTCACGATTAAGAGAGTATGACGGAAGTTAGATTAGCTATCGATAGTTTTCTCGCAAACGTCTTTAAATTGTTCAAGAGTTCGCAATATCTGCAAACAAATAAATGAGTGCCACAGGTTATAGTTGGGAACTAAGGACAATAGCTGATAGAAGCAGAAGAATCTCGATTTCCAGCCCGTCTTACATCAGATTTGAGTCAAAAGTATCCAATCACTTTCAACCTATAGAATGGGAAACAATTTTTAGGCAGACCAGCTTAATGAAGTGTTGTTAGATGACGGCAAACCCAGCTATTTAGGACATACTTTTAACATACATAAACAGATACGGAGCATTTTATAGCAAGGCAAAAGGAGCATTTTCTGAAGGACCCCAAATTTCGGAAGTGCTCAAAACAGAAAAATGAATATAGATTGTGATAGTTAAGTACTTAACGTGTTTCAGCAATTTTTTTCTTTCAAGAAAACGTTGATAACCCCGTAATAATTTTCTTTACCGAGTGTTGGCGCATGCGCGCCACTGAATATTGCGTTTTATATTTTGCTTCTAAATGAACAGTGACGTCACCAACTGGGGAAGCAGCGCAACTACAAGTCAACCTTGGCGGTCTTTTCGTTATGCAAATTTTACTGTTAAGAAGCTGAATACTGTTTAAACAGTATAAGAAAACAGTTAGCTGGGGAGGATGTGAGCAAGACCTTGAGAATTTGTATTGAAGCTCATAAGTTTAAATATTTTAAAATTTTAGTCGCTGTGTATTGTAAAGTTTTATTCTTATGTAATGTGCCGCTAATAAAGGAAAGAAGCAATCACAGCTGGTCCGTCATTAATTATTTTACGCAAGAAGTAAAAACAAACACCGAGTAAAAATAAAGCAAAAATGTTCCGCGTTTTAGGAAGTTAACAAATAAACTGAGATATCATCAAAATTATGTTTATAGGTTCAGACAAATTATTTCTAATTTATACAAATATTCTTTAATTGCTTGAAAAAACAATAACAGAACAACTTAAAATAAAAATTATTAAATATTTTAGATTTATATTAAATTATTATGTGATTCACGAAATGCATATAATTATCAGCAGAAGTTATAAGTGAAATTAACGTACAGTATCTTAAGAGTTTTGTTGTTCAACTTTCTGTTGAAGCAATTTAAAACATTTTTTAACCCTTGAATAACCAAGCCAGTAAAAATCATTGGTTTCGACATTGTACCATACCTGTTGGTACAACAGCTATATATGAAGTGTCAGAAGTTTTTGTATCAAATGGGACTATAAGACATTCAATTAAAAACTTTTACTTTTTACTTTTTATAATGCATTGAGGGTGATTTTTTTTACCTGCAATTAATTTACTTATTTGCCAATATATTTATTATATTAACATGCTTTCTGGTTATATAATGCAAACTAAGAACCTTTTTAATCTTAAGGAATGTCTTATTTTTAAAAAGTTAGTAATAAGAGAGCTAATGTCGAGTTTAAAAATATTTTTTAATGCTTTAAATGACATGCGGTTCTTTAAAATATCTCAGGAAAAATTCTTATAGGGTTATAACTAGTAGCCTGCTCTCTAAGCTTCAGTAAGTATTAGTTAATAACTAGGGAATGCTAGAAAATACCCCTTAGAAGAATAGGGGGGGGGGGAATTATATAATAAAAGCTTTTTACAGTGCACGTAACTTCATTTACGAGAGGGAGTTAACTAAGCAAGAAAGCTGATCTCATTGCAACAATTTTTTTTCCTTTGAAATATTTTTTTTTTTAAGGTGGTGTCTTAAACTTACAACGATAGTACTTTCCTGCATTAGACCATTTAGCATGTCAATTTTTTGCCACCAAAAGCGCCATGCGATGCAATTCCATGCAACCACCCTGAGAAAGCGTTTCCGTCTCAATTTTCTGCGCGCGAAAAATTAGTTCCCCAATCAAGGCGTCCCGTGTCTTTATCTCACAACCTGTTGCTATGGTTACGAGTGAGGGAGACAGCGAGATAAGAAGGTATTTTAGGAAAATTCGGACACCAGTCCTGTTCCCAGTCCTTTCGGAAGCGGGCCGGAATAAGAGATCGCGAAGGACGAGAGCGAGCGAAGTCGTTAAAAGTCGGAGGCGAGCAATGCATTTGGCTGCTGAAAGAAAGACCGCCGTTCAGTGCTGAAGAGCGGAATTCTCTCAGGTAGATCTCATCTGACTTTGATAAAAAAAAAAAAAACTTATCTGCGAGGCGGTATTTTGCGTTTTTCTTTTGCTGTCTCTTCGGCACAGACTAATGCTTGGAATATCTCTCTAATATGCTCTTATGATGTCTTACATTTATAACAAGGACACGGGATTTCGATTTGCACTTGTCATTTTTAACCACTCGTGTTCTCGACAAGTATAACAAGTGGTCTAAATGTAAATTATGGTACTCCCAAAATATTTTAAGCGAATATAATAAAGACTGCTTGTCAGCAGATCAAAGATTTTGTCAGTTTAACTCAAGATTATAAAATTTTCAAAAACTTTATTAAGGGCAAAGGACTTACTATATATTGGAGCAAAATGAAATTTAATGCAGTAAATTGTTTTCAATTATCAGTTTACAAATGCCTTTAGATTTATCTTGAAATGCGGTTTGAGCTGCTTCTTTTTTAGTGGAAGTGTCTTAATCCTTTCCTAAACTCTACTTAGAATCCTAATCATCTGCCCACATTAGCTTTTAAAAGTGTATTTCTCAGATTTATTTTAAGCTCATTCGTCCTACACATCTTTTATTTGATGTTTCATATCATTTTAATCTAGTTATTTGCAGATCCACTCAGCTGGCTTTAGTTAGCAAAAATAACTCATGTGGTCTTCTTTAAGGGCTTTTCTGACGATTGATTTTACTGTAGTAATTTTTTAACTGTCCATTCATTTTACCATCTCCTTCTATCAAAAATATTTTCATGTTTGTTGTCTTCAGTGCTCATCTTCTACGAATAATTTTAGCTACATGTTTGCTCTTAACAGGGTAACTGTGGCATTGACCTCAAACTAAGTAGAGTATAATAGGATTTTGGTCATGAGCAACGTACACGCATCGTATATTCTGTACATTTGACATATTTTTAAAAAGCAGGATACTTTTGAGGATTCTTTAAACGGATACTCCAATAAACTTAAAATATTTCTTCTAATTACACCGCTGAATATACTGAAGATAGAAAATATCCAGCTAAACATTTAACTACATTTGACTGTATATTTTCAGCCATGCGAAGTGCGCTAGATAAGTGATGTTACCTATTTTAAAAGCATTAGAAATTAGATATATTTATTTATTTCTGTGCAGGGAACCGAACATTTTACGCAGTTTAAAATTTCTTTGGAAAGAAATCTTTTATATTACTTAATATATTAGAATACTTAATAATGATAATTAAAGATACTTAAAATAGCTTTCTAAATAAATATCTATAGTTAAAAATTTATTGGCTGCAAAAATATCTCTGTCACAAGAAATCCCTCTATTTTTTTTAATCTAGAGCATTTAATTAAAGGAATATAATATATATAATGTATAACAATTTATTTATTTCGAAGGATAAGAACAATAGTCGACAACAGTCAGTTATTTTTAATTGCGTCCTCTAAGGTATAGACTATACGTGAAAGAGAACAAAGGGTACCCTTTGTTTTAAAAAGACAACATACGTGTTAGTATATATTTCATACGTTTTAGAGTTCTAAATATTTAGTGCAACGTGTTGAAATTTTTGATACAGTTAACTCCAGAGGGTTTTTTTTTCTCCGTATGTGTGTCTGTCTATCTAAATTCTAAGTAAATACATACTCTTTTTTTCTCATTACAACTTTCGCAATTATAGAACCCAAATTTCCCGCTAATATTGAAATATAGCCTAATTTTCGCAACTTTCAGTATTACAAATATTTATTTTTATAAATAAGCTTAGTAGTATGAATTTTCTCCCAGAAGAATTTGGGAATCCCTTTTCGTAGAATTTTCGCAACACATAGCAAAACTTCTCTTTCAAATTTTCTATTGTTCCCACCGTAACACTTCTTGAACGAAGCCTGATTTTCCATGGAAGAATCTGTTTGTGAAATCCTCCTTCGTAAAGGCATCTTATCTTGGTTTGACTACAGATCTTTATTTTTTTAATTTCAGCTTCGGATAAGACGTTCGCTTTTTTTCCCTCCTTTCTATAGAAACTTCAGCTTTTTCATTACAGTTTGAGAGAACACTCTTCGCTTACTTTGCTTTGGAGTCTCATTCACACTAGTAAACATTAATTTATCTCCATTCACGGAAAAAAGCCATTAGTGAGTCTTACTACGGAAGTATTTACACTACATGTCCATTGCTGTCTGTTTAACATTTATTTGGTTATCATATTATATTTATTTGAGTGTGATACCCCAAAAAATGTTAAACAGACAGTAATGGACATGTAGTTTAAATACTTCCTTAGTAAGACTCATTAATGGTTGCTTTCTGCGAATGAAAAGAAATATTGAAATGTGGATTCTGAAATCAATAATATGATGGTAACCTGAAATAAGTAAATTTTAAAGGTATTGTCTCGCATTCAACAAAGCCAACATTATCATTAAGCGAAGAATTACATCTTAAAAATTATTTTCAATTATAGTCATTCTTATTTATAAATATTTGAAATGATTTAAGTACTTGATAACTAATAATTATTTCAACATCAGTATTTTCTGTCATATTTGCTTCCAATGGTTTATTTCAGACATCATTAGATATGCAAATAAAGTAAAGAAAAAATATTTTTATAAAAAGAGTATATTGTTCATTTACTTCCTATACTCTCAACTTTAAGTTCTGATAGGAATCAGGGATAATGTGGAAAAAAAGTTTCGAAATAAACATTTTATTGCACAGTTTTTCAACGCGTATCAGTTTTTTCTAGAACACAGCCGAAATGATAACTATGCAATTTTTTTTTCAATTATAGATAGTCTTGGTTGCTTCAGACAAAGTAACACATTTAATCTACGACTTTAGTAAGTAGTACTGACTTTATCAAAAGTTAGCATTTGATGTTTCGAGATATGTGACATTCCTATGGTTAATATTCAAGCATTGCGATTATTGAATCTGGGTTTTAAAACGATAAAAATTATTTTTTGACTGAACATATCAAATTTATCGAAATTTTGAAAATATCAGCATATATGCGTAGACGTTTCTAAATTTTGACTCTGACATATATATATATAGACAATAAGTTTTGCTTTTTAGAGGTCTCTTGAATCCTGAAATAAATGTACAACAGTTATAGAGATTTTGCATAAAAATCCATTTTCTGATAATAATAATTAATATTAATAATTCTCTTATTTTGACTTTCTAGATGTAATTCCACTGAAGAAAAAATATATTGACCGGGAAAGCATGATACTTGGTGATATGTCATAGAGTCCATGGCCCCGGAGAAAGGCCTATATGACTTTCAGTGTCTTATAGGGATAGTAGCAGATTAGGCAGTAAAATGAAGATATTCGCAAGATTTTAGATTAAATGCTCTGCGTATAAAATTTTGAAATCGGTTAAAAATTAACAATTCTTGGGTAAAAATTATCAATTCTTTTAAAACAGAAAATACGCTTAGAATTTTAAAACAGGCTGGAGTGTTGTAAAAATGGGAACATAAGAAATAAATGGGAACATTCTGAACGTTGCATGATGCAGGCAGAATCCGTTGCAAAGAGTGCATACAACTTTCATGGTATCGAGAAAATAGCATAGCAAAGAATTTCTATGAAGTCATATAACTGTCAAAACAAGGTTAAACATGGCGTGGTAAAGATTCCGTATGGCGGCATATTGTCCATAAAACGTAGCAGAACGTGGCGTGAAACGATATATTAATGCATCTAAATTCCCAATAACTCGGACACCATATCCAAAGTTATGTCCCACAACTTTCTCCTGACAGAAACACACTGTTTCGGATCAACACCCTGTAAATCGGGAAATATGCAAGAAATAAATACGTCACGCGTTTTCTGCGTCACATCTAGAGAAGCCTATTCCCTTAACGAGTTAAGCTTTCCAGAAGAAAAGCCGTACTGCCAACTTTGTTATCCATATAAATCCTCCGCCAGATCTGTAAACTGCTACATACCATGATCCTCTTCCCCAAACGAAAGCGCTGACAGTCTAAACGACTCGAATCCCTCCTTGGGGCCTCTAACTGCGTTCGTTTGTCGACAGATCGGACGGTAAACAAAACGTCCTTACCCGGATTAGCCGCACTTTGCAACTTCCAAAATACCGAAGAAGGGTTCTTTTTTTTTTGGTTTCGTCTTATCGGCACCTCTTATCAGTATTTGTAAGCCAGTTGAAGGGGTTTCTTCAGATTTGTTGGTCCCTGGTTGAGGGATTTGAAAAAATTACTTGCCAATTGATTAAAGCAAGGCAGGAAGGATATGCGTTCTATTACATGTTATGGTTAGGGAATAGGGGTTTCTTATCTCTGCACAGATATATGAGCTCTCTGTCTCTGAGCACACTTTACTTACGTTTTATTTTTGAAAGAAAAAGTTTGTGCTTCTAAAACAGCATTTCGTAGTTTGCTGGCTGCAGCCTTAAGTCGTCGATGTTTTTTTTTTCTCATAAAGTATACGTCGAAATAATAAGGTTCGGTTCTAAACAAGAATACTACCATACTAGGTTTTTTTTTTTTAATGTTAATCATAGGAATAGCTTTAAAATAAATTCTTTTAAAAATATGAACTATGTTTTTATAGTTACGGACACTACAAAGCTAAAAAAATTTCAACTTAATTATTAATATTTGGTTAGAAAGTAGATAAAGTTTTCGGTTTATAGAAAAGAGAGACAAAAGTATTTCTCTTGTTTATGACTATATTAAAAAGGTTACTATTAATAACAGTTGATAGACCTCCTAGTTTTAATAACAGCTCTTATCCTTTTGGCAAAATGTGTATTTTTTTCTCCCGTTTTTAAGGAGATGCTCAGTAGTCACTACTTTTGTACTCGAACGTCAAGTTCTTTCAATAAGTTATCAACCAATAAAATGTAAAGAGGGATTTCAAGGAATATATTATACAGCAGATAATAGGCATATATATATATATATATATATATATATATATATATATATATATATATATATATATATATATATATATATATATATATATATATATGAATGAACAGCTTATTTAAATTAAGCATAGTGGTATAATAAGGGAGTCAAAAAGCAGGGCAAGAGGATTAAAGGTATATGCTTATTATATTTACATCGGGCAGTTCATTGTAATATTATTTACTTCCTTTCCCACTTCCACAGAAAAGTGACTCCGGCGGAGTTTCCAAGCGTCACGACAAATAACAATGCAAGGATTGTTTTCTACCGTCAGGAATATCCGTGGATACCTGATGAAGCGTGGGAAGGCCTCTAAGGGAAGGTAAAGAAAATAATCTCCCACCTCCCCTACCATTAAAGAAAGGGGGTGGCCTCCACCGACATCTGGCCCACTTCCCCACATTCGGACCTGCTGAAAACTTTCACCCTTGATCAAAGAAGTCTGAGCTTCCCCTTCCTCCTTCAAAAAAATAAGGGGAGGGACATAAAAAGTTGTTTTTCACTTGGAGAAAACTTTCTAAAAAATATCCACAGGTGGGAGGGTGTCCTTGGAGAGAGTTCTTTCTTCGGCCCCCGTAAACACTGATCTCCCTCCATGCCCCAGAGCTAGCGTCCAGGCCTTGAACCTTGCGTCACGACTGGAAGAAGCGGATGTCAGTGTGCGTCTGATGTTTTCGCTGAGAATACTTACCCTTGACACATTTGCTCCCATCGGCATTATTAAGAGTCGCCTCATACTGGACGGATCACGCATGAACATCCGTTATAAACAAGCCATTTATTTGGATAACATTTTAATGTGCCATCGTAAAATTAATCTTCAGCTGCTGGAAGATGCCTTTTGAAAATGCATCCATAATCGTGATTTTAACATAACTCAGGCCATAAACTGGAGGTTACGTTAAGGCAAAATTTTACCAGCAGTGATCGAAACTCCGGCAAATTCTCCCTACGCACTGACAAGTTCTTATAATACTAGTTTTAAAATATAATTGTCTTATAATTAGGTGATTGTCGATTTTCCTTCGTATTGTTGGATTTATTTACAATACCACATCCCATAACATAAATTTCTATCTTACTGACACTGGATGTAAATAATATAGATGAGTCAAACTCCCTTAAAATGTTCTTCCCCCAAGGAACTTCTTTAAACACTATACATGTTCCTTACACTGTCTATAAAATCCTCTAATCTCGCTAATCTTCATTTCTCAAGGAGATTAATGTTTCTGTATTTCTTTAACTGATATCAGAGCAAAAAGGGGAAATGTTATACAGCGACATTACTTAAGAGAATTTCCAAAAGCTTTTCTTTTTAAATGCACTTTTATTGCTACATTATTATTAGCTTCAATAGTTGATTTATTTAGGTTTATATTTAGGTGAAGTCATTGAAATTTTAAGAAAAACCTAAGGCTTACACGCAGGCTATCTACTGTTTTATTATGACTTTATTCTTCAATTTAATGTAATTGCATTTATATATGGGTGTTATTCTGTTATACTTCATCACATTTTAACCAAGAGGCCATATTAAATTACGTAGAAAAGCTTTTCACATAAAAAAAACCTCTAAATTTGGTCACGAGATCATAATCTTTTGGAGTATACAAGTAATGGGCAGTGTTTACTCTCATCAGTTTTGATCGATTACGGTACGGGGCAACGTTAACTGTCATAAAACATTTTTTACTCTCTTCAACATCGAAATTGCTTTTCCATTCCCAAAAGCCTATTTTAATAGATTTATTAAGCTTCATGAATAGATTAATAGAATTAGTTTCTAGTAACTTAATCTGCTTTTCTAATCATAATCACATGTTTTTTTTCTAAAAAATAAAACTTTTAGTATCCAGAGACGAAATTAAAATACACAAACCATATTCGGATTTTAGTCTTTTCTCACCATGACTTTATATGAAACTTTAATAAATTGTGTTGACAGTTTCTTCATTATACTTATTGAAAGGTTACATAATTTTCCATCCCTATTTCGACATGCAAAACGTTAAAGCTTCACAGTATACCTAAGTTGGGACTTGAAATCCTTCAATATGATGGGGAGGGAATCAATGCTAAGATTTTTTCCTTTTACTCACACACTCTGTTAGAAAAGACTACAATTTTTTGATCAAATAAAATATTTAGAAAAATTATAAGCTCATGTCAGCCATTCTTGGGGTATTATTCTATCAGCAAAGATGATACCGGATGAAAGTAGAAGACGAGATTTGGGTTTTTTTTTTTCTTCTATTTTGAGTCGTTTTAACCAAATGCTAAAACATAGTGCTGTAGCTAAAAAACGTAAATAAAATGTTGTTAGATTAAAAAAAATTATGCTAAAAGTTATCAAGAACAACAAAAAATAAATAAAATAATATCCAGAAATACTTAGTTCATTAAGTAATATTTCTTAAAGTATTTTTGACGTTCTATAAAGTTCTTACAGGACAAATTTTAAGAGCTCTAAACTTGTGAAATGTCTAAAAAAATTGTGACTATAATTCGTGTCTCTGTGAGGAAAGATTACTCAGTATAAGATATCTGCCCAGCATTAAAAGAAGTTCCTCGAAGGGAGAATACTTCCAAGAAATTTCGATTTCCAATATCACCTCTAAATACGAAGTAAATGGGATAGAAATGCACTTCAAAGGCACTAATTACATCAACCCGAGCCCTTAATTATGATCAAACTTGCCTAATTCCCCTTTTTGACTTGAATTAAGCCATCAGTTTACCATCATTAATTCAAAATGTAATAGGTCAGGTTCAGTTCAAGAACACAATACTGGGCCTAACCTTTAATATAATAGGATCTACTCGGACCTGGGCTTGGCCCGAAACCCCCAAGCCTATTTTTCTTTCTGTCACTCGGGTGGTGTCGAATCTACTTTCTTCTTTAATATTTGGGAGTAGTCCGTCTTGGCAACCTCCCCCCACCTCTTTTTTTTTAAGGAAAAAAATATGTAATCTACATAAGGTAGTGGGTGATATTTGTAGATGAAAGTTTCACGCATAGTTTGAATCATTGTGATCGAAAATGACATTTCATGTGGTAAATGTCTTATAATTTTAATATGCTCAATAAACGGCGTGAATATTACAGCTAATATTCTCGTGAATATAAGTTGTAAATTACATTGACTTAAAACATATGGCATTCCCGTGGAAACATAAACTAATGGACATTCTTTCCAGTAACACAATTTGTGAAAACTTAAACTTATTATTGATATATTCAAGATTCAACCAGATATTTATTTTAAAATTGTTTTTTTTTTTTAAATTTAGTCCTCAGTTTAGAATTTTATCTCGCCTGCTATCTTTGAAAGCTATTTAAAGTTACCTCCAGAATTACTAGCAACCTTAAAGACAATAACATTAACAATAATACTACATTTTTAAATAACAATATAGTTCAACCGGTATTAAGCTCATTCTTAAAGAACTATTGAAATGCATTTGCTAAAACTGCAAACATTTACTTCCCTTATGTATTCCTGATTTCCACAGGTCCAAACTGCCGGGAATAAATATTACTGAAAGCCCGTGACATTGGTGAAGTGTAAATGATAACTTGTGTTTGTCTTATACACAAAAATAGTAATCTATGAAGAAAAAATGTCAGAGAAAGCGTTTACAATTGTCTCTCTCGCACTTTTGTATTTTTAGTTTCTTTTTATTTTTAAAAACATTGTCTAAAATTCTCCTAATTAATTCTTGGCAAGTGTGCGCAACTCCGAAGTATTTAAAGAATAGAAAGCGATGACTGTAAAAGAATTATTTTTAGAGCCAATGTTGGATTATTGTGAAATATGGAGGGGGGGGGGGAGTTGAGGTGAGGCTGTCGACTTTAAAAATTGTTTAACGAGTATACTATTATAGCGGTTCAGTCGACAGGTCTTTGTTTTTAACACTACTGGGTACCACCATGCTATACTAATCTCCGAGGGAATGTAAATTTCTGTCGATTTGTATTAAATAATGTTTCTAATGAAGTCGTATAATTTCTTTAACAGAGGTAGAAACTAAACACATTTTCACGATTTTCCTTTTTAAATAAATGTTTTCCTACAAACATTATTTATATATTTAAATATATAGGGAAAATTTTTTAATAGTTTTCAGGTGGAAAGAATTCCGATTTTTTAAAGATGAAACTTAAAGAATAAAACGTTGTTGAATTTCTTTTTTACTAATCATTGTTTTTTAGAGAAATTCTTAAAAGCACGACAATGGCCATGGTACTTTTCTCCAACAGCTAACAAGGAACTTTGTTATTCGAATATGATGAGGTACTCAGCAACCATAAAATGTAATCCTAGAATGCAGAGGAACAGAATTATTACTTCCCTTGAAATGAATGGCGTTACTTCCACTTGACCTCATCAATTAATAAAATAAAACATCTAGGAGAAAATTAAAGAGAATACTTCCAGTGTTAGATCAATTTGTAAGAATTAGAATGAATTGTTTTGTAAACACTAAGACGGGACTTAATTATTATTTTTCATATTTGTTTATTTCTACGCATTTATTATATCTGCCCATTCATTTGTTGCATTTTATACAAGTTTCAATATTTTTATAGTAAAATATATGAACTGTGTTTATAAACATAAAAGATTCTGAGAAAAATTATTTGGTGTAAAGAATGTAGAACCTGAAAAAAAATTAACAAATATTATCTCTTAAAAAATGGACATGTATATGCGAGATAAAAGACGTCCTCCTTTAGGATAATATTAATCAAAAATTTTAAAAAAAGTTTGTGCACGTCTCGGGGCTAAAGGTCACGGTTCAAAATCCTATCCGATGCTTGCCGACTCTTTCCCACTGACCTCATTTAGAAACGATGATTAGTTTTACCTTTAGTGCAAATAAACATCCGACTACGAAAACCCGTAACGGTGAAATTCGGAACCTGATAACAATGCAACATCGACTGCGCGATAGTTCTCCCCTTCCCCTTTTCGAATTTTCTTGTCGGTGTGCGTGCGGGAAAGAAGAGATTGTTATTTAAAGTATCAATACAACCTTAAAACGGTTAAATAGTAAAAAACACTTATTCTTGCAGTGTATCAAATCCTTTAATTTTATGATCCTCTTTATGTTGCATGGATATCATACTTAGAGACGTTTTAATATGGCTTGATAGTTGAAGTATTGGTGTTATACAAAACGCTATTTTCAGCTTTTTCTTGACATGCGTTGTGTCGTTTTAAGGAAAAAGAAATACAATCTAAGTGTAATACTCTACTAGTTTGTAGAAATGGTCTACAAATGCTTCCGAGAAATGCACATGATTTGCAATTACACGTCATCTATTATAGAATTCCTGAGGGGTCTTAAAATTTTAGATTATTTTTCTCTTCTTTCAGTACAAAAGTTTATATTAAAAATTGTTGTCCGCAGACTTGATAATTATGTAGTAATAAAGCATACTCTCTTTTACTTCAATGTATATTTACTTACACACACACACACACACACATATATATATATATATATATGTATAAGGACACTCTTCATATTTTAGCCACAACAGTGTATGCAATTAAAAGTGTATGTAATAAGCTAAATTACATTCTGTACGTAAATCTCAGGCGTTTTTACTTTTCAGTAATATACTTTTAATATTTTTTTTCATTATGGATAAGAAATAACAGTATGTAAACTGAACTTTAGAGGGAGTTACGAGGATGGCTCTGAAGGATCATTCATTCGATTCTCTCCGAAGACATCGAGCGGAAGGAGGACAAGAGTTTATCTCGCGAGCCCTTTGACCCACTTGTGATCTGAGGTTCATTCTCTGCGCGCGTTTCGCTGGAACCCGATAACTGCACCTTATCAATTGTTTAGAAACATTTTCTAAAGTGTAAAAATCCGTTCTTTTGCTAGAAATAGCACTGGGTTGTATATCTGATTTCTGGAGCATATATCGAATTTCGATAGCAAGAATTTTTTGTGTGCTAGAATGACACGCTCAGAGGTATGTATATGAATATATATATATATATATATATATATATATACACGTATATATATATATATATATATATATATATGTATATATATATATATATATATATATATATATATATATATATATATATATATATATATATATATATATATATATATATAAATATATATATATATATATATATATATATATATTTATATATATATATATATATATATATATATATATATATATATATATATATATATATTTATATATATATAGAGAGAGAGAGGTAGCTAAGAAAGGACAAAAATATACTAAGTTCGTATACTATATTTTTCAAAATAGGCTTGTTTGGGCATATGTATAGGTAAAGACAGGGCCGCTCAGAGGGGGGGGGGGAACTGGGGCACTTTGCCCCAGGCCCCCAACTGCCGGAGGGGCCCCAAAAAATTTTTAAAAATTTATTTATTAGATTTCCTCAGAAAGAAAATTTTGAAACTTGTACCGTACTTCAAAATTCAAAATAATCTCCTGAAAAAAGGGCCCCCCCCCCCAAAAAAAAAAAAAATAAATAAATAAAAAAAATTAAAAAAAAATATTCGATTAATCAGCTTTCTTGGGGCCCCCAACAGAAGTTTGCCCCAGGCCCAGTAAAGTCTCTGGGTGGCCCTGGGTAAAGAAATGCAAATGTAAGAGGAGACATCAGAGCTAAGAAAGAATTGTAAGCTTTGCCTTTTTACAACAGAGTTATTTTGATAATTTCGTCCTCCTTTAGCATTCACAGTGTCATAAAAGACGTGTTATAAGGGATAAACGAGATTTCCAGCTGCCCGCATGTACACAATGTCTTTATTTGAGAAAAGATAATAATTTTGTATCGGGGGAGCATTTGCAGTAATAGTGAGAACAGGCGGTTTTTTTTTTTTCATTTATTTAAGATTTTGATTTTGATTATTTATTACTGGACCGTGTCAATTATTGTTTAAGCCAGGAGTCGGCAACCTCTTTAACTAAGAGGGCATATTTCAGAAATGCGGAAGCTCGGCGGGCACCACTGGGTGAAGAGGAGAAGGGGAGGGGGGTTAATATTTAAACATGAAAATATTAATGCGACATAAATTTTTAATACATAAATTCAAATTTTAATTTAAACAAAATAATCTTAAAATTGCTAATGCAATATTTGACATTGCAAATCTGCAGCCAACTCGTTGTAATGTGGCACATAAGTTGGATTCCCAGTTCTCAGGCATTGATCCAATAAGTATCAGTGGGGCTTAATTTTAAGTATTTCATATAGATGATTCACAAGCATAAATTCTTGGTATTAAATTCTTCCAATAGGTAATCAAAATGTTTGACAAACTAATAGGTGGTAGCATTTCTATCGTAATAATTTTCTAATTTTAAATTTGGGAAATATGATAAATTATCTTTCTCAATATGTGGTTTCCAGAGTGACAATGTATCTTTTAATGCATTTATCGTACTTATCATAGAAATAAGGGGAGAAGGACCCTGTCGAGAGATCATGCTGGTCAGTTTTTGATTTTTACGGTTTTGCGATTTTAAATTTTTTTTCTGCAATTATTCATTACAAGTACGAGCGTTTAATGTTCAAATATCTAAAAATTTTCGAAATTTGAACGGCGGGCACCAAGGTGCCCTCAGGCACCGCGTTGCCGACCTCTGGTTTAAACGGTACATGAAATTTTCCTGGATTGTTCATTTAATAATGGGCTTTTATGCAGTAGTTGTAACAATTTTGGACACATAAATACTTCTCATTCCCATCTTTGTGAAAAATGTACATTGCTGCCTACAAAATTAGCAGCATTTAAAAATGAAAACTCTGTTAATTGTTCTGATAGGTCTAAAAAACACGATTAATGCTTTAAAGGTTAGGTGTATTATTTATCAACAGTGCCGTGCCACACACGCACACACACACACACATATATATATAAACATTTATATATATATATATATATATATATATATATATATATATATATATATATATATATATATATATATTTATATATATATATATATATATATATATATATATATATATATATATATATATATATATATATATATATATATATATATATATATATATATATATATATATATATTTATATATATATTTATATTTATATTTATATATATATATATATATATATATATATATATTTATTTATTTATTTATATATTTACATATAAAACATTTCGTGCTAATCTATTAATGAGCAGAATTTGAGGAGCTTTACAATATCCTATATATTTTAACTAGTAGTGAAGGCTCCAGAAGTATGAATTAAATATACGAAAATGGTTGAGAAAAAAATTCTTAGCACTACTATTAAATTAAATGTTCGTTATTTATTTTGTTCTTAGGTCATACTCTTATAAATTGTACCACTAGAACCTCAGACTAATTAATTCACTGAGTTAGTCACAATAACGTTAAATTATTGTACAGTCTTAATACAAAAAATATTAAATACTCCTTTTTGCTACATATATTTATTAATTCCTGACCAGAAATTGACATCTAAAATTATATATAGAGAGTTGCGCCAAAACATTTTTTATAGAAAGGTTCCCGATTTAAAAAAAAAAAAAAAATTTCATAATGCACCGTAACCTGTACATGTTGTTTCACTGTCTAGACATAACCCTTTAGGCTCAGCAATCATGCAGGAAATTGCGCTACCTGTAAAAGTTTCTTTCCGACTTAACCCATTCATCTGAAGCTTGCAGAGGGGTTCTAGCTATTCATCCACAGTAAAGTTGAAAGTTAACTTCCATTACTACCTGATCGAAAAGGGACGCTTAATTTTGTTAACATTGGTTTATCATAAACTGAATCCTTTAGTCACTAACAAGTTTACTTTGCTTTCTTTAACAACGTTATTCCATATACTTTTGTTTTGGAAATAATCGTTTACAGATCAAATTCATCGCTAATTTTTTTTTTAAATTACCTTTATAAAAACTGATATTCTAAAAATAATAGATATTTTTTCAAGTTGTAAAATATATGTGCAATTAAGATTTCTTGATGTTGTCCAAACAACTTTCAAAACGAAGAAAAGTTCAAGGTGCTTTAAATTCTCTCCCTGTTCACTTCGAAGATATATATATATATATATATATATATATATATATATATATATATATAATGATATTGCAAACAAAAATAACTGCTATTGTAAGATTCATTATAAATACTTTGTATTAAAACGCTAAGGGCAGCTCTAATGCATGAAAATTACATGTAAATATATCGAAAATTTGAATTTCATATTCAAAAAGAATGGCTTTCTATTTCCCCGAAAGAAAACAAGCGGCATTTCTGTCAGTAATTTTATTTGTGTTTACGATACATGTATAGATAAACACAAACTCTACAGATTTAAAAAGAAAAAAAAACCCAAGATATAACTGCACCTTATTTTTTTTTATTTTGTAAACGTTTAATGGCCATCACAGTTTGTAGTACGCGTGTAATCTGGTTTATTATTTTTTATTTGCAGATAAAAGGGTAGAGGAAGTTTCAGAATGAGTTTTATCTGATCTTAAGGTGGGTTTTCATAGGAGACGGGTGGTGATTTCTATCGCGGTTTTCTTTTGTTTTGAAGTGTAAATTGTGATGAGAAACAAGCACTGCGAAATACCTGATGCACTCGAATGCAATACGAATGTTTTTCACACGAAATGCAAAAAAAATTGAAGTTTTGTTTCCTTTCCGTAATTTTTTGACTTTATAAAAATAACTTGTCACAAGCTATTCAAAAGGGAACTACTTTTTTCCTTTAAGCACAAAATTTAGTTGATATTTAAAAAAAAAAAAAAAAAAAAAAAAAAACTTACCTATGGGCTAACGTAAATTAGCGTTTTGTTCCAATTTTTAGTAACGACTTTCTAACAGGGTTATTGTAAGTACTCACTATCGGACCAATATTTTTCACGAATAATGTTAAATCCCGATATACGAAAGAGGAAATCAGGACAAAAGCTTATAAAAATAATTCTTAAAATTTATAGCTCAGGAATTTAAAATGTAAAGTAAGACAGAAAAATAGTTAAAGATGGATTTTAAATTTCGGTGTATAGAATTAAGGAGCTCGAAATAGAAATGGTGAATATGAAATTCATAATGTTGGGAAATCACGTTTAAGTTTGGGAATTCCTCTCAGGATAGAAAGGGCAAATGTGGATTTTGGCAGTAAAAACCATAAATTCAGAGAATAATTTATACTTTTATTACTCTATAATTAAAATTAAACATTTATTAATGAAAATTAACTTTTAGAACATTTAAAACATTTTAATAACATAATATACATACATGTATACATAGCTTTGAAATGTTTACATGTATTCTGTATATTAAATGCTATTTACAAGATACAAAGATGGAACGTAGGGGTAAAAGTGGTAATACGATGTTCTTAGTATACGATGTTCTTAGTATCAATAAAAAGATTTCTCTAAATTTGAAACTTTTTTCTTTTCTTCCACCCTTTCCCCTCCGAACTCCTGAATTTCTCTGTATCTTTATTATATTAAAAGTATTATCTGAGGAACTATTGTTAGTGAAAAGTTTTCACGAAAATTTTTTAAATTGAAAACCCTTGATGACTTATAAAAAAAAAACCAAGCTGTTGATCAGATAGAGACTGATCTTATTGATTTACACCTTTGCTATTACAAAGAACTAAATTAATAATCTAGGGTCTTCAAGTATCACGACTGTTTATCCCCAGAAAAATTCTGAAAAGTAATGCGTTCTATTATGCTCACATTTCTGAATAATATAATGATGTATTGAAGTGCTTTTTATTACATATATTATAATTATTATGAAAACATTTAACATACAAAAATTAGTTATATAGTTAAATGATACCAAGAAGTTAAGAGGCCAATGTTGTTCATATATACTTAACCTGAGCAGAATAAAATATTTGTCCCTCTATAAAGTCAGTAAAAACATTTTAATGATATATTTTTATTCAATTAACGAATGTGCCCTTTTTTGAGACGTTTTTACAAACAACGTACATTACACAGGAGCGCACCTGAGTAATTAAAAGTCTCATTAAAAAATAACTACGATTCCATGAATTGAACTTGAGCATGATTTGGCTATTCTTTCCATCACAGAGCTAAACGAAATTTAGAAGAAAAAAAATTTCCTGGCATATATTCACTAATTTTATTTACATTTTCTCTCATTTACACTATAAAACAGGGATTTCCAACCTTTTTACGTCTGCGGCACCCTTTGGAATGAGATTAGTAACTCGGCACACATTAGTTAAAAATTTTTAAATTTAAAAGTGGGATATACAGGGTGGTTATAATTAAAGTTCCACTTTGAAATGGTCATAAAAGGAATACTACTGGACCAAATGTTATCAAAGTTGGTAATAGTTTAAAGTAGGTCATGGGAATTTCTTTTCCGCCAAAAAAAAGTTAAAAAAACTCAACACCAGGGGAGAAATGGCACTGTATGCAATATTGTCCCAGGTGCAACAGATAACAAACCTGTGGCTTCAAACTTTGGCATCATTTTCCTCAAACCCTGCGGTGTCATTAGCCTTCGCCGTATTCCTCTTACTGAACGATACCTTTGCAAAGCACGCCGTTCATTGCTATCGAATTCATAATAATATTTAACGAGAAAAGCACGGCCTTGTATGGTTAGAGACATTGTCGATTCGTAACAATGAGAACTCTGACAAACAGGCTCTTTTTTATCTGGAAAATCAAGTGACATGTAAAATGCATCTGCATAAATCATTTGCTTCTTCCTGCCGTAAGCCAATTACAAGCCATTGCGGTTTTGCATAACCCCACAAATAGTTTCATTTTAGAAACGATTAAAAACGTTTTAAACCGATATCTTCATGTCTTAGGGCCGAATTCAGGCTTCAAAATTCACAAATTAGCGATCTGTAAGAAAACGATTTCCGGAATGCGCACACTTTAAATGGTAATTTTGTTTAGGTCAATGTTTCTTAAAGGTATACGAAATGTTAAACCCGTGTAACAAAAGTTAAGTTAGATTCCGGCCCTTATTTCGTTTAACAATATTGCATGCAGCGCCATTTCCCCCCTGGTGGTGAGTTTTTGAACTTCTTTTCTTTTTTTGGGGGGGGGGGGGGAAAGACATTCCCATGACCTCCTTTAAACTATTACCAAGTTTGATAGCATTTGGTCCAGTAGTTTTCCTTTTATGACCATTTCAAGGTGGAACTTTAATTGTAACCACCCTGTATATCAGGAACATGTTAAATTTAAGTTCAAATAAATACTTTGTTGATTTTAATGATTTATTGAAAGATATAAGTAGCAAACATCGGAATAGGATTTATTAAAACTATTTCAAAAGTAGTCATGGGATTCAGTATAGTATTATACTAAAGGATTACGATGAAAATCACCAAGAATAAGTTTTGTTTGCGACTGATTCTTAAAGCACAAATGTTTGATAGCAACTTGATATTTATTTTAAGTGTACCCTACTAATATATATATGTTTTTGTTTATACCCCAAAAAATTATTTTTTATTATTTTTTATTTTTCCCGTTGCTCTCCCCTTTTTGTGAGGTTTAACTTTTCATTTTGTTTAATTCCGACTTGGTGGCAAATTAGTCATTGCGCTCGTCCTGCGGACTTAGTGCTGGCGGGATTGTTATGGCGCGACCTGTTATCTTTCTCTTGATGATACGCGAAAGCGTGGGGGGGCTGATGTGGAGTTTAGAGTTATACCCCAAAAAATCTCGCTGCATCCCTGGCCAATTTTGCACATATTTCGTCTTATTAAGTGACTAACTGATTAGGAACTTATTCCTTAATAATTCTTTCCACACACACGTTAACATTCTTTCGTTGGTTGAGCAGCCCACTTGCATCAAACTTATTGAAAGGGTTCAGGGAGGGAAAACTTGAAAACAACATAGCAATAGAAACCAAGAGAGTTACATTTTCTCACACGTAAGTAGGTCATTCGTTTACCCTACCTTAACTCATTATCTCGCTCCAACCTGCAATGTGTTTACTTGCTCCAGACGGTTTACGTCTGAGGGGGCCGTTGAAAAACATGGGGTTAGTTGTTTATCTCCTTCTCTGGGCAAAGGGTGTTTTCTTCCTTTCTCAGACCACCTTTGTTGCTGCGGTTCGAGGGGAAAAGGGGGGTGGGGAGTAGGAAATGCAACAACAGCATATGGGTTATACCCGTTGTTGCGAAACGTAGAAAAAGAGTTTTTTTCAATAATATCTCTCGAAAATAAAGAAAAATGTGGGTCAAATATTCGTTTTGTGGCAGGAGAGTGTTAAGGCTAGGTTGATGTTATAAATTTAAAAAGAGGAATTCAAGGTCGATTTTTTTTCTTCCTTTTTGTCGTAGAGAGGGAATAAAGTAAACACGCTTGTGATACAATTCCCTACTTTCTTCAAAATACGAAAGAGGTTATTACAATTAAAGTTTTTTAAAAATATCTTTCTAGTGTAGAAAATTGGGATGCTATTGGGATACTTCCTTTTGAATGTGAAAAAGAGGGTTTGTTTTTTAAGCACTCAAGCTTCGAAAGAACTTTGATTTTGATCCATTTTTGAAGTTCTTGAACCTACTTATTTTAACATTTTAGATTTCCTAAATATTGGAATTTTCTTAGGATTTTATGTTTAAGGGACATTTTTTAGACACAGGATAGTCTACTCATGATTTTAAGCTTTTCGATGTCAGTTGACATTAAAAATTTTTCAAAACATTTTTGGTGTATGGTATTTATTTATTTTTTTTTAAATTACATCGCCGGAATAGTTCAGTTAATAGAATAAAAGCTCGTTATAACACTCAAAGAAATGCCATTATATGAAAGATGAATTATTTTCTAAGGCTGTGGTAAGGCCGTATTAAATATCAATCTTTTAAAATTCCTTTTCTCTTATCCCCGCTATCTCCTTTCGTGAACTCGGGCTGTATTCATTTAAGAAGTCGATACAAAACATTTTGTCAGTTATATATTTAAACTGCATTATTTAGTATTTTTAAATTTATGCAGATGGTTATACGCGAGTTATATGTAATTAATAATGTAAGCATTCGCTCAAGGTGTTTTCTAAGAATGAAATGCTAATTAAGTATGCAGGTGGTGCAATATTGATGCAACCACTTATTCATGGACTGTGCCGAGACAGCTAACTCTATCGGAAAAACATCTCCAGTATTTGGAAATAAGTAAAGGTAACAGAGGCCTTGGGAATAATTTCAGTCTCACCTGCTTCAGAACGAACCAGTTATTTTCTGGGCTATAATAAAAACTAAAGTGTTTTCCCAGCCGCATTCTCTCATCACGACGCATTCGTAAAGACAAATATGCACGGAAACTGAGCAGGCACTCCAAAGGGGTGCGTCGAATTTCATTTTTATGCTGTCTGGATCTCAAGAAAAGATAGCTCGCAGATTTTCTTTCATACAATGTCGTCACAACTTTCCCGTTGCATGGTACAAAAGAGTTTAAGATTTTTACCGCACCTTTAAAGGAATGACAACACAGAGAAACCTATGGTAAGAATAATTATTAACTACCCAACAAAATATTTAAATAACATCTAAGCTTCGAAAATTTGTATTTGTTCAACAACATAGAGGCCAATGTACTGCATCATGAAAGATAGCGAGAGATATGGAAATTATTTTGCCATGCCCCATAGCCTCCTTGGTTTTTAACCTCCTTGGTTTTTAACCTCCTTGGTTTTTAACCTTTGCTTAGCACGTGCCAATCCATTAATTTTTTTTTACGGTCGTTTGACAATTAACTTCTCTTGCAGCATTCAGAAAGCTTTTTCTCAATTCTAAATTTCTCAAAAATAAAACTTTATCAATTTATATGTAAATCAGTTTACGAGTATATGTGATTTCATATTTATGTCTAATATGTCTTAATGTATTATTTAATTACCTTGAGTAAAATACCAAGCTAATGAAAAATTTCCTAAGGTCACAGGTCAAACATAGTATCAACCCTCCTCCCCCCAAAACAAATAATTAAATAAATAAATAAAATTAAGAGGCGAAATGGTAAGCTCAATAGATACGTCGTTCCACCAATTAGGCATGCGACAAACGTAAGACCTAATGACTGACTGTCATCTGATCGGTGACAGAAACCACACCTCGCACATATTAACACAGGTCCGTATTTATTTAGAACTAACTGAGCAACAGGAGCTAACGTCATGTGGTGAAAGTCGAAGCCCTTACGTCCATTGTCACTCTTAGCCCGGGTCATCGCCCGGTTTCCAGCCGGACTGAGGCGAAATGGTAAAATATAAAGTTTGATCCTAAATATACATAGTACAAAACTATGTACATTAATTATTAAAACATATAATTTAGCCTCTCACAAAATCTTGAAACTTGTTGAAATTCTGGTACCCCAGGAATTTACCATCTACGTATTTTACGCATTCACACGCAACTGTGCTCTTGCTATCAAGACTGTTTATAACGGTTATCTGGTAGTATGCTTTCTCTGGAAAAACAGCAAGAAACTAAAACATGCTGTTTAGATAAGAGAGTTCAGAGAATTTGTATAAAGAAAAACGACTAAGTTAAGAAAAACTGGTGTTTCATCTATTCTTCTGCGGCAACAGATCGTACCTATTTTCCATTGCACATTCAGTGTGTCGTGAATGAGTCAAAAAGTTTTTTTTAAAAATTGAGCCAGGCCAATAAGCAAGATGATAGACAATACACACCCTACACCGTATTATACTTAACCGTAGTTGAAGTTGTTATCAATATGATATCCCTAGTTTCAACCACTGAAATCTTTACTGGCCTTTGAAGTAAATATTTCAGAGAACGAATGAGAGACACAATTGTTGCGTATATTGCGTACATAATTATGCGCAACTAAGCTTCAAAACTAAAAACTGCGTAAAAAAAAATAACACATATGGGAGTTTAATCCCTTCATGGGAATGCAAATTCAGGATTGGTTCGGAGCGCTACGGCACTTTTTTTACTATACGAGGGTTAGAATACCAGGACCTACTGCTTAAAGCCGATTCCGAACTGCTGCAAACATTCATACCGAGAGTGAGACCTGAACCCACAGACTCTGAAACCGAATGCCAATGCCGTAGCCATTCGACCATTTACCGGCTATAAATTCTGTGAAGAAAACAAATCTTATTAAGTTCTCCGTCATTGCTCGAAAACCTGCACTTCGCTACGGAGTACATTCAAATTAAATATAACGGTCAATGTATGCAATTAATGCCAAAAAAATAAATATATATATTTATAATAAATACGACGATCAATGCATACAATTGATGTAATATATATATATATATATATATATATATATATATATATATATATATATATATATATATAATTATAAAAAATCGTAAGGGATATTTAATTTTTTTTAATAATATCCAATTGTCTGCTGCATTAGAAAGAAAAAAAAAATATTTTTTTGTCTATTTAGTTGTTATGCACGTGATGATAAATTTATTTAAAGTACCAAAAAAAAAAAAAAAGAAATCACGTGATCAGCATTTAATAAATTAAATTCTAAAAATTAATCTTTAAAAATTCACCAAAAATCAGAAAATTGAGGTAAAGATTTGAAAAAGATTTGAAAAAGATTTCATTTTAAAGGAATTTTAATGATCTTTCTCGTGATATAAATTTTATAACCCTCAAATTATTATTTTAAATGCAAACTTAAAAAAGTTACAAAAACAGCTTAAAATTTTAATTTAAAAAAATCTAAGAAGAATTTTTCAAAAATCTTTCTTAGCGCACCCCTACACGATAAGAAAAATCGCCATGCAAAATTTAAGCCCTTTAGGTCCAGCGGTTTGGTCTGTGCGTTGTATGTCAGTGAGTCAGTGAGTAAGTCAGTTACGGAACTGTTTTATATATATATATATATAGATAATAAGTTAACGCACCGCCCACATGCTGTAGTGGTTAGCGTGAGCTGCCACGCAATGGGCTTGGGTTCAAATCTCGAATAAGGCTTGGTAGTTTACGTGTCATCCACCTCATTGGGAGCAATTCTGGCTCATCTATATGGTGCTCCCATAATAAAGTAGCCAGTAAGTCGCGGTGAATAACAAAAAGGCGAATGCCCCAAGACAAAAAGCCTCCGCATTAGGCAAAAGAAAAAATTAGTAATAAGTTAACGCTTAGAAAAATTTCATCTTCAAGATAATTAGACTATATCCTTACGTATACCATCAAAAATTAAAAATAATTTAAAATAACAATGGAATAATTTAAAATTAAAAAAACAAGCCTACTTTCAACTTCTCAAGCAGTCTCACTGATTTTCTCTTAAGATTTTTTCTGTTCTTCATTTTTAATTTAAATTAGAACACACTTTCCTACGTTCACTAACAGACATGTATGTGTGTGTATACGAAAATGCTTACATACATGCCCTGGCTTTGGGCTACTTTTAAGGCACCTAAAAAAATATTTAAATTTTTTTTTTCCGTTTGCCCATTATTCCAAATATATATCCATTCAATACAACTTCACCTCCGCGGATGGGTCTGTATCAGCGTCGATAAATCCGACGTTGGCTGCTCGATAACGTGCCGCACATCTGTCTCCGTCCCGTAGGAACGTCCTCCCATTAATAAAGACCAAATACAGGAGGACCTTCATTCGCCTAATTGCCCACCGCGATAACAATGCGCATTTAACATGTGACACACGGCGATGAGATCTGAGGGCTGCTAATCCGCACCATCCCGATAGATGTTGACAAAAGGGGAGCAAATAAACGCGCAGGGTTCATGCGATTCTCAGGGACGTGTTTACGACCGAAAATATGTTTTTTTTTCTACTTCCCTCTCTCTTTTTGCGGCGCAGAAGGTGTAGGGACACCCCCTTACAGCTATTGTGAATTGGAAAAGGGTAATAAAAAAAAGCGTAATATCCTCGTTTCTGGAGATGTAGGTTTCGAGCATCCCAAGGGGTATTTCCGACCTAGTTTTTTTTATTGTTATACCTTATATTTACTTGACTTCAAAAATGCTTGTTTTGTATTTTGTTTGTGTGAGAAAATATCGGGTACCGCAAGGGTTTCGAGTCTATTGAATTTTCCCAAGAATTTTTTTTCTGTAGGTAAAATGTAGGAGGAAGGAGGTTTTTATAATTCCCTTCACAAATAATACCACGTGACGATTGTATTACACATATACATACATATGTATACACGAGTAGACAGTCTGGGTCAGAACGGGCGAGAACGAAGTTTTTCATTTGCTTGAATTCCAGTAATGCACGACTACTTGGATATGTGCCTCCTCTTATGCCAGTGACATTAAGGTAACAATATATATTCTTCACCTATAATTTGAAACATTTTTAACAAAAAAACAAATCTATGTTTTGTGTTTATTTATGCCTTTAAAAAGCCACATCTTTACCTATAAAATGAAGGTTTCTTTTTCTTGAAATGCTGGTTATAAATAGTGTTATTAGGAATTTTTAAGTCCAGATATTTTCAATATATTTTACCATATCGTCATATATTAAATGTATGAATAGTTTTTGCGAAATCACGAGCATTTTCAATGATAGAAGGTGTTTACATTTTGATCACTAGAAGTGACAGTGCCTTGACAACTTTTATGACGCAAAATTATTTTATCAATTTTGATGCTGTAAAGGATTTATTATTACTCTAGAACCTAACGAATGAGAAGTGAATGTATTTCTTACTGGAAATTCAAAAAGACTAATTTATTTTGAAAATTATTTCTGCGTTCTTACTTAGACTTTACTTAGTCTTTTGCACCACTTTTAGACTTTTTTAGTGCACTATAAAAAGGAGATGACCATGGTATTGCAGTATTGCACAGGTTATATATGACTCAGTTTTTCCCGGTAATGCTGTAAATGAACCTTCATCTTCTACATAACTGAGCTCTTTACTACAGATCTGTCGGAGACAGAGATAGCATAACAAAAAAAAATGAACCATAAATAGAAGGATGTACTGAAAATATATTTTGTAATACAGTTACATGCTTTGAATTAAAGACTTTCCATATTATAAATTTAAAATAGAATTAAAGCTTTTCTTAAAAATCTGCATTATTTTTTAATTATTTCCATCTCAGCTATCTTATTTTCATGTAGATATGGGTTACATAAAGATTGTGAAATCAATGAAGTTAATTCTATAGATAACAGGTAAATATTTATATTAAAACAAGAAATGTGGATTTATTTATATTTTTTATTATAAATATTAGCGTGCTGTTAAAATTTAGAATACTACAAAAACACAACATTTATTTTAATGGAGTATTGAGAGATGATAGCCATAATCAATTTTTTTTTTTTTTTTTTTTTTTTGGGGGGGGGGGGGGGGGTAAACGTGTCTGGTAAGACTAAATCTGATTCTTGACTACTAGACAAATTCCGAGTATTGACAAATTAGTGTTCATTAGTTACTACGACATGCAACCAACAGATCCCTTACCCTTAAAATATATAAGAGAGAGGAAATCAGTAAACATTCTTACTCATTATCATAGACGATTTTCTCTAGCTAACTATATAAACAGGACCTACGGAGGAGTTCTAAGATTTCCCGGCCCTGAATTCAACCGACAGACTCGATAGAACACCGACAGCTTCTTCATCCCAGAAGCCCATGAGCTTCTGGGGAGATTCTTGCAAGTATCTTTTCCAAAGCCCCACATCGGTTTTCGACTCACTTGTATGTAAATCTTTACTTTTAACATATTAAAAACCTCATATACATTGTAGGTTTGTTGATAAATCCCACGTTCACTTACACATGTTCATTCAAGTATTCCGCACACAACAATACATTTTAAAAATTATCGTATTCTAGGCTTAGATAACTCTTCTACTAGAAAAAATAAGTTCATCTTGATATATGCTTCACGTGGAAATCCTTTGTTTTTCCTCTCATTGTAAAAGCTACAAGCCCTTTAAAATTCTTTTAGGACGATGGCGGAATGGAGATTTTTCCTTTGCAGCAATTATTCCTACTTGCATACTTAATTATGGTACTCTATTAAGAAAACTACAATGAGAAGATTTTTAAAAAATGATAAACCTTCAATCTATACATTCAACTATTTGAAAATAACTGCCTCTTTACAAGAAATCAGAGAAAGAAATAAAATTCAGTAGTTTAGAAAACAACCTGTTCTATTTTTCATGCAAATTTTTCTTAGGTAAAAGATAATCTTTCCTCTACCACCTCTGAAAACCTTTCTTCTCGGATGCAAGATGCCTGGTGTATCGGGGTTTTTTTCTGGGGTACTCAGCTTGTTTACAACCGAAATATGTTTTCAATGCAAAAGGAGAGAGGCATACGTTTCCCCCCTTTTCTCTATTGTTATAAAATGTGGAAAGGGTAATAAATGGGAATTGGCTTGGTTTTGTGAACGAAAGTAGGCCTCTAGACTCTCAGAACTTGCATTCAAATCTGACCTATTTTCATTAGAAAAGGCAGTTGCGTATATATATCGGGGGGAAAAAGATATATTTCTCTGTTGAAACAGCTGAAATGCGCCAACTTGAGTGTTACAAGGGTGAATCTGTTGGATAATGTTCCTTTATAAGTTCTCTCGGAGAATTTGCCTCTTAATATTATACATATACGTACATACTGCGTTCTTATCACATACAAGTGCAAATGTATATCGAATGAATGTGTGTACTTGTCCCAAATGTATTTATGGGAGATATGAGTATAAAGGAGGAAGCTTAGAAAGGATTGAAAATGTTACCTGTTTGGACTGTTCTTAAGGAATACATAAATCTTTTATTGCGAAGTTATTCCTATTAAACTATAATACGATACATGGAAATGTTTTTAGTTTGCGTGCTTATAACAACACGTAATTGTTATAGTTATATAGTAGAATAATATATTTTATTGTAAACTGTCAATAGTGCAATGGCACAATTTTTTATGTGACTTAAAGACTCCCATTTTATATTTCATTTTCATATAAATAGAATATTGTATATATATATATATATATATATATCACACTTAACCGATATCATTTCCAGGTTTAATCTCCTTATCCCTTAATTGGATGGCATCACCCAGTTGTTATTGCACCCACACCCTTTTCCGTAGTTCTCATCCAGAAGTTTGGATCGCAACGATGCTCTCAGATAACCCTCCCTAATCTTTTGATGATATTTCCCAATTGCGGGGATTTTTTTATATTTATTTATTCATGATGGGAGTCATTGCCATGCAGGTTTTCACCTGGAAATTGGGATAAGTCTGATATCAGTGAAGTGTAGTATAGTTAATTTTAATCATTCATGAAAGTATTTTGTAAACAATTTCCTCGGTTAAACTTGTCGTAAATACGAAAAGTACTGCTTATCTTGTAGGGTAGTTAAATTATTATAAATAAGTTACCACAAGTCAGTTCAACCCATTATAAATACATTTCAACGAACGTTCTTCCACACTTTTACAATTTATTCCTTTTTTTCGTCCTTAATATGCAACTAAGCGCCCAGAAAGAACTTATCCCTAGGACCGGTGTAAACGCTCTCTGTCTCCTTCTTTTTATGTATATATGCACTGTCTATGATAAATTACGCACTTAATTAGTAAAATCTAGTTATATATATTGTATTTGGCAGTCATGACAGCTATAAGTGTTCTGAAGGGGCCCATTATTTCCAAAAATACATAAGTTTTTTTTATTATAACCGTATTAAGGAGGATTCGGTAATGACATACCCATTTGTTTTTTGTTTTGTTTTTCTGGGTTAAGTACTACCTGGATTTGCCCCATGATAAGCGGAAAACGGAACGGAAATTTAACACACAAAATTTTCCCATATGGTTACTGTTTGCTGTTGTATTATTACTTTTGTCTCCTGTAGAACAATTTGAGGAGAATAAATTTATATCGCAAATTTATCTTTCAGCTTTCGCAATCACTGGAGATTTCTATCCTTTTTATTTATATAAAATGATTACCGTTCTTGCTCTCTCAACAATACGGCGGCAGCATAGAGATAAACTTATTTTTAATCCCGGTGAAAAGTCAATGATCGCCTTTTTTTCCTGTCTCACTCTTTACGGTACTCTGGCATCCATCTCTTGGATTCTGTTAGGGTTTTTTTTTCTACCATCGCGAGGGTGCAGTAGCGCGTCCTTGAAGGCCGGCCGGTGTGAGGAGCGATATAGGAGAGTCTTAGAAAATCAAGGCCGAGCCTGAGTCAAGGGCGTACGTCGAGTTCGAAAAAGTGCACAAGGGGCTTCTGCGGTAGAATCTCTCCTTTTCTCCCTCTCCGTTTTATCTGTGTTTCTATTCTAGCAGCAGGTGTTCTCGACTTCAGATTCATAACCTCGTGCACGTGTGTAATGTTGGTGTTTTTATTATGCAATATGTAGAGTTAAACAATATTAAATATTAACTGAAATTTATTTCACCCAGGGACCGAAATATCTACCTAGGGACCAAATTAATGTGGACCTGAGTACCAATGCAAATTGGTACTAAGTTGGACCTGCTTCCCTCAGTTGGTCCTGCTGTCCTCAGTGTTGTTTTATTTCGTGTTGATATGCATTCAACCAAATAAGTAAGATATTAGCCAGAATGGAAGAATTTCATCGCATGGAATGATTCAAAATGATGAAATTGTCAGTTTGAACTCGCTTTTGGCATATTCTCTTAAATGCTTGGTCCAGAAATGGGACAATGTATCAAGGAGAAGCCTCCACCAATTTCCTCAAACTGTGAACCTACAGAGTGACCGTTTAGTCACCGATCCTTATTATGAGTATTATCTCCTCTACCATGAATGATCATCATCTATTGGGATGACTTACATCACCAGTCCTTTTGAAATAACTTTGACCTGTGTGAAGTTATATGGGGGAAATCGTGTAATGAGGGAAATCGAGTCGTTGTTTTTTGATATTCTAAGCCTGTGAGAACAGAAAATCTTCTTCATTCTGGCTTAAAATTTCGTATTTCTCACAACAAATAATAATTCTACCATGAAGCTTGTGAAGAGGAAAAAAAATCGTAAATTACTGTTTCTTAAATTCACAATAATGCCCAATAATTCGGTCAATAATTTTGGACTAATTAGGTATCACTTCCTGATGTCGAAGAGCATTAGATGCCATTGTCTAAGGATTAATATGCTTCGACTATTACGGACATTTCCACAAGCTAATTTGAAAATAGTCTCTAATCTTGTGTGAGTAGGGGGTAAGAAGATTTTTTTTTTGTAACTGAACTTTTCTCATTTTCTCTGCAAAATATTACCTTTTAGATAACTGCATACTTTCAATGAATCTGATTTTTAAAAAAACCAGATTTGTCCTCAATTCACATTAATTCAACAAAAAGAGTTTGTTATCTGACATATATTTAGAAATTCCTCTCTGTACAATTACTGCTTCACTACTTTTTTTTTTGTTTTGTAACTTCTGGTTATTTTAATAAACTGTAAAATATAAGCTCTAAAGAAATAATTTAATACTGAATCTTCTGAGAACTAGATGCCATAAAATTTTACATTTAAATTTCACTCTATAATCATTAAAAAAATTTGAAGTAAATTTTTCTTCCTCATTGATTTTTGTCCAAACTCCTAAAACTTAAACGAGCCCCTGCAAGGAACTAGAAACGTCAGTAATCAACTAGGATCCATCCTTCGAGCACTGGCGCATCTTGTCCTATCTGGACCCTGCTCCAAAAAACCCAAAACAATCAGCCATCCTCCCAAAAGCTTCTTTCCAACACTAACAACAACAATAACATAAAAGAGTTTAATTTGACAGCTCAGATAAAATGAAAGGTAAAACCAACAGCTTGTCAAAGAGTTGTAGCAATAAACGCCTCATAGAATCCCTGCGGAACTGACAGCGTGAAAAAAGTAAATAAAAGAGTACATCAACACTAATAGAAAAAGGGGAAAAGAGCTACAGAAGCAGGTGCTTTATCAATTTTTCGGTTGAAAAAATTCACACCACCTAAGGTAAATGAATAAAAAATATATTAAACAACGGATGAGGGGGAAAAACAGCTTCTAGCACAACGATGGGGTTAAACAACAACCCACAGATAGAGAGGGTAATGGGTTGTATGGGTTGCCTACTTTCTCGTTTATCGCACTGTTGGCACTATTGAATAAAACGAGAATTAAAGTGAAGATAATTATAAAAAAAAGCTCGGTATGTGATTTAAAATATGCACCAAGGTGTTATTGTTTAAATCCATTATTTTTACTACCTCTTTTAAATGTAGCCAAGGCATTGCTATATTACTTGTTTTAATGGAAATCTGGCGAAATTGAGAAGAGCATAAACGCAAATCCTTCAAAGTGATAACAATAATACTAGTAGCGCACCGAGATTTGATCTTGGGGGGGGTGGGGGAGCGGGCGAGTTGAACGGATAAAAATATTTATAATGCAAATTCAATATTCATAATGCAATTTCCATTTCTTTTTGACGGGGGGGGGGGGGGCTGGATGCGCCACTGAAAAATACTTTAGTGCTATAAACTAAGTCAGCGTTGGAACTCCTCGCAAATAAGTTATGTTAGAGTCACCATTTTATAATTTGTTGTAGTCAAAACTTAATATGCATAGAGCTGGTTTTGATCCAAAGAACGGGAAAACTTTTATTTCTGCAACAATAAAATCCTAGTACAATATATCTTCTCTTTCCTTTCCTTGAAAGTTTCACAGGGAAGTGACAATTATTTTTGTCAGTTAAAAGTTCTTTAACAAAAAATCAAAGCACTTCTGTTTGGAAATATTCACGATCTAAAAGGCAAACGGAGTAAACTGCAGTGCTGTAATGCTAATTCTATACCATACAACTTAAATTTAAAAAAATTCTATTCAGTATACTAACTGTCAAACGCACAAGTGAACTGATAAAGATTTACTCCCCCCCCCCCCCAAAAAAAAAAGAAAAAATATTCATTTTACAATGATTAAAAACATAAAATAAACAATGTATTCAACTTTAGGCATAAAAAACAATAATTTTAATAGTATATTAATAATTTTCATTGAAACAAAGGGATTTCTTGTCTGATAGTACTGTTATGTATCTCAAGACATTTTCTTTTATGAATGTTGTATTCTTTTATTTTGGTCATAAATTGAATACTGAAATACATTATGCATTTACTTTAATACTAAGCAAGGCGAACTTTGTGGATACCCTAGCTCATCTATATTATCAATCACTGAGCAAACTGTTTACATTTAAAAAACTTTCTGCCGTGGTGGATTAGCCGAATAATTCAAGATAAATTCAACCAACTGAAGAATCCTCTTAACTGATTTTTTACGAGCACAGGATCCATCCAATCGAAGCATAAATCGTCCTTACATTTCTACTTACGCATTGCCAGAAATAAATCAGCCTTAAGGGGTCACATACCTTTTAAAGCCTCGAGACTCGACAAACATATCCCTATTTTCAATCATCAGTAGTTACTAAAATAATTTATTCAGAAATATGAAAATTTTACTGTGAGTTAAACTCTTTTTCTTCTTTATAAACATGGCTCTCAATTTTTTTTTCTTCGTTGAAGATAAATATTTAAATTTTTTTAAATTTCAACCATTGTTGCTTTTTCATTGTTCACCAAAAAAAAAGGTTTAAAAAAATTTTTATTTTCGAAATAAAATTTGATAAATTTTACTGTAATTAAAATGTTTATGGTAGGAATGACATAATAGTAGTTCATTTTAGTTATACATGTTTATATTGCCCGTGTATAAAATTTCATGGTATTCTAGCCAACTATTTTGGTGATATCGTGTGCGCAATGACATAAAAATGAAAAAACAAAGATTAATATTTTAAACAATTAAAAAAATTATCTTCAATGTAGAAAAAACGAGAGTCATATTTATAAAGAAAAAAGTGTGTTTAACTCACAGTAAAATTTTCATATTTCTGAATAAATTATTTTAGTAACTACTGATGATTGAAAATAGGAATATGCTTGTCGAGTCTCTAGGTCTTTAAAAGGTATAGGACCCCTTAAAGAACTCAAAATTCAGGACATTTTAAAACGCCCTTGAAATCCAACCAGTCTGATCTATTCCCAAAACGCATACCCACTTTTCCATCGGATCGCAACCCCTTTGGCATCACGGGCACGCGACGTCGCCAAAGCGCGAATCATAACAAAAGAAAGAAAAAAATATGAAAGGGTAATACATTAGACGTCGGGAGGCGGGATAATCGCCGGGTAAGGGGTTAATTTGTAACTTCCTGCTTTGCGAAAACCCTTTACCGCATAATGGGAGATGCAATTTCAAGCGTCAGCGACCACTTCACCCCTATCTCGTCGAAAGGATTAATTCCGCGGCAAACCCTTTTTTTTTTTTCGCCTTCCCCCCTCTTTATCCTGTCACCCTTGTTAGAACACGGATCACTTGTTGACTTTTTGTCGAGAGCTCTGTTAGCTCGCTCAGTCCGTATTTTATTGCTTTTTTTCGGATGGGGATTGTTGCCATGGTGCAACTTAATTACTGAGCGAGTCTGGTGTATAAATAAAAGTAGGCGAGGAATCAATACAAAAAGAGTCACAGGCGTAACGGAAGCGAGGTTCCTTTTCTCTCTCTCCTCTCCTTCTTTAATACGATTTCATTTATTTATTTACTTATTTTACCTCTTTATCACTTTGTTAGGGAATTCAACTCGGCGTGTAATGAATTCCCTTGGAGTTTTTTTTTTTTTTTTTTTTTTTTTTTTTTTTTTCGGTTTGGCAAGCTGTTTGATGTATTATGATAAAAAAAGATGTCGGGACGCTCCATGTCTTTAACCTCTTTTGTAAGTAGAGTCACGCATGCTTTACGCCTTAATGCTTTATTTATTTATTTATCTTGAAAATTATTTACACATTTTATTGATCTCTTTTTTTAAGAGAACAAAAGTGTATTGCTTCATGAAATTTCTCGTGGATATAGCTTTGATTGTTTATTAAAATTGATAGTAAAATTGATTAAAATTCATAATAATTATATAGCATATCCCTTTCCACTGTGAGAATAAAACCAAATTAGAGACCACGCTTTCAAATGACAATTGAAAATTTTTAAGGACTCCTGTGTACTAACCCTATTGGATTTCCTCACCCCAGTGTTAACCTATGGATAAAATATGTCCCAGGATTGCCGACTTGGATTGAAAGTTTTTTTTTTGTTGTTTTTTGATTTTGTACTCAGTTATAGAGAAACAAATTTTATTCCTTCGGGCATTACTCGTTTTAAAGAAATGCAAATATTTTAAATTTTAAATTATTCAGGAGAAAAATCCGGCATAGTGTTTCAAACACTCCTAAATTCTTTTGGTGGGCAAAATTTATAAAATGAATTCTGTTGAGAGGTACAAAACTGCTCAGGCTCTCTGAAAATACCATTTTTATTGGGTTACCAGCATTTAAGTGGCTGTAAATAATAGGCACATTTTCTCCATAGGTTGACATTGAGGTTAGTGAATCAAATAGGGAACAGTCCAACACAGCAGCCTTAATCCCGTACAATGCGTAATGTATTATCTTTGTTTACAACGAGTTCTTGAATCTGAGTTACCCAGTCACAAAGATGACCTTAGCATGTAAATTGCTTCACTCAAATTTGGTTTACTAGGAATATGGAAAAGCAAAACTTACAAAAGAGTAACAACCATGTAATGTTAACAGTTGTCTTGCAAATTTTTTTTCAGTTTTTTAAAATCAAGCCAATTTCAGTTAGCAGTCATGATGAAGGTCCGGCGCATCTTTGTCAGATACTTAGCATGAGTTCCATGAGCCTTAGTGACCTCAAAAATCTTATCTTATCATAAGGCGAATGAAGACTATTCATCCTTCGTAGAGTCTTTGTTTAATTGTTTTTCATTCATAAGGAGTATTGCAAAAAAATAAATAAATAAATAAAAATAAAAATATGAATGATTGAATCAAACCCTAGATTTTTCAGCTATAATTAAAAGAATGTTGAATAATCATCTTTTGTTCTCTTCATCGGTCCAGTATATATTTTCTTCTGACGGAGTAATAACTAAAAAAATTTTTTTTTCCTTTGCTTTTATCCGTAGATTTTCTTTATTACGTTATTCATAAATTTAACATTTATTTACTTCAACTTTCATTCAAACGAATATCCATCCACCCTCTCGTAATTTCCCTCTTGGCTCATTTGATTCTTTAGTAACCCCCCCCCCCCTCTTTGTTATTTTGCGGTTTTCCACTACTCCGAGCTCTCTCGAATTCTGCAAATGAGTAACAGTGGTACTGGTTATTCTTCATTTATTTTATTTTTTTATCCCAGGGTGGGGTGTTCCAGAAAGGAGGGGGTTTGGATAAATCCAGAATTCCCCCACCCTCGATTTTTTTTCATTTACTTTTTTTTTTATTATATATATATATCCACCCCGACTGATTGATGAGAAGGCCGACAGTGCGTCATGCCAGAGTAAAAAAGAAGGGAGAGAGATGGAACGAGCGAGAGAGACAACACTCTCTCTGGGATGAGCGAGAGAAAGAAGAAAGGGAAAAAACAAAAGCACCAAAGAAAAATTTTTTTTTGCTGATTATCGTTTAAGGAGACTTTTAGAAACAAACATTAAACGGTGCAGGGGAATGAGCGGGAGGGGGGAAGGGGAGAAAGCAGACGCGAGGCAGTAATTGGCCCCCCCGTTTTCTACTTCGAAGAGCGAGGAGATAACTTCTGTGTGATGATGTCGTCTACAGATGCACTTGGAGAAGCCGTTGCCTTTATTTCTCTTTACACTTTTGATATTTATATTGAAACTATCCTACCCGCGGGAGAAATGTGCAAAGTAAGGGCGTGCTTTGAAAAGGGTTGACTGTCTCTAATCCAGTCATGTTCTAAGTAAGAACACTGAAACAAAAGCAAATTTTAAAAACTTCATCAAGTTCTTGAATCATTGATATTGATAAGGGAGAGTGTGTCAGAGATTTTCTACAGTAAATTTTATGTTTGCTATCATGATAGAAGTTAAACAGTCAAATAAAATACTGACTTTTTACTAACTAATAGACTAATTCTTATGGCTTACAGATTAACTTATAGACTTTTAGACTTTTTTACTAAGTTATTATTTTAGGGCTTCAATTAAAAACGTAACCCCTTCCGCATAGCGTTTTATTGTTAAACAAGGAGACCATTAGGACTCTATATATTCATTTTTGCATTGACTGCTGTTCTCTCTTGGTTTGTAAATGAGCAACAATATCTGTTTCATGTGATAATAAATGTTTCTTGGACCAACTAGTTATGGGCAAGATCTACTGAAAATCAAAGTAACAGACCAAAATTTATTGCAACATGAATTAAGCGTACAACGTAGATGAAAGAGTAAAAACGCATCAAAATGCACCAGGTTTATAAAATATCCCTGTCCGGAGCTCATACCCCACAAGGATGAGTTAGAATCCTTCACTCTACAGTTTAAACATTCACAAACTTATGCTTACAATTGACACAAAACTTTACATCTAAACTGTCTTTTACTTCACTCGCTGATTTGGTTGGCATTCCACTATGCGATGGCAGTGAGCTTCCTAAAGCAAACTGCTTGGTCTCCACTGAATTTAATAATTGGTAAAGGAAAGCAGACTTTACTAAAAACAACAGGAAATAACAGTGTAATGAATGGACGATAACTTATCGATGTTTTTATAGTTTTGACCATCACCATGAACAGATGAAGGAAAAGAAAGTGAAAGTGAAATTACTCAAAAGACAACCTTGCATTAATGAGAGAATAAGTCCTAGAAAAACTTTATAAAAACTATGATATAACCAGAAGGAAACCATATTATTATAGCATAAAACCTACTATAGCTAGAAAGAACTTATTTCTGTTTTAGAATAAACGAAGAATTTTTTTTTAATTTTTTATTTATTTATTTTTTTTTTTGTCAAAAAGAAAGCTCTTTGGTTTATTTGCAAATGAAGCTGGGAGTAGCAATTAGAATATCAAAACAAAATTATCTATATTAAGACCATAGTTTTGAAATTTGTACATATCAAGGTAAAAGGAAGCGTTTATGTATTTTCCAATATTGGACTTTGAAAGGAGCTATAGAAAATTTCCCAAATTATTCTAATCTGCAGATTTAAGTTCACCCTGAAATTTCCGTGGTTTTACTCCATTTTATTTGTTTGTTATTTTCTTTAACACTGCCGCAAACTTCCGGTACTTCCAGTACTTCCTTAACACAACTGTAGCACTTTATATTATTTATTAATCAAAATGTTATATTGCACTTAAAAATTTATTTCATTTCTTTTTCTGTTTAGATGTCTATCTGCACTCACATTTGTCCCACCTTATCCCATTTCCCGCCAAAACTGTTTAACTGTTTTAAAGAAATACGAAATTTAAAAAAGTTAAAGAAACTAGTATTTCACTAGTATGGTCCGGAAGTGAAAATACTACAAAGAGATACTCCACTCTGCAAGTTTCTCTATTTTTAATAACTTATTTTAAGTTTTTGTTTTTCCTTAGTCCAATTTATTCTTTTTAACGTATCACACTCAGGGAAATTCCCTTTTAACATTTCATTTACACTAAAACTGAGGTTGAAAATACAAAAGTTTTCAAGCGATAATACTCGCAATTAAACTTGTCTCTTAAAACGAAATAAAATCTCTTTAGAAGTCTCTCTTAGTCTCTTTAAATCGGATGCAATAAATTAACCTATAGTCTAGTGAAGGAATGGGGAAAAAGACAAAACTTTTATAATTAAAAAAATTATAACGAATATAAAATTTCTTAATTAGCAAAATAATTATGTGATAAATATAACGATATTATATTGCTAGCATTTACAAAACCTACAGAAATAAGAATCATCAAAACAAAGTCTCAAACACAATGTAAATTAATGTCGTGTTTCCTTCAAAATATTAATATATCTGCCAATAGCTACTATTAACAGCGGGGTATCTAGAATCCCTTTCTGGAGGAAAGGGGGGGATTTTAGGAAGGGAAGGAAAATTTGCACTGAAATTGCACTTTTTAAAAATTGATTTTTTATTGGTGGGGGAGGGGATCACCCTAACGCAAACACCGTGGTAGTGCCGCTGCATGATACATTGTTCACCGATACTAAGTAAACTCGGGATTTTAAGCTCAAATATTGAAGATAATTTAGGATAATCATATTGGAGAAATTTTTGATCCACTGAACATTGCTTTACTTGAAAACTGCCTTTACGATGACCTAAATGAGTTTCAGGCAGATCCTCACATTTTATTATTTAAACTGGGAATCTCAGATCCCTTCTTTTAAAGAAAGCGGATTTCAGAAAATAAAAATGCTGTACTTTATTCTAAAATTTCAGCTTTGCTAGTGACTTGCGTATTTATTTAAATAAAATTTTTGGTGAACAATATTTTAATTAGAATGTCTACAAATCATAAATTAATAGTTAAAAAATGCATATGTGTTTAATTTTCACACGCGCAAAAAAGTTTGTTACAGGGGCGAAAAAATAAATGAGTATCAAGGGAAAGCCATCTGTGAAGGGATCTGGAACGAGGATATAGTTGACGTTACAGCCATGTAAAAAGTAAACAGCTAGGTAAATAAATGTTATAGTCTCTTGACCGATCCCGCAAGTGTTATACAGGCAAGAAAATAACCTAGTTATCATCGGCAACCATACACACGACAGTATTTGGTAGAAGGCTTTCGCCTGAATCCATTTCATGTAATAAGGTGAAAGCATCTATCAGGGGATGAAACGAGGAACGAGCGATGTAGCTAATAAAACATGGTTTGGGTTATTGATTTTGAAGTTTACTATGGTATTGTATTCTTTGGCTGTATATGATAATCATAACAGAATATTATTATGTGTAATCAATTAATTGTTCATGAAATAATAACACATATTATTATTTTATTGGCACATATTTTTCCCTACAAAATTGCCAATGTGATTGCTTGTGCTTTTTTTTTATCTTAAAAATTAAAAATCCCTTTAATTGAATAATTATAATATTCAAATCATATGCTTTTAATATCTTGTTCAGGTGTTTAAAAAGCTTATTTTCCAACTTATATGTATGCAATAATTAAATTCTGTTAGTGATACAAGTCAAACAAGTCAGGTTCAAAATCATCTTGTATCACTATTTGTTTTTTGCCACTGAAACTTATATGGTACAGTATGTAAATTGAAACAGTAGACAGATAACTTACGAGGTGGTAATTTAAAACATGGGACGTGTCATTCAATAAAGCCATTAAGAATGGGTTCACGCTTTCACTTTCTATCTCCAGTGCCTTTAATTGCTAGAATACTGAATTTATCTCTCAGCGGGACTACAGAGAATGAAAGATCTGTGTGTTCAAGCTATCGAACTGAGTTACCCGTCGGCTAGAGTCCTTCCATACCTCATGCTGGCATCGCGCCGTCATGTGGTATCGATTTATTCCGCATGCTCCCGCACGACCACCCCCATACCTCTACCCGGGCATTTTGCGTTCTGGGGAATTTGTCACCTTCATTTCGGAACGCATAAGTAGACGACACGGTAGAAGAGAGGTAAAAAAAAAAAAAATAGTGGACACACGAAAAATAAATCAAAACCTGGAGGTGGGGACACGAGGGAATCCCGAAACCCGACACCCCCATTGGTTCTCGTCGCCACTCTCCCGCTTCCCCTATTGGGCGCGATTTGCGAAGCGAATTCACCATTGGCTGTTCGGGGATCGACCTCACCCCCTTTGCTCTCTCTCCCTTTACCCGGCGAGAGACATTTCAGTCGAGAAAACGTGAAGCCAGAGAGAGGGGGTGAAGCGAGTCTCGGTAGTGTAGTAGCCACGTAAACAAACAAGAGAGCCCCGCCGCAAGGGTTGTAGGTGCGGAGAGAAGAAAAAAAAAAAGACGCGCTCTTCGGTTTCTGTGTGTGTTGTTGCATCGGAGGAGAGCGCGCGCGCTCGCTCTTTTATTAATAGCAACGCGAGACGAGTTTTCGGACTGAAAAGACACTGTGTGATTGCGACAACTGCACGTGCACGCAACCCGGAGAAAAAGAGATACGGAATGGGGAAGTGAAGGAGTCTGGTCGTGTGATATGGCGGCGGGAGCTGTCGCGAACAGAAGTGTGGAGAAAGAGAAGGTAGGTTCGCTTATATCCTATTTAGTCCGTGATTAATGTGTGCTCGCCATAAGCCGGCCCAAAGGCGAAACTAAAACGAAACGACAACAACAAAATAAAGATCAAGTTGCAGATACTGGCAACTCGTGATTTGAGACAGCAATGGTAACAACTGTCATAAGAATGTGTTTTTTTAAGTGTCTTCATCGAGCAAAAAATGAGACAGGCACACACAAAAAAAATATTGGAAACAAAAGAATAAATAAGATAGATGATTTTTTATTCACTGTCATCGTTTCAGGTTCATTTTGTTAACCTGTTTCATCGGAAAGTATTATTTCATGCTGATATTTGTACACCATTATATTAACCTAAGATAACAAAAAAAATTTGACATAAAAGATATCCCCAAAGTTTTGTTTTATCCAATAATATAAAAATATATTGACCTGAGATTTTACTGTGAAGCTAGACGCTGTCTATTCATAAGAATATGAATTCTCAGTAAGTCTGGGGGAGTATAATGTACAGAAAATTTCCTCATTCTTTTATGACAGTGGCAAATAATTATTATTGCTATGATCTTAATATTTATCTAATATAATATTCAAACAAAAAGTCAATTTCATTTCCATGAACAATACAGAATAATTTTGGACTCATATAAATATCTTTCAAGTGTAAAGGGGGAGAAAGCTTGATTTTTGTACATGATTATAAAGTATTTTGAATAATAACTTTGTAAGTGAATACTAGTATATTTTTTAAATACTTTTATAAAATTCTGTTTCAGTTATTTCATACTATCTGCTCCATCCACCGTATGACCATACTATTCACGTAACACACTCCTAAAGAATTCCAAAGTAAATAATCTAGTTTTCCCAAAATATACTACATATTCAGCTGAAACATAACAATATAAAACATATGTTTACATCTTAAATATGCATATATTTAAAATTTCCAAAGTATATTTAAAATTTTCTGTAGCCATTTATAGAAATTAGTTTACTTTTTCTGTTGTTTCCTTTAAATATCTTATAAATAAATTTTGGCTTGTTCGTCGAAATAATGAGCTCTTTAACTTTATTTTTTACTACAATTATAAATATTAAGTGCTGTAACTAAAACTAATATATGATAATGCTATATTTATCTTAATTATTTTACATAAAATGCTAAATATGCATTTATTAGAATAAATGATTAAACTTTTGATAAAAGTTTTGAATAAATTTGAATTCCTGAGAACAGGATCTTTTATCAGGAATAAATAAATAAATAAATAAGGTATGATTTCGATTTATACCGTTTAAAAAAAAAGTCTAAAAGTAAATGAATTTTGTACATTTTATTTGCTTTAGCTATTGCCAAGCTTTGTATGCAGTGATCTTTGCGATCAGTAAAATTTCATAAATAAAATATAATAAATTACATAAATAAAATACTTTGCATAAATAAAATATATATTGCAAAGTGGATTCCAATTATGTGATATATTTTGTAAAATGCAATGAAAAATAAGCAAAATTGATTGAAAATTGTTCAAATAACCGTGTATGTAACATTTAATTTAAAAGGCCTTTTTTCCTATCGTTTTGATCATATTCAAAATTAAATTCCCTAAAAATAAATTTTGTCCCATATATCCTTATTCAAACTGAAAATTCGGTTACAATTTCTGAAACCACATTGTTAGCATGTGATACTTTGATTCTGCTTAGTTATTAGAAAATCAACAAACAGTGTTGTAACGAATGGTAATCAAAACCTTTGTGTATTATTTTTTAATCCTATTCAAAAGGCTAAAAAAAGAATGAACTATCCTGCACAAGACTTGAATTATATTTTAGTTTGAGGATAAGCAAAACCACTGTTGGGAGAAACCATGATAGGAAAATACAAAATATAATACACGAGGAAGTGTTATACATATTTTAAGACGACAGTAAAAAATGCTTTAAAAGTTTCTTTAGCACTATTCCGTTAGCAGATTTTTTTCCTTTTGTATTTTCCCCTAATTATATATGTTATGAAAAAAACAAGTATATCCTTAGTAATTCTTTGCACAAGTAAAAAAGATAAATGAAGATTCATATAGATGTTAGATTTTATCAGTGATCAATGGCAATAATATTTAACATAACAGATTTCAATAATGTAAATTTGCCCTGTGTAATTTGATGTAAATTTGTAAAATCATAGAAGATGACAAGTCATACGTTTGAATAATTAGTTCCAAGAATGATGGAAATATTTATACAATATAGCTCCAGTTTTATTACTTAAAAAAATATTTTAGCTATGGTATAATTTTTTTACTATATAGTAAGTAGTATTATTCATATAGGCAAAAAAAAATTTTTTTTTTGAAAGAGCCCTGAAGAAATTAGGATTCTATAAATGTATTGTAATAATTATGAAGTCAAGTATACATATAAATGATTACTTTCATATTGTTTTAGAAAACATATATTACCAAAGCGCGAAAGCTGATATGGATATCAATATTAATATTTCCATGCTAAATGCAATAATGTATTAGTCCTCTTTCGTTTCGTTGAAAGAATAGAAATATCAAAACGATGCGCTAGAAAATAAAGGCTTACTTAATACTATAAAACTCAGTACTAAGGATCTGTTTTCAGAACTATCAGCAATATAGCATTAAACATCAAATTGCTTCTGAAAGGTATAATTGCTTAAATTAAGGCGTGCTTATGTGAAAAATTTTACATTTCAGAAGGAATTATTTATTTAATAATTCTGTTGGTACAACTAAACACGAGACATGAACAGTGGTTTCAGCCTATCAATCAAATGGAGCTCTCTTTTTTAGACGCCATGGTCATTTTATCTATCTCTATAATATCTGGCTATCTCTATAATACATATCAATACACACACACATATTAAGTATATATATATATATATATATGTGTGTGTGTGTGTGTGTGTGTGTGTACAATGTCCAATTATTATATACTTACCACCTAAGCAAACTCATTGCATTCGTTAATCACGTAAAACAACTAATAAATAGTATTATACTCGAAATTGCACGTAGAATAAAATATAACTGTGTTTCAGGAGAGTGATTTATATCAAGAAAGCGTCATTTATCATAAAAATTTATTTTATCATTTAAGTAATATTAATAATTTAGTATGCGTTTCACAATCAATTTGTATAGTTAAGTAAACAATATTTTATCCCTGATGTATGCTATTTATTTTCCCATTTTAAGAGAACAGAGTAAGTTCTACTAGATTATTATTTTTTAAATTAACCTATATTATTGATTCTTTAGATCCTCGAATTTCTGTATTGTGAATACCCATGATACATTAAAAGAGGAAATATTTCTTGAAAAATAAGAAATTGTTTAAAAAATCAAAATTTGCTTCATACAAATTAAACGTAACTTTACACTTTCATGATAAGCTTTGAAATATTCAGAAAAGATGATTAAACGCATGATTTAAATTTCTTAAGGTGGCTTAAAAATATTTATAAACACTTTTATCAATCCTAAAGAGAAGAAAAATTAACAGCAAAATTACATAGAAATAAAAATGTATGGAGTGGAATTATTACTGTCTTCCCACTAGGAATCGGCATAATTTTTGCCCTTGAATTAATTTAATATTATTCTTGTAGTTAAGATATAAAAATTTTTCAAATTAACTATTGAAATTTGGGCAATACACAAAAATGTTAATCCCGTTATAAACTATGCCAAACGTTAGATTCATTCCTTAGTCACTTATATTTAAAATTTTTGAAATCTTTCTATAGGGAATAGAAAACTATAATGGTGTATACTTACAAATGTTTTATATTATTATTTTTATTTATAAATAATTTTATTTCAGACGTTTTGAAGACTTTTGATGAAACTTTTGACCTATTTCTTGCCATGAGACAGAAACTACACATAAAAATCTAAGCAAAGCAGAAATATTTGAAAAACTAATAATTTTCAAAGACTTCTTAACTGGGAGGTGCTAAAAATATTTCAAAATAATTTCTTTAATTTAAACATTTTCTAAGTGTATGAGCATAAATTTCTATGAATCTGTTTTTTATAATACATGTAAAAGCTGACAGAAAATGCTGAATTACATTCTAATCCAGAATTTTCAGAAATTTTGTGTGTAATATTCTAATAATATTTTACTCTAATAATTCACAATATATATATAATAATATTTTGTGCATAATAACAGAAATTTCAAGTAAAATAAAGTATAAATTTCTTTTTTGTAATCTCTTTTTAATAAAATAATTAATGGCTGGTGCATTGCTCTTGTAATATTTCCTTCACCTTTACTAATAATTACTCTATAAAAAATGTCCACATTTACTAACAGCGTGCACACAAAAGTAATAAAGATAAATAATATTCTTAATTTCATAAATATTGTAGCTTTAGAGCTTTAACAAGTATTAATGTAAGCAGCAAGTGCATTCTTAAAGACAGCATCTGTGTTATACGAATTATTTGTTATTAAACTGCAATTTTAGCATCCTTCATTTCAATTAATATTCTCTTGGTCTGGCAAAACAAATTAGACTGTATTTACTTTTATATATATACGTATATTATATATATATATATATATATATATATATATATATATATATATATATATATATATATGAATGTATGCATGTAAACATACACACACGCTAATCATATTAGACCTAGACCAAAAAAATTGAGTATATGCAAGGCGTTATTAGTTGATATCACTTGCGTTCGTTTCATACCACATTAGTTCTGAATTTTGCTTATTTATTGCAATTAACTAATTTGCAACAATACTACATTAGTTATCTATGAAGTATTTAAATTTAGTTAGTTATTTTCATTAGTATTAAAAACTAAAAAAATGTTCTTTTTGTTTTAATTGTCAACTTAGTTAAAGCACAATTGTTGCCTTGAGAACTGATCATTTTATAGAATTAAAACAATACTAATAAAAAAAACTTTTTATTATTATGCTCATTATCATCATGAAGGTTCTTACAGAAAACTTGCAAAAATAAATGGGAAATGAATCACACCCATAAAAGGAAGACATCTGAAACAAACCTCTGCAACAAAATCCACACATATATATATGGGGAGCGAAAGCGGTTATTAATATTTCATTAAGCGAGAATTACATCCTGAGTAAAGCCTGTTCAACATCCTGAATCCAAATGAAACACGTTTTAGAAAGTCTTCCTTCTTACGAACCACAAACAAGGTGAAAACTCTATTTCTTCTGAGTTATGTAATGAGGAAATACTAGGTTATGTAATGAGAAGCAGAAAGAGAAATATATAAGGAGAGATTTATATCTTTTTCATTTTGGTGGGGAAAAAAATTCCCGTAACATGAATATGAATGTGTGAGCGACCATATATCATTTCTTACTTATTATTAACACTGGTTATTCACTTATAAAGTATAATTGCAGAATTATTTAATTTGTCTCATAGATAAATTGTCTAAGAAAGCATGCTGTCTAATTTGTAACCAGCTTATCCTCTGCATTTTTTAAACTGTTATAATTTCAACATTTTTTATGATAGTTATCAATATCCCTTTTTTATTATATTTTTTGCTTTTGAGATATTAGTAATTTATGAATTAAACAGAAAAATAGACATTCAGTTAAGACATATTACACTTTCGGTTTATGAAAAAAATATTATATGAGCTGCTTGAAGCTGTACAGTGAGAAATTTAATGCAGTATTCCTAAAAACATATGAAGTAATATTATGCTATTTTACCATCTTTCCACACGAACACACAGAGATTTATAAATTTCATTCGTAAACAAGTGGCATTTCGAAAGTTTGTGAGATTAAATGTAGAATTACTTAAGTTTAAATTTCGTCTTATATAACTTGTTTTGTTTTCTGTTATTTATTGCTCCATAATCCTTTATGTTTTTACGCTTTTAAGACTAAATTTCTGTATTCGACATTCTTGGCTGAATTTTGAATAAGTTTAATAAAAATGATTTGGCCAATTGATTTAAATTAAGGCACTTTCCCTCAAATTTGTAAGGAATTTATGTACAACGATCATATTTTTTTTGTTGTTCATTCCTATGACAGATTACAAGCAAAAAAAATTCATAGCTTCATAGTAAAAAAAAAAAGAGCAATACCGGAATCAGGAATTTTATTTAATGTTTCAGATATATTTCTATTTTAGCTCCAATATATAATAAAATTTTTAAAGGAATTATACATAAAAATAAATTAAAAGTTGATGATTACATATATGAATGTAGTTTAGGGTGTTATAAAAGGAAATTAAAGGAAAAACCTTTTTGAAAAAAAATTTGTTGTCTTCGTTCAGAAACATTTTTCGGTATCTATGTATGAGGTACATCTGAAATCCCATTTTTTAAATCATATGTTTAATTTTATTCTCATTAAGCAAATAAAGCAAACTTCTAAATATAATCATATTTAATTTCACTATAATACAGCGGATGTACTGATTAACTTTAATACTATCCAAATGGGTAAATTACTCAATTTTGATCATGGAATATATGATAAATTAATGCAATGCTCTTTATACCTTTGATTTATAAAAATTAAAATTAATATTTGCCAGAACTTTATACACTTATCTTTGACCGTCTTACAACCAGTAAATTTACAAATAAACTAACCTCTTAAAAATACCAAAAAAGTATTTCTTTTTGTGCCTATATTCTTTTATTAATTAAACATTTTTAACAACCTTGCGATTCTAATAAAAAGGAATTTTTGTTTAAAGAAAGAAAAAAACTTCTATACATCTAATTATTTGAATTTTCTTATCAAATGTATCTAGGTTGACTCCATTGAGGATTAAATTAATACAACAGATTTAATTGCTACAAATGAGACAAATATCTGTCATAAGGGCCAATATTATTTATAGTTGGGACCTTTTGTGTATGAATTAATTTTTAATATTGCTAATTCTTTTTCTTTCGGTTTCCCTCAAATTAATTTGTTTCACAGTTATTTTGTTAAGAAAACCAATAACCCTTAATTTTTCCGAATACAGTATTGAAGAATTAGATTTCATGCTAATTTAAAATAAACAGCTCAAATTCTATAAGATAGCATGCTGTCCAATTTGTAACCAGTTTATCCTCTGTATTTTTTATACTGTTAAAATTTCAACATTTTTTATAATAGTTATCAAAATCCTATTTTTTTTAAAAATATTTCTTGCTTTAAGGTATTAGCAATTTATGAACTAAAAAGAAAAATCCCCTTTGAGGCTTAACGTTATTAGATAGAGATTTAACTTACACATATTACACTTTCAGTTTGTAAAAAAGGTATTATTCGACTGATATGATTTCACTCTCGAAGGTTCTACTTAAAAGAAATCACTCGAAAGAAATTTTCTGAAATTTACATAGGCTTCTTTAGTTTACATTGTTTCTATAAACAAAGTAAACTAAGAGAACTAGAGGGTTTCTGAAAATCCTGATATGCTTGTTCAATTTCGTAATGTTGGATTAAAAATTATGCGTTTTCTAATAATTTAAAAATAATAATAACGCTTACACGTGTGACATGTATAAAATAGAATTAACTTGATTATGATATGTGACTTGTCACTCCAGGAGGCGCCTCCCCACGTAAAATACTTTTCTTGTCGAAAAATGTTAATAATAATCATAAATACTCACTCACAGTTTATAAAAATAAAGCATAAAATATGTATCCTTTGCAAAGCTATATAGAAAGTATGAAGGGAATCAAGTATGAAAGCAGAACATAAGAATTTCATTATTGCATGTGCAGACTTCAGTGATTTTCCTACTAACACAGATTTTGATATGTCATATACTTTCATTCAGAAAATTAATTGGTTTAAATGGGGACTAAATTAAAGTTATTTATCCTCATGTGTATAAGTCCGCAGACCTCTGACATAACACACGTTTCTCTTATTCTTTTTATTTCTTATATATGTATGTGTGTGTGTATATATGTATATATATATATATATATATATATATATATATATATATATATATATATATATATATATATAATATTTTATTATATTATATGTATATATTGTGATTAAACTTGAACTTGCAGAAACTCATGCCAACTTTCATTGTTATTAAGTTTATTCAAATTAAATATTTATACAAAGTGTGCGTTTGTCGACTGAAGCAGTAGGGACAAACAATCAGTGCAATTAAAAATAACATTCCTGATGGGTTAATTCCAAAATCTGTTGTACTGGTTTTACAAATTAAAAATGTCGTTTACAGTACATCTTTTTCATCGAGGGCTTTGTTTTTTACCATTTTTAAATTTAAATTGTCATTCTTTTACGATTCTCTTATCTGAAAATAGATCTCCTATTATTATAACAAGATTAGTTTATATAACTTATTTGCGATGTAAAGTTTAACAAGTTATTGATATTATCGTTCATTGACTCCAATCCTGGAGTGAACTTTCAGAAACGATTTACTTTATTTTACGCTGACTGTAGAATGTTTCTCAGTAAACTGCAAAATCATCTTGAGGCCATCACCAATGTGACAGTAAATTTAAATGAATGATTCAATCAGGAATTTTTTATAATGTTCTTTAATTATAGTATTTTTACACTAAATTGATACCTAGATAATTACTGCGTTTCACTAATTTTAGTGGTTTAATGATATGGTCTGCTTATCCTAAAGGTCAAATGAATCAGAAATAAACCATTAGCCTTTTGGTACTGTCGATGATGTAAAGTCCCATAAACAATGGCAACAGATAAAAAAAAATAATAATAAATTGCACAAGCAGTTTGAGATTGCAACACTCATTTAAGAGTGCTTATTTTTGTTAAACTTTTAAACTGTAAATCTACAAAATAGTCGATTTTTTTCAAAAAAATGTGGCTCTAAACCTCTTTTTTCTTTTTCTTACATAACTGTAAAATAAATATTTATATCAATATACAGAAAAAAATTGTTGACAATGAGTTTGTAAACAATTGTTTGTGATGAGACACATATTTACACTTACTTACACACACACACACACACACACACACATATATATATATATATATATATATATATATATATATATATATATATATATATATATATATATATATATATATATATATATATATATATATATATACATATATATATATATATATATATATATATATATATATATATATATATAAACACACACACAAACACTCCTTTTTTTTTGGGGGGGGGGGGAGAAGGGGTGTATTAGCTTTCGAATATGTCCATCAAGAATGACTTGATGGTTAAGGAGCCATTGTACTTTAGATTCACTAAGTGGGAAAAGAGCCTGAGATTATTTTTTTTTTCTTTCTTATAATTCCACTTTCAGCTAGAGTCCCCTCCCTTCTTCAAGCAATCCATTTGCAGAAGTCATGGATGATCTTGCTTTCGTGACATGCCTCGTGTTTACAGCAACTACCTGTTTTAATAACTCCCGCAGGAGGAAGAAATTTAAGCGTCTGTACAGATATATTCCTGTTTTCATCCCTCCGAGTAAGCGAGATTGCACGTCGCCTTGTAATTAGGGCACCGTTACCAATCTCCTCAACAACCTTCCCCCTGTTGCTTGTCATATTAGCAAACCCATGAAAGCGGCTCTCGCTCAGTATGAGTTTCCGAGTAGAGACCACTTTCTCTAATCAATTCTAATCAATGCAACTCCATGAATTGCAAGAGTCTGATTCAATGAATTTAAGAAGTTTTATTCCTTAATTTCTTGCTTTATAATTTTGAAGGATTATTAGATTATTAATAGATATACATTATCTATATACTACATACAGACATGTAAAATATATGTGTGTGTGTATGTATATATATATATATATATATATATATATATATATATTCATACATTTCTCTCTGATGGCGTCTTGGATTGAAAGGGCTTGAGCAGCATCAAATCCAGTCAAACAGTCCAGTCGATTGGATTAATAAGTTTATTGACTTTAGCCCATTATTGATACTTAGTTTCGCTTAAGCTAGATTCGTTTGACCTCGTGATCATCTATAGTGCTATATACCCAGGGACAGTTAGGCGCCACATAGAAACGGAAGTAGTTATATAAAGGGAAAGACAATATTAAAGGTAGATAATTAATGGAATAGAATTAATACTGGGGGGGGCGTTATTATTGATATATATATATATATATATATATATATATATATATATATATATATATATATATATATATATAAATATATATATAGGGTGTTTCACAATTTCCTCCGTGGTTTGGAAGGCTTATTAAAAAAATACTACCAATACAGCAACAAAGTTTACTTTACTGGAGAAAGAAACATTATAAGTTTTGTTTCACAAATGTTCAATATGTGAACCTTTCGTGATGCGGCAGATATCAAGTCTAAAGTCAAATTCTTGTTTCGCTCGCTTTTTTCCGGAATCTGTAATTCCGCACTCGTTTGACGAATTGACTTTCTCGGGCTTCACACAAACGCATCTCGTACACGAGTAACCTTTTCCGCCGAAGGGCTTGGACGACCAGTTCATTTTCCATCACACAATCAACCACTTTCCTGAAATTTCCAAAACCACGCATGAACCACGCATACTGCTATCAGACCTAGTACCGCCATCTACTAACACATTTGTGAAACAAAACTTATATTTCTTTATCCAGTAAAGTCAACTTTGTTGCTGTATTGGTAATATTTTTTATAAGCCTTCCAAACCCCGGAGGGAATTGTGACACACCCGGTGTATATATATATATATATATATATATATATATATATATATATATATATATATATATATATATATATATATATATATATATATATACATAGAGAGAGAGAGAGAGAGACAGAGACAGAGAGAGACAGAAATTTAAAATAAAAAAGTCATCATGACAGTAATTAATATATCCTGTGCCCACTTATTTTCAATGTAATATATCTCGAATTTAATGTTCTTTAACTATTCTAAAATAACAGTCCATTAATTTTCATCTTCCAGTGAAAAATAAAAAGTCTGGAGGTATCACATAGGTGGCATATCTGTGTTTCTTTTTTTTATTTTAATTGGGATCTTGTTTCCTTTGACTACTGATTCTAATACAAGTAAATGATATTTTTGAGCTGTATTCTTCTATCTGTATTGGGCTTAATGACTTGCAGTTTAATTCTAATACACAAACACATACATACCCACTGATGGGTTTATATCAAGAACATAAAGAGCATAAATGGTCCAGAAGCTATAACACTGACCCACAATAAATTGGACATGCAAGACACATACGACTTTTGATCGGTGCCACAGTTAATAAATACATAGTTAAGAGAGAAAATATCAAAGCTTTGTAATTTCTTCACTCCTACTATTTTCATCAGTTCATGGAAGAGTGCAGTCGAGTAGATAGTTGTGATGCATTATGCACTTAAAGTTTGGTGAAAGAATAATTTTATAATTGTTGCCATATAATTTTTCGAGGTTCGAAATTTAATACTTTATTCAGTAAGTATAAATTGTACATGGAAATACCTTTCTAAAATCTCTTTAAAACGCGTCAGTTTTATTTTTTCATGATATTGACTCTCTCCAAATGGTAGTTTTGGTTCAGTAGCTTTTACGTAATCTGAGAAACATCACACTCCTTTTTATAGTTTGAAGCAAGATAAATAAAGATATGTCACTTCTGAAAAGGAAAAATTTTATGCTAGTCTATTATAATGGGGAGATAAATGCTTAAAATCTGATCTAGACAGTAAAGCAGGATTAAATCACTGACAATGGATGAGCATATAAGTGATATACAGTTTCTACAATTTATCTCTGAAAACAGATGGAAGAAACGTGGTAGCCCACCATTTCTTCTCTTCATATAGATATGAAATTAATCAAACTAAATTTATCTGTAAATTAGATTTCCATCATGATGATTTCTTATTGAGCCATTTTAAAACCCCATTAAAGAGAACATTTAATATTTAAAATGCTTATTCAGATCGTTTGTGAAATTTCCCCCGTAAATTTACAGCAAATTAAAAGCAGCCAAGCAAGCGGGGGGGGGGGGGGGGAAATGAAATGATCACAACCTATTTTTGTTGCAATAGCTAGGCTTTTCACAATATTGTTGCAATTGGGTCAATACTGGTATGACTCAGTGCTGTTGCAATAGTTACGGTTTGCAACGTCTGTAAAATGCTTGTAAGATTGTTTATATCATTGTCCCGCTGCCATTTCCTACTATAACTGCATACAAAGGCAAAAATGCGTCCTCAAACATAACAGCTTAACAAATGATATCTAATAAATGGAGAATTTTAGAGGGAATTGTCTACGTCTGTCATCAGGAAAATTATATGGCCTCCTGCCACTAATTAGCCGAGCGCTGGCGTTCAGTACCAGAGTCTGTGGGTTCGAGACCCACTATTGGCAAATATGTTTGTGGCCGCTCGGAATCAGATTTAAGCAGAAGGTCCCGGTCTAATTAGACCCCGTGTTGCAAAAAATGACCTTAGCGTTACCAACCCATCACTAACTAGTTTTAGATGGGATAAGTTGCCAAAATTGAGTTTATCAATTATCTGAACAACAAGGGCTGTTGGTGATTTAGCAATGTGTTCATAGCCGTGTAAGTTTTAATTCGATGCTTCAAAGACTAATTTAATTCCTCCCGCGGAGGAAGAAACACACGACAAAACCAAATTTTAAATCTTTACATTGCTACCTAGTTATAAATGCCCACAGAAATAAAATAATAAATTTTTAAAAAGATTCAAACCTCTTGCGTATTTAATGCGTTCCCTACTGAGTTTCGCTTCGGTATTGCTCTCAAGGCAAGGCCCGATTAAGAAAGACCAAAAGGCAGAACGTGTCTTTCACCTCACCCAGCCACACTCGGCAACCCCCTACCATAGACAAGCACGCGAACGCTTTTGTAATAATAAAATACCGTTAAACTCTTAAAGCCTCCGACTTCAACAGATTTATGAAAAGAAAAAAAAATAGAATGGAATCTGCGTATAAAAAACTGCACAGATGTTCCTTCTGCTTCTTAGGCAGTTGAGCTAGGAGTGCGAATATCTCAGGTAAAAAAAATAATAATCTCCCTCCCCTAACAGCTCGCCATTATTCAAAGTAAATGTGGATCTACCTCCTCTCCCCTCGCTTCCTTCGGTTTTTCAATTGTCTACAGACTCCAGCCACCACGCGTGTGTTACATTGTTTTACCTTCAATGTAAAACTGGGCTGTATTTAAATTGGCGAAGAGGATGGTGTAAAAATTATTAACGGTTATTGCAAACAAGTTATGACCACGATCAGGTTGATCGTGTAACGCAGGCTAAAATAAAGAATTGAGGTTCAGAGAGGAAAGTCTTCAAACGTAGATGAAGTTTTACTTTAGTTGTTTTCACACGGATAGAATTTTATTATTTATTATTATTATTATTATTATTATTATTATTATTATTATTATACTTTGATGGCGCATTAACAAATAAATATATTTTCGAGTTCTGTCTAATGCATTTGAAAGTTTAGTGTTAGTTGTTGAGTGCTTTTTTATCAATTTTGGATTGATTTATATTTTTCTAAATGGTAATTTAAGATTAGTATGATAAGATAAAAATGATTTTTTTAATATAAAAAATCGAATTTAAAAAGTTCAAAAATTAAGAGACAATTCTTAAACATTGGAGCTATCTAAAAACTCAAGAGTTAAGTCCTCGACATTAAGGAAGTCAATCTGTAAATTAGTACTTTAGTAAATTGCTTGGTTACTCCAATGATTTTTTAATGTCATGATCAAATTAAATTAAATTTAAAACAGCTCTCGTCTTCTTTAACACATAGCTTCATGGAGAAAATGCGACGAAAGTAAACTCTTCTTCAAAAGGAAACACAATATTGAATATTAAATGTACGTAGTATGCCCCCCCCCCCCCTCCCCTTTTTTTAAACTGAATATTTTTTTCTTATGACAATTTACTATTTTAAAGTTAAGATTCAAGTGAAAAGAATTTTTTATCAATTGGGGGGGGGGGGGGTTCTGCCTGTGCATTAAGCACCAGACGTAATTGACCGGGATGTCGTCAAAAATACGAAAGTAGCCCCCTTGATTGAAACATCAAATAATTTGTATTGTATTTGAAATAATACCACTGAATTTCCCTTATTATCGCTACCTATTTCCAGTTGTAGAAAACTCCAGTTTTGAAATGTATATTCTCATTTTTAAATTCATTTTGTAAGAAACATTTGTTTCCTGTGATGTGTCAAATGCACCTGCATAAAAAAGTTCAAATGATACTTCATTTATTTTTTTTAATGATTACTTTTGAGCATTGTATTCGTATTTTGTATTGCTTTTGGTTTGTTCAGTATAGCTTGGTGTATTCATTTTGCCGATCAGACTAATAGGAAACATTTCTGTTAGTGGCCATTCTAAAATGAAGATTTTCATACTCAAATCTTAAATATCCGAATCGAATACTGCGCTTGAGTTTGTTAGTTTTCTCATTTTGCAAAGTAAATGAGACTTATTTATTCTGCTTAGTAAAGTTTTGCTAGGTAAGCATCGCTCAAGTTTTCAACATTATGTTCTTGGTGCAAACAAATCATTAACTGTCCTTACGGTTAAGTTTCAAGTGTCGATTATGTCATATCCTGCACTCAACATATTTTTTACTTTGTTAATCAGTGTAAAATGCTAGTGCTAGCCCCGTTATTTTCTTCTTCGTTATGGAAAGCATGCACACTTTTATCTCTGCTGAGAAAGCATGCACACTTTTTCTGCTGAGAAAAGTGTGTCAGCAAGAGCACAGAAAATAATAAAACAGAAGCGTGCACAACCACTCAACAGACCGACTACTATCGTAATGTTTGTTCAGGCGACACGTGAACCTCCGTGCCTTCCTTTTTGCTTCTTAGATTTAACTCGTTCAGTGTGTAACTGCGTAGGATTCAGCGTAAGGCTACAAACGTAACAAAAAATATAATATTTTAATTTCTGCCAAATTGTTTAATTACTGTCAAAATCAACAACTGGCAATATTGATGTGTCATTTAGGAAAATTTTAAAAAGGGCTCAAATACGTTTAACTATCAGATTAGAAAAGAAGATGTTAGAATTTTTTTTAATATTTGAAAAAGGGTTGATTATTATCATGCTATGCGTTGAGTAAGATGTTCTGAAAGTATTGGAGTGATGGTTGTATATTCTGAACTGTCTGGGGTTGACATCATTGTTCCTAATGTATTGATTGGTGGTAGATACTACGTCTGTAAACCTGTGTAGGACATAATAAGCCGGTTGCTACACTGCATAGACATTTCCGAAAGATGTGCTTAGTCAGCTGCTATGTATCATTTTGCCCTAAACTACCCCTTGCATATCTGGAAGGTATCAAGATACCATTGAAATGGACCCTACATTCCACGGGAATTTAAAGCTGTAGTTTATCTTAGAAAGTAGCTCCTTTTACACCAGTCCATTATGTGACAGCCATGTATCCTTTCACAATGAATTTGAGATCGCAACGTTAGTAAGGAAGTTCTCAATCCCGAATTTTTCGGTCCTCTAGATCTAGCAAGAACCGGGAATCATGGCTACTAGCTGTCTAAAGTAAACTGAGTCTGTTCCAAACCTGGCAGCGACATTACACCATTCGGAGCTGTCTATGCTTAAAGATACACGTGTAAAAATCATAAGACAATAACTAAAGAATCAGAACTCTTACTCTCCACTTGCAATGTCAAGTTGATATTCCAGTGCTGCGGCCACCTTTTGCTATACGAGGGTCAAAACCCATCCTCTGATGGCACGATCCTAATGCTCCGAAGGTAAATCCTTTTTCGGGTGTTATTAAACAATAACGAAGCTTGCTGTCTGCACAGACCATTCACTTTCCTCTCTACCTTACCATCGTGACACATTATATATCATAAGCTGAATCCGTTTCCACTGGCGCCGCCTAATTTGGGAGTCGCTTCGAAGCACTTAAGGAATCGACGATGAACTACGTCCGATGCATCTTCTGACACTACCTAAAATATTATAGGTTTATCGGATAAATTCTTAAAGAACCGATTTTATCATCTGATGTACTCATAACAGCAATAATGATCAAAATTGTAGTAGAACGACTCTTTTTTAGTACATCTGGGATGCGCAGTTTTACGTATATGCACTTAGAACTTTCCCGAGTTTTGCACAAAGTTAGATTTTAATCAATGAATTTCTAAAAGATTTTGTCCATTAAATTTCACTGTTTTCGGGCAGTTCAGAATGTTTTCCAGAATCTTTTAATAATAAAATCGACCCAGGTATACATTTTATGTAGTCAGAATTACAACCTATTTGCTAGGCTATATCTGAATAAAATATACCGTCATACGAATGTAATAGACTGATGGACGTTTAAATCCCCCGAATGAGAATCCAATAGAATGCTGGGATTAAAATACTGAATGCGGTAAAGTTTTAGAAAAGGACCCTCCAATATTTTGATCTTAGACTACAGAGAATCAATATTTTTTCCCTAGGATATTGTTTTAAAATACTCAAGTAGTGTAGATCGTATCTAAATCTGTCGCACAATAGAGGCTGCAACTTTACAATTCATTTTCTGTTCCTTATCGTTGTGAATCAGGATACTGCATACTAATAAGCAGAATTCGTGAATTCAATTTATTTTGCTCTAGATAGGCACAGGTAATGTATAGAAGTGGAAAATGTAGACAAAAATGTAGTATTCGGGCTAGTGTACAAAATCCTGTACATGCGATAAACGATTAAATTCGAGCGATACTCGACTAGCCGATGGACATAAGAAATCATTTTTAATTTTCAAGTTACTGAATATTCCTGAGTCTTTAATAGCTGTAACATATAATAACCTTTTTATCACTTGAATTTCGTAGAATATTAAAAGAACTGTGAGAATCCCCAGGCAGTTGCAGTTAGACATTCGACCTAGGGTTTAAATAATTTGATCCAGTACATTGGCAACCCTTTATCACTGCTTATTCATATGATGAAGCGTATAGTCATAGGGTTATAAAAGAAGTTTCAGGCAATTTTTCGGAGTGTTCTTTTATTAAACACATACTAAAAGATCTATCAACCAAATGTTGTAAAAAATGCAAACATAACCGAATTCTTATATCAGGAGGAAATGATCGCATTCATATTTTAAGAAATTTAAATATGTTACAGAAAGTGTTAAATGTAAGAACCCCCGAGGGTATGCCTAATGACCGCTCCCCTTTGTTTGCAGGTGAGCCCTACTAGGCTGGCTGGAAAGAGACGATGAAGGAAGGATCGGAGGGGGATGGCGGCGGTAGCAGTGACGACGTACCGACTTCCAGGGATGCCGACAGCACCGTCTCCAATGGAGGAACCCACAGGATGGGGGCAGCTCCGGGAGGACTGTCCCTCGGTGGAACGACCCTCGCGAACGCCCTGCTGGGCATCACTATGGACCGCGGCCCAGCAAACGGAGGTGCAACGGGTAATGGTAACAGCAGCAACAACAACAACGGGCCCCACGTGGACGGTTTGTTTGGCATCCATTCGACAAGCGCAACGAAAGGCGCAAAGGGTGGCGACAGCAATGGCCGCGACAAGCTGTTCATGTGTAACATCTGCCACCGGTCCTTCGGATACAAACACGTGCTGCAAAACCACGAGAGGACGCACACCGGAGAGAAGCCCTTCGAGTGCAAGGAATGCCACAAGCGGTTCACGCGTGATCACCATCTCAAAACGCACATGCGGCTGCACACAGGAGAGAAACCCTACCACTGCTCGCACTGCGAACGCCAGTTCGTGCAAGTCGCCAACCTTCGTAGGCATCTCCGCGTGCACACAGGTGAGAGGCCCTACTCCTGTAAGCTATGCCCCTCGCGCTTCTCGGACAGCAACCAGCTGAAGGCGCACCTCCTAATCCACGAGGGCAAAAAGCCGTACGAGTGCACCAAGTGCCACGGTCACTTCAGGCGGAGGCACCACCTCGTCCACCACAAGTGCCCCAGAGACGAGGCGAACATCGGAAAGCCCAGGCGAGGGCGACGACCCAAAGCATACGAGGAGCTGCCCACCTTGCTGTCGCCGGTGCTGCAAGAGCGTCTGTCGACGCCTGTCCCTGACCTGCCACCACCACCACCACCACCACCCGTGGCGGTCGGCCTCACATCGGTCATCACGAGGGGGCCCTCGCCGCCCCTTGTTCCACAGCCCGCACATATGCCATCCAGGAGGAACACTCACCCCATGCACCATCCGCTGCTGGGTCTGGGTGGTTCCAACGGGCGCTATCACCCGGAACAGGCAGGTCCCCTTGACATGACAGTGTCGTCCGCCTCAGCAGCCGTCTCTGTCATCGTGCCGTTAGTAGCTTACAACCACCAGCACCACCGTGCCGCATGCTCTGTAGAAGGGGTGCTTGATTTGTCCAATTCGAGGAGCGACTCTGAGGCAGAACCCATTGAGGAAGAGGTGGATGAAGAGGACGGGTGTGTTGACGAGGGTATTGACTCAGACAGCGATGAGGAGGAGGAGGAGGAGCACCGTCTGCGCCTGCTCGCCTGCACTTGGAAGCAGAGGGGTGAAATGCGACACCGGCCGGAGGACCTGAGGCGGCGAGGAGACCGATATGACGGCAGCGAGGGCGAGAACGGGGGGAGCAACCAGCTGGCATTGCAGCTCACCACCACCTCCTAGAAAACTGGATTCTTTCTTTTAATTTGTCTCAGCGCGTTTGTCGTCAAGTGTTCATTGCCACCTGTTCTTTGTTTACTGCCGTTTCCAACTCAGAAAGAAAAAGAGAGCAGAAAATAGTTCTTTTGCAACGTATGTCACTAAAAAACAAGGTCGTTGCGAAAGTCGTGTTTCAGCAACTTCATCTTAAGAGCAATTGACGTAGAAGAGAGGGCAATGCAACTTGGAAAGCCCACGCTTTCTTTGTAATCACGAAAGGTATTTTCTTTATAACAAAATTTTGCTTTTATTGGCTCTAGAAAAACAAATTTCAAAATCTAAATCTACTACAAATTTCAAAATCTAAAAATATTTACAGATCCAAAACTAATTAGAGAAAGTCAAAAATATCTAGCATTTCCTTGTAAATTTGAAATAAACCGGAATACCTTCAATAATTTATACTTTTTCCTCTAAACAACCCTGTTTTCGAAATGAACGCATTTACCAAATAGATGTTGCCCTCTTCTTCTACGTTTCTTTCTTCTTACGTTATTGTGGAAACGGAAACCGACCAACTGAAGAGTTGTGTAAGCGGAAAATGTTCTGCTGTTGCAACGAAATCTGACAAAATCTTTGGACAAGTGATAGTTCCTGCGAAGTACGTTGCAATTGAATTGAAGTCAACAGAGACGCTGTAGTTGTAAACTGACTTGCAATAGGAGATAATTGCGGGTGAATCGGGCCGTCAGTTTTTTTAGTAACGGCAAGAAGCTACCTCAGTTAAAGGGCGGTGGTTGTTTGACCCTCTTTTTAACCAAAACACAAGGGTCGTCGCCAAGGGACTGGCAAAACCTTGCGCCCATTTCTCTGCCGGGGTATTACGGGCTCGTGATAGTTGGGTGTCAACGCTAGTCCCAACGCACAAAAAATCGCTTTCTTTTCCTCTCTCTCTCCCATTATTTTGTACATTCGTCAGAATCATTCGATAAGAGCTTTCCATGCCTATAATATGGCGGACACACCAGAAAAGTTGACTGGATTCCAGGCGAGATAGATTTTTTACTAAATGTTTATACAGAACAGAAAGGACTTATTTTACACTTTGGTGCGAGAATTTTTTTTTTGTTATTATTAAAGAAAGTTAACTGATTGAAAAAAAAAAAAGAGAAAATACCTCGGCAGTGGAGCAACGGGATAGTAACTTATTTTTGACTTTCGATTTTAGGGCAGAAAATAATGTTTAAAAAAAAAAAAAGATGAATCGCGAATGAGATGATTTTCTCATCTAGTACTCAGGAATATGGCGGGCTTTCCGACCAAATTCGAGGCTCCCTTTTTACTGGTGATAAAGGAATCAAAAAGTAACAAGTCAAAACTTGCATGAATGCCGTCATGCATCAGTCAATTATGTTCCTATAAAAAATAAAATCAAAATCGTAGCGTTTGTATGAAATCTGTGGGCCCTCTGAGTCTTGAAACCCCAAAGTTTTCAAGACTCATTTTGGCTCGAGCCTCGTGTGGTCGATCGAACGTCGAAAGCTATCAAACCCATGCCCTTTGCGACGGCCCTTAAGTCCAAAACCGGCATTTTGAGTCCACCAACCAGAGAGAATCCTTTATATATACGAAAATAAGATATAGATATATATAAATATATATAAATATTTATTTTGTGCCCATTGCCTATTTTTCGGTAATGTGCTTGTTCAATCTCGCCAAAAAAGATATATTGATATCGTTTGAGAATCATTTGCCGAGTAATAACTAATCTACAGACACACAAAATGGGACTGTCGCAGGTGTTATTTCGAGTTGCTGGACTGCGTGAATTGTGGATCTGACAGTCGTCCGCGAGCGCAAATGATTCTGTAAACGCATACATACTAAGGAATGCTCTCAGGTGATTGACGGTAAAGGATAACGGTAAATGATCCATATTGCTTTACGGGGGAAGAATCAGATTTGGTTTACTGTCCTAATTTTGTTTCTAAGTGATATGCTAAGCCTGCTGCAATAGACTTTGCGTGAAAAGTGTTTGATTCACAATGACGAAGGCTTGCTATGTTTCTGGATTACGAAGTCGTCTAATGCAGCACGTTTGCAACTACAAAATGCACCTAAATTTTTGGATCCGCACTCGTCTGTAATTTCTCTAAATTGTAGATAAATGTCTTATCACTGGAAGTTGATTGTAAAAAGTTATTGGAAAATTATTTATGGTATTAGGAGTGGGTTTAACATTCACAAATTTAAAATGTTATATTTTACGAGGTTTAATATTTTATGTTTCGTTTTTGTGTGCTCTTTTATGTATTTTAAAAAAAATTTCTAATCAAAATCTTAAAGTCCACATTTCTTACGAAGCTATGTCATATCGACAGTTACTATATATATCATGGACTTTTCTTAATATTTCAAAAATATCCTACAAGTTTTATCTTTTGATCAAAAATATTTGACAAGGAAGAAGTTTATCACAGTTGCACGACACTTTGTTACTTTCACGTAATTTACATTTAGCAATTTCCCATAAATTTTATTTTCACATAAATTTTAATAATTGGATGGAAAATTAATTTTTTTAAACTTACAGTTATTTGTTTTCGCTCCTCAGATATAATACAAATATTGTTAAAAGTTTAATTCTATTAGTTGATGGTCGACCAATAGTTTCCAACCAAATCCAAAAACTTTCAGATTGCTAAATGTGTATTCAGTAAATTGATAGAAAATTTATAATTTCTACTTTATTCAGGCTCCAGATATGATTCCCCAAAACACAATTCCCCATAGTTTACTATTTAAACAGAAGATGAAAACATAACTATCAGTAAACTTGATAAAATCCTATTGCTTAGAGAAAAAGACGCAAGATGAACACAATGTAATACCTAACAATGAAGCTGGCGAAATATTTTGCATAACTTTTAAGCATGCTAAGTATACTTAACATATTTTGATTTAATGTCACAATTCAGACCGTAAAAGAAATTAGGAACATTACCTGATTTCATTAATGATTTCATTCTTTTATGTTACATCCCGGAAACTAAAATAGCCATTTTAAATTTAAATGACCATCATACCTGCAACATTTTTCCTGCTTTGGATGAGGTTGCCAAGCATGGATTTAAAAAATATTTCAAAATTTTGGCCTCTTTTTTTTAAATTTAATTCTACATGAACTAAAAACAAGATACAACTGTGAAAACATTTTCCTATGTCTCATGCTCGTAATTCACCCCGGACCAAATATTTCCTCGAATAATCATAACAATAATAATAATAATAATAAATAAGGACACTTAAATTTTTGTGGATCAAGTCGGAGAGAATGTTAGAGAATGTTTATAAATGATAAAGCATCACCTGAGAAAAGTTTCAGTCGAAGCAATCAAAGCATTTAGCAGAGTTCCTGAATTTTGTTTCATCTCATAACTAGCGCATGGGCTACTGAGAACCTTCTCTTCAGGCGGGAAACCTCGATTCCTCTCTTAAGAAGGCCAGAAGCCCTGCGCCTTTGCCAAATTATGTTATTAATGTACATATATTATAGTTTCTATGCAGCACGCGCGGAAAAACCGACCCCCGATGCTTGCATCGTTTGTATTATAAAAGTATTATATAACCGGTTAAGGAGTGAACCGGTTCAAGTGTCAAGGGTCGATTTTTCCTACGCGACAGTAACTGTTCTCAATAGAGTTTCTTTTTTTTCAATGTTATTAACCAGGTATAGAGTGTTAAACATAACAATTTATTGCCTGAATGCGAATCTAGTGTTTTGAAACCGTTTCATCTAAGATATTTCTTTTTTGTGTTGTGAATGTTGATATTTAAAAGTCAATATTTTCTAGTTCCTATGCCAGATTTATGAAATTTAATATGTGCTTATTTTTACTTTTTTTTATACTGTCGTATATTTAAACTACTGTTATTTTAAGGTTGAGGGTTAATGTAGTGTAGTCTGGGAATCAATTAGGGATATTACTTTATTTGTTGTGCTTTTTATTAATTTTGTTAAATGCAATTAAAAGTCTCAAAGATGTTACCATAAGATATTCACGATGAGGGTACGTAATTTTTTATTATTATTACTAACCATTGGTGTATTCTAATTTTCGGTATTCAAACCTTTGCTCCCAGTTCTGAATTATAACTGAAGATGTTACTTAAACATCAACGTAGCTAATTAAATTCATCGAACATAATTATTTTTTATAAGATTGCATTTACACTTAGCATTGGTTCGATCTCTTTTGGCAATAGATGACAAAAAGAAAAGAAAATATGAAGGCCATATTGCATCCTTTACCGGTTATATGGAAAAACTCAAGAGTAAAAGTAAAATAAAGTTTAAATAAAAAATAAGAGAAAAGGGGGAAAAGAAGTTAGATTAAATTTACTAAAATTTTTCACTGAAAAGAATCTTTCAAGGTCACCAATTATTTGAAAATTTGATTTAAATTATCTTGAAACTTTTGGTAACATCGCTCTAGTATTTTATTTTCCTAATTGTGTAACGATGATTATGAAACGAAACTGAGCTTTTTTGAGGAATTAAAGTGCTTTGACCAAAATATCACATTTTTCATGGTACCTGATTAGCAAGTAGTCAATTCAAAAAAGCTCAGCTTTATTTAAAAAATCTTTGCTTTAATTTGTAATTTTTTCTCATTAATTTATACATATGTATATATATTTAGATCCTGGCGTGACTAAGTATGACAAAAATGAATGAAATTCGATTTTTCAAATTTACAATTAGTTCCCAAAACTCATAATGTTTTCGTATACTATGGCTTACTTCTTTTTATAAATTCCAAATGCACATCAAAAAGTATCACTTTTTTAGTAATTCAAACGCATTTCTGACAATATAATTTCGCGTTTCAAAAATAAGTTATTCAGTCTTATTGAGTTTGTAATTCTGTTCATAAGCTTTGCAGGGAAAAATAGAAACAGGAAAAAAGATTTTTAATTAGGGTGCATTGCAAATAATCCTTCCCTCTCTCAACCAACACACACACACACACACACACACACACATATACATAATATGTCATGGATTTCATACTGTAGACTTGTATTTTCTAAGTTATTAGACTTTCTCTCTAAATTTTTAAGTGGCCAATTTTTTAGGTATTGAGAAAATTAAGATAAAACTATAAAAAAAATTAAAGCTTAACGTTTTTCTTAATCGGTAAATAATAATTAACTGCGTCGTAATTGTTAAATAAAAATTCACTGTCTCGTATAAAATCAATAACCGGAGTGTTTTCATCATTAAAAAAAAGAGAAAAACATATCTAATAAAAAAAATTAAAAATCTACTGTCAAGCAATTTTTATACACATGGAAAAACTAATATGTATTTCTCTACTCTTCAAGTTATCCATCTTGCAGTCAGAATTTAAAATTTCTCTTGGAAGCATTAATTATATATGAATTCCATCAATATTTTCCCCTCACCAAGAATAATTTTGTGATAATTCAGTAATAGTGGTTATTATAGGAAACTTTACATAAACATGAAATCCAACTTATTAATCTAACAGAGCACAAAAAGTGGCACACTGAAAGTTCAGTATTTCAGTAATCTATAAAGATTTTATTAGTAAAATTATATTGAATGTAATCAAATATCAATAATTCATTTATAGTTACGAAAATAATTTGCTCACATGAGTGTTTAACAATAATATATTGTTAAGTAAAGATTTGGAAAGTGTGCATTCATAATTTAGTCTAAATCAAAACTTTTTTTTATGTCATTTATAATTTTTAAAAAAAACTTTTTAAATTTATATACAGAAATAGTTCAGCCCTATTTCTCCTTTCTAAAGCGAACTTAGTACCTCAAGAGAGAATTATTCAATCACTTAGGGGGATTATTCAATAATTGAATAATCCCCCTAAGTGAATTATTCAATTATTGAATAATTATCACTTAGGGGGTGAGAATTATTCAATCACCCCCTAAGTTACAGTAATATTTATAAGTTCCTAGAATGATATGTGTTAACCTCTTCCTGATTTTACCATATTTCATTAATATAATTATTACTTGAATTACAGTAACTAACGAACATTTAATTTTTGTACATACTTCGTCACCGCAGGATGATTTTTTTAGATATTTTATATATAACTCAAACGCTCAAAGATTTTTTTAAGACTACTAGTAACACTTGTCATAGGCTGTGCTGTGACGTTTAGCTCAAGCATTATGCCTTAATTGTATTTAATGACCAGGGTAGCTATATAACACAGGCTCAGCTATTTGTCCCGGAAATAGAAGCTTAGAGAACGTACTCAGAATGCTGTTTTGAAGTATCAGAAATGTGTTGAACAGAAGGTAATTCAGATACGAAAGATTTACTCTGCTCTTAACCACTCTAATATGGGAAAAGCAAAAATTTTCTACTTCGTCCGTCATGACTTTCATGAAACAATTTTTCTTACTGTAGTTTCTCTTCATTTATGATATTGTTACTTTTCTATGTATGTAGAAATCATTTTAAATTTCAAAAACGTTTCTGTATGACAGATTTAAACAAGCTTAATGGGGTTTCTGTTTTTAACTGATAAGAATTGAATTCGGAGGGAATTAATTTGACCACTTTGCTTTACAAAATTTTTCACAGGTATTTCAAATTTTCAATAAAAAATTCACAACGGCTTTAAATATTCGTAAAAAATTTGACAATCAAAAGTAATTTTGGATGAATAATTTCGTCAGTAAAAGAAGCATTTCTATCGATTTACAAAATTGTTTATTAATTTTGTAAATCGATATATTGGTATAAGCTTTTCTTCCTTTATTATGAAACTCTTTCAACTTAATTTTTAAAAAAATAGTATTTCCTTATAACTAATAAATGAACTATAATGATAAAAATCAGGAATTATTTATTTCAATATGTAAGATAAATTTAAGAAATGTCATGACTGAGGAGTAGAAACATTTTCAGAGAAGCTTTAGATTTATTTTTTACATGAGCCATCTTTTATGAAAGTTATTTTATTCAGATTATCCCGAGATGCGTCTTGATTACCTCTTACAAGCTTTCCACAATCGATCCAGAATGATGGGTAAGTGAATAATCATATCTATTATGTAAATGTTAATGGTGCTCAAATTTCAAATGCAGTACTGTCAGTTGAAGTAATCGCTTATTCATAATTTGATCGATGTGCCAAATTATATAAACTAATGTGTGTAAGTTATTCTGCCTCTCTACAAATGGATAGGCATTTGAGGGCTATTATGATTTTTTTTTTTTATCACAATCTGATTTTGAAAGTTTTGATTGCAATAGGTTAGAATGATTATAACGTTGAATTGTCTGCCAAACTGTTTCTCACTCATATCTTTCTACGCGACAGTTATATATATATATATATACATATATATATATATATATATATATATATATATATATATATATATATATATATATATATATATATATGTGTGTGTGTGTGTGTGTGTGTGTGTATGTATATATGTATATATAATTGTAATGTTGATTGATGCGTTTATTACCCGTATCACATTTATTAAAAATTGAATCACAATAACTAATTATTAATTGTCTACTTTTTTTCTTTTTCATACTTAAAATTAAAAGAGTATACTGACATAATATTGTAAGCATTTTACTTAATAATAGTATTTAGTTGAAACGTAAGACTAAGTAAGAGAAATTGTTTTAATGCTATATTCAACACTAAATATAATTTGTAGAACGGATTATTTTGTTAAATAATTAGCGAATAGTAGAGAACAAACTATATCGTATTGTTGTTATAACCCGTTAAAATTATTTTTTTTAGTGTCACAACTCATATGCAGAACAGTATTTATTTAAAAATTCATAAAAATGGATAAGTCAACGATTTTTTTTTAAATTTCTGTTTCTCAGCATTTTTCGTTGTCTATTAACATTGTAGTTTTATGATGTTATAAACTCTTATAGGGAATTCGAGACAAAAATTTTAATTTGTCATATACACGCAAGATGGCTTTTTCTTTCTCTCAAACGCTTCTTTATATGCAGATTATTACACACATAAAAAATACTTGAAAGTTTAAAAATTATGCTTCAAAAAATTTTAAGTCGAACATTTATTTAGTTTTTGACATATGTGCTGAATTAATTGTCCTATTTGCACGTTTTTTTTCTTTTTGCTTTTGTACATAAAAAAGTTTTTCCTTTATAGGGAAAAAATTTTTTTAGAGTAATTTGCGTTTCGAAAAAAAAATATTTTCTGAATTTTTACTCTAAATCAGTGGTATGCAAACTTTCTTCGACCGCGAACCAATTTCTTTCAATAGAAAATCCCTCAAACCCCCCCCCCACCACCACCACCCCCCCTCCAATGAAAATTTTTTGCTACTAGCAATTTTTTTTTTAAATTTCCAAATTTTTTTATTTATTTTTAGTAGCAATAAAAAATAGTTTGCTAGTAGCAACAAAAAGTAGCTCAACAAAAAATAGAAAAAAGAAGTAAGCAAATTTTGATAATTTATTTTAAAATCAATAACTGTAGATTTTGGGTGTAAATCTAATTTGTTGAATAACAATAAAAATATGTGTTGTTTACCTTCTGCACTTGTTTTTGGCAAATCTCATGTGACTAAAAACTTTATTTTTCAACATTAATGTGTACTTCAGTTAGATAAAAATTAACAAGAACTAAAATTAAAATATAAAATAGTGAAAAGGGTGAGCCTGGACCTCAGATAATATCTGCTCAGTATTTGATGAAATACGTGAGAGTGCTTCTCTCGTATCATCTTCCGAGTTAAGCCTCGATCATTGTTCTGTTTTTACAGCTCATAATTTTGAAAACCCAATCTCATAAAGACAGGTAGAAGCAAATGGAAGCCATGGAAATATAGCCTTTATCTGATGGAGATTTTACTGTAAAACTGTTTGACACTTTATTTAACGTTACCATATCATATTTTTTACCATATAAAAATATAAATAAAAATATAAAAAATGTGTCATTAGAGAAAATTTAAATCATGTTTTTAATTAAATAATTCTGTATGATATAAATTTACTTCAGACTATCACGACCCTTCTTATTTTTTTCGCGACCCCTTTGTGGGTAGCGACCCACGGTTTGCGCACCACTGCTCTAAATCAAAGATCCCGGAAAAAGTTTATTGAAATAAAACAAAGGAACACTGCACAAAATTTCCGATATATCTTTTTAAGACATATTTTTCGATAGGGATATGTTAACCTTTATAGTCGCAAATAGATCAAGTGATATTGATTATTAAAGAAAAAAACTTGCTGAATTAAAGCTCATTTCAAAAGTTACGGTAAGTCGTTTAGTCCAGCTTTTAAACAAAAATATTTTAGTCATTACGTCAGCTTCATTTAGTTATGACCCAGGATAAAAATCCAAAAATTACTATAAAGTTGTTAAGGGAACAAGAGACCTTGAACCTCTTTTTTTTAAAAATATTTTACTCTTTATACAAAATGAGAGTAATTAATGCTATCTTTTACTGCATTAAAAAACACTTAAAATTCACAAATAAGTATTTTGTGGAAGTAAAAGACCTGGTTTTCAAAAAATTCTTCAAAAATGCTAGACATTTTCAAAATGCTCCATGCACATTCATTTTCTTCCGATTTCTTCCAAATTTCTCAAGATTGTTAATTGAAGCGTTTGTTACAAAACTGTGAATCATTCTTTGAAATCACAAATATTTTTTTTTAATTTATAGAACAGGAAATAAAGCAAAAACTATATAAAAAACCAGGAAGTTAAAAAAAAATAATAATTTATGGCTTGAGATTCATAGAAAAAAAAATCAGTGAGCAATTATGTTTATAAACATGCTCTAAGCATATAGTAAAAAAATAATGTTTTTAAATGGCATGGAATGCGCATGAAGCATTTTGAAAAAGGCGATAATTTTTGAAATTTTTATAGAAAAACAGGCATTATTCTGCCAAAAAATACTTGTTTTTATTCTAAGTGTCTTCAATGTAATAAAAAAGAATATACGAGTAAATTGTTCTCATTCTCTATATAGAGTTATAAAATGAAAATTAAAAAATTCGAGATTGAAGGTTCCTTGTCCCCTGAAAGGAATATTTATATTATATGAGCTGAAAATGTATCTTGTTTTAGGATGAATATTTTGCCTCAGATTTGCCATCAGAATTTTACCTTAATTTTTCAGTCAGATACCATATTTTTAATATAATTATTTTTACTTTATTATAATTACCGGATTTCCTAACCAAATTTCAACCGCCGTAATACTGATCAGACATCGCATGGTGTGTTCCGTTCGAAAAACTATTAGTTTCATTTCCAACCGGAAACGAATAAGTGAATGCGACCCTTCAAATCGACGTTTTCCGTCTTAACTACCTCACCTAAGAGATGCCATAAAAAAAAGGAAGGAAAAAAATGCTTAGGGCCAAAAACTCTAATCAAAAAACCACTTCGATTCCTTATGTCGCGTGACTTTTTTTCTCTTCCCTTCGAATCCCCCATCCCAGAGCCCGTAGGTCCCGGCGACTGAATAAGTAATGAGAGGGTCCCTGTCGGCGTGCGGATGCATTTTACATCGGTCGCCATGGCAACCAACCCCGTGCACAAAGAGGATGAAGATGGAGCCCCCCCCCTCTTTTTTTTTTTTAACGGGAACATACTCTTTCATGGTCGAGAAAAAAGGGGAGGACTTCGCTCTGTGTCCAAGCGTCCGAGGGTCAATTCCTTTTCCCACATGCTTTGGGGACTGGTGAAGCCATACTATCGCAGAGAAAACATCAAATGCCCAGCAGAGTAGGAGGATCTCTGGGAGTCTTATCCTAGGGACTGCAGCTGCCCCAGATTACGGTATCGACGTGTTTTAAAGTGGACTTGGTGTATGCATTCTTTTAAACAATAGTATTTTTAGTCTTTATATAAATCTCGCCTATTTTTCCGGAAAAATACAAAGTCAAATAAAGATATATGTACACTTGATAATAAACAATCACTTAAGAAAACTAATAGGTTCAGACTATAAGATGCATTAAATAACTACCGAATAAATTTGTCTTCAAATTTGAATAGACAGGCCTTGGAGCCTTGATTTGGCTTTTAGCAACCCTTGATTTTATTTATTTTTTTACCTTTCTTTTCCATTTTATAAAGACCTTCGTAAGCTTCGATAGTAGGCTCTGTTCTCCGTAGAGAAGCACATACTTTAAGAGTGCAGCTTGATCTTCGTTTAATCCGCTAGTTCATATGTTACTTTAAGTAACTGCAAAATATACTTTTTTTCTAGCATATAAAAATGCCTAGAGTTTTGTAAGCAAATGGTGACAATACCAGTCTTATTTGTTTTTAGGCTACCTAGCGATAAAAAAATAAAATAAACTTAGAATCTTTTTCAAGTAAAAACCTAAACGATTTCATATAACTTTATTTTACTATTACTAAACTTTCAGAACAAAATCAGGAAAAGATATTGTGAATTGTCTTAAGCTACAAAGCCTAGAAGTGGGTCCCCATTGTCAAAGTATACCTAATCTTTTGACCATTATTAGAGTTTGATATATGCAAGAATGAAACCCGAATTACACATACATTTAACGAGACTATTTTTTACATGAAATTTAAAAATCAATTTAACATAAAATAAACGTTTTACGTACAAAAGCAGGTAAGAATTTCATAATGCCAAAAGTTTTGGTATATATGTAAGAGCATATATAAATGTGTGCATACGTAAATGCAAACAGGCCCACACACACGCGCACACACACACACACACACACACACACACACACACACACACACACATATATATATATATATATATATATATATATATATATATATACGTATATATATATTCCCAACTGCATACGTTTTTAAGGGAAAATATCCCATATACGTCTGCAACTGGGTCATAAGAAGAGGGAGTTAAAATAGACTTCGCACGTGCTTCCTATATCGTAAATATAGCTCGATAGATTGAAGAAAAACAAAAGATGCTGATTGTTCCAAACTGAGACATGACCTTAGTTTAAAACTGAAAGCGAACTGAAAAGGAAATAAATTTAGTACAGTAAGATATTATTATTATTATTATTATTATTATTATTATTATTATTATATATATATATATATATATATATATATATAAAATTGTGTGTGTGAAATACACCAAATTTGAGGCGTTTTAACTGTTTTAATTAAAATATACAAGAAGTACTCTGTTCATTTGCTTCCCCTTAAAAAGACAAGAATATATTGTAACAGTTTCCCCTCCACATACTTAAAACTCTCTTTTCGTCTACGTAAAACTTTTCATTTTCCCTCACACGAAATTACTCCCCCCCCCCTCCCCCTTAAAATTCATTTTTTCCTTTTTTTTCTGTTCCGCGAAATCTTTTATTCTCATAGATTTATGCCTTTCCTTTCGAAGGTACTTTCGTCCGCGTTTGTTTTAGTCGTCTATCGATCAAAAAGCTTCGAGCTCACCCGAGTTCGTACGGAAACTCACCAACCAACCTCCTCCCCTCCCCCAAAAGCAAGTGGGTTGCAAATGCACGAATTCCCTATTCTACTCGGGGATAGGGGGGAAAAAATGAGGGAACAATATAAAAAAGGGAAAAAAGAGGAATAAGGGGGGAGGGAAAAGTAAAATGGCTACGCGGTCATCGGAGATTCCTCCCTTTAGAGAGAAACGAATAAAAAAAAATCTAGAACATATTCCATAACTTTCGTGGAAAACTCTTAATTCCCCAGAGGATACAGGTGAAATAGACGCAAGTACGTGAATTTGTTACTGTTAACCCCCCCCCCCCTCGTACCTCTTTTATTTTTATTTATATATATATATATATATATATATATATATTTCCCCTTCCTTCGCTATGCCATCAGCGTCCTCCAACACGCTCCCAGGACGATAGCCACGCGAAAATTTTGGCCATTAGTTCTTAAAAAGCAATCGTACGTAATATGTGTTCCCGGGGAAATAATTGGAAGGGCCCTTTTCTCATATCAACGAATGTTACAAGAGGCATGGGCTATAGTTTTTCCTTGAGATGGAGGTCTCCGAAGGCGTTTATAACATCGGCGGAACTTGCATCAATGCATTTCCCCCGAGACATGATTCCTCTAAATTTGTTATACCCACAGACATAATTTTCTAGATGTTCCCTAATGCGGTAGTTCTCGTTAAAATGCATGCTACATCGTTCATCGTGATGACGAAAATTGCTCGGTAACAGTTTGTTTCGTTTTTCTTTTCTCTCTCTTCCTCTCTTCCGATGTGTGTGTATGTATATATATATATATATATATATATATATATATATATATATATATATATATATACAGTTGGCTCTCTGTTTAACGACTTTCAAGGGACCGTGAAATATCGTCCTTAAGTAGAGATCGCCCTTAAACAGAATTTGTGAAAAAATAACATTTCCCATAACGTCGGAGGGGCCGGGACTGGGAAATATCGTCTGTCTTTAAATAGAGATCGTCGTTAAGTAGAGCGTCGTTAAACAGAGAGCCAACTGTGTGTGTATATATATATATATACATACATACATACATACATACATACATTATATTGAAAAATTCCTAGATTTTTTTTAAATTAAATTTTTAAGCTGTTATCGTAACTTTTTTTAAGTTTGCATTTAAAGTAATAATCTGAGGGTTATAAAATTTATATCACGAGAAAGATCATAAAAATTCCTTTAAAATGAAATCTTTTCGAATCTTTACCTCCATTTTCTGATTTTTGGTGAGTTTTTAAAGATAAATTTTTAGACTTCAATTTATTAAATGGTGATCACGTGGTTTCTGTTCTTTTTGTGATACTTTAATCTAATTTTGTGTCACGTGCATAGAAACGAAATGGACAAAAAAAAATTTCTTGCTAATGCAGCAGACAATTGGACTTTATAAAAAAAAAAAAAAAAAAAAATTAAAATACAGTAAAAGATATGTTCCTCAAACTGTACTATATTAACTATACTATATTCTTTAGTATGTTATTAGATTTAATTTGAATATTTTCTTCTACATTATTTTGTCTATAAAAATATCCTTTACGATACTACGCTAACTATGCATGGAAAGATACCACAGTAAAACACACAAAACAAATTCTTAGATCGTACTTAGGTTTCGCTTTAATTTGAGTTCCCTTTGACAAGTCCGTATCTGTCAACTTTTTTTTTAGACTTCAGGTTAAATTTTAATATTCGCTTGCTAATTTACCAATATGTGAGTCACATAGGAAGTGATATCAGAAATATGGTTAAAACTTAAAAACTAAGTGTTCAACAATAGAAGTATTCTGTTCTTCTTAAACACAATATGAAAATGTTGTTGGATTAAGTATACAAAGTTAAGTATAATTAACAAACATAAAATGAACAATCATAAAATATACAAATAAACGAGAATAAATATGTACAAAGAAATATATAATATACTATAAAAATAAAAATAATAAATTATAGTGTAGGAAGTCAGGAGTATACACCAAGAGGATCTAGAGAAGCTAAGCCGTTTTAAATTCCCTCGTAGTTAAAATGTATAATATATAGGTGAAGTGCTCTGAAGTTTTTTGGCTGAATTCTTAGGCACTCTTTGCTTATAAAACGTTTAGTTTAAGCAAAAGTTCTCGTCTAAAATTTCATTTGAAAATTTAGTTCTTTTATTCTCTTTACAGATTTTAAACCATTTGTTCTCAATTACAAAAAGCTAGCAAATCGTCCCAAATATCTAGACGAGATGTTAAATGACTCACAAATTTTAGATTGTTGACCCCGAACACACTGGGGCCATGATAATTTATATATATATATATATATATATATATATATATATATATATATATATATATATATATATATATATATATATATATATATATATATATATATATATATATATATGTATATATATATTATCACCAGAGAAATTTAACGATACAAATTCATACAAACGAATTAAATTATCATACAGAACTACGGCGTCTCTCGAATTTTCAGATAGTCCTATAGTAAGAGCAAAATTTAGGTTTAATTGCTGCTGCTGAAAACACGATGCACGTTATTTTTAAAGCATTCAAAAGGATCAAACACACCCTGAAAACACTGAACAGGAAAATTTTCGTCACACCGTTTTTCGCAAAAATACTTAATTTTTTTGCATGTTTTTTAAATTTTAAAGAGAAAAAATAATTGATTCTCTGATTAAAGCGAGGAATTTAGCCGCGTCGCAAGAGTTATTCTATTTCAGTTATGAAAATCGTTTGAAATAAAATCGAAATGTTCAATATTACCCGAAACCGAAACCGCTGTGTCTACTCTTCACAATCCATCCCTAGCCTACCGAAGAACTGTTGTGTAACCAGGCAGCAGCATTTTATTAAAAAATAAATAAATAAAACGCCGTTTCTTTTGAAACTAGGGAACAACCTTGGCCCTACTTACTTGATTCATTCTAGAACCTAAACTCACATCACCCCAAAATTCCACTGCCACAGAGCTAATCTTTAAAAAAGGACAGAAGAAAAAAAAAGTATCCATAATCATAATAATGATAAACCGGTTACAACCCCTATTCCCTCGTCGTTTTACCGCCGAGGTTCCAAAAATCCTAGGGAATAAACAACAACACCCGTCTTCTGAACTTGTGGCCCCCTTTTTTTTTTACATTATTTTACCTTCTACTTTTTTAAGGGGAGTTTTTTTAACCTTCTTTACCTCGGGGGGGGGGGGGGGGGGCTTTTTCTCTTCCAGGTAAACAACTGCATAAGTTTAGCCAACCTGTTATTGTCGAAGCAGTTACAGACGGAGATAGCCAGTAAAAAAAAAAAGTCTTTAATTTTTTTTTATAGCTGATTTTTTTTCTTCTTTCTTTCGGGGGACGCATACCTGGAGGGGGTTGTTTACGCTCGGCTGAGGTCGCGGGTTGTTGTTCGTTGACCCTGATGCAGCATTCGGAAAGAGCTCCGGTGGGCCTGTTTGTCTACGACTGGCTCGCCTCGCCAGTTGTTTGCAACGGAATTAGGAAGAGGGAAAATCGAGGGACTGCTTCTTCCTATTCTTTCTCTCTCTCTCTCTCTCTGTCTGTGTCCACGATTGCTGCTCAAGCATAGAAAACTCTATCTTGGCGAAGAGGTTTCCTGGATTTATCCAATGAGTCATGAGTGAAAACTGTTTTCATAAATCCTTCCACGTAATCAGTAAATAAGTTGATTTAGATCAGATAGTGATAAGCCTAGGAAAAAAAAAAAAAAAACCTTCATATGACGGATATATTAATTACATAAAATAGAACGAATAATTTCTTTGATATTGTAGAATAGAACAGCAAAACACGGTTTAAAATACCAGCCGTAAAAATTTTAATGGAATAATAATGAAAAAAATAAATGAATTAATTTATTTTATTTGTCTTAAACACTTTTACACATCCTTACACAAGGTTTAGGTAGTATGTGTGTGGGGGGGAGGGGGGGGGAATTGTGCTCACAATAATGTGTTAGGGTTTAAAAAAAGAGAGTGTGAACACCCAAAATTCAGTTTACATAATTACATACATATTAAAAAAATTACTTTTAAAAACTGGGGGTACTAAAAGTGCTAACTAAAAAAAATAATTAGTTCCACTCGCAAGCTAAACTTTCTGCATACGAGTGAAAATATTAAGCAACTAAAATATGTAACATCCAATTGAGAATTTTGAAGCCAAAGAGACAAATTTCTAAGGAAATATCTAAATTTATTTACTAGCAATAATTTAAATTTATACCACGTTTTTAAGTAGAAATTTCCCCCAAAGCTATAAGAGATTTGAACAGCATAATTCAAGCTTAAATTATTCAATAAAAAAACTTTATTACAAAAAAAATTGATAAACATAAACATGATCTACCTTAATAAATAAAATTTCATTAAAATCTAAATTTTTTTCTTATGCCCCGATTAGAACGTTCATATGAGTGAATATCGGTGGAGACCCATAAACCAAGAACTAAATATAAGTTCATTCACGCACAAGACGAACATTCTAAAACTTAAATGTGTGAAAAAGTAGTTTTTGCATTTGTCTCAAACTTTTAATCTGCGATTTAAGAAAAAAAAAATTATTTTTTCAACACATAGGACCTGTTCACATAGAATCCGTCAGCGTTACTCGTATTGAAACATATTTAACCAATTACAAACTACAAACCTACAAACGATTAGTCGAGAAATTGTTAAGGTCTGTGATTGGATTAAAATATATCAATACAAGTAACGCTGACGCTGACGGATTCTATGTGAACAGGACCTTACAAAACTTCATATTTGCAATAAAATTAAGAAAGTAAATTATTCGTCATACGCGAGACATTTCATAAATGCGCGAAACGTATAAAAATTTAATAACAACAAAACATGAATCCGTAATAACTATATTCGTAGTTAGTACTGCTTTTATACTTTATCATTTTCCTAAACTAAAATGAAATTGTTTGCCTTTTGAAAACTTTCGCGTCCTTTTAACTACACCATAAAATAAGGGAAAGGAAATGAAGGGATGAAATTACGTCAGATGCAGAAGAAAAAAAAACTTTGGGTTAGATATAGGTCAAAGAGTTATAGATATTGAATCAGCTTCTGAATTCAGCGCGGCAGTGTCTCTCTTCCAGAAAAATAGGTTAAGATGTGTTATACTGCTAAATGTAAATCACCCAACCACCTGTGTTTGGTTATCATTATCATTTGGAATATATATATGCGTAATAAGTTTCATGATGTGCTGAAAAAAGATGCAAGAAAAATCTGTGACTTATTTCTTTAAACTCTTTTCTTCCAAAATATTTTAACAAGTTTAAAATTTTTCTATTGAAATATCTCTTCATCTGTTCCTTTATTACGTTTTCAAGAAATTAAGCGAATTTTAATCACAAGTATATTAAGATGTAGCAGTCGCATAGATAAAAATAAAAAATTCATTGCTGCCATTTGCAGACTAAAAAGGCAATCTTTTATTTATCTCGAAATTATTTTATTCTCAGAGAAATGACCGAATGTGGGCTCTAAAGTGAGGAAAAAAGAAGAAAAAAGTCCTGTTTGAAAAAATAATTGAATAAATAAAAAATGTCATTAAAAAAATACTCTGTTAAGCTCAGACAAGTTTCTTCTCAAATTTTTAAAGGTTAATGAATTCTGATTTAGAACTACCAATAACTGGATCACATCATATTTAATATTAAATTATTTCAAATTAAATCTTTATACTGATGCATTTTCGAAATTAGCTAGAATTCTTCGTAACCTATGAGTAGTGGGTGACCCAACACATTAGTCTAACAACAACCAGTTCGTAGTTAATGCAAGATAAAATACTCTGTTTGTTTCAATGCCAAATTTGTTCCATTAAATAAAAACAAGGCGATATTGTTCTTATTTAGTGGAACGAATTTCTGCTTTGACAAAAAAATACAACACATTCAATACAAACATTAGCAAAAACAATTAACGCATCTTCTACTCTGTTCTTCGGGTAACAAATTTCATTTCAAACTATTTTGAAAAAAAAAAAAAAAGAAAAATTCGGTTAAAATTGTCACTAACCGATTTTACTTCCTCAGGCCTATAGTGAGAGTCATTGCCTCGTCTGTTTTTAAAAAAACTTTTTAGTTCCCTCTGTCTTGTAACAAATACCTTTGAAAGCATAACAAATAACTAACTCAGTGGAGGCGAGCCGTTGGAAACTCAAAAAGTAATCTCTACTCAAGTTATCTGTCCCGTCTGAGACAGTTTTTTTTTCTGGCTTTCAAATTTTTTTCATAGGTATTTTTTTTAATCCTCGTAACCTCGACTGGCATCCGAAGCGTGCAGTCTCTAAACAAACAACAAGTGCCTTAGGGCTGGTTGGGGTGGTTGCATAACGATCAAAGGGGGGGCTTTCTGACCCTAATACTCGGCCACCTGAGGTCGACGACCCTACACCTGGCTCCTTAAGGGGTCCGACCAAAGGGAAGAGGGAGAAGATAAAAAGGGAACTGTCAGAAATGGAAGAGTAACTGGCCTTGCTTGTTTATTGACGATGCGCCTGACAAGGTAGAACCCAAAGTTGCATAATTGCGGTCGCACAGACAAAAGGAAGAAAAAGAGCGGCTCCTCCCGAATATCTCAATTTTTATGTCTTTTCCTGGTGAATGAGATACTGTAATTACTTTGTTTTGCTCTTTGGTACTAGTTCAGTATTCATCTCTCATTCTCGGCTGCGTCAGCAATTTGTTCAGTAGATCAAGCAGTTATTTTTTGTTTTTGTTTTTTCCCATCTGGTGGCAGTGACGGGCGGAAGGGGGGGGGGGGGGGCACAAACTATATAGTTACATTTCTAAACGCGTTAATTTTTAAATGTTTTCTCTGTAATGGAACTTTTGAATATTAATGAATATTTTTAACATTTGCTCATCATAGTCGGATGAACAAAAGAGATTAACTTAGCAAAACATAATCCAAGATTTTTCTTTCCAAAAGTAATCTTCCGTATTCAGTTATCCGAAACTGTTTACATACCAAGGATCCATTAAATACTGCACTTGCAAGAAGTATGTCACATCTCAACTTTTGAAAAAAAATCGTTTGCTGTAAAACCGCATACATTATTATTGCGCCACTACAAAGCTCCACATGGAAAAAGTGTAGAAATGATATCCATACTTGGAGCTTTATTTTTCTCGTGGTTGAATCAGTGACGTTGCACGCAACTACTGTCTTGTAGTAAGGATTTATAGAATAGTTACTCTCCACTCACGAGTGTTTTACCTGATGTCGTCGTCTGCGTTTTGACTCAATGAAATTGTGAACATGCCCACGTCAATAAATATGAAGCTGAATGAAAACCTAAATGTCCTATCGAGTAGTCACTGCACGTGAGGCTTATAACGCAATAATTATGTCTCCCCCCTCTTTTTTTCCCCATAAATTGACATTTTACACGCAATAAATCTTTCTGTAGAGAATTGCAGAGGGCAGCATTTTTGAAGTGGTGATCAGGTGGTAAAACTCGTCCACTGGTAGAGCACCATTAAGCTTATGTGTAACGTAAACAATAAAGATCGAAATATGGAATTTTTTTCATCTGCCTAATGAAGCAAATTAATCAATACAGCGCTAAAGTTTAAATGGTATTCAGTACATTTTTGTTCTTTTAGTAATATATCCGTTAAGTTCTCTGCAAAAGTGCATAAATGCATCACGATTTAAATTTAATATTTAAACAAATAAATAAAAGTTAAAAATAAGTTTAATTTCAAAAATCAGTACGTGTTCCATTTTCGATCGATACAAATTGCGATATCACCCTCAAATTGTTTAAGTCTTAAGAGAGTGGAGAAATTTTGAAAGAATATAATAAGCCGGACAAATTTCTTACCAAATTAAGAATCAGTAAGAATCAGTAAGAATCAGTAGAGAATAACAAATATTTAATTTAATACTACTAAATTTAACATTTTTTAACTGAAAAGAGTAATTCATATTTTTAATTTCTAAATTTAAATATCAAGTTATGTCGAATTATTACCTTCTTACTGGAAATATAGCATAAACGAAAACAAGATTCCTCCTCAAGCCGATATATTGAAACAATGAAATTTTAAGTGAACCCATCGTTAGTCCTCTAATTTAGTTTCCATATTTAATGGTGGATATATTTTGAAGTACAATTGAAAAATTCTTAGCACTCGGTAACCCGACCCCTGAATCAAACTTGTTATATTACGTATGTACTTCAACCCGAAATATCATATTCTTACAAATAGGGTGTAGTTGTGCGCTGTATTTGTTGTATTAAATTACAGACTAATCCCGAGTTTTAAATTTGTATTGATAAACAAATAAAATCCCAATTTACTCTTTTATTAATTTTCTTAAATGATTCATTTAATCTAAAGTTAAGTTTATTAGTTGTTAACCTATACAATCAAAGGTCGACCACAGTCAGTTTTAAAATTCGAACTTCTTTAATTCAATAATTCCTTAACCTCAAAATACACTCTGGGGGATTTCCCAGCTCAAATTCCTATACAAGTTTTTTTTTTTTTTCCCCCGAGAAGAAATTGTCATTTTTGTGAATACTCATGCACTCATTTTTAAATTATATATCTTAAGTTAATCTACTGACAAATCGACCGCGTTTTTTATATAAAGATTTTAATGGTTAATCGATTCGTCGCAATCGAAAGCACGTGTAGCTTTATTCATCGCGATTAGAGGAATCAATGCCTTGTGATGAAGGAAAAGACGGCGAAATACATTGATTTTCGATGAGGACAGCAGAACTGCGTAAAAGCGCCCCCCCCCCCCCTCCCCGCTTTTACGCATCAAAAATTGATTTTACATCAGTTGCACGTTGCAGATAGGTTATTTTATTGCTTCCAAAAGAGGGATGGTAGATTAAAATTCCCATTGACCGCTGCCTGTGTAACATTGTTAATTTAAACTCCAAGCTTTACCACATATTGGAACGAAATTCACTAATCCCTTACACTCTCACATTACAAATCTGTGTATCATACATCTGTGTATCTGCGAGCTCCAGATTAGAGCAGCCAAAATCCAAACAATCGGAATATCTTCTGCCGTTGTGTACCTACAGTTTCCGTTTGGTACGAGAATTACGGTGTAGCTCGTATGAATGGTCTCCTAGCAACGTGGCGTCAACTCACGCCCACGTGCGCGACCTACTTTGACTTCAATTCTCGATGGAAGGCCTCAAAACCCACGAAACTGCATTCTTATGGCTTATCTGGAGATCAATGAAGAAGCTGTCGATAGATGGCTGGTTGAGCAAATTGTTGAACAAACATCACCCTTTCCCTTTCCTCCACTGAGTTAGTGAAAAATGGCTTTCATTTTTAATAGCATTTTCCCTGAGGAGGAACGTTGTTTTAAGTGAAAGTAAATATTGATTTATTATAACAGTTCGGTGGGTAGCTAAATAGATGGATTTAAAAAAAAAACAGAATTTTCGAATTAGGGAACAATATCGATATGCGAATATTACTATCAACAAGTTCTGTCATAAAATGTGGAGATTTGCATAAATTAGCAGGAAGTGTAACATCTTTATTCCAGAATTCATTTATTCATTTTAAATAAAATCCATTCAAATACAAAAGTTCAAAAGCATAATCTCTGTCTATCCAACACTCATTATATACATTCGTATATATATATATATATATATACAGGGCTAGATTTGAGCCGGAACGGCGTTCCGGTACCTCTCTTTATCAATAATTTAGAAAATATTCTCCCACCACCACCACCACCGCCACACACACACCCCGGAAGGTTACCGTTCCGGCACCTCTATTTCTAGAAATCTAGCACTGTATATATATACATATATATATATATATATATATATATATATATATATATATATATATATATATATATATATATATGTATGTATATATATGTATGTATATATATACACACACACATATATATATATATATATATATATATATATGTGTGTGTGTATACAGCGACTAATTAAATGGCATAATAAAAAAAGTTTTCACACACACACACACACACATATATATATATATATATATATGTGTGTGTGTGAAAACTTTTTTTATTATGCCATTTAATTAGTCGCTGTATTTTCTTCAGGCTTTCATTTTTCATACAATCATTAATATATATAGTGAAACTTCTCTAGCCGGCCAAATTTTTTTCAGAACCAATTAAAGACTCCATAGGGCCAATGTCATAGAAGAAAATACTTTTCCCTGGCCACCCCTCAAAATGACCCCTTTTTTTCGTGACTATTACTGACCACCAAAGAGTAGTTGCATTATATATATATATATAGATAAATTTTCGTACCTGATACTGCAGTTTCAGACTGAATGAAAATAAGAAAAAACAAAACTTCAGATTTGTATAATCGAATGTGTTGGTTAAAAAAGCCTCTAAAGCACATTTAATACCTAAGATAAATCAACATTATGAGGGTTATATCTATGACAGTACTGCATTTTATGTTTCAGTAGATTTTCCATGATTAACTGTATCATTCAAATACATATTTCATGAAAGGTGGCTCATAATAAATAAAATTTAAAAAAGGCATCTGTTAAAAGAGTTTGTTGAACAAAAGGTAACTAAAGATGCAGGACATGGATTGAATGAATATATAATACAAGCAGTCAGAGATGATTCAGTAAGTTTAAAGAATAAAGGGGGATTGGGCCTTCTGATAAATTGCTCATGTGTTCAATTGTGATGTTTTATTTTTGTCGATACTTCTATATCTATCTGTATAACTATATATATATACACACACACTACACATACATATATATTACATACATCTAAATACACATGTATAAAAATGATACATGAATGGAGGTGTATGTTGTTTCATCTCATAAGTTCATCCTTTTTATACCATCACCTGATGCTTCTAAATAACATCATTTGATGATTTATACTCATTTTTCGATCAGATACTATATTATCCTAGATCTGTCTTCATGTGTCACTTTGTATCAGATTAAACACAAATTTTAGAACTATATTAAAATGACCATCAACTTACTACATGTGAACCCCATTTTACATGTATACACGTTATCTTATGGCTAATAAGGAGCTCAAAGTGTACTTGACAATCCTTTATAGGATGAGCATTTTATAATTTTTAAACACATTTTAATATAAAAAAAATGCATGGAACATGCAAAAATATAATAAAAGCAATTATATTTTAAAAGCATTTTTTAAAGCTTATTTACCTGTCTATATATAAGAAAAAAAATATTTGTAGTCTATAGGGTAACTGTTGATTCTGAATGCTTTAGAATATGTGTGAATGTGCTCATTAATGAAAATGTAATTATACTCATCAGGGGAAATTTTGACTCAGCTCAGGAACAAAACGGGTTTCATTAAAGCATGTAACCTTTGGATAAATTACCTCAATTGAAATGTTTTTTCATCTTTAATATAAGGCTCTATACTGGGTTCACTGTTGTATCTAGATATTGTCATGAAAGATTAGAATTCTAATTTCTTCACAATGGATAAAAATCTATCACTGCTAAGGAAGTGTTAAACAAAACAATCAATATATTTAATGTCGGTAATTTTACTGAGTTATTATGCGCATTAATGTAAATAAATGTAGAACTCAAAAACTATAGTTCAAAGTAAAGATGAGTTGTATACTTAAAATTTATTCCATTTGCAAAAGAAAAAAAAATAAATTTGGACTTATTAATTTGTTATAAAAGAAAAAAAATGCTAATGATTTAACTTATGAAATGTTCTTTCTACTAAAACCCCACAAACATATATTTATTTATTTATATAGTGTTTGTTACAACAACATTGTGATAAAATATATTAACACTATTTAAATTTCGATCTTCCATTCATAAGTTGCTGATGTTTGCAACTTGAATGAAAGTCCATTTGTAATTGTGTGCAATTTAATTTATTGAATTTGAATATATTCTGTGTCACCTCTCTCTCTCTCTCCCTCCTTTTCATATTTTTATTCTGATCTGTTAAACATGCGTAAAATTCAATGTATTTATCTGGATCAATGAATTCTTCGTCACAGTTTTGTATAAATTTAATAGAATGAGTCATACATAGAAAATATGTATATTGTATCATCAAGAAAAAAATTTTGATATCTTAAAAAAAAAAAACAATCACATAGTAGACTGCATATTATGCAGAAAATATTTCCTAAAAATCAGTCAAAGGTAATTTTGTCTGTTTAAGTGCTATTTAAATAGAAATATATCTTTTATACATTCCTTTCATATGATTCAAAGTGCTCAATAACAGTTTTCTAAGATGTTTATTATGAGAGTTTTCTTTAAAAAAAAAAAAAAAATGTTTCTTGTAAAACGTTTTTGTGATAGCTTTGTAAGATACATTTCTTTTGTGGTTCATAAGTGACATATTTCTTTTATGAATTTATTTTGTAAAATAACATATTTCTTGAACCAAATAAATGTTGAGCTCATTTGTTAGAGTTCTGTTAGTAAAATGCATACTGTCTTTTATAATGTGATAAGCTTTACAATATAACAAGTTTTAAAACAATATTTATTGAAAGATCTACTGTTTCATATATTTAAGATAATTTTACTAAACTTTTTTTTCTTTTACTTTTTCATTACTGGGATAACTCTGTATGATTATAAATAAGTTATAATATTTACATTTGCAATACAGCCAGTAAAATTATTCTCCATCATATAAGAAAAAAGTTACAGAAAGATTGTTTTTTTCATGTCTCTCTTGAGAAATTTTTATAATAATATACATGCAACTTTATTATTTTTCTAACAAAAAAAATCTTTCATAACTATCAATTATATAATGATTATAATGGATTTACCATAATGTATTTCTGTTGTTTGATTTTAAAACTACTTAATGCAAATCTGTGAGAATCCTGATTTTACTTCTTAGAAATTATGGATCAATTTCTAAATTCATTCCATACCAGGTTTAATGATGTAGATAATTTTTATGTAGTAAAACAACTAGCATGTATAAAACTTAAAAATTTTTTTTTTTTTTACAACTCCAATTTAAAAGATCAACTGTGTATATAAATTTGAAATTATTAGCTAGATTTTTTTTTAAAACTCGTGATTAAAATTATTACTAAACATAGTAATATACATTGAATCATCTTAAATTTACAGTGGTATGGCTTAGCTATCGATAACAAAATAAGGAGAGACTTGGATTCATTTCATTGACTTAGCCATTGTAGTAATTTGTATCAACAACTAATAGTAATTAGAAACATCACCAAAACATCATCATAGTACATTTCAGATATTTTACACAAATATATTTAACATAAGAGCCAAATTTTATATGGCAAGAATGTAAAGTGATCAGTCTCATTCTGAATCAATAAAATCAAACTTCACGCCAAAAACAAACCTAAATTTCTGCTTCATGCCTTTTAACAAGACATGAAAGTAATATCAGAATTATTTTCCCACAAGACAGAGTAATTTCTTTCTTTTTTTTTCTAAAATTTAATGCATAAGAATACTTTGAATCTTTTTAAAAAAATATTTATGGACTGCTTGTCATTCCAGTCAATAACAGGTAATAATATGAACAAATTACGATTTGATGCATGAATGAGGAAGCTAAGTGCCTTTCAGCACATACTTTCATACTGCCAACAATATGTTTAGATAGTATAGGAACATTTTAGACATGTAGACAAAGAAATTAGGAAAATTATTGAACTGAAAAATACAAGTACAAAGAGAAAAATTAACTACTTGGTAATTATATTAATAAATTTCCTTTATTAAATTCACCCATAGTTGAGATTAAAAATGTAGTATGAAAATCAATGTTACAATCAATTATTGTTAACACAAGTTGTTGCCTAAAACAACTTAAAACCAATTTATGATTTAATTATTGTAATACCAGTTAAAAGAAGAAACAGGAAAAAATTTAATATTTTTCTAAAGGAAATACATTTATAGTAATATTTATGGTACTTAAGATTTAACTACATTTGGAAGAAGTAATTTTTTTATTTCTTCTAACACAAAGGATGACAAAAAAACTCCAAATATAAGGCTTAATTCAAATTTTCATTTAAAATAAATTGATCCTCTATTTTGTTGTTAACAGGTCAATTTATTGTAAATATATCTTTAACTGTTAAATAACTCTTCAAATTTTCCATTATTTACAACCTTTAAATAATTTTCTCATCTTTATGGAATAAGAAGGAAAGACAGTTACTATTTCAGAACTATCTGAAGAAAAAGCTCTGGTTCTACTAACCTCATAAGAAAGAAATGTGGATGTTTCCTTTTGTGTATTGATTTCAAACCTCCACATTTGAAATTGTAAGAAATGTTTTAACTATGTATTGATATATACATATATATATATTTATATAGTGGTTTAAAGCAATTTTTATTGTACAATATTTCTTTGTTTTTGTTGATGTTGTTAGAGTATATAATTGAACTCAACTATTTTAAAAGAAAATGTAAGTCCTTTTTCATTCACTGCAATTCAGAAAAAAACTTGTGTTTATTCACTTTTATAGTTTTTTTAAACTGAAAACTTGATATTTCAAGAATTAATATAAAATTTTTGATGGAAATGTTATTTGAAATCAAATTCTGTACAAATATGTGTATTGTAAAAATATTTTAATTGTGGAATTGCGATACATCTTGAGATCCTATAAATTGATTAAAAATTCTTCAATGAAAGTCAAGTACATTTCAGTTGAAATTTATTTCTTTATTACAGAACTTTATAAATTGACAAACCATTTATAAAACATCTTGACATTGATAAAATGGTAAAGACAATTCATAAAAGTTTTTTGGTACATCATATACATAATCCATCACATCTGATTGTCAACATAAACACAAATGTATTAATATTTCCCACCGGATCACATTATTAACAATATAAATTACACATAAATAAATGCATACCTGACAGAATAACAGCTTATGTCACCCCTTTTCCCACCAATAGGACTGTTTTTCTAATATTTAGATAATAAATTTTATAACCATCAAAAAAATTAAACAGTTATTTTAAGATCAGTGAGTTTTATCCATATTTTTTAATAAAATACTGGTATTTTTCCTCATACACAAGCTAAAAGTTTAAAGATGCTTCTATGTGATGGCTTCTTACAAGGAAGCTTTGAATTTGTAGCTTCAACCTGAAAAAGTTAAATTATAAACTTATTATAAAATGTGACACACAACATAATTAAAAAGGAAAATAATTCTATAATTTCACTGTTTCAAAACTATTTTCCCCTCTTTAACAGCACAATCTTCGCAAAAAATAATTTTTCAGGAATGAACGAAACCATCATGTTTCTGAATATAAAAATAAAACTTAAAAACACCATTTAAAACTTATGCACCTTAGGAGTGTGATCCAGGATTAACAGAACTGCAAAGTTTGAATAAGTATACTTGTTAATACAAAAAATATAATAATACATTTCATGAAATAAAATAAAAAATTAAAATATTCATAAAAATATAGTTGTATATTCTGTAATGTACAGTTATAGTAATATAAAAAGGTTATTTTTACATGGAAAAATAGTTTTAAATTCAAAATTCTCATCATACTTGCAATAAAAAATTTCAGTATATAGACCGCCTATCAATTATATTTTATGAATTACAAACAGTTTTAATGAAACTGATATTATGGGATCCAGTCTGCTTACAATGCATTCAAGAGAGAGAGGGGAAAGATTTTCAAAACTCACAACCATACACACAAAAAAAATGTTAGTTCATACCACCAAACTTTACGACCTTAGGTTAATTTAGCAAGTAAATATTTCGGGGAAAATAATTCAATATATTGTTAATAATGCATAAGGCATTTTAAAAACAAATTTTTAACAAAAAATAAACAAATAACATCTCACTTGAACATTACACGTTGCTTATAAAATAAACCAGTTAGAACAGTAAGAATGCTGTTTTACTCTCTCTTAAACAAAGCTCACCTCAATGATTTTCAGGAGAAATCTCATTTTAGAAATATTAATTATTTTTCATGAATTATTAAAATGACAGACACCTATCTGATTACAAAATGAATTAAATTTTTAATAACATGTGGACTGGTATTGACTACACTAGAATCTTTCTTATTCAGTTTAATTATTTGAAGCAGAATCAGCTTCTGTTTAGAGAATGACACAGGTTATGAATTAAACTCTCATAAAATGATCACATTAAGAAAGATAGTCTGAGAACATTTTGTACATTAAAATATTTTATGAATTTGCCCAGTTAGAGGCAAATAACTATATGCCACCAACTTAAGCAACAATATTCTGTACCATAATTGCCTTTCTTGATGAGCAAGAAAATAAGAAAACACAATAGGGGCTGCTGGTTTGGGGGTTAATTATAGGGGCAGTTGAATAATGATGGATGGATATAAATTAACATAATATATACTGCCTTTTTAATAAAAGCAAAGAATTTGATATTCTAAATATGTGTTAATATTAAAAGTTCACTATGATTTGTAGTAAAATAAATAAAAGATTTGGTTTTTCATTATTAGTTAAAGACCATGAGATATAGATAAAAGGCATCAATAATATCTAAACCCAGAAGTTTAATTTATCTTGAACAGCAAAAAATGTGCATCTCCAGCATATCAAGCATTGACTGCTGGGTACACACTAATTACTCAGTACTTAAGTCATGTTCAAGAGCATATAATGCATGTTAAATAAAATGCCCACGATTGCTTAATTTACAAGATGTGCATATATTTCAAATTTAGTGACCCTTATTATAAGACTCTGTCAAACCTTTATTGATTTTTAAGTTTAAACAACATGAGGTCATTTCAAAAGTTATTAGATTTAGTGGCAAAATGAAAGGTTGATGGACAATGTTTAAAAATGAAAATGAAAATAAAATACATAAACTGCATGCAAAATTCATAAATTTTATTATCACTTTATTTTGCATGCGATTTTTCATAAGGACGTAATCCATTATTTGAATTTTTATCAATCAGTAAAACCAATTTATGGTCCCCTTTGGAGGATAGTTTTGACTTAATTCCTTTTCTCATACAGTTAGATAAAAAAATATATATACCATCAAGACATAAATAAACACCTAAGTATGTATTTTTGGGTGTGTATCAAGAGAGAGAGAGTAAATATATACACACAGATACAGACACACACATCAAACTGACTAGCAAAATATTATGACTACCTGCCAGATAATCAATGTTTTGGCTGCATCAACAAAATGGCTCTAATCAGCTAAGGAACAAATTCTATAAAATTTCTTTGAAGGCATCTAGTAGTATGGTTCCAGTACATTGGCAACAAATCCTTTAATCTTATGAGGTGGAATCTCCATAGATTTTTAACTGAATGAATATTTGGGAACTGAAGTCTTAGATCTTAGTAACATCTTAGATTCTTTACCATGTACTTCAAACCATTTCCAAATAATTCATGAAGTATGGTAAGGCCCATTACACTGATGGAGGCTGCCTTCAATGAAAATATCATTACCATATGTATACATGGCCCCCAGACCCCAGCAATCTACAGATGAGTGGTATGCATCAGATTGTTATGTTTGAGAATTACCTAAGTTCCTCATCAGGATATTCTTCTAAGGGTTTTGTTTCTCAATTTCTTTACTGGTATGTTCTTTTCCATAAAATACATCCTGGTACCATCTCTTCTCCAGGTATATGACATACACTTACCCAAATGTCCTCAAGATGGAGTAGCAAATAAGATTCATTTGAACCAGAAAACATTCTTTCACACCTCCATATTCTACATCTAATACTAGCAGGCCCAAAGTTTATATCAGAGCCCATGCTTTCAAGGTTATGACTGTGGTTAGCTCTATCACAGCAGCCTCTTGTGTACACCTAGGTCAAGTACATTGTTTATCATGAGACATTATTCCAATCAATATCTCTAAAATTATGCACTATTTGTAGAACTGTAGCCTTTTTGTTCTTTCAGCCATCAATAATGGGTCATGCCAGGTTAGATGACATTAATTCATTGACCATTCAGTGTGAATCTTCATAGCTCAATATTAAGCTGATTGGCAGGGGTTTTCTTTCTGTTAGTATAATTACTGAATCTACTCATAATACAGGGTGTTTCAAAAACAATCATTCAATTAAAAAAAATCATAACTATTCCTCTTTTAATCCATTTTGATCGAATAATGTATAGGAAGAATGAGGGAAATCTTGTGTTTCACACTGTTGTCGACAAGTAGTGCCACTTCATTGTTTGTAAAGATGGCGACTGCACAACAGAAATCAAAGAATCATCCAATTTTAAAAAATCATATCTATCCATCTTTTAATCTGATTTGATCGAATAATGTATAGGCAGAAAGAAGAAAATCCCAAGTTTCATGCAGTTGCCAACAAGTAGTACTAACACTCTGCCTTTGCCCGCCACTTCAGTGTTTGTAAATATGGCGACTGCACAACAGAAATCATTTTGTGTTCTACGCTTTGTGAAGTATGAGTCCATAACAATTGTTCAGAGTGATTTCCGTTGGCAAAACCCTGGGAGATTAAAGTTCCTACCTCTCAGAGTATTAGGTGATGGTATAAACAATTCCAAGACACGGGTTGTCTGTGTACACATAACAGCCATGGAAGCAGTGTATGCAGACATGGTCGCAAAAGTTTGGGATGAATTTGCCTACTGTATAGACATAAGTCGTGCATCCAAAGGTGAGCATATTCAGCACCAATAATTTGGTTTGTAAAAAAACTTTATGACTAGCCATGTTATAGAAAATTAATATTAAGTTTCTATGTTCAATATTTTTCATAATATACTCATTTCAAATCCGGTGATTCTTTTTGAAACACCCTGTATAATCGACCCAACAGGTCATAAGCAACCGATAAAATTTATTATACTATAACAAATGTATGCAAAATAAAAACTAACTTTCAACTATGTCTGCAAAATGTATAAAATAATGTATTCTTTATATTTTATAAATTGCTGTCTCTTAATTTTCTTCCCTGCTTCAAATATTTAAGAGGAGAAAGACCTAAATTTATGTAAAACATGAAATATACTTCTAAAAAATATAATAGTAAAGGGGAAACATAAAATGTAATTAAAATCATCTTTAATTTTATCAAGAAATTTTTTTAGATATTTTATATTGTAAGCTTTACTTAAAATAGAGATGAAAATACTCACGTTGAGTTCTTGAGAGTCAGATTTGATAGGCTTCTCAAATAATGGCTTCAAAGATATATTTGTCTGTCGTTTCAACTTCGGCTTCAATTTTGCAGTAGGACTCTGACATGTTCTAAAGATGACAAGCAAAATAGATTACTAATAAATCTTCATGGTGCACATGCATTTTGGAGAATTAAATATTTACAAAATTTCCATTAGATACATATATAACAAAAAGGTTCCAATAAACTATCAGGGGCAGCAGAGTACATCATTCATTTATACCAAGTATCACAATCTAACTAAACATTAAAGCCTATTATCATGTTGTATAAAGTTTAATTACAAACCTGATTGCAGTCTCTAATTCCTTAAACCAGCTATGAGCTTCACCAGGAATAGGGGATGTAAGAAGATAGGACATAGTACCACATTTCACCTAGAATATGACATTTTTTTTTTAAAGCTAACACTTTAAAAGTACTCAACAGAAATATAACTAATAATTCAGTCTAAAGCTTAAAAGTTAATTTTAAAAACAGGTTTATGAACAAAATCCCATTTTAGATTTCTAATAACTCCAGACCCTAAAAGCAGCAACGCAACTTTTTAGTGATTTTTAAGAAAACTTTTCTTGCAGTCCTAATGTTGATATTCCAGGCATACAACACATCATTTAAGGTAAACTGAATTTTTGTTTTATTTTACTTTTCTCTCAAATACCTATAATTCCTTCAGGAAAAATTATTCAAATCTTCTGATTTTGCAACAGTACTCAGAGACACAAAGACTGAATTTTCAGACCATAATTTAATTTGTTCATATAAAATAATTTCATTGTTAAATTTTAAAAGTTATGAACTGATACACAAGATATTTACAGAATGCTAAACTAGAGTTTAAAGAGGTGATAAAAAATATTTTTCAAAGCTATACATCAATTTAAAAGAAATATATAGGTTATATTTTCAATCTTCAGAAATATGAATATAAAAGCAAATACCAAATGCATGCATATTAATAATATGCATTAAATAATTATGTTACAATTTTTGATTGAACTTTTCTAATTTTATTAAAACCATAGATATAATCTATTAAACAAACACAGCTGAATCACACCTTTTCAAGGATTTGTTAGACAAGCAAAATTATTCAAATTAAAACTTCTTTAGGTTGAATGTGATTCCTAATGGTTTAAAAATCCATCTGCAAATTGGAAAGGTCCTTGGTTAGAGTAGCATCTAATGCAAAAAAAAAAAAAAATGTCAGACCATAAGGGGGAAAATGATTATAGTACCTTAAGCAAATAATGAAAAATTTAAAATCATCAAAAAGAAAAGTTATTAATAAAAAATAAATATGTTTGGAAACCATCCAATGCAACAAACATGGAAAAAAAAACAGAGGAATTATGGAAGCGAAATAAATACCTATTCTCTCATTCCCAGGGTAGCTAAATAGCAAGAGCTCATATCTCAAAATCAGACTATCAAAAGTTTGAGTCTCAGTACATGCAGAAAAACTTTATTAACCTTTTGTGAGAACTTTTAAGAGAACAGGTTAAGGAAGAATCCCTGTAGATTTATGTCTTCAATTTTTGTTTTCAGTATTCCATGAACTTGGAATTTGATTACAGAAGATTATGCAATCACTATTCACTGAAATTTTATAAATTAGGGTTCTTTATTATGCCAGTAAGCTTTATATGTAATCCTGATTAATGAAGTAAATATGAATGCTAACATGAGTCACAGATAATAAATTAATTGACACACTTAAGACTAATATACACCGAAGAGCCAAAACATTATGACCACCTATCTAATTACGCTTCTCCCTACGCTTCACCTATCTAATATGCTACTCCCACAGATCCATGGTCCAATCACGATGTTCCTGGGTCCGGTGTGTGTATAGTTGGCGATGAAGCTTGGTCAACAGAGGCACATGAGTAGGACATCTGCTGCATAGTCCCAAATCCAACAGTGTCTAATGAACTGTGTGCTCATAAACAATTTTACTTGGACCTGCATTGTATTGGGCTGTCTGCTGAGCCACTGTCTGGCATCGATTTTTCATCACACAGCGGACAGTCTCCAACGTCCTTTTTTCTTGATAACGTGTGGATTCCAACACCATGGTGTCTACTGCTGGTTTCACAGTCATTCATCTACTTTGCATAAGTACTAACAACAGCAGGTCGCAAACAACTCATGATTGTGTAATTTCAGAGATACACATTCCTAGCTGTCGGACCATTACAATCTGTTCTCTATCAAAGTTGCTTAGATCGCCAGCCTTTCCTGTCACACGCAGAAGCAAGGGAAAGAATGATTCCTCAGACTCCCCAGCAGCAGAAAAATACCATTCCCACCTGATCACGTGCCTACCACTTCATCCACATGAATTCATTGCAAAATATCAGGATGGTCATAATGTTTTGGCTCTTCAATGTAACAGCTAATACAATTGCAATAAGGAAATATAATGAACTAATATAATTGTAATAAGGAAAATTCACAATTTATCATCTGTTAATGAACTTTCAAGAAAAACTAAGTACAAACTAAGTAAAGTACACAACTACAGTTTAATGATATAATTGACAATCTTTTATTTTTTTCATAACAAATAAAACACAAGAAAAGAAGACTTTTGTCTTCTAAATAATAAAAAATTAAAATATCAATAAATAACTAAAAACACCAATTTATACTATATGAAAAAAGTGTAAAAGAAGGTGAAACATGATACGGAATTGTTTGCTTTTCAGAATGTACTGAGAAAAGAAATGCACGATGATCATGTCTATTGGGAAAAAAAAGTCTAAAAAATATTTAAAGATGACATTAGTTCAAATACATATTTAAAAACAAACTTGAACTGAAATTTGAAAGGAGAAGAATTTAAAGCAGTAAAACACTAAAAGGGTGACCTGCAGTGCAGAAGGGATGATATCATATCAAAATAATAGATCAGATTCAAAAGATTATAATAATGAATAAGAGTTCAGTGTTATCAGAACTTTTGTATTATCAACAAGTTGAATAAGTCTCATCCCCCCCCCCTCCATAAATATATGAAACATTAAAACATTGAAAAATTACACAGAAAAATTATTAAACTAATAGCTAGTAAATCTAATAAATACCTTAAACAATGCTCCTTGCTTTGCAGAACCCATCACTAAATTCACTAAGCACATATTAAGAGGAAACAAAGCTTGAAACCTTAATGAATTTTTTTTATGCCAATCAGATGTCTTAGATAACACTTTACAGCAAAGAAATATGTCATTGAAAAGGAAAAATACCCTTTCTTTTATACCATTGCCTTTAGAGCTAACCTAAAAAGAAACACTAAATTACATGGAAAAATTTGAAAATAGTGAGAATTTATGCTAAAAAACTTAATAAATGTTAAACTTGATAGATTATATAATTAGAAATTTATTTTATGAATTAATTCACAACATAACTTTTAACAATGACTAGTGTTTAAAGTTTACAATGAAAATATTTAAATCAATATAACAACTGGATCACAGAAAGTTAACGGTTTAGGTATTACTTGTATTTATCAAAACCTCTCAGAAAGACATGCTCATACTCCACATGGATGCACTCTTTTTTCACTAACTGAGGAAAAATATAGCAATGAATACAATATAGTAAAGGATTAGAACCCAGGATATCTCCGACAAGGTTCCTCATCATAAAATTTTTTGGAGGAGTCAAAGATCACTAAATATTCTGTGGCAGTGAAATATTAATTATAGAGACTTTTAATATCATAAATCAAATAGTTGTTTTATCCAAACTACAAGATCTATAAGAAATGTAAGTAACCCATAACAAGGTCAGACCTAGATCCATGGTTGTCAACTAGGTGGGAAATTATATTTTTGCATCTGATATATATTAATCAGTCTACAATTTACAGAATAAAAAATGTAGAAACATTAATTTAGCAGACAACCTGATTTTTTTTTTTTTCTAAATCTGAATTTTGTCTGAAATGTGATGAGGATTACACCTTCTAAGATTTCCCACATTGACTAATACCTAAAGAAATCAGCTACACTGAAGTAGAGAAAGAGCAAATACAAACCTTGTTTAAAATACCCTCTTTGAGAACTGCTCTTCCAGGACTGAGAATTTTTGGTTCTCGTTTAAAAAGAAATTGTTGAATTTGAAGGGTTCTTAATGCATTTCTTTTCAGTAATAATGCATTTTGTATATTTTTCGATGTCATTTCAATGGCTTTTAAAATGCCTATGGTAAATATAAAACAGTAAAATGAAAATCTCAGAATCAAAAGGTAATTAACAGTGAAAAAAAATTTTGCAAAAAAGAATCTTTTTTAAGCAATATTAATAAGTTATACGCTAAAATATATAATATATATGAGCCTGTACAGGAATACTTTTGAAAAGTAACTTTTTTTACAGTCGTAAATGTGTTACTGATATGTTATAATTCTTCCTTTAAAGGCCAATAACAGAAGCAGCTTAGTGATAAATTATAAAAAAATTGTACAAAATACAATAAAAGAACTAATAAAATAAATTTATCCACTATATAATTCAATATTCTGCATGTTTAAAAAAATATTTCAGTATGGACATAAAACACAATAAACAAACAGAAAATGTAAGATAAAAATAAATATTTTTCTTAATTTTGAAATATACAATGAAGAAGAAAAAAAAGCATCTTACTACGAAATGCTTCATCTGGTGCAGCATTGTACAAATTTTGAAACAGAGATTTGTACCTGGTAGAATTAGAATTAAAAATATAGCACTGCATGCAAGCTGAAAATCATTAAAAAAAAAAAAAAAAAAGTTTATTTAAGGGAAATAATGTAATTTGAAAAAGTAATGAATACAAGAATTTTTGACACTTTATATTCAGAATGCATTTAAACAGTACTTTCTAATGCAGGATTTGATAACATCCATGTCAAACATTAAAGTGATTATTAGCTGCTTCCAATAAATAAATTACAACAGTATGATTTTGAAATACATATTTTCTTGCTATCTTGGATTTTATTTCTTTATGCAGATGTAGAGCAAATTAATTTAAAATTTCTTATTATCTAAATTTTGATGGGTTTTTCTTTTGTGGCTGGAGCTTCATTGATTACTTTGCTAGTTTTCAGATGTACAGCATTCACAAAAATTATTCAGTGCAAAAGACAAAAGTAAAAATGAATTTTTGCTGAAATTGACTAAATTATCAGAGAATTGTACTTTAGAATATGCAGATGAATGGACTAAAGCTTTGTGATTCTTTAGCTCATCTATTTACAGAGGTCAGATGTATTAAGTTCTGTGAGTTTTACACTACATGCTGGGAAAAAAAATCATAGTCAATCTATCTTCCCATTTTGTAACAATTTCAGAAACAGTAGCAAAATGCTAGGCTCAGTGTATTCACTACTCAACAATCTAATCACAAAAATTTCAGATTTAAAAAGTGTAGACAAGATAAAGAACCTCAATTAAATGCATATAGGTATCATTCGATTCCAGTTATATAATATATATGCTTTTAAATGTGTTTGATGACTCCTAATTCAGTTTTGTAACAAAGAGCCAAAATGTAATTAACATGATCTTAGTATGCTGCAATAATAAGATGCCCTCCACATAGGAGACACACTCAATTAAAATGTAATCCATAACATGTAAATAAGTAGATTTCAGTTCAGACTTAATTTAAAAAAATAAATAAATAAAATGGGTTAACCCTTTCTTAGGCCATGGTAAGTATACTTACCATCAGTTTCATCAATTTTTTAAATGTCCATGGTAAGCTATTTTACCAATTACACTGGTCGGCAAAAAAATTTTTTTCGGGCCCTGACACCATTCCTGCTGATTCTTATGTAAAATGACCTAAATTTGAATATGACCCCCGTTTTCCCCCATCATCCACCGTTTTCGGGGGAGGCCCTCCCCACCTATTTTTATCACATTGTAGATAATTTTGAGGAATAAAAAAGATTATATTTTAGCCTTCTCATTTCTCCTGAGGGGCTGGAGAGGTGAAAAGTTCAAAAACATGAACATTTGTAGCAAGGAGTTAGATTCGGAGAGGGTATTTGGCCCCTTGAATTGTAAGAAAACCATTAAAAATGATCGAATTTTCTGGTTTTTTCGCAATTTTTTCTTTTATTTTCTACATATTTCCGCTTCCAGCCACCCTCATCCTCCTCCAAATACCCCAAAATAACAAAAATATATAGCATTAATAAAAATGTATAGCAGCAATAATAAAAATATATAGCAACAGTTCGGAAGATTCCCTGTACCACGCTGGCACTCTCAATACCTTGCACGTACAGGTTTGCACAGGAATTTTCATGCTTTGACAAATTGAAACTTGCATTGCTCTTGTAACTATATTTCTTTACTGCAATCCGTATGTATCCTCAGTACATCTATAGCGATCGTAGTGTCAACTTGTCCGTGTTCTAGGCGGGGATTCTGTGTTTCCAAATTGTTTAAATTGTGTAAAACGGTAGAAAAAAATTTTCTGGCTTTTTCCAAGAGAATTACAGTACGTGAGTATGAGTTGTGATTAATATTGAACATTGTTTTACTGTTTAATTATGCCACGCAAGTGTAAAAATCATACGGATAGCTTCTGCTATGTTTTCAGGGAACTGACTTTAAAAGTGCAACGAAAACCCCTTTCTCCGCTTCTTAAAACTGCTTATAAATTTTACTTTGATTGTCAAATTGGCGATCGGGACAAGGATTGGGCTCAAACAGTTTGCTGCACTACTTATTACAGTAACTTGACCAAATTGCTCAAAGGTACCTGTAAATCAATGCCATTTGCTGTGCCCATGGTTCGGCGTGAACCTTGCTGTTATCTCACATTGTTATTTTTGTATGACTTCCCCCGTCGGGTTCTCTAGCAAAAGTATGCATACAATTCAGTATCCTAATATCCCTTCAGCTTTATGACCAGTTTCTCATAACGAATATTTGCCAATCCCAGGCCCCAAAAAACCTATACTCTAGAGCCAGAAATGGATTTTGAAGACTTAAAATAACAATCCACAATTTGAGCCACAGCCTGGAGCATCAAATCATACGTTCACCAATGATGAAGAATGTTCAGCTGATTCAGCTCATCGACGACCTCACCTCATTACTCAGTCAAAATTGAATGATCTCATCAGGGATTTGGAGTTACCTAAGAGTAAATCTGAATTTCTTAGATCTCGACTTCTGCAGTGGAATAAGAGCTTAAAAATCTCTTCTTACAGGACCAGGCAGTCAACCCTGAAATTACTCTTTTCGGAAAATGAAGGCTTAGTGCTCTGCCCTAATTCAAATGCATTGATGATAGAACTGAAGATGCCATGTGACCCAGACAAGTGCAGGACTATAGTGACAAGAGCAATGCAAGTTTAAACTTGCTAACACATAAAAATTCCTGTGCAAATCTGTGCTCGCGAGGTATTGAGAGCACCAGCATGGTACAAGGAATCTTCCGAACTGTTGCTATATATTTTTATTATTGTTGCTATATATTTTTTTATTATTTGGAGGTGTTTGGGGGAGGATGAGAGGAACTGGAAGCTGGAATATGAAGAAAATAAGTGAAAAAATTGCGAAAAAAATGGAAAAAACTCAATCATTTTTAATGACTTTTTTACAATTTAAGGGGCAAATCCCCCCAAATCTACCTCCTTGCTACAAATGTTCATGTTTGAGAACTTTTTACCTCTCTAGCCCCTCAGAAGAAATGAGAAGGCTAAAATAATCCTTTTCATCCCTCCAAAATTATCGAAAAGTGAAAAAATAGGTGGGGGGGGGGGGCTCCCCCGAAAAAGGTGGGTGATGGGGAAAAACGGGGGTCATATTCGGATTCAAGAGGTCATTTTACATAAGAATCAGCAGGAATGGCATCAGGGCAGATTTTCATGCCGACCAATGATATCTGTGCTGCCATCTATCAATAGCTTCAGAAAATAAACACAAAATTTCAAGTATATTGTAGCATTTTTGTTGAAAGTGTCGTGTGTTGTTGCACAATTCATTAGTTGTTTACAGCACAGCAACTCGTGACTTGCCCGCTACTGTGTCATGTTGTTTTCAATTTTGGAGAAGAGAGTTCCATTGTAGCTTTCGTTGAAAGCAGTTGCTAAAATATGTTACTGTAATTAAAATCTTGAATTATATTTGGCAAATTTTAGTTAAGAACTTCCTGCAATGATGAAAGAAAAAGTGAAGCTGGAGAGAGGGGAGTTTCAATATAAATGTAAAGAGAATGTTGCAGCCATCAAATAGATGGATAATAAACCAGTAACGATTCTCACAACAACAAACAACCCAAAATGCACAACAGTTTCAAGGAAGAACAAGAATGGAACCTTAGTCAGGTGTCATGTCCAACTGCTATTGCCATATATAATGAGATTATGGGAGGTGTTGATCTCTTTGATCAACTTCGAGAACCTCATGCATTTGGACAACGCTCCCGGAAATGCTGGCATTGAATCTTTTACTTTCTCATTGATCTGGCAATTGTTAATGTCTTTATTTTGTGGAAAACTTGTAGAAGATATTCAGGATTTCAAAACCAACTGAATTTTCATCTTCGACAAGTATGGCAATTGATTTCTGGATTTTCAAGTCGCAAAAGAAAAGGACGATCCATAAATTGTCTGAGCAACAAAAAAAAAATTTTTCCTGATGAAGTGAGATTGAATAAAGGTGGTAACCACATGCCAGTTTTAGGGAATATATACAGGTGCTGTCGTTTGTGCTCTACTAAGGTACATCAAAAGAGAACACAACATGTGTGCACAACTTGCGATGTCAAGTTATGTGTTTCACCATGTTTTCTAAAATTCCATGGACAATAATATTGTAATATCAGTCATCTATGAATGAAAAAAATTCTAGTGTACAATCCCTTTGTAGTTTGTAGTATTTACACTATATATTTTTATAAATACAAAAACAAAAAAAGCATTGTTTCGTACTTTTAATTAGCCCCTAATGGGTGATACTTACCACCACAAAAAAATGGCGCTAAAAAATCAAATTAATTTTACTTAATAAGCTAAATGAATTTCTTTTCTAAAATCAATCTCATTCCCAAAAATATTTTAATATACCATTATGAGAAATAAATGGCAGGTTACAGGGTTAAATACAACATAAGAAAAAAACTTTTTTACATAAAGAAAATAACTAAAATAATCTCATGTCACATTTTTCTGTGGACAGGATGTGTGTGTGTGTTCATTCAAACTACTTAATTCAGATTGTGAAGAATACACTTTTTCATAGCTTAATATACAAATGTATTTGAAAAAGAAATCCAACCCAGTAACCTAGTGGTAAAAAATATTCTGATCATACAATCAAATGAAGCATTACTCATTTTTAGACAGCTAATACATAGCCTTTAAAAATGAAGTTGGATTTTAAGACTGAGAAAATTTTTAAACTTTGGCATAGGTCCAAATTTTGAGATTCACAACTGGATGAATTGATAGACCCTAAAATAAAACAGATACAAGGCATATTTTAAAATATTCAGCATGCCAAATTTTGTATGTTTAGAAATACTAGAGAAAAGATTTTTTTTTTTTAATGTTTCTTTTTAGAAGGGGTGTCAACAAGCAAGTGGATATTTGTCAAATAAAAACTGGTATACTTAAATTTTGTGAATACCAAATGAAGTTAAAAAAATTTAAATTCTCAGTTTTAAATACTTTTTTATTACCAAACAAAAACAATTTAATAAATATTTTTAATACAAACATTAGTATACATTTGTTTCTTTTAAAACATATTTGGCAAGTTTTCTGTTCTACAGAATAAAAACTTGGGATGATATTTCTTTAAAGAAATCTAGAATACTGGAAGAAAAATATAACCTAAGGACTTCACTTTCTCTTACCCTTTACTTACTTTATATTCATAAGTATTACCTTAATATTTCATTCACAACATATTACTCGGTGTTTTAAAATACAATAAATATATAACCTAAGATCAGAGTATTTATAACTTTAAGGGTCTAAAGGACCTTTCTACCCCCTTTCATCTCAGGATCTTTCTAAAAAAATTGAAAATATAACTCTAAGGCAACATAACTTTACTAATTGACATTATCAAAAATTAATGCAGTATATTTTATTTATAATACTACTTTAAACAAGTTTTCACTCTTTACCTTTTACTTTAAGCTCACTGGTCAATACCAACCTAATATAAATTTTTTTGTGATTACAGTAATTCAAATCAAAAGTTTTAGAGTTTTTTTTTGAATAGACTGACATCTTCTGTTTTCCTAGCATAATTATACATTAAAATAGCAAATATTTCTACATGAACATTTGTTGGTTGAATGCATAAACAAAAGTACAATCGCGAAATATCAGGTACATAAATTATGGCTCACATAAGTTTCAAAGTTAAAATTTTTCATTTGCAGCATATATAACCAAGCAACATTTTGAGAAGGATAATTTCTAGTTTCCTTGTTCTCAGAAATCAAAGTTAAGGGGCTGTTATTTCTTTATTTCCTTTTTCAGTTTTATCCTGGGTATTTTGCATCTAAAAAAAAAACTATCAGTTCTCTAAGATGGGTATTAAGTTGCTGGAAAAGAAGTCTCTTTGAAAAATGACTCAACAATCCTATATTCAAACATTTGTTTCTTGGAAGGATGAGTAAATAGTTGCATTTCTGCTCATGATAGTACAAATATAGGAGGAACACCATGGTAGAAGAAGGATATAAAAAAAAGGAGGTCCTCTTTTCAGAGGGTGGGGTTAAATACATATTAGAGCATATCCATACTGCCCGATAATCTTTTTCAGACATTAACTTCAGGTGAATTTAAAATTATGATAAGCTTTTGAGACACATTTGTTTTTATATGAAAGTTCAATTAAGGAATATAAATTACTTAAAATTAGTGCAAATCTATTTTTCTTTCTATTTAAACTGATTAAGAATTTACCATACCTAGAAATATGTGTCATGGGTTCTTGAAGCAAGTCAAAATCTATGTATACATCAGTATATGTTTCAGAGAGTTTCTAGATTAAAAAAAAAAAAAAAAAAAAAAAAAATAGGAGTTAAATATAATCAAATATATAATGAAATAAAACTAATTGAAAAAGTCAAGAAAAGGTATAAAAAGTAGAATTGTACTATAGAATAGCCTAAATTAATCATTCAAAATGCAAAATTTTGTTGCATTATTTCAACTGCTGTCATATTACTTTGCACTACAACATATCACTGAGTTTAGTGCCCAAACTATATTTCAGATTGTTCGACTTAAATGAAGAAGCAATGCATATATACAATCATTAATAATTCATTGTGACTGTGTATGTGTTTTTAATGTAAGAGATAAACTGATAGGGACTGACAACTTAAAAGCACATTCTGAACAGCTAAAAGCACCTATAGAATAAAAACCTGCACACTCTGGTTAAAAAGACAAGAATCCTAACCTTTTGGCCATCATCCAGCATAAAAGTTTCATGTAAGTAACATTTAAACTATCCCTTCATTTTAAAAAAAAAAAAATTAAATTGCTCTGAGAACAAAATACAATACCTCGGGAATAATGCCTTAAACTTTTAAACATTGCACAGTATTTAGAGAATGCTTCACATATATGGATTGACAAACATGGAATCAGTATATGAAAACAAAAAGCTGCAGTCAATCGTCAAATGTGTTTGATACCAACAGTTGTATTAAGGTGCATATGTTATGTACAACCTTTTGAACTAACTACTGTCTTCTAACAGTCAGTGAAATTAATTTCTTTGGCATGACTAACTCAAAATTTAAAAGCTTAGAGTAACAATAATACCATTATAGAAATCTTGACTAAAGTTTGTTTGATTTTATCATTCAGATAGTCCAATCCTACAAACTATAGATCTAAATTATAATTACATATATAATAACCATAAAATTTTTGAACAGCATATTGTATCAGGAACCATTAAGATTGCACATTTTGAAAATTTATAATACCTACTGGCAAAACAAAATTCTTATGTGGAGATTATTACAGTATTCAGAAACATATATACATTACACAAATAAATCTTGCAGGAATGTCCATTAGTCTATATATATAAAAGAGCTTGTCTGTTTGTTTGTCCGCTATAGAATCATAGACTGTTTCACCCACTGGGACCAAATTCGGCACAGTTAATGTTTTGGACCCTAGAAACTTAAATCAGGAAAAACAAAATTTGGGGCTCAATTAGTTTTTTTTAAATTAATTTTTTAACGATTTTTGTGCCCCTAAGTGCACCTCTTAAATGTGGATACAGCCCCTTTAACACGACCCTTCAAATTCGATACGCGGGGGAAAGAGGGGTGATCTAGGGTGGTTTGAGAGTTGGTCTGGGGGTAACGGGGGGGGGGGGGGGGGGGGGGGGGGGGGGGGGGGGGGAGCACGAGGTGTTTATTTTTCTTACGTTTAGTGGAATTGTGAGTCAAAAAAGGTTGAGAACCGCTGCTTTAGACAATTTTAGACAATGGCGCTCAAACTAATAGAACTTAATAAAATTTGGAAAAAAAAGGAAGAAAAAAAAAAAAATTAAGTTTGTCCCATGGCCAGTTTTTGGAAGCCTTCTGTTGATCTAAATATATTAATTGTTTGAGGATCATAAAATGAGAAGAAGTTTAAGAGTTCTACAGGTCTTTTCCCCTAAGTTCGCGAAACAGAGTTAACATACGATATGTATTTGAATTATTCCGTGAAATCATATAAGATAAATCTTTTAGAGTTTTGGTGATTTTTAAGCAGTGGGAGGAAAAGCTCTTTACACAGAGAAACATAACGACACATAACTTTCATTCCGAACTATTTGTCCATTAGTTATATTAAGGCATAAGAAAATTAATGAAATTATTTTTAAAGAATGATTGCCCGGGTAGATATATAGATATAAAATTTTTCATGCTTTCCATCAAAAGAATACTGGGTATATTATTTCAGTAGAAACGTGCTAAGTGCATTCTGTCTGGCCAGATGAACATGAAGAGCAGGGGGTGCAGCCCAGTATTTTTTTGATGGAATGCATGAAAAATTTTCTATCTATATATCTACCCGGGCAACGCCGGGCAATAATGCTAGTAATAAATATAATAAATATGACAACCTTACTTCACAATATTTTACATAACAATTAGATTTTTAAATTAAAACTTTAAACACAAAACAAATTTAAACCAAATGAATTTTCTTGCATCAATATTAAGAGTGACAAAGAGCAATGTTCCTCTCTTACAAAATATTTTAAGCTTAGGGTATATGAAATGACATAACTTATACCAAACAATACTTTCTGAAAAACTGATTAACACATCAATGATATACCTGAAAGTTTCTCGTCTCTAAGTTCATAAAAACAGAGTATGAACCATAAGTATCCAAAGATGCCAATAGTATCTTCAAAACATTAAACATATCACTTTTTCCACTGATGAGATTACTGCATAAGCTACTATGTGTTGAAACCATTTCATCAACAAGCTCAATCATATCACCTGAAGATTCAATGCTTCCTTTTAATACTGGATGGATGAGACACTGGGAATTATTAAAATTATATGTAAGATACTTTTAAAAAACGCCTTTCATAATCATTTTGGTAATCAATTGCTAAAAAAAAATTGCAAGTTTACAAACTTTCAGATAATGTTTTATTCTCTTAAAAGAAATTAAATCTATTGAGTACTAGTTACTTTTTTAAGAAGTTTCAAACATTCAATATGAAGTTGTTCACTTTGTAGAAAAGATATAACTTCTCCTGCGTCAAAAATATTTTGGTAGTCACTTTCAGAATCTTTGTTACTGCTGCCACAAAGACAATTTCTAGAATCAGAATTCAAGGCTGCAAGCACTAAAAGAAAAAGAAAATAATATATATTGTATCTAATTTTGACAGGCAACATAAAATGTAAAAGTTACATTTGATTTCTTTCACATTATGGCAAGCATTTATGCAGCTTTTATAGAATTTAAACATACCACTCAATAAATCAAAAAAATTTAAAGAAATTAGAATAAAATCTATGCTGTAGTATCTAACTATTTCTAATAAGAAACTAAGTAAAAAATAGTATTAAATATCAAACTAAATATTATAATTTTTCCAAGATCTTTTCTCGTATTCATCATCTTTTAATTTATATGACAAACCTAGAGTTACCATATATTTACCTAATGACTAGATAATACCCCATATGTTAAAGTAGAATTTTCATAATGATAAACAAAGGGGAAAAAAAGGAAAACAGAAAAAAATAACCAAATTTAATTTAGAAATACTTGGAACCAAATATATAACTGAATTTAACTTTCATGTATTGCTGTTCATGTTAAGTATATTGGCACTGGAAATCTATGTGCTTGGGAAGAGTCCATGATGTCTGCAATTAAATCATAAAACTAATTGTGAAATTTTTGAAGCCCTGAACAGTTAAATGAAGCATGACTCCTCTTGGACTACTCGTAATTATATTGGTTTAAACATTGACTGTGTGGCTGCAATTGCATAGCAAAAATCTGGGCATACAAGATTGATAAAAGATGAATCTAGTGAAGATTTACAAATAACCAACAGTAGTGTTCACAGAGAAATGCTTGTTGCAAATTATATCAGTCCTGAACTTTATTTTTCTTTAGAAAGAGAAGTAAAAGCTGTGAACTATGTACTTTATTCAAGATAATTTACAATTTTATGAGAAGAAATGGGATCATCTCATACAAAAGTCCTTTTACACACAGGCATATATTGGCTTTCCCTGGATATGCTGACTTTAGAAGCTTAGGGAAGAAGTGCTTACATACACACAAAATTTTCTATTAACTACAATCTCCCAATGAAATAACGATAAAACACAACAAAAGATGGATTCGATATTTTTAATTTTTCATTAGGGAAGAAAAAATAAATTTATCATGCTGAAAAATACGTAAAAATTTCTCAAAGGAATTTAACTTTCAAACAATGGAAAAAATGTATTTGAATACCATTCATCTTTCTCCGAGTGCTTAAAAACCTTTTTCTCCGTTTTGGCTGGAAGCTCCGGAGGAGGTCCATGTTTTACTTTAACTTCTGTTCTCTCTAAATATAAATTTAAATGCCTTGATTAAAAATAAATTATCTCTCTTACTTCAACAAGGAAATGTGCATGTATACGTGTTTCCTTTACAGATATATTCCTAATAACGTCTATAAGAAACAATTAGATCAAGTAATGATAAAAAAGTTAAAAGTTTATAAAACAGTTTTCGGCAAGTAGTCAAGATAATAATTGCAGTATGTTGACTATGCTGGGTTCATTCAAGATAACAATTTAATCATTGCTGTCAATTCTGTAAAAAACTATTTTAACGAACTTCTTTAATATTTAATATTTCTAAAAATTATCATAGAACAAAAAGAATATCCAACACAAATTTAAATTCCCGGTTGACAGCTGACAGTGCATCAAATTCAAATAAAAATATAAGTAGAAGTCTAAGTTCGTAGTCAAAATTTGCGTAGATACTGATAAATTTGTTTCAGAAATCTTGATTCGGGTATACAATGAAGAAAAAAAGATTTTTCTTCCTATTGATACTATATTTATTCCGCTGTCTAAAACTCTATTATTTTTCTTAATTTTTGTTCATTGCATAGTTCATTATTCAATATCAGCTGTTTATTCGTTTTTCACTGTATTAATAACTGTTTACAGCGGTAGCTGCATGAAACACCCAAACACTGATCGCGCTACATTTAAATGCTCAGATTTGATTGATTATATGCAATGTTGAAAAATGTATTTTGTTTCATAGTATGTGCATTTTCACTTTTACAACATGCGCGTCTTCAGGAAGAGGCTTGTTATGCTGATGGAAATTCTGTATTGTGCGAATCATCGTTTAAAGATAAACAACATTTGAAAGAGAGGTAAATTTTATTTATAAAAGTAAAACGTATTATGATTTCATGTAATTGTCTCATGTGAGAGATTAAATTATTTTTAAAATTAGAATTTTTTTTTTAATTCGGATATACAGAAGATAATCATGTCAGATTGATTTTGACGTGATTTTCCTATTTTTCCTCTTTAGTATTGTATCACGTATTTTAAGTGTTTCTGAAAATTGTTCTGGAAAATTTTGTAGTTTCTTTAAGTCTTAAGAGAATTTAGCAGGAGAAAAACAGAGAGATATACTATTCTGTGTCTCATGAGCCATGCCAGAAGCTTATTAGAAACTAATACAAGAAAAGGCTTGTGCACCCGGTGCTGTACTAAACAAATATTTCAAAACGTATGAAAAATGTGATGCACACAAAAAATTTATGGATAAAAATAAGTTACTAATAAAAATTTCATATAATATTCAAAGCCTTTGCTACTAGTTTTGGTGTAACTAGTGCAGTTCTTTTATCCTGCAGAAGAGTTGTAGATGTAGTAGTCTCTAAATGAAATTTCTAAATATTGAGAACATTTAACTTTTTTACACAACAGTAGAGGGAGCTGAAAACTTCCAGAATGAACTGTCTGTGTATAAGCTGATGTACAAACATAAAATTCTTAAATATGTCAAAAGGAAGGAGGGAGACAGTTAATGCTCAAGCTAGCTATATTCCGTAATCATCTTTCTATGCAGTAAAATTTATTTGAATAATCAGGTTGTATCATAAAATGCATTTATGAAACTTTGTTGCAGATGTCAATAAATTTGTTAATCTAACAGTAAATTTTAGTCATTTGTGTTCATATATATAACTTCAAATAATCTATGTATAATTCATACATGATATAAATTTCGTTGTTCTAATAACTTGTGGTAATAATTGATGGATATAGTAAAATGGATAAAAGCCTTGAAAAGTGAGACTATGCAGAACTTAAAAAGAAATACCTTAAAACTTTTCTAATATGGGTCTGATATTTATATTTACATTCATGTCATTGTGAATGCTGTCAAAATGAAAACAAATGCATAATAACAAAATGATATTTATAAAATACTGTTAAAGTAATACATGTCAGATGGTATTTTTATTATTTTTCCCTGAGAGAAGATTCTGTTTAAACATTATACTTTGCAAGAATCTATACTTGAAAAAAAAAACTATTTTGTTGCTTTTAAAATTTTAGGATATTTATTTTAACTTTCAAGAATTCATGTTTTTCTTATTAGTGGGATATAAATTTTTTTAAAAACTTAATTCACCCGTGATGATTTTTTTTTCATAAGAAAAATATTTCTTATCAAATAAAGTGTATACTTTCATAATAATTCTTTGACTTTGTTCTTCTAAGTTTTATAAGTATATGTGTATATTTATTTATGCACACATACTTATATAGTTCTTATTTATACCTTTAATAATCTCCCTTAGGTATTTACTTTATGATGTAAATCCTGGTGAAGGTTTTAACCTTAGAAGAGATGTTTTTATGCGAATTGCTACAACAGTCAAGAAACTGAATGACGATTCTAAATCTCATGAATGGATATTGGTCCTACCTCCATGGGGTCCCCTTTATCATTGGAAATCCAAGAATATTGGTTTCCAAGCACAGATAAAATGGTCCAAATTTTTTGATATTCCTAGCCTTGCTCAATATGTGCCTGTGATTGAATTTAGAGACTTTTTAAATAGTAATATTTTATTTTTGTTTAACCATATATATATATTTATAAGTATCAATGTATTTTTTGTTGCTGATTGTTCTATTAATTATGTTTAAAAAAAACACCGTTCATTATCATACTGTCCAGTAGCTCAGCTGGGATTTTGGTCATGTGTGCTTTTGTGTGTTGGAAGAGGAGGGGGTTTAAAACTTCATATATGTCAAAACTGATGTAAAAAGAAAATGTTGATGCTTTAGTGTAGATATATAAATAGTTTAGGGGCCCAGAGAGAGGGGAAGTTTAAAATTCCCCCTTCCCTCACTGTACCAGTGTACCTGGATTAAAAGAAAGTCTTGAGGACTTTACAAATGATGTGAATTCAAACTGCATCTTTAAGCATAATAGCTGTTTCTGAAGAGTTCCATATAATATAAGATAGAGATCTCTAAATTAACCATAAATCTATTCTCTATTTTGATGACACCTCCAGAGTCGGTTGCTTTTAGGCTTTACATAATAAATGATATTAAGAACAAATATATTCAAATTTTTAAGCAAAAATTGGTGTTTCTTAATACCAGTAGTAGGATTCAAATAAATTAACAGATTCTATATCCTAATGACCATTTTAAGTATACCAAAAGATATACTGAAAGGTAGTTTAATAATTCATGCATTGAATACTCAAATAAGAAAAATGAAAGAGGTATACAAAACTAGATTCTGTTTTAAGAAAGAGTTTTAAAATATTAAATACCTGACAAACTATTATTCAAGATAATTTCCATATTGTTGTTCAATTGGCATCTTCACTTGCAATTTTCTTTGCTTTTATCATCAGCTGTGGGATTTATTCTTAACCATCTATGCAATGTGCAGGGAGTAGGATTCCATTCCTTTCTGGTTAAACTGATAATTATTATGTTTGATATATCTTAAGCAGTTAGGTGACTTCTCTTCTCTGAATATATAATGCTCATTTTTGGAAAACCGCTTTCTGCTTCTGCTAAACTTACAGCAATCGTTCTGAAAATAATTTTAGCTCTTTGAACACTTTCAGGAACTGAATAGTTCTGGGGAAATTTTTCCACAAAATCTTGATACTCATTAATATGAATTTGATAATTGGAAATTTCATTAAATACAAGCAATTGCTCTTCAGCTGCTTTCAACAGAACTAGTACTTCTCCAATATTTGAGTAATCTGTCTCCAAAAGAGTGAAAAATTGTTAATTTATTACTGTCTTTAAATTGGTTACAACTTGCTTATAAATTGCTTGGGAGAAAATCTGCAGCTTCAGTATATCTGAAAATGGTCTTCCAGAATGCCAAACAGTGCAACAATATAACAATTTTAAAGAAAAATATGATGAATTTCTAACAAAAAGTTAGGTTATGAGTATTGTTCAAAATAAGATTTTATAAAAGAGAAAAATGTTCATGTGTACGTTAAATGTTCATGTGTTAAATGTTCACGTCCACATTCCATTAATCTTCTCTTTTTTTTTTATTTGTTACGATGTCTTCTAAAAGTCTTTCATGATAAATCAATGATTTTCTACAAATTCTACACTTTTAAATGTTTCTGAAGTAATTAATTCATTACCTTTTTTTTTCTGCTGTATGGACCCTTTTCCTTTTCAAGCATTTGAAATGCTTTAATAGATCGTATCATAACCTTTAATATTCTGTATTTCTTGTTTATAGTGTCTTTGAAAGCAGAGAAATTTCATTTTTTAAAATATCAGTGCCAAATCAGTTAAAAAATATATATTTCTGAGACCCAAGTACTTTGGATTTGAAGAAAAATAGTCATGTAGGGTGGGATAAACATGTCACTCAGAGCCAGGGTTCACCTTAAACTTACAGGCTGCCCCATCTTGGTCCCAAAATTCTACCAATCTTTATAATTTCAATTCCAAGTTGTTCGGATATTCCATTTGGCTTTTATTAGATTGATTAAAAATAGTATATATATCTTATCAATGAATATTTTGAAATGATTTAATTTCTTTATTGAGTCATCCAAAACAAGTTAGTTTAAACAGTGCCAAATGATTATGCTTGAAAACTCTTTTGCTATACTAGTGCTCACTCCAGATTTTCTCCCAAGCAGAGCGAAATTGTATTAAATTTTTTTTGTAGGTCATTCTTAGTAAGACCAACATTATTTAAACTTTCCATAACTGAAGAACATCTTGTTTTTCAGATTCAACAAAAATCGTGCAAATGAATCCTCAACTTTTAAGTACGATAATAGGTTTGCAAACTTCTTCAGTGATCAAACATATTTTCTGATAATTTTCAGTCAATATTTCTTTTTTAATTTACTATTTTTATGTGATTGTAATCCTCATATCTAATCCATTGTTAATTCTCATCTTCTATGTCTGAAAATCTTTTTCACGGACTGTAAACTGTTTTCAATACTCTACAAATAGTACTTAAATATTTTTTATTCATTGTATCTACTATTTTTGTTATGCTCTTATTTTTTGAAGTTGTCTTTACAAATGTTATGAGCCATCCATGAAAATTGTTTTATTAGAGAAGCTTGTTGTACCTCCACTCTTTTTACACATGAACATTTTTCTCTTTTATAAAATCTTATTTTGCACAATATTCATAACCTAACTTTTTGTTAGAAATTCATCATATTTTTCTTTAAAATTGTTATATTGTTGCACTGTTTGGCATTCTGGAAGACCATTTTCATTATTGCATTTTGTTATCATTTTCTATTTCAACAATTGACATGCTGCTTTCTTCAGGTTGGATGGGTTGTGTATGTGACTGTGTTGTATCATCCAAGGCCAATTCTCATACAACATAATCCGATATCTTAATGAAATTCAGATTTCTCAAATCAGGTTTCTTAATGAAAAAAATCTGTCAGACTTTTCATCTTTTCAAGGGCTTATTGTCCAAATGTTATTGAATTTTTATCTTACCTTTTGACCGCTTCAATGTTCCTTCTTCCATGAAGAGTGACGCTCATGTGATGTGGCTCCACCCAATAGCATAACAGATAGTTCTACACCACGGGAGCCCAGTAGGACCATCTCTTTAAATGACTGCCATTGCCGCATCAGAGAACGGACTGGCTTCGTGGTGTATGGCAGGGCTGCCCAGAGGAGGGGGCAGCTGGGGCACTTTGTCCTAGGTCCCCAACTGCGAGAGGGGTCCCCAAAAAAGGAAAAAAAAAGATTTATTTATTAGATTTCATCCAAAAGAAAATTCTGATACTTGTACCGTACTTGAAAATTCAAAATAATCTCCTGAAAAAAGTGTCCCCCAAAAAATAAAAAAAAATTATTTGATTAATTAGATTTCTCTTACTCCACAATTGTCTCCTGAAAAATACACGATTTGGTTTTAATGAAAAATATAACTGTTTAGTCCTAACTACTATAAAATTACATTCTCTTTAATAAATTAAAGACAGTTCTAACTAAAATAGATAGCAAAAAAGCTTCATGGATGGAAGCTATTAGAAAGATAATTTTAGCTTTATGAAGAAGTAAAAATTAAATTTATGTGTCTTTAGTAAGTCCCAAAACATACGTAAAAGTCAAGGTCACCCTCTCCCCTCTCAATAGTACAACTGGCAGTCGTCTGCAGTGCTCCCTTTGTTTATGTTAGATTAGAAATTAGATTGACATTTATTTAGACATTCAGCAGACCTAAGCTGTACTTTCAGTGTCTGTTGCAACAGGAGAACGAGTCTTCAGCACAATGTCCCTCATGAAAAATCATTTGAGGTCAACAATGGGCAAGGACAGACTTAATCATGTAATTGTGCTCAGCATTGAACATGATTTAGTCAAAATTGTTAGTTTTTGTGAAATAATACATGACTTTGCCAAGTTAAAGAAAAAAAAAAATTAATGTAAATTTACTCTTTTAACTTTTAAAATCGTCCAAATTCAACTATTTTCAGTTTTCTTTTTAGTTTTAAATTTACTACTTCATCTTCTGTTATAGTAACTTTTATTATAGTTGACGGATTTCAAGGCCTTTATTTATAATACCTCTTTTGATAATCTAAATATCTGTTGAATTACTAAGTTGTTGGATGTCATTAAATATTAGGTTTTTTCTTTAACGTGTCATATTTATTGGGGAATATAACAAGAGAGCAGTGCAATGTAATATAATAATTATTTTAATCATTCATGCAATAAAATTTTAAGTATGATTAACTTAATTTGAATGTGTTTTCATCTCTTTCAATTTTTTATTTTTCTTCTGGCCCCCAACAGAAGTTTGCCCCAGGCCCCATAAAGTCTCTGGGCAGCCCTGGTGTATGGTAGGTTTATTTTTAAAAAATGTTTGTCTTGTGAACAATTCACCTAGTGCTCATTAGCAAATGGTTCTCAGAACTGATACGTACATTAGGTATTGGTACTACAGAACCAGTGTGAACCGGCTGAATCCCACCACTGCTGAATACTCATTAATTTGAAAGATTCATGCATAAATAAATGGTATATCAGTACCAGAATTCATAGGTATTTCTAATAATAAAAGGTAATTGCCATCTGTTGTCATTAATTTTTTTTAATTAATCATCTTTTCTTTAAGTTAATCATGCCATTAAGAATCAAACAAACAAACAGTTTACTCTGGCTCCTAATTTTTTAAATTTTAGTCAGTTAGTGTATTATAGCCATTATGAAATACAGTACAACCTCCCAAATCCGGAATCGTTTCAGGACACGGCAATTCCGGATTTGGGAATTTTCCGGATTTGAGAGGTTTTTAAATAACACTACAAAGTTTTAGGAGAAAAAAATAAACACACTAAAAAAAAGTAAAATGGTTTAATTATTAAATAAACCTCAATACAGAACATATAATTACATTATAATTTAAACATTTTAGTCAATATCTGTTGCTTTAGTTTCAGCTTATTAGAAATTTTTACTCGAATCCTATATAGTGACATTTCATATTCCGAGATAAAATTCCGGTGTTCTAAGCCTAATATTGTTTAATCTAATGATTTTATCAGGTCTTCCGTTGACATTCTTTTGTTTTCGGGGCATTCTGAATCAATTTCACAATCGCTGTCATCATAACCTTTGTCATCATAACCTGTGTTATTTACCACACTATCAATAATTTCAGAATCGCTCATGCCGCATTTACACAATCGCGGTCGCGCCAACGTAACACCGCATTTACACAGTCGCGATAGCGGCGAGTCGAATTGAGGGGGACGAATGTGTAAACGGTGTTCTCGCCGTTTCTCCTCGCCTATCGTGGCGCTCGCTTCGGGAGCGGTTTTCTGGCACGAGTCAAAGGGGCGAATGGCGCCGGGAGTCAAAGGTGGGAATGTGAGAACGGTCACTCGCGTCCATGCAAGAACGTGACTAATGTCTCGCGAATGTCTTACGGGTGGCTCGATCGTGAATGTGTAAATGTGGCACAAGACATTCGCGACGAACCTGCATCGACGCGAGTGACCGTTCTCAATTTCCCGCCTCTTGCTGTGAACAAGACTTCCCGTCGCCATTTTCCCCTTTGACTCCCGGCGACATTCGTCCCCCCCCCCACGATTCGATTCGCCGCTATCGCGATTGTGTAAATGCGGTGTAAGAGAACAAACGATCGGCACATTTTCGTCGATGTCTAAAACTTCCTGTATGATCAATTTATCCATGTTAATGTTGCCTTTATTCGCACATTCCACTAATTCTGCTATTTCAGCTTCTTTCCCAGACACTTGAAAGCCCTCAAAATAGCTACTGTCACTTCCTTGAGAGGAAGCGCAATTTTTTACCGATCATTTTGGTAGCGACATCTATCGGTGAAATAGAAAAGTAAAATTGGCCATTTATTAAAGCATTCCGGATTTGGGAGGTTGTACTGTATTAAGAATTTCTTTTCTGCTCATCATTTTTTTTCATTACAGAAATCAAATTTTTATCTCTAGTAAAATGTCAACATTTTGAAAATTTAACCTTGAAACAATATCTGCTCTTCAAAATATATCAGTTTGACAAAATCAGATAATAATAGGATGTTTTCCATAAACAGAAATATAGTAAGCTATCCTAGACTATGTATTATAAATACTGTATGAAGCACAGGTACCTTGTTTCATTTTGAAAATTTATAATTTTTATGTTCTGAGAAAAACTTGCTCTTCTTTTCCTACAATATTCTTTTAAAAGAAAACAATAAAGTCAAACCTTTCTAGAAGTGGTATGAACATTGTTAACTGTTGGTTAATCCATGATACTCTTTATGACATGATAAAAAAGTATTTATTCATTCTTGTAGCATCCTTAACCATTCTTCTTGTAGGAACTCAGAATGCTCAAATTTCATTTTACATTTCATCATTTTGTATTTAAAGAAATTGTACTTAGGTAACAATATATCTTCATCACTTATGTAAAGCAGGTATTATGTGATATACTGCAGTGAATAACAACAGGTGAATGTCTATCTGACGAAGTGCCTCCACATTAGAAAATAAAGTATTATGTGATATTTATCTTGAAAAGATATATGGGTCAGTCTATTTGCTTAATACCTCCCTATATTAAAAAGTCGGTGAACAAGTATGTGATTGGGCTTCTTCTCTCATATAAATGAATTGGATTTTGTGATAAGTTTGACAGAAGTTCTGAGAAATTCATCTTGGTTCCTTAAGGCTGCTATGTACAAACCCCACTGGATTCCCTCACCTCAATGTTAACCTATGGAGAAAATTTGTCCACGGATTGCCGACTTCGATTCAAAGATTTTTTTTTTAAAAATTGTACTCCGTCATAGAGAAAGAAATTTTACACCTGTGTACCGGTTTCGTTTTTTATTAAAAATGCAATTAATATTTTTAAATTTAAATTATTCGGGGAAAAATCTGGTATAGTGTGTTTTAAACGCTCATAAATTCCTTCGGTGGACGAAATTTATAAAATGAATCCGGTAGAGTACTGCAGAAAAGATCAGGCTATCTGACAATACCAATTTTATTTGATTATCAACATTTATGTAGCTGTAAATAGTTGACAAAAAAAGATTTTTAAAAAAAATTTGCTGAGAATTTCGTCTGTTTGGGGGGGGGGGATGATTGATAACTTTGACGGGACCGCCCATCACAGCAAGGGGTAGCGCTCCCGACTTGCCACACGCGAGTGAAGGGGAAATTATCGTCAGGGATTCTGAAACCCCGAACTTTGGAAAACAGGAACACGAGACAAACAGAAAAGATCTGGGATTAATTTATGTAACTCTTAAATGAATATCAGAAATAACTCCCCTCATGTTGGGCTCGTTCTCATATCCCAGCCGTCTCAATTTTTTTTTTTTTTAACAGATAACCAAAGTAAATATTCTCTCAAGTTCATCCTTACTTATAAGTAAAATTAAGAACGGATAAATGGAGATCGCAAATGTAAACTTCAAATCATTAAACTGATAAAGTAAAACAAAGAAACACAACATAGCATTTGAGAATGATTTTTAATATGAATGAGCAATTTAAAAACACAATTTAATCGAATGTTACGCGCATACCTAATCCGAATGTAAACATTATAAAAGAAGTCAAACTGCAAGTTTCTGTGGAAGGCTAAGATTATGAAAGATTAAAAAAAAAAAGTGACACATATCACCGTATATACAAAACAATATTTCAAATCACAATTTTAATTTTGCAAACTTGAAATCATTAAACTGACAAAGTAAAACAAAGAAACGGAACACTGCATTTGAGAATGATTTTTAATATGAATGAACAATTTAAAAGCACAATTTAATCGAATGTTACGCGCATACCTATTCCGAATGTAAACATTATATATATATATATATATATATATATATATATATATATATATATATATATATATATATATATATATATATATATATATATATATATATATATATATATATATATAAATATATATATATATATATATATATATATAAATATATATATATATATATATATAAATATATATATATTTGAGTTAATTTTTATCGTTATGTAAATAGTTTATATATATATATATTATTTTAGTATGTGTAAATATTTATAAAAGTAAATATGTATAAATGTAAATATTATGAATACATATGAAATGTATTATGGAATGTAAAATTATAGAAAATGTTAATAAATTTAATTGCCCAGACCAATTTATATATATATATATATATATATATATATATATATATATATATATATATATATATATATATTATATATATATATATATATATATATATATAGATAGATAGATAGATAGATAGATAAATAAGAATAAGATGAAAGAGAAAACCAGTAATAGCTCTAAAGCTACATGAAGCCAGGAACATCCAACATGTAAAGAAAAGTATGAATAAGGTTTTTGACAGCATTTCTTCATCAGCAGTGTCAATAATGTTTAAAAACCAATGGATTGTTTCTGATGAGTATGATCTATTAAATAAACACACTCAGACACCGTACAATCCATTATTAACAGAAGAATTGAATAATATATATATATATATATATATAGATATATATATTTGGGTTAATTTTTATCGTAATTTAAATAGTTTATATATATATTTTATTTTAGTATGTGTAAATATTTATAAAAGTAAATATATATAAATGTAATTATGAATACATATGAAATGTATTATGGAATATAAAATTATAAAAAATGTTAATAATTTTAATTGCCCAGACCAATTTAGATATATATATATATATATATATATATATATATATATATATATATATATATATATATATACAGTAGAGCCCCGATTATCCGCGGAATTGGGTGTCAAGGGCACCGCGGATAACAAAAATCGCGGATAACCCGAAAATGTCTAAAAATGAGTTGCAAACACGAAAAAAAAATATTTCAACATAAAAACTATGTTTTATTGTACAAAAACATAATAAAACTTTTAAAACACTTACATATGTACAGTACAGCAGACACATTTGCTGTATGTCTAAATCACTAATATAAAGAACGGTAAACAAAAAACAATACATACATACTGTATGTACAAAAAGTGTTCAGTTACACCTTTTTAAAAAAAATTCAGTCACTCGTTTTTGCTTCTTGCTTTGAAAACCCCTATTCTTTATTCTAAACTAGCCGGGCTTCGCCCAGATACGCTCAAGCCATCAAAGGAAGACGATGAATGAATCAAGTGAATGAATGACTCAATCGTTGTTTACCACCCAATGGGAGAATTTGCCGTTCTTAGCGTTTGAAAAACCGCTTATCGTTCTTTAAAATTCAATTAAAAATCGAAATTTTAAGATAGAGACTTGAAATGGGGTTTATATAAATGAGAAAGCTTTCATCTTCCAGATGATGTAAATATTTTCTTTGTAAGATAAAAACTCGAAGAGCATCGACCGTTGATCCTCAAAAGTGCGTGAATTTCTCGAAAAAGTGGATTTAATATTTTGATGAAAATATTAATCTGTTTTAAATTATTTTTAAACAAATGAGGTCTTGTTTGAAGGAAAAATGTCTGTAGTCTTAGATTGTAAAAAGATAAAAATTCTACGATCATTCTTTGCCGAGATATCGTAATCTGAAGTTAAAAAAACTAAAATATCCCACAAAACATAAAATAATTAATTTTCTAGAATAAAATTTAAAATTAGGGCTTCGAGGTGCACTTTCCCATAGTCTGCACTACCCGTGTGCCAAATTTCATGGCTGTAAGTTTCATAGGCCGCACACACGCACACATTGAGGCGGTACACCCGGAGAGTGTGACCGACAGACAGATCCGGACCTTGCTTTTTTAATATAGAAAATTGTACTTTCCTTAACATGATTTTTTCTTCCAGATGTGCATCGTCGTCTTGTTACTCTAAATATTGAAGCAATCCGTCTACGTGCTACAAAGTAGCTTCGTGTGTCCTTCGCGTAGGCGCCTTGTCTTCATTTTTATTTTGCCTTCATTCTCGTCACTCCCATTGCTTTGTTCGTTATCTCTATGCCAGTCAGTCGTTCAAACCCCGACTCACTTGCGTCGCATTCCAGCAACTCTTCTATGTTCTCTTCGTCGACATTCTCACCTTCGACGTTCATTTTCGACGTTCGCACTGCAGGGTCTGTTACGTAATCTTTGTCGTAACGTCTCCACCCATTTGTCTATGTACGCCCTCTAGCCGCAAGAATGCATCAGAACGAACTTTGTATCTGTCTAACACGGAGCTCCTGCAACAAGCGGAGTTTACTATGGCAAACAATGCCTCGCTATTAAATTTGTTATATTATTTACAGTCCACTGTGCTTATTTTCTTAAACATCGTACACCTCTGTACAGGTTCTATTGTATTTCCCTTCTAAGTTGTCTTGGATAAAAAATAAAAATTGGTTTTTTTGAGGTTTGTAATTAAATTTTTTTTTCGCGGTACTCGCACTCGCGGATAATCCGCACCGCGGATAATCCGCTCGCGGATAATCGGGGCTCTACTGTATATATATATATATATATATATACATATATATATATATATATACATATATATACATATATATATATATATACATATATATATATATACACACATATATATATATATACATATATATATATATATATACATATATATATATATACATATATATATATATACATATATATATATATATATATATGTATATATATATATATACATACATGTATATATATATATACATGTATATATATATATATACATACATGTATATATATATATACATGTATATATATATATATATATATATATATATATATATATATATATATATATATATACCTACATATATATATATACCTATATATATATATATATATACCTATATATATATATATATATATATATACCTATATATATATATATATATATATATATACCTATATATATATATATACATATATACATATATATATATATATATATACATATATATATATATATACATATATACATATATATATATATATATATATATATACATATATATATATATATATATATATATATATATACATATATATATATATATATATATATACATATATATATATATACATGTATATATACATATATATATATATACATGTATATATACATATATATATATATATATATATATATATATATCTATATATATATATATATATATATATATATATATATATATATATATATATATCAGTTTTGAGAGTTTCGGATCAGCTCCGGTTTTCGTTCTGACCAAAATGACGGTTTTTTTCCGGTTTTCGGTTCGGATCAGCTCCGGTTTTCGTTCTGACCAAAATGACGGTTTTTTTCCGGTTTTCGGTTCAGTTCCGGTTCGAAGCCCCGATTTAAATATAATAATGACTGGGATCCCTATTCGGTCTACACGACGTCTGAACAAGTGTATTAGTATTAGAACAACTATATTTTTACGAAGGTTTAACCGGACGAACCGAAGAATACCGAACGACTGTACGAATCATTTCCTGTGGCTGCATGTTGTTTTACGATTCAAGAAATTTAAAATATAACAAATATTTTCATATATTACTTGAGCCGCAATAAACTTCTTGAAGAGCCGCATGCGGCTCGCGAGCCACCATTTGGCCACCGTTGATATATACTATATATATAGAGAAAGATATAATAAAACTTCTCTATGGCGGCCAGCGATGGTTCCTCAAAAAAGTGGCCGTTTGGAGGGGTGACCAAAAAGAGATACCGTTCATAACATTCATAACATTGGCTCAAACGATTCTTGAACCGGTTCCAAACAAAATAGGACCGTTTAGAGAGGTTTTACATACTTACTTACTTTCTCTCTCTCTCTCTCTCTCTCTCTCTCTCTTTCTTTCTTTCTTTCTATCTATCTATCTATATATATATATATATATATATATATATATATATATATATATATATATATATATAGTGGAATCTCGATCGATCATTCTCCGAATCATCGTTTTCCTGTATGTGTCGTTTATTTCACCCAGTCCCGATGATCATATTGCTTTGTTATGTTCCCGTATCTATCGTTTTCCCGCATTTATCGTTCAGTTCTGTCGGTCGCTTGAAAAACGATAGATCGATATATATATATATATATATATATATATATATATATATACAGAGAGAGATATACAATAAAATTTCTCTATGGCGGCCAGCGATGGTTCTTCAAAAAAGTGGCCGGCCGTTTAGAGAGGTGACCGAAAGGAGATTTCGTTCATAACATTGGCTCCATGGATTCTTGAACCTGTTGTAAACAAAACAGGACCGTTTAGAGAAGTTTTACTCTGTCTCTCTCTGTGTGTGTATGTATATATATATAATATATATATTTGACGGCCCCTTTTTTTAACCATGACTGGCCGCCATAGAGAAGTTTCACCATATATATGTGTGTGTGTGTGTTTGTGTTTGTTCCAGCCTCACTCTGGAATCTCCTCCCTTCTGCTCTAGGAATACTCTAGTAAAACCATTCGATTTAAGCCTGATTACTTTTAAAATTAAGTAAGGCTCAAGAAATATGTACATACCGAGTTTCATTAAAATCGGCCCAAAACAGACAGAGCTACACTTTTTGGAAAACTAATTATTTTTTCAAATGTGTACCAATGCATTATGTTTTTCCATTTTAAATCTGATATATATATATATATATATATATATATATATGTGTGTGTGTGTGTGTGTGTGTGTGTGTGTGTGTATAAGAAATATTTTTAAAAATTTGATGTGAAAAGGGACTTAACCCTCAAAAGAAAACACGGACTGACTGATCACTGCATCTCTGGAACCATAAGACCTAAGAAGCTGAAATTTTGCATGGTGGCTCATCTAAGGCCCTAGGTACTAAGAAAGCTAAAAACTCCAGAAAGGGCATAAGGCGCCCAAAATTAAGAAATAAATATAAATCTAAAAACCCTTATTTAATGTTGGATTGGGTCATTAAATTATAGGGTTATCTCCTCAAAGAAATGAAAACACTTTACTACTGAAGTTATGTATTCCGTTGTGAAGCACGGGTATTTAGTTTTAGGTATATATAGGAAAAAAAGAAAAAGGTAAGTAAATATATACAGGACAGATATACGAAAACTTTCTTTCAAGTTCATCTTTAAAGTATAAGAAATATTAAGAACGAATCAATGGAGTTTTGAATGTATTGAAAAATTTCATAAATGCATTAAACACCGTTGTCTGGGGCCTAAACTATATCAACTAGTTTGAAAGTATTTGCTATTATTAGTTACTATTATATTTTATCGTTATTTGTTGATAATTTCGTATTTTTACTCTGCCTCATTTTAGCGCCTCTTTCAATGTCTTATCCATGGGACCCACCATATTTAGAGAAACTTACAACAAAAACAATCTACCGTTTAATTATTCTAGAATTTCTACATTTGTGTTATGTAAAAACTTTTCAATAATCATGCACAGTTATTTATAGTACTTTTATATATATAACTTATATATATATAGTACTTTTATATATATGTACTTTTATTATACCTATATTAGACAATTTTCTCAAGATATCGAACCTTTTCTGAAGTTTATGTGCAAGAAGTCAGTGTTTGTTTACTTTAACGCACACAAAGACGACGTCAGGAAGAATGGTTTTTAATTAAGTACATATAAATTAAAGGGAAAAAATGTAGTTCTCACTATGTTTAGATAAAATAATTCAAAATACGTTTTAATGGCTCTCAAATTTTAGAAAATACAGATACGTTATAGCATTAAAGTTCCGAATATTATAATACACAACAGATAAGCAGTTTTCTTTTAGACAACAAATTACTAACTTCAACAGAAGGATAAAGTAAGATGTGGCAGTTTTCGACCTGTATTCGCTTGAATTGGAATAGGTTGAAATTTGTGATAGTTGAACATAAAATATCTAAAATTGTTATTACAGTCATGTTTTATAATACATACACAGGATACTTATTAGCAGCAAACGACTGATGATTTCCAAATGATTAAATCGAAGTTACAATTAAAGATATCTGCAATATCTCCCCGACGTGCGATATTGTAGATATCTTTAATTTATCGGAATCCTATGAGCAATTCCTTGAAGATTCAAAGTTTTCCGAGATTATTTCTTTTAAACCTAATTTCATTATCACAGACAAATCCCAATTTTTCAGTATTAAAATCCTTAATTTACTATTGTCTGTAATGAACTCATATTAATAAATAGTTTCAAAGTACTAACTTTCTCTCTGTAGATAAGGATAATTTACAACATTGTTTCAAGACACAAAATCAGAACTTTCTTTCAGTAAAAATTATATTTTGTATATTTTGCTTTGTTTAATTTCTCGTTGATTTTGTGAAAGTCGGGTCTTAATTTTACATTTATGCTTATGGCGGGACCCATCGTAGCCGTGAGTTGATGGCAAAATCAAGCGTTAGGACTGTTTTAAATTTTCGCCCGCTACAACCAGCAGTTTGCGATTTCTTTGGATTTTCTGTCGGGGATTATTTGGAAAGGCAAGGATATCGCATGACCCCCTTTGGAAAGTGCATGACCCCCTATAGAGATACGGTCATTACAATCCCTCAAACTGTCAACCCTAAGGGGGGTGGAATTCTCGAACTGTCAACTGGACTCCTCCCACCACAAGAGTCGGGAAGGAATAGAAATGGGAAAGGAGATTTTTTTTTTTAGTACATAGCCACCTTAATTGCTGTCAAGAGAGAGGCCATTTTTAATTACTGCAGTAGAGGTCTGTATGATGGTTGGTGTTGATTCTTTTCTCCTGACTATCTTTACTGAAAAAGTCTTGTCTTGTGTACCAAAATTGTTGCATTATGAAATATTTTCTCTCTAGCTTGGTATTTTTCAGACTCTGACATTTTTTTTATCTGTTAGTCTAGTACTTGTGTGCTTTTTGTCTATAGTAAGATGTGAACATTTTAAAAATTTGATCTTGAAACAAAATCTGTACTACAAAATATATCAGTTTGACAAAATGAGATAATTATAAATAACTCTGAATCTAACAATGTTTATAGAAATTTAAAACATCACTGGAAATTATACAAGTGTAGCATGAGTTTTAAAGAATAGCAACATACTGATATTCAATTTAGAACTTATCTAAAATGAGGCACATTGTGTAGGAATCTGAACCTTTTCTCAAATGTAACAGATGTATAAAGTAAGCTAAAAATTAAACTTGGTCTGGGATTAGGATAGCTGAGTTACAGAAATGTAGTTTAGGTATTTTAGTTTTATCATTCTTAAAATATGTTGTTCATAAACTTTAATTGCCTCTGATACAAAAATAATTTTATCCAATTCTATTGGCTTTATCTTCTAAAGATAATTTATTGTGGTCCCTTGTCTCTTTATCTTACAGAATTAAAAATTGACCATTAATCAATACTGGATGTTTCTATACCATATATCTATACTTTGGTATGTTGACATAGTAAAATTATAATTTCCTTAATAAAGGATATATCTATCAACATAGAATAGACATATATAGAATAGACATATATAGAATATCTATCAACATTATAATTTATTCATAAAAAAGACTTGGTTAAGCTATAATTGGGTTCATAAAGTTTTTAGTATGGTAGATTTACTTACTCTACAAGACTTTCAACCATATTATAACAAAATTGAAATTGAAATAAAAATTAAACAATTGTTCCCAAGGCACACATAAACTGAAAGTTTTAAATAGGTAGATTGTGGTGTTAATAAAACGGCTGAAAGCTGAAAGGTAGTCTAAAAGAAGAAGGGGGGGGGGGATGCTGTTTGAAGAAAGGTGATACCTTAACTATGAACAGTGGTCCTAACACAGAGCTAAGTTGAATAATGACCCCAACAAAAGAAAGAAAAACGAAGGAAAAGTGGTAACAGTTCTAAGCTATACACTGCTCTAATACATTGTCTGACATATTTGATAAAACTGAGCTTTTATTGACAATTTTCTAGTAATGTATGTCTTTTGAAATCAATTTTTTCCATCTTTTTAGTAGTCTTATTTTTTTATCCTTTTTTTCATAAACAGTGGGGATTATTTTTTTGGTATATGTATTTTATAATGTTAAATTAGAAGGAATGAATTTTTTCAGAACATGGCTCTGAAATAGATGGCATATACTACTTACAACACTATGCAGAAGGCTGGAAAGATGGTCGTTGGGAGGAGAGATCTGATCTCAGAGAATGCCTAGAACCTGCCCCATATGACAGAATTGAAAGCAATGAATATATTGGATGGTTTTGGGGCTATGAAGATGTTACAGCCAAAAAGTTTCATTGTTTATCAATACAAGGATACAGCAGTACCTTAAAGAAATTTCTAACAACTTTAAGTGCCAAGTATGTTAATCTATCTAAAATATTTGAAAAGTTCAGAATTTTAAAAACCTCAATTTAGTATATGTGTATGTTTATAAGGAATTAATGATTGGAAAAAAGAGCAAACACAAAAAATTATAGAAACAATTTTTCACCCTCATAAAATTTCTTACAATTTTCCCATCATAGAAACTGAAATAGCAGATACTTCTCTTTGTATTCTCAAGAGGTCATCTTAGATTTAAAAAAGAGGGGGAGAAATATATTCATGCTGACTCTGCTTGCTGTAGACAATTTTGACTATTTTCAAAAGCTGCAATCTTTTGAAAATAGTCAGAATTGTTACAGATGATAATCTTCCTTATGTTGTATATTAAGTTTTTAAAATAGTTAAATTTATGCCCTCTTCTCATGTATCTTAATGTTAGGGCCTTTTTCTTTTCTTCATATTTCAATTCAGTCATTCTAAATTATGTTAATTCCTTTCATCGTGTCTACCTTGTAAGTCTATCTTTCCTTTTTCTATCTTATATTAAATAAAAAGCAGCAAGATCCATTCTATCCCTTTTCAAAGTTTTTTAACCTTCTCAAACTGCAGACGAACCTTAATTTCTTAGTTTAATTGTATAATGCAAATTTAAACTTGATTTGATATTATTAATCCTTTTAACTGAATATATCCACTTTAAAATAGGTACTTGCTATAAAAATCCAAAAAGCTTTTTGGATTTGGATTGCTTTGGATTTTTTGTGTTTGCTCTTTTTAGCTTTAAAAATATTAATATGCTTGTCAGAAAATCTTATAGCAATATTTTAATATTGCTATAAGATTAATGTCTTAAGTATTCAGTATTAATTTATAATTTCCAATACAGAAATGACAAAAATATGTAATATTTAAATTTATAGACTTTGTTGATATATTTACAAAAAAATTGTTAAAACATGAACAAATTTTTAGACTTGATTCAACACCAATTACTTCAAAAATGATTATTCTCAATTAACATGTTCATGTACACTAAATGAAAAATTTTGAATTGAAAATTTTTTTGCATGTTATGGTTGTCATTGTCTAGCCATTAAACCTCACAATTGTTTGTATGAGAGGTGTACCTTTGAATACACTACATCTGATATTTTGAATTCCCTGTACTTCAAAATATTCTGTATGAAAGGAATCTTCCCTGAAATCACTTTACATTCTTTACGTTAAAGTGAAAGCAAAGCAAAAAATTGGCGTTCACTTCTGAGAGATTTCCTAAATAATGTGTTAAATAATTTATTGACTATTATCTTTAAAAATATTAATATGCTTGTCAGAAATATGCATTGCATTATTTGAAATATTGGCATATATTTAAAGTTTTATGAACCTTTTAGTATTCCACTCGGATAATTTTAAAGTTGTTTTTGTACAGAGGCTGTTCGCACATTTTTTAGACGATTTTGGTAAGTGGTAATAAAAAATCGTTTGCTGCAAAAGAAATAATTGCAATTGTACTATGTTTTTAAAAGTCAAAATTATCGTCTACGGCTTGAAGTTTTGATTTTATTCAAAATGGCGTTTTTAACAAAGCAGTGATTTGAAGGCTACATTTATGCTCTTTCCGAAGAGAAATATGCATACTCCATTATCCAAAAACGATGTGAGAGTCATGGTTTTGTGATATCTAAAGCGTCGATAGGTAATATCGTCAACAAGAAAGGAAAAAAACGTCAAATTGGAGCCTCAAGTGGGACAAAAATTCCAAACAAGTATCCAAGGAAAAAACAGACATCTTCGACTATTGCAAAGGTACGTTGTTTAATGTTAAAAGAAAATCCCCCTAGTCAAAGGACAGTTGCAAAATCATTAAAATGCTCCGTGTCCACTGTAAACAACATGATAAACGTTGATTTAAATCTTAAGAAAGCGAAAAAACGCAATGTGCATCGTCTTCTTCCAAATCATATCGCTGAACGCAGGACACGCTGCAGAATTCTATATGAGAAACACTTATCCAAAGAAAAATGGAAAACAATTGTCACAATAGATGAATCATGGGTGTATTTAAATGATTGCAACAAAAAAACAGCCATTTATTATCATAAAAGGGGAGAAAAAAATTTAAGTACATGGTTCAAAGAATCGAAAGAAAGTTTTTCTAAGGGATTCATGATTGTTGCTGGTTTTTCTTATAATGGCAAGTTAAAAATAGAGAGAATGGAAAAAAATGTCAAGATTAACTCCAAATACTATCAGGAACATATTTTATCGCCAATTTTTCTGAATGAAATACCATTGCTTTACCCACAGTGCCATCAATCTGTGAGACTCCATCAGGACAAAGCCAGCAGTCACACATCAAAATCCACTGTAAATTTCCTAAAAGAAATGAAACAAAAAACTGATATCAAGGCCATACCCTTCACTGATATCCCTACTAAATCTCCCGATGTATCACGTATGGATTTTTGTGCTTTCGGACTTTTAAAATTGCATTATCCAAACGTCGTCCCAAAACCCTTACAGGACTCTGGAAAGCTGTTCAGGAGGAATGGGATAGAATACCTCTTCTGACACTTCAAAAGGCATTATTATCCTGGAAATTGCGGTGTCGAAAGATAGTTCAGAATAAGGGATGTCAAATAGAACATTTAAAACACAAGAATTTTATGTAATTTTGTTTTGTGAATACAATATACATCGTCTAAAAAATGTGTGAACAGCCTCTGTATAATAATACATATATGTATACAGCTAATTGCAAGTCTATTTTAAAGTTCTATAAAGAACCCAGCAGTTACTGCTTTAAATTATTATGGATAGTGGAGGAACATCCTTGGTTTGCTGAATGTAGCTGAGAGAATTCTCTCAAGTATAGAATCTGCTGATCACTTGATAGTGCAAGCAGATAATGGGAAAAATGTTGTGTAATAGTTTCGTGTAATATTGCAGTTTTGAGATAACAAGGTATAACAGTTGAGAAACTTTAAATTTTAGGATTCTTAATTAAATGGAAGTGTACCTTCATGTAAAACTTTAATGCTAAATCATTTCAGTTTAAAGTATTTTTATTAATTCATTATATATATATATATATATATATATATATATATATATATATATATATATATATATATATATATATATATATATTGCGATGGCTCCAAGGCGAAGATGCTTCACTGCTGTGCCCCGGGCGATCACATGCAAATTGTCCCTGGCTTCTACTGGCCGAGAATACTTCCAAAACCCCAAGAAGTGATTCAAGACCAAGAGTTTGTATTACGATAAACACTTATTTTCTTGCGTTGAAATTATCACTCAAAATAAAACTGTACATAAGAAAACAACCACTGCCTCGCAGGGTCAAGAAGCACTCCACTTAACATTATAAAACAATTCAAAAATACAAACTGCCTTGCAGTTTCACAAGGCACACCACCTAAAAACAAAATGCACATGCGTCAATGGTGCCCTGCAGTCATCAATTCACATGGCCCACTGGCAAGATCAATCACAGTCACTTAGTGTATGGCGACCTGCTGTTTTCTCTCACTCGAAGCAAAAGCCCTATGTCCAAAAACATGTGCAATCTCATCCTCTGGACTCCCTGTTGTTTGTCTGTTTACTGTTCGTACACAGTGGCATGCCTCTTGATCGTATGTGGGTCAAATCGCCCCTGGTGTACAAAACTTTGCCGATTTCAAATGTGGGGTGGGAGCACTGAATCCGTCTCTGGAAAATACTTATTCACTGCTGTAAATTAACTTCAAACTGGAAAAAACAGATTATTATTCAGTCTTTCAGCAAACAACACACAAAATTGCTTCCTTCCAAAAGCTAACCTCTGTACCATATTTCATATATAATACTGGGGGTTAAGTAGAGAGTCCGCCGACATCACAATATATATATATTCTGGGGGTTATCAAAATGAGGGAAACTCTGCTTAAAAAAGGCCTATGTGCTGTGGCATATACAAATTACAATGAAAATATAATTTGAGGAAAGAGGTACATAATGCAGTGAAGTACAAGTATCAGATATTATGCAATTGCAGTACAGTGGATGTAGAATGAACTGTTGTGGAATTGGTGTTCAATATGCCATATATTTTTAATATCTATAGATCTAGTTTCCTTTAGTAGTAGTTTTTGTATTTTTCAGTATACTTATGATAGAAAAATTATTTTCAGATAATGTAAGTTCAGAAGTAATTCTGCAGTTTTTATTTCTTTTGAAAAAATGTTTTCATTGTGCTGTTTTGTTTTCATATATATTTAAACAGCTTTCTTCAATAAACAGGGCCATAATGATTGATAGAGCAGAAGTTATTTTGCATGATTCATTTGGAGATGCTGAATACTGGAGGGTAATTTTTTAAAGAATTTTCTTATAAATGTTGTCAAGGTTCTTATCTTCAGCCCGTCTAATTTCTGAAGTGTATTAAATAGGGCTTTATTTTTCCCTTTGTAACAGTCTTAATATTATAATTCTTTTGATTTCTGTAATCTCCAATGATAGATGACTGAAGTTTGTTGCATAAACTTAAAAAGTTAAGGAATTTCAAAATCTAACTAAAAAGTCAGAGATATTCAAAATGTATTCAAACAGTCTGAAAAACTTAAAAATATTTTAGGCCAATCTGTCAACTCTTTTATCACTTTTACTGTATACCCTCAATATCATATTTCAGCCATTATATAATATGGTTTTTATTTTTCTCTGTTCTTTCTCATCATGTAATTTAGCATTACCACTTGACTTATTGTAAAACTTTCTGCGATAGTTATTGTTTACCTTAAATTTAATTACAAAATTAAACTCCAGGGGTTTCAACATGCTTAAATCATTTAAGTCTTTCAATAAAATAATGAGATGTTGGAGAATTTTTTATTAAGTTTTCTTTAAAAGTTATTGTAAAAATGTAAGTTATGAAAAATTATATTTTTACATTCTGTTCTTGGGTACTCTCTCTCTCATCTTAAGATGGGAGAAAATATTCTTTTACTTATTTCTTTTCTTTCCTATCATTACTTACCTTTTTTTTTAACAATAGAAATTTATAGCTATCCCTGGTTGAAGTTTTTATATTTCCCAAAATGTATGATTTTAAAAAGGCAGAAGTGTTTTGTAAAACTTTGAACATATCAGAAGTTTTATTGAAAACTATTATGAAAATTTACAGGAGCCAGTTTAGGAATACACTATCTATTGAAAAATTAGTTCCTTTGTCAATTTTGTTCTTTTATCACTGTTTAATTAATTTCAAATTTAACATATTATACTTGTTTTTAGGTTAGTTTAACATGCTTTACTAATTTTTAGGTTAGAACAAGTATGGTCTTTTCTAAAGAATTAACTGAGTTGGGAGATTATTTTCGAAAGCAGTATTTAAACTCAACAGATGAACATGATAAAACTAATAAAAGAAGCCATAATTTGACCGAGCTGAAGCGTACAGCCGTAGGGGGACCATATATTGGTGTTCATTTAAGGAGGAGAGATTTTGTTCAGTCAAGATCAAATGATGTTCCTGATATAAAGCATGCTGCAAATCAAATTTTAAAACATATGGAAAAACTGAATCTGCAGTTGGTATTTGTTGCTACTGATGCTTCTGAATCAGGTACGTAGTATTTATTATGTGTGCTGACAGTATTTCTGTTTTCTGTAAAGTATGCTTATGATCAAAACTTTTTTAGCTTAATAATTTTAAAAGAGTGAAAAAATTAATACTCAAGCAAAATATTCTACAATTATATAATCTGCCTCATGAAAAAGTTTCATTTGTTTCATCTTATTCCCCAAAATGTAATTTGGATTAAGTTTAATATTTTCTTTGCTCTTTCCACATTGTAAAATATCACTATTTAATGAGTAAAGATGCTAGTAAAGTTTGCTAAATAAATAAAATTAGTGTTCTTACTGCAGACAGTTTGTACATTTGTATGTTTAGACTTGATTTGTACATTTGAATGTTTAGTTTATTGTTTGTCAATTTGTTTTTATTGCATATTCCATCATTTTTTAATACAATTGGGAAACTCAATATTCTAAAAGGATAAAAAGGGATTCTTATCAGAAGGTAGCTACCATATTGAATTCACACAGCTCAATGTTAACCTATGGAGAAAAGTTTTCAACTGACTGTGGTTTTGCATTTCATGATAATTTTTTTTAATGTATTCTATAGAGATATTGTATAGTTTTGATTGCCTTTTTGTATTATATAACATTTATGAATCTAATGAAGGTGTTACTCTATCACATCATCCTGCTATGATTCATATAATATATACACATTTTTATCTGATGTTCTAATTTTATTTCATTTGTGTGACATTTAAAACTACTACCCATAACATTTTATTACTATTTTAGATCTATTTGTTTTCTTTTAATTTTTTCAACCATTTCCACCATATACTTGATAGAAAAATTTATCTGCCACAACTTAACTTTACCTTAAAGAAATTAAATTGTGTTAATAGTTATTAGTGGGTGAAACTTATTTATATGATATACAAATATATTTTTTATTTAATTCATTATATTTATTTGAAAAGCACTACTTATAAATTAATTTCACTTTTTCTATTGATTCTCCCTTTGATTCCAAATTTTATTAAATGTGTTTCTTAAAATTTATCTCTATTTAGTTTTCATATACTATATACATTTTATCATTTATTGTAGAATTTAAAGAATTTCAACAGTATATACCAAGTGCGGTGCGGTTTACTCCAGATCCTAAAGTACATAAGAAGATATTAGATGGAGGAGTTGCTATTGTTGACCAGTGGATATGTTCTCATTCTAGGTACATTTATTTTGCTTTTGTTTTAGCATAAAGTAATTGAAATATAGCAATTATAACATATAAAATTGATATGTGTAATATGATTCATAGATTTGAAAATAGTCTATACTCCAGGCTATATTGAATCTTGATAAAATTAAAATATAATAAGGGGAAATCTGCAAGTAGTGAAAGAAGTAAGACCAAACTTAAAATACCCTTTTTGGCTAAAAGGACTTCACAGAAATTTTTATAATTGTGAAAATATATATCTGAGTGCATGTGGTTCTTTCAATTGTTGAATAATTACAGAATTGAGAAAATATAGTCTCTTAGAATTTTATGAAAACTCAGTTATGGTAAAATGAAGAAGTTTAGTTTATAACTCTCTGTAAACTTTTAGAATTATCATGTTTTATTTTCCAAAATAATATGCTGCTATATAATCCTTGATGAGTACCTTTATAAGCGTGCATTCATCATAAATGCCTACTCCACATATGCTTTTTCCAGATTGCTGTTACTCAGATTCACTCATTTTAGACTTTCCCTCAAGTGTACCAAAACATTTTTATTTAATGTCTATATAAAGGCCAATGTATATATCTCTCTCTTTTTAAATTAATGTCCTGGTGGTCAAACAGCATTGATTTATATTTCTGTAATTTCAGATAGATAAGTTGCAGTTCATATGAATTAAAAGTTGAATACTTTTCATTTATGACATACATTGATGCACAGTGCTATAAAGTCTTAATGCATTTTTAATAGCCTCTTTTATTAGTTTAAAAGTGTTTTCTCTTCTTCCAAATAAACCCTTTTTAATGGCAAGATAATCTCAATGAATGATGTTAATTTCTGGTTCATGGATTAAAGGTCATGCCCAATCATAGAGAGGGGATGGCCATATTGATTGATATATATATATATATATATATATATACATAATTTTTTAGTGTTTTTTTTCTTCTTCAAAAAATACTTTAAAACATATCTTTTTAAGGCACATAGTTTGCTAGTAAAAATTTTTATGGCTCTTATTATTAGTCATTTAATGCCTAAAGTTTCACAATAAACCCAAAAGGATAAAAAATACACATCAAAATATTACAGTATTTTATTAAACATGAATAACATGTAAACTACAACAGAGGCAGAATCAGTCTTAGTTGTTTAGATATACAGCTTATCACATATACCATTATGGTTAAAAAACAGGAAATTTACATAAAATGTCTATTTATATGAATGAAATAAATTTATAATTTCAACAGCACTTTTTGAATTTTGTATAACCACAGGTGTAGCATATGAAATTTTTTCTACTGGATAAAATGATGTAGCTGATATCTTTATTTTTTAACAATTGATCATACTTTTATTTTTAAAAAATCTGGCATATCTGGTACATAAGCATAATTTTAATAAATGTATACTTTTAATTCCTGTAAAGAAAAATTTCCTGGTAAAGTTACTGTACTTTTCATATTGTATTTAGTTTTTCTTAATTTATGTTTTCAAATAATTAACAGTGATTGTTTCTTGTTTTTAGATATTTTATTGGAACATATGAATCCACTTTCTCATTTCGTATTCAAGAAGAACGAGAAATTTTAGGCTTCCCTATTGAAATGACTTTTAATAGATTATGTGGAAATGATCAAACAACTTGCAAACAACCAGCAAAATGGACTATTGTACATTGAAATTTTTTTAAAATTTAATTGATTCTATTTTAGAAAAGAAATACAATGGAACCTTGATCAATCGTTCCCCGAATCATGGTTTTCCTATATGTTTTGTTTATTTCATCCAGTCCCAATCATAATATTTCTTTGTTATGTTCTTTCTTCCATAGTTTTCCAGCATTTATTATTCAGTGCATTCGTTCCCTTGAAAAACTATAGATCAAGGTTCCACTGTATGTATTTTTAACCCTTCTCTTAAATGCATGTATTTGCATGACATTAGTTAAGCCTTATTATAAAATTTTGAATTTATATTGTTAAACAAAACTGTACACATTAAATAATCTTTCATTTACATTGCTGTTCCATTAATATTCAAAAAGAAAGAAGAAAAAAAAAAAGAAAAATTCTAATGTGCCATTCTAATTTCTGGTGCTGAAACCTTTAGCTTCTAGGATAGCCCTTACTTTTGAACACTATTCTCTACCAATTTTAAATTATTGTTTTATGAAATCTCCCTCTACTTGGCCATTGCAAAAAGTATCAGTTTAGCTCTGTTTTATAGATAATCCTTTATTCTTTAAGTCATTCAAAAAATGCACAGTATTATGATCAAGGCATTGGAAAGCCTCTTGTCCTCCATCCATATCCTCAAATTTAATGTATCGTAACTACTGTAGGAGTACTGAGCAATCTATGAGATGGTGTGTTACTATGCTGCTAGAAGTATGGGAGTCTTCTCTAAAGGTCTACTACATTGTTGGTATTGCATAATTATATTAAATACAACCTTTGTCCAGGTGAATGTGTCTATAGTTACAACAGATTGTTGTCTTACATGAAACAGCTGTTATTGTCCTTCGAAGTAATCCCCGTAGGCGGTAATGCACATCTGGGAACGACTATACCAGTCTTGGAAAATCCTGGCGTAGTCGTCTTTAGGGATGGCCTTCAGCTGGGTCGTAGCATTACGTTGGATGTCCGAAAACCTGTGGTCCTTCAGGGCTGATTTCAATTTTGGGAGCAAGAAAAAGTCCGGGCAAGACAAATATGGGGAGTAAGGTGGGTGATTGAGGGACACAACTCGCCTGTTGGCCAGGAACAGCTGCACCAGAAAGGCAGTATGTGGCCGGGCATTGTCGTGAAGCAGGGTCCAGTTGCCTTGCTTGGCGTACTGGGGGCGTACCCGATTGATCCGTTGCAGCAGACGTTTCAGTATATCCACGTACTTAGCGGCATTTAATGTGGTGCCCTCAGGGAAGAATTCTTTATGGATGAGACCCTCAGAGTCGAACACCACGAGCATTGTCTTCATGCTGGATTTCTCACTTCGCACCTTCTTGCTTTTTGGCGACCCTGGACCCCACCACTCCATACTCTGATGCTTTCCATCTGGGTCGTACTTCAGGCACCAGGTTTCGTTACCCGTTACAATGGTTTTCAGGAAATTTGGGTTTCGATGCACCATATTGATGAAATCTCCACAGGCGCCAAACCGAATTTGCATTTGTTCCGGCGTCAAAGTGTGGGGCACAAGTCAGGACCAAAGTTTGCGTTTACCCAAATCCTGGGTCAGTATGAGGTGGGCCATCTCACGACCAATTCTCACTTCCTCCGCTATCATTCGCACTGTCACACGACGATCCTTGGCCAAGAATTCCTTCACTTTCTGTACGTTGTCCGGCGTGCCTGCAGTTGCAGGCCGACCACTTCGGGGGGAGTCTTCAGTGGTGTCCCACCCTTCTCGGAAGCATTTAAACCACTCATACATGCACTTCAAGGTGACAGCATGTTCTTCGTAAACTTTTAGCAACATTTCACGAGTCTCTTTCGCTGATTTTCTAAGTTTGAAACAGAACAGCATATTCGTTCGCTGATCCATTTTGAATTTCGACCGAACGCACACCTTCACTCTACTACAATGAACTTTTTCCACGCGATAAGCTAACTCGCAGCGCCGCCGCTCATGAACTGGTGCAGACCAGTCTTCACCTGTCCGGCACGGTATGCGCCGGTTGGAAACTCTTACGACCGTGAGCACTATGACGTCATTCACCGAACTTTCTGGACAGAGGTTGTATCTTGGTATTTGCTAAGCATGCATGGTTTTGTTGAAAGTAACCAAAGGGTTAAAATCCATCGACTCTTATCTCTTAATCTCTAGTGTAGTGGCTGTGTTGATTTGTTCATGCAATTTCTTTTCCCCTGTTTGAGCTGTGATGATGGCATAAACATTATTTACACTCTGAAATATTTTGACTGGTAGGTGGTAATGGTATTCTACTACCTTGTTTTCAGAACCAGAGTTTGCAGGATTTTTAGATAATATTTAATTTAGAGTCAATTTTTTCGTCTAAAAAGAAAAATAAGAGTTTACCGGCTGCAGCCATAAAAATGAAGAATTGAAAAAAAAAAAAAATTCAGGTAGTCTCTCCTAACGAAACTAACGCAGGTTATTAATATAGGATTAGTTATCGTTGCTTACCTCTTCTATATGTATATATGTATGTGTTTTATATATGTATCTATACATATATATATATATATATATATATATATATATATATATATCTATACATATATATATATATATATATATATATATATATCTATACATATATATATATATATATATATATATATATATATATATATATATATATATATATATATATATATATATATATGTGTGTGTGTGTGTGTGTGTGAAAATTTTGACGCATTATGGTACTTTTCTGTTTAACTGTTTACTGCTTGCCCAAGCAATAAAGACTGGGTTTGGCGCGCTGCCAAAATTATAACTCGCTACGACGGACGTTTTTAGCGTCTGAAATTTTGCTTTCCGGAGGACCGTCATTGGGGAACGTAATCCTACGTTAAAAATGAGAATGGGGATGGCCGTAAGGATCTTTAGCTGTTGCAGCGCTGGCATTCGCAATCGTTCTCTTCATTCCACTGGGACAATCTTTTTCGATCATCGTAGTATTGTAATTAAGTATCTCAGGAGGTAGATAAATTATTAAGAAGTGAAATTAGCCGCGGGAAGGATTTAAATTGTTTATGTAATGTACTTAATTAAATTTATCTATTGTAAGGTGGTGGCAAATTAATTTAGGTGGTTTGGCAAACTGTTTTTTTTAAATTGAGTTAAATTTTAATAAACGTAAGCCAGTCTTTAAAGCTTTAACGACTCTTGCCTAGTAACAGTGAACCTTTCTTTTTCCTATCTTTTCTCCTTGTTTCGGTACACCAGTAATTGGATACGTTGTGGGGTGCCATTTCTCGAGCAGCCGTGCTTGTTATCCTAAGGGGTGGAAGAAGCAGCCTAAAATCACAGGCTTCAGGAATGTTAAGCGATGTTGCAGCCTCCGTTGATACCGATCTCCGTGGCGGAAGGATATGTAAGACGGTGAGCTCCAAAAAAAAAACTCCGTGTGAGTTTTGCGCCTTTATAGAAACCCAGTTATGGGAATTTTTGCAGCAAAATCAGTTGAATCTGGGCATGCCAAAGGTAATGCATAACCTTTCAGGCACGTAAATGCCATTCCCTAATGCAGAGTTACGGAGGAGCGAGGAACTACTTTCGGCCGAGGGGATCGTCGTCGTTGGAGGAGGAGGCACCCTGAGATGGAGTGCTGAGGCCTAGGGTAGCTTATGCACGGATGCTGTGAGAGAACATACTCCCCCGTTGACAGTGACTGGTAGCAGACCTCTTCATGCGGCGTAAGACACCCGGCCTTGGTTTCGATGAGAGGATGGAACGACGCGCAGTCCCTGTTGACCTTCTGATGATTTAAAAAAAGACTTTCCACCTGGGGTACCCCTTGATTCCTTTCTGCTGTACTATGTGCCTTTATTTCCTATTTTCCTTCACTTTTAATTTTGAGACCTTATGAAGTGAGGTAATGAATGCTTTAGGTTATTTTATTTTATTGTGCCTTTTTTTTTATTGTACCTTGAGTGCCATTTTATTTAGTTCCAACTAAATTCTAGCAGCTCCTAAAGGTTACTAAATGATTAAAAGTTAACGGCAATTTAATGCCACCAAGCCAAATTAACCTGAACGGCCGTTGATCACTAATATCGTATAGATTTTAAGGTTAGCAAAATTAAATATATTCCTGAAATAAAATAACTTCATGTTAGCTGAAATAAAAATTCACTTCCAAGTAAAACTCAAATCAGTAAATTGGTCTAAGACAATAGATAAGGAGGCAAGAACCAGTTTATTAACAATTAATTAACATATTTAAATGACTTACATCGGCTCCCGGTTTATTTACAAGGTAAGGGAGCTTTCCTATCACACTATATCTTTAATGCCAACACAAAGAGGGAGCACATCTCCCTGAATTAAGGGATAAATCAACATAAATACACATATAAAAGGATTGTCATTTCTTTAGATGGTGGTTGGCAAACCAAAAAAAAACTTAAAACCCTACATATAGAGCTCCTTAAATAAAATTTCTTTAAATTGGGCACCAAAAAATAAAATAACCTAAAACATTCATTACCTCACTTCATAAGGTCTGAAAATTAAAAGAGAAGGCAAATAGGAAATAAAGGCTTATATAGTACAGCAGAAAGGAATCAAGGGGTACCCCAGGTGGAAAGTCTTTTATTAAATCCTCAGAAGGTCAGCAGGGACTGCGCGTCGTTCCATCCTCTCATCGAAACTATCGAAACCAAGGCCGGGTGTCTTACGGCGCATGAAGAGGTCTGCTACCAGTCACTGTCAGCGGGGGAGTATGTTCTCTCACAGCATCCGTGCATAAGCTACCCTAGGCCTCAGCACTCCATCTCAGGGTGCCTCCTCCTCCGACGATCCCCTCGGCCGAAAGTAGTTCCTCGCTCCTCCGTAACTCTGCATTAGGGAATGGCATTTACGTGCCTGAAAGGTTATGCATTACCTTTGGCATGCCCAGATTCAACTGATTTTGCTGCAAGAATTCCGAAAACTGGGTTGCTATAAAGGCGCAAAACTCACACGGAATTTTTTTGGAGCTCACCGCCTTACATATCCATCCGCCATTGAGATCGGTATCAACGAGGGCTGCAACATCGCTTAACATTCCTGAAGCCTGTGATTTTAGGCTGCTTCTTCCACCCCTTAGGATAACAAGCACGGCTGCTCGAGAAATGGCACCCCACAACGTATCCAATTACTGGTGTACCGAAACAAGGAGAAAAGATAGGAAAAAGAAAGGTTCACTGTTACTAGGCAAGAGTCGTTAAAGCTTTAAAGATTGGTTTACGTTTATTAAAATTTAACTCAATTTAAAAAAAACAGTTTGCCAAACCACCTAAATTAATTTGCCACCACCTTACAATAGATAAATTTAATTAAGTACATTACATAAACAATTTAAATCCTTCCCAGGGCTAATTTCACTTCTTAATAATTTATCTACCTTCTGAGATACTTAATTACAATAGTAGGATTCGATGAGAAAAGCCTCTTCTTCCCTTGAGCTGGAGCGGTCAACCTTCTTTGAGCCTGGCTTCCGCCAGAGTGTCCACAAAGAACGTCCTCGCCAGCAAAGTAAACCTATTCACCTCCTTTTTGTTCTTCCGCGACTCGAACATATACGGAACATACTCCACCTGCGCGCCATGAAAATAGGATAGAAAATTTTGAAAAATATAGTTGCATGTCGAAATTTCAAATAATTGGAGCTGTTGATTATCTTTATTTCCATTTTTCATCTTGCTTTATTGCTTCATATTTTGTTTTAGTGATACAGCCATCTTCACGTGGTGTATCCATCCGCGCACCCGTAATTAAGAAAATCGTCTAAACATTCTTATGTCCTGTGATTTCGTTTCTCTACTCCCCTTCTAGCTTGGGGCTTTGGGATGAATGCAAAGAAATGACAAAACAGGATGTATTGAATTACCAGTGAGAGGATCCAGCAAAAAGGAATTAAAGGAAAGATAAAGATTAATTTTAAAGAAAAATAAAAGAAATACACTAAACAATTTAATATTTAATTTCATATTAATTAATTTGAAGCCAAAATTCACCATCCAACAAAAAAACTAATTATCAGCCACTTTACAGAATATTCCAAACAAATAGTTAATATTCTAAGCAATACTTGTAATAAAAAATATAAAACTTGTGATAACCAACTATTCAAATTTACGTTTTTACAATGTATTGGAGATTTTGGAAATTTGTGCATTTTCCCCAAGTCCCGTTTACGTTATTTAGGCAATTAAATACTTGATCACAACCAGTTTAACCAAATTAGGCTCTCTTCACATTGCAATCCGTTAGCGTAAGCGTAAAAGTATTGAAATACAGGGTTGTCATGAAAAAAACTTTGCCTATATATGGACCTCTAGCGGCAATTCCGTTCAACCGATCGAGATGAAATTTCAGATACAGTTATTCAGAGGTATGAGCTCGGGATTCTGTGAACGGCAACAAAGTGGCGCTCATGGTTACGGTTATAGGTATAGGAACTCGAAATTTTCGAATGGCAACGCCCACTTTTTCCCGTCGCAAAATGCTCAGCGCATGCGAAAACCCTTAGTAGTGTTGGAACGGTACGTGTATCACAAAAAACAGCTCTGCGAACGGCCTACAAAAACACGATCGGGGTGCACGGAGGAAATTTGCATATAACAGAGGCAAGACACCAATCACTGATCACAACACAGATCGGACAACAGAAAACTTTTATTTGGTTTACACATTTTCCACATGGGTGCCATGATACTGTTTTTGTTGGCCGTTCGCAGAGCTGTTTTTTGTGCGTGCATAACGCGTTCGTTTTTTGTGATACACGTACCGTTCCAACACTACTAAGGGTTTTCGCATGCGCTGAGCATTTTGCGACGAGAAAAAAAGGGCGTTGCTATTCGAAAATTTCGAGTTTCTATACCTATAACCGTAACCATGAGCGCCACTTTGTTGCCGTTCACAGAATCCCGAGCTCATATCTCTGAGTAACTATATCTGAAATCTCATCTCGATCTGTTGAACGGAACAGCCGCCAGAGGTCCATATATCGGAAAAAAAATGTTTTTTGACCACCCTGTATATTTAACCTATGGCAAACCTCCAAACGATTAGCAACGAAATTGTTAAGGCCTATGGTTGGTTTATTTCCGTCTCAGCACCATTTTTCCTTTTACGCTTACGCTTACGAACTGCAATGTGAACAGGCCTTTAGAGCAGAGACTTAAAAAATTAAAAAAAGCTGTTATACAAAAAGTTACTTAATTTAAAACCCGAAATTAAAACCAGTTACAAGAATGATTATTTACAATTACTATATAATAAAACAAAAGTCAATTTATCTATACAACAAAATAATAAATGTTTACGATCACCATATTAAATTAAAAGTTAATTTATCTACACAACAGAGTTCATCCAAATGCCATGGGACAGTGACATATACTCAAGTAACACACATCGTTGGCTCAAAAGCAAATTTTCGTAACATCGTTCGGGAATGGTTAACGTTGGCAGAACTCCCAGAAACAAATATAGGTCAACTACGAAATGTTTATGCTGGACCAATAGTTATAAAATGTTGTTGTCCCAACTGCAAATGAGAGTTGAACTGCTATTCCAACGGTTGGGCCAACCATTGGGCGAGCTACAATACTAACCGTTGTTTCAACATAACTCCAACGGCCAAATCCAACTGTTGGCCAAGTATGCTAAAAACAGTTTCCCAGCAATTTACCAACGATCTTGTGTTACTTGTGAAACTCATCAACTGTCAGGAACGACCCGAAAATTAATCTGTATTTCTGTAAAAAAGCTCCAAATTTTGCTTCGGAATGTTCACTTTTTGATCATGTTTTGTTAGAAAACGCGGCACCCACCTTGCCGACAACTTTCTCATATGCAAATATTTGTAAAAAATATATACGCGCTCTTATGAAATGCTAAGAGACTCCGAAATCTCACGCATTATTAATCATCTATCTTTCAGCACCATATTATGAAATTTTTTGATAATCTCTGACGTAGTGACATCAACAGGGCAACCAGAACGTTTAGCATCACTTGTGCTCCATTGCATTGCACCGGATGGGGTCCGACATAGTAACAGAGGCTTTCCGGGTTGAAAACCCACTGGCGAGTGTAGACTGCAGCAGACAGCAACCCCCCCCCCCCCCCCTCCACGAATTTGCCCGTCCAAGCACTCCAACCCCAAGCCAACAGGAGAAGCCAAAGGTGAGCATGAATCGCTTAGGTTGGGAGCCATAAGGGATGGCGATCGAGAAAAGAAATTTTGTATAGTAGGTGAATTTGGTTATAGATGCCGAATAATGGATGTTCCAGAGGTTGAAATGTTATAGAACATCGACGTACAATTAGTGTGGTTGGTCGAAAACACGAAGCCGGTTAAAAGTAAAACGAAATTAAATAATTTTAGTAATCGTTGTAACGACTGTCTAGGAACCAACTGTAGCATATACTGGTACCTGATCAATTTTGAGAAGGAATAATCGCAACATTGGCAGGTGTCCCGCCAATCAAAGACATCAGCGTCACGAGACGTAGCATACCTTGTAGTACCTCCGTGAAGTGGTGTGCTCAAAAAGAAACCTTCGGACAAGTGTCCTCAGGGAAAAATTTTGAAAATGGAAAGGAGGGAGGGGCTGCATTTAGCTTAATAAATGAAAGAAATGAAAATTGAGCCATGAACCCTGGTGGTTGCCATAAGCTAGCCAGCGGCAAGACTGCAGTCGACTTGTCAGAATCCCAGAGGACAAGACCGAATCTCCTGTCTTACGCAAGTCACGTGCCACTTCACTCATGGTAGATTCTAATCTTAAGCCCTACCAGGCCCGCCGTCTGTCATGGTTTTCATGTAAAACAGCATTTCCCTTTTCCCCAGACTAGGAATCCTATTAGTCAAAATAACTTTCTTGACCAAACAGAGAGAGTGAAGAGGGAATTACAGCACATACTGTTTAGGATAGTTGGGTGAAAAGAGGATGTGGAAGTCACCATTATTAGAGGCCGTAATCCACAATACTCCAATAAAATAATATCGGAAAGTTTTTGTAAAATACACTGCTGGCCACTCAAATTGCAACACTAAGAAAGACAAGAGATATCACAACAAAATTTATTTTGTAGATAACATGTTGACCAAGTATCAAATGATTAAATTTATAGACTTCTGTGAAGTGTGGTTCCTGTCAAAATCAGTAGCCAGAGTAGCCGCTATTGTTGGAGATCACCGCCGCCACACGCCTCGGCATTGATTCAAAGAGACTTTGGATGAGTTCTTGGGGTACAGCAGACCAAGCAGCTTCCACACGTTGCCACAGTTGATCTGCTGTGGCAGCTGGGGATGGAATCTGGGTCAATCGTAGAGCAACCATGGACCACATGTTTTCTATCGGCGAAAGATCCGGAGAGCGAGGCGACCAGGGAAGCAATTCAATCTGGCGATTGACGAAGAACCGTTGGACAATGCGTGCCACGTGTGGTCGCGCATTTTCCAGTTGAAATATGGCTGTGGGCAAGCCCTGAAGGTAAGGAAGGACAACTGGCTCCAACACCTCGGAGATGTAGCGCTGGCTGTTTAAAGTACCGGCAATGCGTACTAGAGGTGTGCGAGAGTGATATCCAATACCGCCCCATACCATAATACCCGGTGCAGGACAAGTGTGGCGGTGCATAACGCAGCTGTTCAGCATCCTCTCTTCACGGTGTCTCCAGACTCGAATGCGACCATCGTGGTGTTGCAGACAGAAGCGTGACTCGTCAGTAAAGACAATTTTATTCCATTCTGCAGTCCACATCCTTCTGTCATCGCACCATTGGCGGCGGAGACGTCTGTGGTTCTGCGTCAAGGGTAAACAAAGCAATGGACGTCTTGCGGACAGACCACTCTGCTGTAAACGGCGTCGAATTGTACGCGCAGACACTGGATGATGCGTTACAGACTGCATGTGCTGTGCTATGGTTCGTGATGTGATTGAGCGACCCGTCACTGCCATGCGCACAATTTGCCTGTCATCACGTGAAGTGGTGCGCTGAGGTGGATGCGATCGAACACGCCGGTCCGTCGTACCCTCCTGCATCCAACGATCACATATCCGCATTACAGTTGTTTGGTTTCGTCCAACACGACTACCGATTTCCCTGAAAGATAATCCACAATCTCGGTAGGCCACTATCCTTCCTCTGTCGAACTCGAATACTTGATCAAAAGATGATCGCTGTTTTCGACGAGGCATAATTGATCGTTTTTTTTTTTTGAAAAAACCACAAGAAAAACACAATTGCCGAACTTGAAATCGTCGAAATCTCCAAGCCTTAAATAGCGCTTTGAAGTGGCGCCACAGGCGCGCGTGATGTGCGTCTGCCCTGAAATTCTAATCATTTGCATATCTCACCTCCGCTAATGCATGTTGTAAATTTCATGTTATTTGCATGTTTCCTTCAGGGTGTTGCATTTACAGTGGCCAGCAGTGTAATAACAATTAAATTTATTAACGTTGCTAAAAATACAAGGCAACCAACATTCACAGGTAGCGAACGAAATTCGACCAACAGATGTCAGTGTTCTGTCCGGAACAACGTGAACTGCCAGCACTGCTGTTGCCACAGTCTTTTTTCCTATTCGTATTTTCGCGCACATCTTCCTATGCGCAGTCTTCACTGAGTAGACGCCAGCGCATGTATCCATACGCCGACGTTCGCTACCGCAGTGTTCCCCACAAGGGTAACTAATGGCTAGCTATAGAGGAAAAATATGGTAATTACAGGAAGACGAGTCGACCGCTGTAAGAAAATCTGGAATTATCTTGTGATGATCTTCGGCACAGCAGTCGCTGGTTTTGATGGCCTGTGTTGCCCCCAAGCGGTAGCTAATAAGTCGTTACATGATCGTTACATGAGTCATTACATAAGTCGTTACATGATGTAATCCGCTAGTTGAATCCGAAATCCCCGCCTGAGTGGGAGTCTTGGCTTCTTGAAGGCTGTTAATCCACTTTTCATCTGGGAGCGACTACCCTAAATTTCTTGCGTGATTATTGACGCCTGATGAGCCAAGATAAAATGAACTAGGCCCAGCACAGGTTTTTTTTTCATAGGTTTATATATACAGTTGGCTCTCTGTTTAACGACGATCTCTATTTAAAGACGATATTTCCCAGTCCCGGCCCCTCCAACGTTATGGGAAATGTCATATTTTCACAAATTCTGTTTAAGGGCAATCTCTATTTAACGACGATTTTTCACGGTCCCTTCGAAGTCGTTAAACAGAGAGCCAACTGTGTATATATATATATATATATATATATATATATATATATATATATATATATATATATATATATATATATATATATATATATATATAATGATAACTTTTATAACCATTAAAGGAAACGCCTAATCAAAATTCTTTTATATTATCGCAATATGATAACTCCCCTCATCTCGATTTCGACCTGGGAATAACCAAAATAAACTATTAGATTTCTCCCTAAAGCCACGCGCGGATAGATTATATAAGAAGAAAGTATGACGAAACGATCACCCCATATGGCGTTTAAGTCAGGTTTCATAAATTGACCAATTAGAAGTTCAAGCATCCGTACTCCGGGCGTGAATCGAGGTCCCTCGCCCCTTCTGTGTCAGCTAGTCGTCCTATATAATCGCAGCTTTTGCGCTGCGGGTTTTTTTTTTTCCGTTTGCCCGGCAGTTTCCGGACAATAACAGCGAAATACACTCATGTCCATAAATTAAGGATAATGCCAGCTCCGGCAAATAAAGGTTCAGAAACAAAACAAACGTGACTTATTCATAAAGCCCATTTATTAAACAAAAGATAAAGAACAAAAAAGATGGTGTATGTATGATACTATTCATAAAAACTACGATTTTTGCTTCCTGGAGCAATTGTAAAAAATATCTGCTTTACAAAAACTTAATATTACATGGTTGGTATGATGGTTAATACATTGTATGTCTCCCATGCGATGAAATACAGTCCGTACAACGCCTAGGCATGCTGAGTATCAAATTATCGAGCTGATCTTGGGGAAGATTACTCCACTCAGCAAGCAATGCTCTCCCAAGTTCCGGTACACATGCAGAAGGTGGTTGACGGGCTGCAACTCGTCGGCCAAGCATGTCCCACACATGCTTTATCGGATTCAAGTCAGGTGAGAATGCTGGCCATTCCATAAGGGCGATATCCTCAGATTGAAGGCATTCGTTTACGATGTTTGCTCGGTGGGGACGGGTGTTGTCATCCATAAACACAAATTCTGCGCCCATGGCACCCCTAAACAAACGTACATGTTGTTCCAGAATGATGTCCCGATAAATATGGCCGTTTATGGTTCCGATTTGAACATGCAGGTCTGTTCTGGAGCCCAGTATAATTCCACCCCAAACGAGCAATCCTGCACGACCGTAACGGTGTAGTTCAATGATGTTGTCTTGGTGGTGATGGATACCTGGCGTTCTCCATATGAAAGTCCGACGTGAATCAGACTGCAAGCTAAACCTGGACTCGTCGGAAAACATCACACAAGCCCACTGTGACGATGTCCACATTGCATGTTCTCTACTCCAAGCTAATCGCTACCGACAGTGAGTTGCCGTGAGCGGAACACATCTGACAGGCCTGCGAGCATATAGACCAATGGTTCTCAAACTTTATACAGTCTGAGCGCACTTACAATACTACAGATACTTGTTGGCGCACTGTATACAAAATAGCACGAATCTATACTAATATATAAAGAGAGAGAGAGGGTATTTTGTATGTGGAGGGTAATCTCCGGAACCACTGCACCTATTTGAAAAATTCTTTCACTGTTTGAAAGGTACATTATTCCAGATGGACATAGGCTATATATTATGTATATCTGATCAGTAGTAAGAAAGTTAGAGGCCTAAATGTTGAGCTGATGCTTCACCTTTATAATTTTTCATTTGTCAACCATAGTCAAGTAACCATAGCAACACATCAAACGATATTTTCATTTATTATCAGCAAAACATTTAACATTTGAACTTTCTTTGTCAACCATAGTCAAGTAACCATAGCAACACATCAAACTACATTTTCATTTATTATCAGTAAAACATTTAATATTTTAAAGATTCAAGTGGGGGAGGTATTGATAAATACAAAAAGGATTTTTGAACATTTAAGGTTTTATTGAAGAAAATTACATTTGGAACTACGCTTTTTATTAGACATTTAAGGTAAAAAAAGATTTACAATTTATTGGCTATCAACTGGAAATTTATTCGCATAATATTACAGAACTTTATTTAACTTTATGTTTTTGAATTTATGTACAATTTTATGCACAATTTGCGTAAATCGAACTTGAATTATTGAACTTTATTCAAAAATCAGAGTGTTTCACTGAAACTGTGAAATTTATTGATTATTTTGAATAGGCCTATGTTTGTTCCTTTATAAGTGAAAAAGTATTGCTTCAATTGAGCTGAAATTTTGTATAGCTATAGATGATATTTCAGATTAAAACATAGGAATATTATTTTTTAAAAATCGGGCAACGCCGGGTACTTCAGCAAGTATGTTATAATTTAGTTAAATATATAGAAAAATAACACATTTAATAAAAGCATACTTAACATACCTCTATGAAGTTTATTCATTCCTGTGTTAATGAGAAACATGAGCTTGATGAGACCTTGCGATTTCTTCAATGTTTGGTCTTATGTTGAGAGACAAACTCTCATTTCCTCATCAACGCATTGAAGAGTTCCTCTTTTTTTACACTTAATTGTGGCGAGGGTTGAAAATCCCAGTTCACATAAATATGAGGTGGAAAATTGCAATAAAATGGCCAGCGCTTTTTTAGATATCGACACAAGTTATTCTTTGATAGAAATCCAAAAAGCTTCAAGAGACAATTCTTTGTATTTAATCATCAATCCACGATCATTGGACACAGCTGCCAGTTCTTTTTCTGTTAGCGTTAAACTAGAATCTATTGCAGTTTCTACAAAAGGGTTTCTAATCCAGTCATACTGCGCAAGGTTAATTGATGGAAAATAATAAATCAAATTTTCTTCTAAAGTTGATAAATGTTCAACTATTATTGGTAGAATTTCAGTTTTGCAAGTATTACTTACCAATGGAAACATTTCGCGACTGCCTTCCATAGCTGTTCTTTTCGAAATCTGTAGCTTTCTCTGCAGCGCTTTTATTTTGTCAGTGGATGTGAGGATATTTTCCTCTTTCCCTTCCATGCTAGAGTTCAAAATATTGAAATGCTGAAAAATAGATGCCAAATATTGTAACTTTGTAATCCAAAATTTACATTGAAGGAGGTTACAAAAATGAGATTGTTTCATTGCTTCAAGGAATGTGATAAGTTCTTGTCGTAACTCGTGTACATGGGTAAATACTTTGCCTCTTGACAGCCACCTCACATCGATGTGTAAAAGTAGCCGTCTGTGTTGAGAATCTATATTAGTGCAAACATGTTCAAATAGGCGTGATTTAACTGATCTTGTTTTAATGAAGTTCACCATTTTAACAAGGTCCATGTCGCTGGCCCGGCACTTATGGAATTTTGAGTTGAAACTTTCAAAAAAATTAGTACTAATTAGTACCAAAATATCAGAATTAGTACCCATCAGGATCACGAGTTATAGCGTGTCCGATTCTGCCGGGCCAGCGACATGGTAGCCCGGCACTTTTGGAATTTCGAGTTAAAACTTTCTCAAAAATTAGTACTTAATTAGTACCAAAATATTAGAATTAGTATCCATCAGGATCACGAGTTATAGCGTATTCGATTCTTCCGGGCCAGCAAAAATCATGTCGCTCTAAGGCCAGACGCTTCGGAATTTCGAGTTGAAACTTTCACAATAATTAGTACCAAAATATCAGAATTAGTACCCATCAGGATCGCGAGTTATAGCGTGTCCGAACCTGCCGGGCTACCATGTCGCTGGCTCCGGACTTTTGGAATTTCGAGTTGAAATTTTCACAAAAATTAGTACCCAATTAGTACCAAAATATTAGAATTAGTACCCGTCAGGTTCACGAGTTTAGCGTATTCGATACTGTCGGGCTAGTCACAATCATGTCGCTTCTAAGCCCGAGGCTACAATTACGCTTGCTGAGTGAATGTAACTCACAGCAAACGAATGGCGTAAGACAGTCAAAGAACTTTTAAACCTCGGACGAGTATTTAAAAGTGAAAGACACAAAGACAAGGTAAGTTCATTTTATTTCACATTGGTTTCAATGAATGTTTCTTATAGGCATGCCAATTCGATACGAGTCACTTTTATAAAACAATTTGTACAAAATTAATCATTATCTCACCACTGTATATTGATATAACTCGTTTATTAATTTTTCTGAAATTTGGGAATAGGGATCTAATTTATTAGGAATCGTTTATTAACTTTTTTGTAATCGTTAATTAATTTATTTGCTTTCAGATTGAACAGTGAAAAACCGGGGGCGTTGGTGGGCCTTATCTAGAAAGAGAAATAGCCCTAAGCCCCAAAATTGTAGGTGAAATGTCGGAGCAGTTTGAATCCCTTTGCAATAACATTTTAATATTGCAATTGAAAAATAACTTTTTCATATATTTAATTTAATTGACTTTCATATTAACCTTAAACCGTTTATAATACTGTTTCGCACCGTGGAATTGAATTACTATAAAATAAAATCGACTATTTTTTATTTTGATAGAGATTTTACAAATAAATTTATTAGAAAGCTTTTGCTGATTTGTTCATCAACATTATCAGCCTGCCTTGATTAAATTTAATAAAGATTTAAAGCTTGTCTCCAGGTCCTTTACAATAACTGGTGCATAACAGCCCATTAACTTTCAATCGGAATTCTTGCAACTATTTAACGGTGGATTATAATTTCAAAGCTGTATTATTAATTTAATAATTTTTTAAATTGAAGTTTCTGCAACTCAACTCTATGTTTAAGCGACTTTTAACTGGAGATTATTTCTAAACATCTGTTAACTGAGTTAGCAGGCGTTAGACTATCATTTCCTCATTTAATTCATAGTAATAATCCTATATATAAGAGCCGTTTTCTCTGTATGACACTTCCGGGCTGTACTCATCTTTCAATTGAAGCCCTCAGTAAACAAACCGCCAAATAGGCTTAATTTCAATTTCAGATGTGGATCAGAATTTTTCTTACCTAAAAACAAATATCTTCTCCATCAAATCACATTTGTTCAGCCTATTTTTCTATAAAACATTCAGAACTAAAAAAATTGGATGTTTTTAGCTGTATATTTAACAGTTTTAAAAAATCTGTTTACTTTTGCGATGAATTCTGAAAGTAAATAAACTTGAATGTGAATGAATCGTGAAGTGAACTGTAAAAAAAGTTTTTAACTTTCATATACTTTTTCCATTATGACGTCATTTTTAGTATTATGACGTCAAAATGACGGGTTGGATGGCAGTCTACTACTCCAATCGCATGAAAAACTAAATAAAGAAAAAATAATGAAAGGGTTTGCTTTTACAAGGTGTCGATTAAATGCAATATTTTAGATAATTCGGGATATTTTTTAACTTTCATATACTTTTTCCCTTTGACGTCAAAATGACGGGCTACCTACTAGTCTATATATATAAAACGCGTAGGTATGCGGCACAAAAATCGATGATATTTCTACACTTCGAATGGCAACGGCTGCAACTACCAGATGTAAACATTAGCAGCCGTCCGCAATTTGCAACCGCGTGTCAACATGGATTTACGCACTGAAATCAGGAATGCTCGAAAGCGAGCTGCACGATCAAGTGAAAATTGGGAACAGTCTCAAGAAAGAAAGCGAAGAAGAAATAATTCATTAAGAGAGAGAGCATAAATGATCGCAAGGTTAGGCTTAACAGTCGCCAGTAATAGTTAATTTTCTACACTTTTTTCAGTACTTGCTGAATTTTTACTCCATTTTATAAGTGAAGAAATTTTCCCAACAGTTTATTATATGATTAAGTGTAGATATCTAACTGGGGAACAATAGTACATACAGAGAGTGATGTAACCCACGCTATATTTTAGTACTTACTGAATTTTTACTCCCTTTTATTTAAGTGAAAAAAAAATTTCCCCAACCATTTCTTATTTGATTTAATGATAAAGTGTAGATATCTTAATTTTGAAAAATAGCACAAACAGAGAGGGATGTAATTTATAAAATCATTGGTGTTGGGTTTCTCAGTCTTATCTTTAACTCTGTTCTGAAGTAATGGAAATTCACATTTTTAAATTACGATGTTTTAGAATCAGCCTTATAGAGAATACCCCTTAACAACGTATATTTACGATGACAGGTAATGGTAATATTTCCTTACACATGTTACTTTCAGTTGAGTTGTTTTGCAAAATAAAATATAAAACTAAAAGCGACCATGCTGGTCGCGCAGCGGCTAGTTAGTAATAATAATCGTAATTTTAAAGGTAGTACGATTGTATTTTCAGTTCTAAATCTTACGGATCCAGGAGAAAAAATTACCCAGACAGCTTCTTGTTGTTATAATAAAAAAAAATTAAAATAATATTTATAATTTATATTTTTTGAAACATAGAGTGCGTTTTAAATTCAATACATTTTTTAGTTTTTCTGGTGGTGTAATCTTAAATTAACACTGCCCACATAAAATAAAAACTCCCATTGAAAAAGAAATCGTAAATTTCCAATAGATGATCAGATGAGATGAAAAATGTTGTTTACACTTGGTAGTACAAAATGCGCAGTTTAGCTGATCCATTTGTTAACAGCTGTGGAGGGATGACAGGTATAAATTCCAAACTATTTGGCGACGTCATTTATGACACAAGGCGAATTTCCACATCAGTGTTCTTGTTGTACTTATAATGTGAGAGTGGTAAAAGGTGAAGCGTGCTGGTAGAAAGATGAAATTCCCTTGACGTATTTTTTTATTTTTACTTTCCTGCTAAGAAGCATTGATTTTTAAGAAATAAAAAAAGGCGCGAGTTTGAGATTTTTTATTTCTACATATTTGGAACTCCAAATTGCCCATTATTTGAGAATGACCCATAAGTTATTTGACCCTCTAACACCAGTCGTTTGCTGTCAGTTGCATTAACTCAGCCAGCGTCACTGTAGCCCGGTAGATTGGAATACGCTATAACTCGTGATGCTGATGGGTACTAATTCTAATATTTTGGTACTAATTGTGAAAGTTTCAACTCGAAATTCCAAAAGTGCCGGGCTACCATATCGCTGGCCCGTCAGAATCGGACACGCTATAACTCGCGATCCTGATGGGTACTAATTCTAATACACTGAAGTGCCACTGAATTAGGGATAGCAAAGCCTATGCAAATTGTGTAGCGTTGCGCATCATGTATGCGTAAGTGAGGGCGCTGTGGTAACTGCATATATAGCGCGTACTGTGGTTGTTCTGATTTAGTTGTTGGAATTGCCAGTATGGGTAAACTGCCTGATTTAGACGCCTTCGATCGCGGACAAATCGTAGGTGCGCGACGCATGGGCCATTCAATTTCCGAAATCGTCAGACAGCTAGGATTTTCAAGGTCGACAGTGTCAAGAGTATACCAAGAATACATGGATGGTGGAAAAAAAATCTAGCGATCGGGCAAACTGCAAAGGACAATTAGCCTTGACAGTGCGTGGTGAGAGACGGCTCAGGCGTATTGTATGTAGCCAGAGAAGCCAAACATTAGCTCAAATTACCACCCAGTTTAATGACGGTGCCAGTCGTATAGTCAGTAAACGGACTGTGCAACGCTGGCTTCACCGTATGGGTTTCGGGAGCCGTCGACCTACGAGAGTACCATTGCTCTATACTCGCCATCGGGCTGCACGTCTTGCCTGGGCAAGAGAGCACAGAGACTGGAGTGTAGAGGACTGGAAACGGGTAGCATGGAGTGATGAGTCTCGATTCCTACTACTTAACGCCGACGGGAGGCTGAGAATATGGCGTCAGGCTCATGAAGCCATGGATCCTGCATGCCTGGCTGGAACTGTACAAGGGCATGGTGGCTCAATCATGGTCTGGGGTGTTTTTCCGTGGCACAGTTTGGGATCTTTGGTGCGTGTACCAACCTCCCTCAATGCAAATCAGTACGTAGAGTTGCTGGGTGATCACCTCCATCCGTTTATGCTGTTCTGTTATCCGCACGGTAATGGAGTTTTCCAGCAAGACAACTGTACCTCTCACAAGTCCCGGTTGGCTACTGGCTGGTTGGATGAGCATTCCTCTGACTTCTCTGTCATGAATTGGCCACTTAGAAGCCCAGACTTAAATCCTATTGAGCATCTTTGGGATGTTTTGGAACAAGGCGTGAAAGGCCATCACACAGCACCAAAGAACCTTACTGAATTATGGACAGCTTTAGCCAATATTTGGCAAGCCATTCCCTTGGAACGTTTCCAGAAACTTGTTGAATCTATGCCTCGTCGTGTGGCAGCCGTTATCGAGGCCAGAGGAGGCCCAACTCGTTACTAGGTACTAATTGGGTACTAATTTTTGTGAGAGTTTCAACTCAAAATTCCAAAAGTGCCGGGCCAGCGACATGGTAGCCCGGCAGAATCGGACACGCTATAACTCGTGATCCTGATGGGTACTAATTCTAATATTTTGGTACTAATTAGGTACTAATTTTTGTGAAAGTTTCAACTCGAAATTCGAAAAGTGCCGGGCTACCATGTTGCTGGCCCGGCAGAATCGGACACGCTATAACTCGTGATCCTGATGAGTACTAATTCTGATATTTTGGTACTAATTGGTACTAATTAGGTACTAATTTTTGTGAAAGTTTCAACTCAAAATTCCATAAGTGCCGGGCCAGCGACATGGACCTATTTTAATAACTTGATCTAAGACCTCTCTTAAATCCTTTCCTATTGCTCTTGACATCAAGGCCTCTCTATGAAGGAAGCATTGAGTTACAATAACATTTTCGTTTTGTTCCTTTATAAAAGATACAAGACCCTTGTTGCAGCCTATCATAGAAGGAGCTCCATCTGTACAAATGCCTACACACGATTTCCACGGTAACTGCCATTTATCAAGGTGCCATTATTCAGGATGTTAAAAATGTCCTCACCTTTTGTAGTCAGACTTAATTCTTTGCAAAAAAGAAACTGATTTGTTATTTGAATTTCGTTAATGAAACGAATGAATGCTATGAGTTACGCCTTGTTGGTAATGTCGGTTGACTCGTCAACCGACATTGCAGTGCAAAATCAGAACACTGGAGTTTATTACCACATACATTTTTCTCAATATCAGAAAACATTTCCAAAATACTCCTGTTAACAGTATCATTGGACAGAGGTATCTTGCTTATTTTCATAGCTGCTTCATTTCCTAACATCGTACTGACAATCGTTTGACAAGCAGGCAAAATAAGTGACTCACCCAAAGTATGAGCTTTCATATTTTGTGCGATCAGTTCTGAGACTTGGTAAGAAGCAATTTGATCTTTATCAGAAACAGTCATTGAACTTTTAAAAAAATCACCTTTTCTTTGCTGTTCGAACATTCTCTTAAAATAACTTGTGGGTTTGTCTTGTAAATGAGAGTGTTTACTTTTCAAATGTTTACCAAGTTTACTAGGGAGCATTGATTCATTTAACATTTTTAGTCCACAAACTAAACATACTGGCTGCGGTTTATCAACATTTCCGGTCCAAGAAAAGCCAAGGCTTAAATAACTCTCTTCGTATTTACGAGTCGGTCGCGAATTTGCTTTCTTACTAGAACAACTTTCCACATTTGAGGTTTGCTCACTTTCAGGATTACATTCATCAATGTCATGCTTCTTTTTAAGAAACTTATCCATTTTTATGGGTGAATTATTTTTAAGAAACACAATTATATCAACGGTAATTATTCTGAAAGTTGTAAAAGGCAAAATACGTTTACTCTTGACGGCAATTCACAAGACACAACACGCCCACTCACAACGCCTCTTATGCAACACTGCCAGTTGCCACGTGACGAAAGCTAGTGCCGGTTTTAACATACCGTTCCCAGCCACGTTTGTTGCGTGTTTTAAATGCGTAAAAAATTAGCGGATCAGAAGCTAGTTGCAAGAAAAGTAACTTATAACTATCATAATAATGTCGCAATAACGAAACAAGCCGAGTGTTCGTTAAGAAATGGTATAATATAGTAACTTAGTATACATTTGCTTTTCATATCTGGATAGATTTTTTAGGAATACTACGGAGCGCACATTAAAAAGCTCTGGGGTGCACCAGTGCGCCCGGGCTCATAGTTTGAGAACCACTGATATAGACCAATATTTCCCAAACGTTTGAGAGCTGACGAGACAGGTCGGATGCTGTGCTCTGTCTGCTTCTTTTGGCAGTTACTGCCAAATACCGGTCTTCATTCGGCGTTGTAACTCGGGGGCGACCTACACTGTAACGTCTACTGGCATTTCCATCATCTTGGAATCGTTGCGAAAGCCTAGAGATGACACTTTGGGCAATTCCAAGTTCCTCGGATACTTCCATCTGAGTACGCTCACATTCCAGGCGACCGATAATTCTACTACGGCCGCTTAAAAAATCATCCACATGCATCCTCTGTGTCATAACTATTCGGTTATGGCACTGAGCGGCTTACAGAACGCTTGTGAACAATTTTACTTCTTTGCCACCATTCCTTATATACCACTCTCTCTCGTCATTGTGGCGTACTATCGGCGTCATCTGGTGGCTTCCTGTAATTTGCATATTATTCTTGAAGATGTGTGTGATAATTCTACAGGTGAAATTTTTACTTTAGAGTTCGATTTCCGCTTGATTCTGAATTATTCTTAATTTATGGACATGTGTGTACTTATCCATATACAAATCCCTGTGAATTAGTTGTAGCGCTACGCTGCAACGTCAGTGGGGCTTCTCAGTGGAGTCTCTTTTATCTGCTTGTGACGGCACTTCGTGACAAGATGGAATTAGCCTGTCTCAGCTACTTCATTATGAAGTCACTTTAAGGTTCACAAATTAGACTAGTTTGTGCGGTTGATATTCGCTCATAGTTGTTGTGACGTGACCAATGTAACTCACTGCTGGTCTTTTTGATGGCGTCGTGAATATCTTCTGCTATATTAGGCGTTTACATTTAATACTTTGGGACTTTTCTCATTTTATGACAATAAACGGGTGATATGCACCAGTGGTTAGTACCATTTGTACACCAGTGGTGCGCAAACTGTGGGTCGTGAAAAATACTGGATGGATCGCGGATAGTCTGAAGTATATATCATGCTACTGTGTTGTTATTGTTGTTGTTGTCGTCGTGTCTACGAATAGGGCAGATCAAAAAGTCTTAAGTAGAACCAAAAGCCTGGATAACTTCAGCTGCCAGATCAGGTGCCTATGGGTTTAATTGCATTATTCATAGAAAAAGGGTGTCGCCTCAAAAGAAGTTGGACTTCTACCTGTTGGTACGCGGAAAGTATTTTTTTAATGTCATACTGAATTATTTAATTAAAAACATGCTTTAAACTTTCTATAATTATAAATTTTTAATATTTTGATTTATATTTTTTATATATTAAGAAATACGTATGACATTAAAATAAGGTGTCAAACAGTCTTACAAGGCTTCAATGATCCCTTTGGTTTTTACCTGTTTGTGCAAAGCTTGGTTTTCAAAATTAATTGCCATAAAAACCAAACTATGATATGACAGTAGCACTCTCAATTGTTTCCCTAATTATTGAACAAATACTATCTGAAGTCCAGGTTCGACCTTCTCATTCATTTTTTCCTAGTTTAGTTTTATACAGATAAATGAAGTTTATAATTTTCAATGTTTTAATATTAAGTAACTAACCCAAAATCTACAGTTCCTTGATTTTTGAAATAGTTTCTCAAAATTTGCTTATTTCTATCTTTTGTCAATTCTTTTGTTAACATTTCCTAATTTAAAAAAAAAGTGCTATTACAAAAAAAATTTCATTGGGGTCGCGGGATTTTTTATTTTAAAAAAATTGATCGCGGTCGGAAAAAGTTTACTCACCACTGATATACACTTTTCAATGGCAACATTTCAAAAGTTGTCTGATTGTAATGAAATTTCGCATGCAAAGATGTTTCGATTAAACATGAAAATAATTAAAATTTGGTGTCCAACTAATGAATAGAGGAAGCTCTAGTGCAGGGGTCGGCAACCTTTTTTACTAGGCGAACACATTACAGCAGGGGTGATAAACTTGCGGTCCGGCCAATATATTGGCACACAATAATATATAATAAAATAACCGACGCAGAATTATAAGATAGGAAGAATTCGCTAAATCCTTTTTTAATTATACTCTTTTTTTGCTATTAATAAACAAAATGCGTATATTTATGTTGAATATACTGTAATTAGGTACATAAACCTACGTTTCTATTAATATTGATTTTTTTTACGGCCCACCTATAGTTAAACCTTGTTTGTTTGGCCCAAGTTAGCCTTTGAGTTTGACGCCCCTGCATTACAGGAATGCGGGAGTTCGGCGGGCCCCTCTGGATGAAGAGGAAGGGGGGAGGGGTAATATTTAAACATGAAAATATTAATGCGACATAAATATTTTATACATAATTCAAATTTTAATTTAAACAAAACAATCTTAAAATTTATAATTAATGCGATATTTGACATTGGAAATCTACAGCCAACTCGTTGTAACATGGCACATAAGTTGAATTTCCAGTTCTCAAGCATTGGTCCAAATGAGTGTCAGTGAGGCTTGATCGGTATTTTGATTTTAAGTATTTCATATTGGAAAACAAAGATTCGCAAGCATATGTCGACGCGCAAAGAGAGTTCAATTTCAGAGCACATTTTCTCAACAATGGGAAGCTATTTCCATTCACTAAATTCCAGAATTTTTTCTTCTTTATGATGGGATTTTAATTCAATGTCATTTCTTATATTTATAATTTCTAGTTCTAAGTCCTCCTTATTGGAACTATCAAAATATGTTGCGATTTCATTAGTGACACCGTCCTCTGTATGAGAGAAAGGATTATCACCTCGGACCCCCAGGCCATAAAAATCCCATCGTCCATGATACATCTGAAGTCCTGTCACTACGTAGCAAGAGCCTGAATACGCAGTAGAGGGTTAATTTCCCAAGTTCGGATGCATTTTCAATTTCTGTGGGGCTGGAGGATGCCGGACAAGCAGTACAGATCTGTCATCCACTCAAGGCACCCCCAGCCCCTGAGAGAAAGGATTAATGAAAAAAGTCAAGAATGCCTGCAATTCGTAGAATTCTTCAAATCTGGTATTAAATTCTTCCAATAAGGAATCAAAATGTTTGGCAAACTGATAGGTTGTAGTATTTTCATCGCAATAATTTTCTATCACCATTTTTTAAGGCGACAATGGACCATGAAAAACTTTTTTATTTATTTATTAACCAATTGCTATGAAATTTTGTATACTTACACAGTGTTGTTTAGAGATGGAAATTCTAAATTTAAAAAAAAAATCAGAATGTAATTAATTAAGATATTAATTAAAATCAGTTTGTTAATTACTGTATTTAAAAATGCTCCATGCGCATTAATTTTTGCCTCAGATGTTCAATTTTCTCTCTTAAGGTAGTTTTATATAGTTATAATAAAAGTTAGTAGCAATATTTGATTTACAGTCATATTTATAAAAACTAGAAAAGAAATCGATAAAAATAGGTCATTTACGCAAAATTTTATCAAATTTTTTTTTTTATTGTAAAAATTTTAAGTTGTTTTAAAATAGTATAATGAACTGATTACTAAGTTTTATTCTAAAATATATAAATAATCATTTTGGGTCAATTTTATGAAAATTCAAGAAAAATTATAACGCATGGAACATTTTGAACTTACCGAAACGACATAAAAACTTGCTTTGAGAAAATGGCATTTAAAGTTTTAATTTGACTAACATTTCCATTGTTTACGTTTGAAAAAATTACTTATAACTTGGTTAATAATGATCGGATCAACATACTTTTTTTTTAATTTAAAGCTAATGAGTTGCAGAATCATTTTCTGAAAGAAAAAAATCGTTTTGGGGACATATTTTTGTCAATCTGAAGGTCCATTGTCGCCTTAAATTTGGGAAATGTGATAAATTATCTTTCTCCATATGCGATTTCCAGAACGCCAATTTAGCTTTAAATGCCTTTATCGGACTTATCATAGAAGCAATATGATGATTTTTACCCTATAGTTTCAAATTTAGTTCCTTGAATTTTACAGTTAAATCAGTTAGAAAGCCAATCTTAATTAACCAAGGTTTTTGTTCTAATTCTAAACAAATTTCATTCCTGGATAATAGAAACTCTTTCACCTGTGGTAATAAATTTGAAAACCGCTCTAGTACCTTTCCTCTACCGAGCCACCTCACTGTGTGTGTGACAAGATCTTTAAATTCTGTACCATCTTCTTGTAGAAGTAATTTAAACAATCTGTGTGTCATTGCTGCTGCTCTTATTGAAATTATCACTCTTGTAACTGTTTGTATAACATGCTGAAAAGGAATTCTTTGAGCATAACACTTCTTGGTGAATAATGCAATGGTAAGATGCAAATTTTGGAAATATCGGGTCTTTCTTACATAGCGCAATAAAACCATTATTTCTTCCTTTCATTGCAGGCGCGCCGTCAGTTGTAATTGCAGACAATTTTTCTAAAGGTATAATATTTTCCACTAGGTACTTTTTAAAAGTAAAATAAATATCGCTACCTCTCGAATGTCCTTTTAAAGGTAGAATTTTCAGAAATTCTTCTTTTGCAGAGAAATCGCCAAAAACCATCTTTGCAATAATGCATAATTGAGAAGTATCTGATACATCGGTAGATTCGTCCACTTGCAATGAAAAGAATACACTTTTTTGAATATCATTATACAACTGCGATTCAATATCAGTAGCCATCATTTTGATTCTTCTAGTAACTGTTATCACTAATAGTTGAATGCCATTTATTGCCGTTATTATTTCGTTTTAATTTTTATAGTCATCAAAAATAGTTTCTGCAGTCAGCAGCATGGCTTCTTTAACAATCTCACCTTCTTCAAACGGTTTAATTTTCTTTGCCAATAAGTGCGCAATTTTGAAAGAAGCAGATGTGGCTTTTGTTGATTGGGATATTGGTCTGGTAAATAAACTATGCTGAGCAGTTAATTTAAGTTTTAGTTCAGAAATTTTTTCTTCCTAATTTCTGAGTTTATTGGAAAATTTATATTAAAACTTTTATGAGCAGTGATGAAATGTCTCTCCACGTTACATTTTTTAGCAATCGCTACACTTGAATTGCACAACAAACATATACTTTTTTCACTATAATAAATGAAACAAAATTGTTCTTCCCACTCACCATTAAAATGATGTGTTTTCTGCTTCTATCCAGTTCTTTTCTCCATGGTGGCGCCGATAACAATACAATTAAATAAAACAATAAAATTAAACGATAGCAGGTACACTTACAACTCGAAAAAGTAAAGCTGCACGAGTTGTGCGTTGCTCGAGTAAAGGCACTTTAACGGCTTGGACAACTGGCCTGTAATGACACTGTTTCCCTGTCATTGTTGAGATGGGCACCTGCAATTTTGACCCTTGACCCCAGCGGACGGACCGTGCGTGGGAAGAAACCGGAAGCGGTCTCACAGCAAGGAGAGGGCGACGCTGTCGAGAGACCAGGCTTCTCAGTTTTTGATTTTTACGCTTTTACTTCTGAAATTATTCATTACAACAACTACAAGCGTTCGTTGTTCAAATTTCGAAAATTTAGATATTTATAAGGCGGGCACCTCGTTGCCGACCCCTGCTCTAATGCATCAGAACTGCGCATTTAGCCGGTGTATCTAAGAAGCAATTCTCGATCTCCTGTTTAAAATTTCTGCCGCATTTCGACTGCGGATATCTTACGTCGTGTTATATGTCGGAAATATTTCTTTAGAGCAACGAGTAAAAACGACTTGATTTCCTTTAAAACACTTTAATGGACGAACGCACTACAATACCACACAGCAACTGACATTCTGAAGAACGAACTAAAAACTAAAAGTTACAGTTACATTATATGTTTCCGGCGTGCGTTAGAAGCGCCGTCTAGTGAGGAGGTAGGATGACGCAACATCCTCCACCCGCAAAAGTGTAACTTTAACATAACACATGTTTTGAAAGGCATACATAATCAAGAAGCAGAAAAAGAAAATTGTTCAAAATGAAAATTTTAAGTTTTAGGTTGCACAACAACTCTTCCACTTCTGGTTGTTATTGGAGCGTTTCTCATAATTTCAGCAATTTTACCGGAAGTCTCTAATCGGTACAACCGTTGAAATGGTCGTATCATTTCACCACTTTGCGTTTTGACCCTCGCAACACCGGAAACACCATCACGTCCCTTGAAAATTTCAACAATTTTAGCCAAAGGGCAATCAACACGTTTTTTATTATCTGAACCAATTAAAACTATATCGCCAACAACAAGCGGAGTTTGAACAAGATTGCCTGACTGTTTGAGAACGGAGATATATTCCTTATAAAACCGCGCTTTGAGCTTATGCTTTATTGCATGAAAGGTTTTTCAGGTCGTTTTGATCTAAATCTTCGACACACACTTCAATATGATCTTGTAAAAATAATGATGGTGTGAGAGGCACTAGATCAGATGGTTCCTCGGAGAGGTAAGTAAGTGGTCTGCTGTTCAGCAAAGCCTCACATTCACACACAACGGTGTGAAGTTCATCGTAATTAAGGCACGCTTTTCCCAAATTGCGTCTCAGCAATTCTTTGAGCATTTTGACTACACTTTCCCACCAGGCGGTGGAGGGTGGGTTAAAGTGCCAGGTAATTCGTTTTAAACCAGAATATGCAACAACAGCGCTCCAATCGACGTTCTGGATCGTTGTTTGAGCCGATGAAGATCGTTCCATTATCCGAGTAAATTGTTTTCACTCGGCCACGACGAGAGATAAAGCGCCTCAAAGCGAGCAGAAAACTTTGCGTTGAGACATCCGTAACAAGTTCGAAATGAACAGAGCGGTAAACCGCGCAAGTGAAAATTGCGATCCACACCTTTCGACGATCTCGAAGGACTAGTGGACCGGCTAGGTCCACACCAGTTGTTTCGAAAACCGCAGACATTCGGACGCGATCTTCGGGTAGGGGAGCGCACATTGTCGTAGAAGACCTGGTTTTGAACTTTTGGCAAACAACACACTTGGACACAATAGACCTCACGGTTTTCCTTGATCGCATCCAGTACTTTTCACGTAGGATCATCATAAGCGTTTGCACACCCGCATGGCTGTGAATTCGATGTCGTTCCTCGACGAGACGAAAAACAAGTTCACGCTTATCAGGCAGTAAGATTGGCTGCCTGAAAAAGTCGTCATCATCGGAAGAGATCAGCTTTGTCTCAACTCGTAGGATGCCGTCAGAATCGGTGTACACAACAAAGTTAGGAGGTATGAGGCGACGGTTCTTACCAAATGTGTCTCTTTGGATGTAAAGAAGAATTTCCATCTCGGATTTTCTCAACTCCTCTGCGCTTAGGTTACCTTTTAGTAGTGCATCTTTTTTTCCACTTGCTAATGATTTAGCACTGAAGATGAAACGTTTCACATGGGCTAAAATTTGAACAATTGAAGAAAACCTTGACACTCGCCTGGTCCACTCGAAGAAATCAGGCTCGGCAGTACCTAACGAGAGACCTATCACAACTGTTGGCCTTCTCTCCTTGTCAGCCAGCTCCACAGCATCTGAGAAATCCGATCTCTCGGTGTCCGGCCATGAGTCGCGGCTTTCCAACCACGAAGGCCCTCCCACTAGCGAAAACTGAAGAGAGTTTGTGCGCTGCACCCCCGTGAAGCGATGTCCGCTGCGTTCATCTGAGATGGAACATAAAACCAATTTTCTTTCGGAGAGTTCGATCGAATTTCTTTTATGCGATTGTGAATAAAAGTTTTCCAAGGTCCATTATTTTGGATCCAACAAAGGACGACTTTTGAGTCCATCCAGTAAAAGGTTTGCACGTTGGGAATGTTCAATGAAGTTTTTACGTTCAGGACCAGACGAGTCCCGATTACAGCAGCCATTAGTTCCAATTTAGGAATGGTCATTTCAGTTTTGGTTTTGGTGATGGGATCCTTCCTAAGAGGAGCGACGCGTGATTTTGCCTGAACCAACCTAATTTGAACATTATTATTTTCGCATTCGATTCGTAAAAACACACACGCAGCAAAAGCTTTCCCACTTACATCGCTAAACATATGAATAGAGGTGGTTGTTTCATCGATCGACCCCCCAAAGTAACGCGGGATTTGAATTAAATTCAAAAACTCCAAACTTGCGAGCCAATTTTTGAATTCCTCTACAATTTCCGAGGGCAGTCCCTGATCCCAAGATAACTTTTCATTTTTCCAAGCTTTTTGCATCAATAGTTTAGGAATGAGCACGGTAAAACCAATCGGGTCAAAGATTTTTTTGTGCGAGCGACAAAAGTTGTCGTTTTGAACACGTATCGTGAATTTCAGCGAAACACCTCCAAGATCGCAAGCGATTACGTCAGAATTTGGATTCCATTAAAGGCCAAGAACAGAACAACTGGGTTTACCAAGGTCTTGTCGTTCTGAAGAATTCACCCAACCCGTGAGTTCAAAACTTGCTTTTGACATGATGTGACAAGCTGTCATTTGGAAATGTTGTAATTCCGCCTCATTTTCGACACTTGTCACAACATTGTCGACATAGAACGAGTCTCGCAGTTTCACTGCGACATCATTCTCACCTTTCTTTTCTCTCTCAAGATGATGATAAATTGTTGCCATATGCAAAAAAGGTGACGAAGACAAACCGAATACAACTCGGCAATGCCTCAATATTTTAATTTCGCGCTTTTCGTAATCCCTCCACCACAGAAATCGAAGATAGTCTCTATCAGTAGGGGACACGCTTATCTGAAGAAAAGCCTTGGTTATATCAGAAACTACCCCAAATCGACCTTTGCGGAATCTATTGAGAACAGAAGGGATCATTTCAATATAATTTGGACCTGCAGTTAAACATTGGTTTAAGGAAACTGAATTTTCATCTTTTGAAGAGGCATCAAATACTGGTCGTATCTTAGTTGTTAGGCTAGATTCCTCAAACACGGCTCTATGAGGTAGATACCTGCATTTTATCTCAGAAATATCTTTCCCGTCATTTTTGTCAGGGACCTCTTCTATACTGCTTCAAAATTTTGTCATAAGATTCAAACTTACCTGAAGAAACAAGTTTAAAGGTAATGGTGTGGAGACGTTTCTCTGATTGAAAACGTAAATCAAGCAACTCCGGGTGTCCTTCGACCCACGGTAGATTGACCTCGTATCGACCACCGCGATATTTAACAGTTTTTTCAAAAAAAGACACAGTTTCTGTGTCGATTTCGGTTTTGGTTTTATTCTCTCCGGGGTCTAGAATTCCGAGAACATCGAGTGACCAAAGGTCGCAAATCTGGCTAGAAGCGTGTAGCGAAATGATGGGCATGGCATGATTAGAACCAGTTGTGTCGAATAAGGATTTACCCATTACAACTTACCCCAAGTAAGTTTGGACAGCAGTTAAGCCATTGGGTTGTTGGCTGATGGCACCAGTTAACATTTTCCCTAAGTAGTCAGCACCCAAAAGAACTGATATGTCTAAATTATCGCTTTCACTGTCGGACAAATAAATCCCATATTCTTTGAAGTACTCTGCATCGGCTTTACTAATTTTAGGTATTTGACCACAAATGGTGTCCATATCTAACAACAAAACCTCACATGAAAAACTCCCTCGTATTTCCTGCAACTCACATTTCAAAGCGGAATGTTTGACTCTTTCCGTTTCAATGCCGCCAAATAAACTATGTTTTAGAAATTCAGATTGATCAGTTTTTAAGTTTAAAAAATCTGCGAGATCGCGAGAAACATACGAGCGTTGGCTCGTAGAATCGCATAAGCACCTTACGACCCTTGTTTTGGAAGGACCCGAAACCCTTATTTTAAGTGTTTGTAAAAAAACATCCGTAAAACCAGACGAGCTATTGCTCGCAACACTTCCTGTTTTGCCCACCGGGGAAGAATCATTTTCATTATCTTGTTTTAAACTAGGACATAAAATCGGAAAATGTCTCCTGGAGCAAATTACACAACGCACACTCATATGACATTTATCGGCTCGACAATTAATTCTAAGACACGCTAAGCATCCTTTCATTTTTATCACTTGATCCTTTCTCTCTTGATAAGTCATTTTTTGAGCCACAAAACAATCGCTACTTCTATGCGAATTCTTTTTAGAACAAAACAAACAAAACTCACCAAAAGCGCGTTTTTCATTTTTATTACGATGACTTACTAGAGTTGCAGCTGTCGCGACAGGTGAAAATTTATCACTATCTACTCTCCCATTTCCGGTCTTCTTATTTTTACCCCCTTCGGAGCAGAAATTTTTCGAAACTCGTAATCGTTCAGCGCTTAAAACCTCTGTTTTCAAAAACCGAATCAAAAGTTCCAGGTCATTCGTTTTTGAATCAGTGGAACGAGAAATGGAATTTCTTTCTTTTTCCCAAGCAATTAAAATATTTTCAGGAATGGAAGCTTCAAAAAATGGGTAAAGCATGCATGCGTATTTTTCTTTAGTTACACCTAAATTTTCTAAGCAACGTAATCGCGCATCTAATTGATCAACTAAATCAGTAAAAGACAAATTACGTGTAGGATTTAAAACTAAATTTAAGAGTTCACGCACATATAATTCAATAAGAACTCTGTCATCTGCGAAACGCGCTTTTAAATTTGTGATGACAGTTTTGTAATCACTTTTAGACACTTGATAGGTTTGAACAAAATCAAAAGCCCTACCTGTGGTTGTTTGCATTAAATAAGCGAGTTTCACGTCGTCCTCGATTTTCGGATCTCCATCAATTATCTGGAACATTGACCAAAACGAAAACCAATTTTTAGGACTACCATCAAATTCTGTGAGCATCAACTTTGGTAAATTCAAATTTAAAAATTTGGACGACTTGGAAGCAACGTTCATCAGTGGCACGGTGTTGTCGGAAGGCTTTAAAAAAAATCTAAATACCGTGTTTTGGCACACGTAAAATTATCTCGATACGTTTCTGCTTTCTCGAATTCCTGTTCTAAAACTGAATCGAGCTTCGCCACCTCACCTTCCTCCATAGTACTTTCGTTTTGCGACAAATGGGACTGGACAATCTCCTCGTCCTTGGATAGCAACCGTAGCATTTTCTCCTGAAGCTTAGCAAATGCCTGAGTAGCAGAAGCAACATTCTGTGCAGTTATGCACGCATCTAATTCGGTAATTATCTTCGTGACAGTAGACCGAAGAACTTTTCGTTCTAGAATTAAAATGTTCGCCATTTTAAATTGGGTTGAATTTTACGTTGGGCGCCAGATGTTATATGTCGGAAATATTTCTTTAGAGCAACGAGTAAAAACGACTTGATTTCCTTTAAAACACTTTAATGGACGAACGCACCACACAGCAACTGACATTCTGAAGAGCGAACTAAAAACTAAAAGTTACACTTACATTATATGTTTCCGGCGTGCGTTAGAAGCGCCGTCTAGAGAGGAGGTAGGATTACGCAACACGTCGTCTGCAAAAATGCCTCCCCCGAAGAATTCATGCTCATTACGAGCATATTTCAGAGTTTGAAAGAGGTCGTGTCAGCGCCCGCTCTAGTGGTTACGTTGCTCCGGACAAAAAGACAAATTGCCACCCCTTAAGAATTAATATATATATATATATGTAGGAAGGAGTTAGTACTCCTTCCTTTAGAAGTGAATCATTAGACTTAATTATTTTGAACATTTAATTAAACTAGACGATGTTTACAAGACAGGACTAACACTTAGTATGAAATTAAGAAAAAACAAAGCATTAACATAGCTATTTGACTCAAAACGGCAAGCCTGCGGAGCGACACATCCGCTTCGTAATGTCACTAGTCCATGACTGTTTGCGTGCCAAGTCCTTCGCGCCGAAGTAGTAGGAGTGGAAGTTGTAGTAATAGTTCAGTGGTGTTGCCAACCTCATTCTCACACGGCCGTTCTGACTTTCCAGACGTCCGCGGCTGGGTTGTCAACAATAATTCTGAAAAGATAAAAAAAAAAGAGCAGAAAAAGGAAAAATACTTCAAAAAATCAAGCAGTGTTCAACACAGTGGTATTGGTGTTCAGTTTCTGCACCACTGTTTCATTTTGTCCGCTGCAGTTGATGTTATGGTTGGACCATCGTGATGTCCTAACTTTCGAATTTCGTAACGATCGTTGGGGTTGATGTTCGTGATCTCATATGGTCCGAAGAACTTTGGTCGGAGCTTTAATCCGGTTCCAAATTGAGTTCGTTGTATTGCCACTGTGTCACCGATCTTGTATTTACAAGCTGGTTTACGCCGTTTCTTATATTGTCGTATGTTTTCTTTCTGTTTTCCAGATTTTCGCGAGGACAAAATGCAAGGAATACAATTCGAAATAGTTTCTTGAACTAATTGCTTAAGTTGAGGGATGAAAAATTCACGAGAAACAATTAATTCGTTTTTTTGTGAAGCAAAATGACCTTGTGAATGGGCGTTTAGCACTATTTCTTTCTGCATCATTTGTGGTACTACTAAAAATTCGGCATCCTGATGAAGTTTATAAAGAATTCCGTTTTTAACAAAAAATTCATCAGAAGGTGTAGATTCAAGCATAGATTTAATTTGAGATATAAATTCATCCTGGTCTTGGGCATTTTTCACCTTTTGAGTGATATCATTTGAGGTAATTACAAGAATGGGGTTACGACTTAAAGCATCAACATGTTTCATCTGTCTACCGGGTCGATGACAAACTTCATAATCAAAGTCTTCTAACATCAATGCCCATCGAGCAATTTTAGCTGGTAGGTCTTTTTTGTGCATCGTTTTTTGGAAAGCATCACAATCGGTGATAATTTTAAATTTTGTTCCCAACAAGTAGTTTCGAAATTTTTTTAGCGCTTCAATAACGGCAAGAACTTCCAGTTCATAACTATGATATTTTTCTTGTTGAACTGTAGTTTTACGGCTAAAATAATGAATAGGATGAAACTGTCCATCATCGGATTGTTGCAAGAGCACAGCGCCAAAACCTAAGGAGCTGGCATCAGTGTGGAGTTCTAATGGGTATCCCTGTTGAAAAACATGAAGAACTGGATTTTGTGAAAGAATGTTTTTCTGTTGTTGAAAAGCTGCTATTTGTTCAGGGGGTTTGGGAGCTTCAATAACTTGAAATTTTGGTTCAACCTTTTCACTTTTGACGGATTCATTCTCAAGGGCATCATCATCGGCATCAAATATTTTGGTTCAAGAGTTGCTTTGATAGTTCCAATATCAAAAGCATTATCATCATCGTTATCATGAAGCAAATCTAAATCACTGGCATCAGCATCATCTAAATATTTTCCATCATCATTATCATGAAACAAATCTAAATCATTGGCATCATCATCATCATCATCACGTTCAAAATCAATTGGATTATCCATTTTCTCTACCCTAGAAATCTTATCTTGAGTAGATGTTAGAGGTTTTTCAGACATGCATATTTGGCCCTGATCTTGAATTTGTTTTTCTACAATTTTCTGTTCCGCAAAAGGGAGTCGTCGAGAACGTTGATTTACGGGGATTTCATCTTGTAATAAAATAGTCCTTTTAATTTCAGTGTCTTGAACTTTATGGGGTTTGTAGGAAGTAACGATATTTTGAACTTCCTCACGAATTTCAGAATTCAAAATGTGTGAAAGATCAAATGGGAAAGCTTCGTCATCAGGAATATTAGAAATATTAACGAAGATGTTATTATCAAGAGTAAAACGAATACCGTCTTCATCAAATGTAAATTGGGTTTGCTGCAAAAAGTCGATTCCGATAATCACATCAAAAGGAATCAAGTCATCCTCTAGAACATGTATTTTAGCAGGTAAAGTAATGGTTTGAATTTCGATGGAATCCTGAAAGAATCCGATGCTGTGAACTTGGTTTTTGCCAATTCCTGAAAAGGGAATGTTGGTGGGCTTCAATGGTGGCGAACCAATTCTTCGATAGGTTTTCTCATTGATGAGGGTTGCCTGTGACCCAGTGTCACAGAGTGCTGTCAATTGAATTCCTGCAAGTTGAATGTCAACATGCATGGGATTTTTCGATGAAGTTTCAGGAGAAAGTGCATTTACAGTTTTATCAGAAATAGGTTTTTGAGAATCAGGTTTTGGTTTAGAATTTCGATAACTTTTAGGGCAATTAGCATGAACATGACCAAAACTTTTACATCCGTAGCATTGTTTACCATGTGACTTATTCAAACATTGGTTGCTTTTGTGACCTCTCAAGCCACAGGAAAAACATACTGGCTGTGTATTTGGGCTACGTGTATTATCGACTTTCACATTGAGGTAGGAAGCATCAATTTTTTTCTGATTATTTTGTCTGAAATTTTGTGATCTGTTAAAGATTTGTTCATAAATTTTCAACTTTTCCTTAAATTCAGGGACGGATTTACAACCGTAAAGAATAACTTTATTGTTTGTTGAATCAGGAATTCCGTTTATGACATACTCAAACAGAGAGGAGTCATCGAGAGAACCTTTGTGTGCCAAATCTCTCATAGCTAAGAAATATTCTTGTAGGGTTTCAAACGGTTTCATACGTCGAGATTCCATTAATTTATGTAACTGAATACCGTTAATTTTGTCCGAAAATTCGTCTAATAAATGGTGCTTCAATTGTTCCCAATTTGTAATTCCACGAATAGACCTAATTAAAGTTTGAGCGGGACCAGTTAAACATTTTCTAACAAAAGTAATTTGGTGAATTGGATTGTTTATCTGATATAAACAAAAAAGTTCTTCAACGTCAGATATAAAATTCTCAACACTGTAATTATCACGAGACGAGAAAGGTTTTATTAAATCAACAACGTCTTTCAGACTAAACAACTGGAAAGAGAGATTCGCAGTTTCAACTGAAGGCAATGAATTTTGATGTGATTCACCAACGGAAATGTGTGTATTTTGCTTATTCGAAGATTCTTTTGCGTCAATGGTGGGGGAAAAGGGAGATCTATTTTCCTCTATAACGCTGTTAGTTTGGGATGAACGTGCATCCGGAAGTGAGTCATTATTCACTTCGCATTCCGAAAGATCAGAAAATTCTGCTTTTAATAACGATAAATCACTAAGACTCATAAGAATGGTATTGGCACATTTGTCTGGGTCAGTTGAAAATTCTAAATGAAGTAGATTACAAATAGAAATCAAGTCTTTAAGTGAAAACTCTTTAAGTACTTTCTGTTTCGTTGCTTCCAACACGAATGGCTGTTTAAAACCTGTAAATTTACGTAATCTGGTACGATTTTGTCTGTCGCCGTCTGTACCAAAAATTAAACGATGTAGAACCTTTATTTGATTCGTACCACCAAATTTTAATGATTTTGCAATATTGGGGTAATCGTTGAGAGTAGCCATAACTATATACTAGGTTCAAACAATTATAGTACACAAATATACAAATATTCAAAACCAAAATCACTAATTATAATACGTAGTTACTCAAATTCAAAAGTAGAAAATAATATTTCAAATCGAAATTTTTTCAAATACCAATTCAATAATAAAATATTGATTCTCAAAATATGCATCAAAATAAGTAATCTTTAAAACAGGTTTTGTTCAAGAAAACAAAATTATGAACTAAAATAAGCATCAAATATCAAATAATAAGTTCTTCAAAATAATTTCTCTGGTTGAAGAAAACAGATGACGTAAATTTAGATATGTATCAAGTTAGATATTACTTCAGCAAAATATTCATCAAATTAATCTTCAAAATAAATCACTGTTGAAGAAAATAGAGGATGTAAATGCAGCATCAAAATAATAGTTAAAGTTCTAATGTTAAAAGCATCAAAATTGGGAAATCGAAAGTATCAAAATTGTGAAATCGAAAGCATCAAAGCATTCTGCAAAATAAAAAATATTCTCGCAAGAAAACAGCAGAATTAAGTTCAACATCAAAGCGCATCAAATAAGCAAAGTTGTCATCAAATAAACATTCGCTTCGTCAAATTATGCATCAAAATAATAATATAATAATCTTCAAAAGTATTCAATTCGCGATCTTTCAAAATATATATTATGTTGTGGTTTGTTCAAGGAAACAAGATTCTTCAAGTTAAATGTCGAAATTTTCATCAAATCATCAAATAATTTCATCGAAATAGAATTCTCTTCAAGAAAACAGAAGTGATAAATTCAACGTCAAAGACCATCAAAAATGAATTTAGCATCAATTAAATTCTTGCATCAAAAGAACGTTGAAATATCTTTCAGTTTTCTTAAATCATCAATAAGTTGAGAATTCCCTTAATCATCAAAATTTTCTTGAACAAGCGTCAACGTATGCATCAAATAATTTTAATATGATCCAAGTTACTTACAATTCTGGTTTTGGTTCTCATCATCCCATCAGAGTATCATCAGAGTCCGTGGCACATCACTTTCGTTTTCGCTGGCGGTATCCAAAACCGAAATGACAGACAACAGTACTCCAGGAATCATCAAAAGAAAATAGTTGTTCAGTCCAAGCTAGGGGTATTTTTCGAGTCCGAGGGCCGAGCACCCATGTAGGAAGGAGTTAGTACTCCTTCCTTTAGAAGTGAATCATTAGACTTAATTATTTTGAACATTTAATTAAACTAGACGATGTTTACAAGACAGGACTAACACTTAGTATGAAATTAAGAAAAAACAAAGCATTAACATAGCTATTTGACTCAAAACGGCAAGCCTGCGGAGCGACACATCCGCTTCGTAATGTCACTAGTCCATGACTGTTTGCGTGCCAAGTCCTTCGCGCCGAAGTAGTAGGAGTGGAAGTTGTAGTAATAGTTCAGTGGTGTTGCCAACCTCATTCTCACATATATATATTTATATATATATATATATATATATATATATATATATATATATATATATATATATTATAAAGGTACATATCGTTTATTTTCAGTAAAAATCAAATAATTTTATTTAAATTTTCATAAAAGCATATATTTAGAAAGAAACATAACATAGAATAACATAAGATTGATAATCAAGCAGTACAAAACATTAGAAATTAATTAAGAAATATCTGTACCTAGCCACAAATTGCTAACCATATAATTTTTTACATTTTTAAATGCTATTAAAAATGTGTATTATTGCACAAACAATCAAAATGCCATCATTTTGAAGATAAAACAAGGTAATATCAACTACGCTAAAATCCCAAAAACACTTTTTTTTCTTACTTTCAGTTCTGCAAACTTTTTTATTGCATCTTTTAAATTTACTTAATCAGCAATTTCTCATGCTCAATTGCCAAAACGGCCAAACCATAAAGACGATTTTGTGTAGTAGTCGAATGTAAACAGTTCTTAATTAATTTTAACTTAGAGAAACTCCTTTCGCCACTTGCTACAGTTATTGATATCGTTAACAATACTCTTAAAGCAATAGTAAGGTTTGGGGCAAAATTTAACTTTATAATTAAGCTCAGTACTTAGGCTTTCTCTTTTTACCCAAAAGCGCAGATACTGCTGAAATTTCCTCTGCTGATTCTACCCCATTTATGTCAACAGAATCATGCAACAGAATACATGCAAGAATAATGCTATACGTGCAAGAATAATGAAACCGCTCTTTAATAATTAGAGGTAATAAACAAGTTTATGCATGTTCAAACACAAGTTAAAACAGTGCTCAGCTCACGTGTTAATGATATTCTGTTCAGAGAAGTATATGCATGTTCAAACAAATTGAAGCAGCGTCCTTTACAAATTCTGCATTAATTTTTCAATAATACTATAAATATTTTTAGCTGTTATGCATAAACAATATAAATACGCTACGCACTGTAAATTTTTAGCGGACAAAAAAATCGATATGTAAAATTTTCTATTAATTGGGCATTTAATACATAATTTTTCTCACACTTACAGCCAAAATGGCGCCTCGGACAAATGCCCGGGTTGCCCGCCCCTAGAGCGGGCGCTGGTCGTGTCTTCGGATTAAAAGAAGCTGGTTTGGCAAATCGAAGAAACGCTCGACATCTGGGTCGGAGCGATGCGGCGGTTACACGTTGCTGACAAGAGTGGGTCAACAATGGCAGATTTAAGCGTCTGAACGGTAGCGGTCGACATAGGACACAACATAACGGGAAGGCAGAGTGATTGTCAGATGAGTTACCCCAGCACCGAAATCCGACGTATGACCCGTTCACAAGTGATCAATATTACCATTAACAGACGGCTGAAAGGGCGGAATCTACGCTCGCGCCGACCGTTAGACCTCTTACCCCTCATGCCTGTACACCGTCAAGTCTGATTACAGTGGTACTTAACTCGATCAACTCGGAACTGTGCTGACTGGGGACGTATAGTCTTCAGTGAAGAGTCCCCATTCCAGCTGTATCCTGACGACCACCGAAGACGTATCTGGAGACGTCCAGGGCAGCGTGCGGAACCTGCCCTTACTATCGCACGCCACAAAGACCCAAAACAGGGCGTTATGGTCTGGGGTGCCATTTCGTTTGATAGCCAGACCTCTTTGGTAGTTATAAGAGACACACTTACAGCACAACGGTACGTAGAGGACATTCTGCGACCAGTTTTGTTGCCGTTCCTCTTGCACCCCGGACCTACTTTTCAACAATATAATGCTTGGCCGCATACGGCATGTGTTGCTATGAATTGTCTTCAAGCTTGCCGAACACTTCCTTGCCCACCTAGGTCGCCTGATCACTCCCCCATAGATCAAATTTGGGACGTGATGGGAATTCGATTGCAACTATCAAAGAATGTTGCAGATTTAGCCTTACAGTTGAAGACAATTTGGCAAGAAATCTCGCACAACACCATCCGGGAACTTATCAATCTATGCCAGGCTGGGTAACAGCTTGCATCCAGGTGGACCAATGTTGTATTCATTTCTTAACTTTGTAACGATCAAACTCTGGAATAAATCATTCAATTGTTCTGAAATTTTAATCTTTTTTTTCTGTGCGTGTTTCCTGTGTATCCACTTTTTTTTTTTCGCAATCGGACAAGTCCTTAGTGATTTTTTTGCTAGAGAGTGTATATGTGTTATACAGGTATTTAATTTTTGAATATCTTAAAATTGTGATTATGAATCACGACGAGATTAGATTCATCAGGTAATTCTTAAACAGTGTCTTGGAGGGGGAAAAAAGGTCTAAATTTATTGATAGAAATAAGAGTAGAATAATATGTAGTAAAAAAAATATTATATTTGCTATTCTATCTGCATTATCATTTTTTATTCAGTCCAAGAACATGGAAGAGGTGTTCTTGATCTTGAAACATGAATATTTTAAAGAAAACCCACAACTTTTCCGACTAAGCCTAAATATTACCGTGAAAACTTTTTCAAAAGACAAATTTTCTTGGCAAATTGTTTTATTTCCCAACTTATATTTAAAATTTTCGACAAAGTTTCCAAAATACCTGACTAAAGCTAAAATTTTATGACTAATCACCCAGAATTTCCTACTGACTTTATGCCTGAGGTCATATGCTTGATTGCGTTTAAAAAGAAGTAGTCAATATTTTCCGATTTGCAATCATGTTGTTATCATCAGCGTTATCTTTCTGAATGGTAGTTACGACTATCTGATGGAGAGTGAGAGCCATGCAGGAAGATCTTTACCTTCTTATAATAAGCTGGTAACGTTTTTTTTATTTTATTTTATAGTTTGTGTAGTTAGAAGCCGAGCCTCTACGATCTGAGGATCGAGGATTGTATACTGCCACGGGCAGTTCTTTTTAAACTAGCGTTTTGATAAGTGCAAGTAGTAGTCAGTGGCGTAGCGAGACGGGGGCAAGGGGGTCTATCATGCCACGGGCGCCAAATGGTCCTTTTCACTAATTCTATATATAATATTGCTATATGTTTTTCGAGGGCGGGGGCGCCAACAAGGTATCGTGCATCGGAAGCCAGTTATGCTAAGTCACTGGTAGTAGTCTTTGAAGTTTTCTAGGGATTTGTATTAGGGGTAGGCGCGGGTATGAAGGTGTTAGAACTGGCGTTTGTAATTTGTCTAACGACAATGTAGTCCTTTTTTTATATCAATTTTCTCATTACTAAAAGGCTATAAGACAACTTCTGTAGTTAGCAGGATTGTCTAGCAGGGTTAACCTTTACAATTTGTTTGAATCGCGTTAGTTTTTGTGAGTTTTTGAGAGGAACTACCATAGTGAGGGTCACAATGCTTTATACCTTTCGGGTTAAACTTCAATTTGCAGAATGTCCATATCGTTCGCAGTTATGATTGTCTCAAGCAGTGAGGATCGAAACTCTTCCGCGTGGTCGATAGGTAACTTAGAGTCGTTATGAAATAAATTGCTTGGTATATTTCAATTAGTTTAAATCAGACAACAAAAGAGGTAGACGGGCTTTAGTTATTTCAATTTTAGGGTAGAATGGTCCGCTCGAGTGCAAGTTTAGCTTCCAGAGTACCGAGAGGGTATCATCAGTCATTGGGATAAACGGGGGCCTCTGCTGAGTTCTCTCACTCAGGCCCTATTCTGACTTTTTCATTTGTGACCCTTCGTTTATTTTCCTTCTTTATGGCGGTAAGCTTTCCTTTATTTTATTTAACACTGAGAGATGTCAACTCCATCCCAAAACGTCTTATACTGGTACTTATCTATAGGTTATCTATAAGTACTGGTAATCGTACTAGTGCTGCCTGAGTAGCAACTCTTTCCCCTCTCATTTATATAATTAGCACAACACACATGCATATTATATATACACTCATGGACAAAAAAAATAGCGCACCAAGAAATAATTGCGGGATCGTAACGAAACTTGCAATGAAGGTACATGTCGGGGAGATATGCAAATGATTAGAAATGCAGCGTGATTGCGCATTACGTATAGCCGGTAGAGGGCGTTGAACATCGTACTCTGTGGAATATAAAACAGGTAACCAAAGCTTGTTTGAGTGTGCTGAATCATTTACAAAGGAAGAGCTGAGATAGACTTGCCATTACGCCGTGTTCGAAGACAATATAAGCAGTTGTCGCAGTTTGAGAGGGGGAGAATCGTCGGGATGATGGAAGCTGGGTGGTGAGCTAGGCGAGTAGCTCGTCAATTAGGCCGCTCTGATTGTGTTGTGAGGAGGTGTTGGGACCAGTGGACCCGAGAGATGTCATGTACACGAAGACCAGGCTCAGGACGCCATCGACAGGCCAGTCGTCGAGAAGACAGCCACATCGTAAGAAATGCACGCGTACAGCCAACTGCTTCATCGGCCGCCATCCAGGCACAGGTAACACCTTCACTAGGGGCCTCTATGTCTTCTCGAACCATACGAAGGCGCCTGGCTGAAGGACAGTTGGTATAGCGGCGCCCATTACGTGTGCTGCCCTTGACGCCCACCCATCGACGCCTCCGTTTGGAGTTTTGCCGCGCACGAGGAAACTGGACTGCAGCGGAATGGAACCAGGTCGTCTTTAGCGACGAATCCAGATTCAATCTCGGCAGTGATGACAATCGTGTTCGTGTGTGGAGAGCCCGTGGTGAACGCTTCAATCCTGCCTTTGCTGTACAGCGACACATCGCTCCCACAGCTGGTGTGATGGTATGGGGTGGCATTGCCTACAATACACGGTCACCCCTAGTATTGTTCCGTGGCACCATGACATCCCAGCGGTATGTTCATGAAATCCTGCAACCACATGTGTTGCCACTCATGCAACGGCTCCCAGGAGCCATTTTCAACAAGACAATGTTCGGTCTCATACGGCAAGGGTGTCACAAGACTGTCTCCGCACTTTTACTACCCTTCCTTGGCCTGCCCGATCCCCAGATTTGTCTCCAATCGAGCATATCTGGGATCATTTGGGACGACGAGTTGGGCATCCCACGAGTTTGAACAAACTAGAGGCAAGGTTGCAGCAAATATGGAACGAAATGTCTCAAGACATCATACAGAACTTGTATGACTCAATGGCCGATCGTATCGCATCGTGCATTCGCGCTAGAGGGGGTCCAACGGAGTATTAACTCCTCCATTCTTTTGCCTTTTTCTCTGAAATAAATTATCCTTTTTCTTTGATTTTCTTATCTTTTACTTATATCAAAGTAGTCATTACGTATGTAAAATTTCGTTTCATTTTGACGACTCCTTCTTGGTGCGCTAATTTTTTTGTCCATGAGTGTATATAGGTGGTTATCAAAATAATGGAAACACTAAGAAACACCATGAAAACCTTTATTAATACGGCTCAGGTTCATACAGAGGCTGTTCACACATTTTTTAGATGATGTATATTGTATTCACAAAACTAAATTACATAAAATTCTTGTGTTTTAAATGTTCTATTTGATATCCCTTATTCTGAACTATCTTTCGACACCGCAATTTCCAGGATAATAATTCCTTTTGAAGTGTCAGAAGAGGTATTCTATCCCATTCCTCCTGAACAGCTTTCCAGAGTCCTGTAAGGGTTTTGGGACGACGTTTGGATAATGCAATTTTAAAAGTCCGAAAGCACAAAAATCCATAGGTGATACATCGGGAGATTTAGTAGGGATATCAGTGAAGGGTATGGCCTTGATACCAGTTTTTTGTTCCATTTCTTTTAGGAAATTTACAGTGGATTTTGATGTGTGACTGCTACCTTTGTCCTGATGGAGTCTCACAGATTGATGGCACTGTAGGTAAAGCGATGGTATTTCATTCAGAAAAATTGGCGATAAAATATGTTCCTGATAGTATTTGGAGTTAATCTTGACATTTTATTTCCACTCTCTTTATTTTTAACTTGCCATTATAAGAAAAACCAGCAACAATCATGAATCCCTTAGAAAAACTTTCTTTCGATTCTTTGAACCATGTACTTAAATTTTTTTCTCCCCTTTTATGATAATAAATGGCTCTTTTTTTGTTGCAATCATTTAAATACACCCATGATTCATCTATTATGACAATTGTTTTCCATTTTTCTTTGGATAAGTGTTTCTCATATAGAATTCTGCAGCGTGTCCTGCGTTCAGCGATATGATTTGGAAGAAGACTATGCACATTGCGTTTTTTCGCTGGATTTAAATCAACGTTTATCATTTTGTTTACAGTGGACACCGAGCATTTTAATGATTTTGCAACTGTCCTTTGACTAGGGGGATTTTCTTTTAACATTAAACAACGTACCTTTGCAATAGTCGAAGATGTCCGTTTTTTCCTTGCATACTTGTTTGGAATTTTTGTCCCACTTGAGGCTCCAATTTGACGTTTTTTCCTTTCTTGTTGACGATATTACCTATCGACGCTTTAGATATCACAAAACCATGACTCTCACATCGTTTTTGGATAACGGAGTATGCATATTTCTCTTCGGAAAGAGCATAAATGTAGCCTTCGAACCACTGCTCTGTTAAAAACGCCATTTTGAATAAAAACAAAACTTTCAAGCCGCAGACGATAATTATGACTTTTACAAACATAGTACAATTGCAATTATTTCTTTTGCAGCAAACGATTTTTTATTACCGCTTACCAAAATCGTCTAAAAAATGTGCGAACAGCCTCTGTATTTGTAATGTAATCCACCTTGGAATTTGATTATACAAGTCATGAATAGTGGTTAAGAATATATTATAGCATTCTTCAGGGATAAATCAAGAAAGTTCCTGTAGAGATGAGGTGATGGATATCGGTACCTAGTTCTATCCACTTATACAGATCACAGTGCTTAGATGATCTATAGCCGGGGGGATTGTATAGGGCAATATAAGACATTTGACTTCTTTTTCATGCTCTTCAAACCAATACTTGATAAATTTAGCTGTACGCATAGGGGGATTATCATCCTGGAGAACGCCATCTCCTGCAAGAAACAATGTTTGCACCATAGGATGGACTAGTGAGCTAAATTTTCGGCATTAGTCCTTCCCATTGAATCTCCCTTTTAGGGTGACAATAGAGCCTGAAGAAAACCATGAGATGTCTTCCCAAACCCTGATAGATCTACCTCAATGATTGACAGTTGAGATGAGACAGCCAGAATCTTAGGCTTATGTAGGTGTTCTCCAGACATACGCACGTCCTGTTGCGAGGAACAATGAGAACAATAATTCGTCGGACCAAATGTCGTCTTTAGACATATTACTCGACCAGGATTTGCGCTCGTGGCACCATTGTGGACAATAATTTGTACTGGCATCTATAACAAGTGGTTTGGGAATAGCTACACTTCCGTAAATGCTTTGTTTGTGAAGTTCCCTTCTAATGGTTGATACCGGAACATGCAGATGCAGATTGAGCTCTTCGGTCATTTTGGTTGGACTTGTTTTCTTTCTTCATGTTACAATCCGCTTCAATACCTCATCCGTCTCTTTCACTCAATTCTTCCTTTCGTCCTCTATTCTGTTTGGCAAAGAATGTTTTTCCGTGCACTCTGTATGCTATCATTACTTTCGATACCATAGCTCGAAAAACACCTATTAGCTTGAGGGTTTCAGTAACAGATACTACAATTTAAACGCGCCCAAACAATTTGCCCTTTTCGCAAGGTCTGCAAGGTTTGACATTTTACGCTGTTCTCCCCAAAGAACGATGCCCTTAGCTCAATTACTGCTACCTGACAGTAGAATAATACATACACTATATTATATAAAAAATACCTATGGCCAGACTTTTTTTAAGGAATACAAAGCACATTCATAAGCACCACTGATATTGATAGGTGTTTCCATTATTTTGATAATCACCTGTATGTATATATATATATATATATATATATATATATATATATATATATATATATATATGAAACAATAACCATTCCCTTCATTTACTTTATCTTACCGCAATAGAACATCGTCCTTCATTTCTGAATTTGACCCAAGTATTCCAAATTAATCCATTAGATTCTCGCTCAAAAATCCACGCGATCATCCTGGTTATATAAGCATTACGTAACCGAAACTTTCTGGAAGCATCGTTCGATATGACGAAATCAACACCTCATGTGGCGTGATGGTCAAGTGTCACCTTCCAGCCAATTAGAAGTTTTGCCCGCCTGTACCCCTTCGCTAACGTCAGCGTTCCTCGGCGTCCTTTTTCGGCTTTTGGGTGTTCGTATTCAAACCCAACATGACGTGAGTTTGAGCTCTCCGTCCAAATCTTCGCAGCGTTGTGCTGCCGGGATTTTTCCCGAAATAAGTGATCTGTAGAAATGTTTGATGTACGGATGTCCAGCGAGAAACTACCTTGTAATAAAAGCCTTTAGAAGTGAAGCTGATTACTCCGTCCTTCTGGAAGTGTCCTTTTCTCTCCAGCGTGCCTGCATCAAAATGCCAGCCACTCGTTTTGTTGAAACAGTCACGACTACTCTTCTCAGTAATTTTGAATCTCCCTACTTGAGGGACCATCGCCTACCCCGGTTCCAAGACTACGGATTAAATCGGAACTTTCCCCAGTTATCCCGGATTTATTACATATATATATATATATATATATATATATATATATATATATATATATATATAGAGAGAGAGAGAGAGAGAGAGAGAGAGAGAGAGAGAGAGAGAGAGGAGATAAGCAAATAATTACAAATTCAGAAGAACAGGCCGTTTTATTAAGAAGATATGGCATGAAAAAGGTTACAAATCAGTAAGTAGTAAATCTACCTCTCGCAGCTATACAAGCCGAAACACGGCGTTGCATCGAATCAGTGAGGTCACCTATGACCCCCTGCGGAAGATCATGCCATAATCTTAGCAACTGGGCAGTAAATTCACCAGTATTCCGGGACAGTTGCAGTTGCCTTCCAAGCACGTTCCAGACGTGCTCTATTGGCGAGAGGTCTGGGGACCTATCAGGTCACGGGAGTACGTCATATCATTGAAGACATTGTTGGGAGAGTTGCGCAGTATGTGGACGAGCGTTGTCTTGCTGATAAATGGCACCTGGGTAACTTGATGTCATAGGCAGTACAACTGGCGTTAAAATCTTGTCCACGTAACTGCGTGCCGTCAAAGTGCGTTGAAGGACGACTAGAGGTTATCGTGTGTCCCTACAAATCGCTCCCCACACTGTTACACCTTGTGTAATCGCCGTATGCCTCTCGACAACAAATGCCGGATCGGACCGGTGGCCTGGCCGCCTCCACACGCGTATGCGCTTGTCATCAGCATTGAGACTGAATCGGGATTTATCGCTGAAGATCACAAGCCTCCAGTCGGTCACACTCCAGCTTGCCCGAGGTCGTCAAAAATGCAATCGACACTGCCTATGATGTGGGGTCAGTGTTTAAGCGTCATAATGGACCTCCTTATACCTGCGTCGGCCAGCCGTCTCCAAATGGTTTCCCTTGATACCACCGGATGTCTGGAAGGTGGTAAATGGCGTCGAACCGATTCTAGCGAGGTTTTTGGTGCGGACGTGGCCACTCTTATGATTGCACGATCCTCTCATGCATTTGTGTTCTTGGGACGCCCTGACCCTCCACGACGGTAGACTATTCCTTCCGTGATCCATTGTTGCCAACACCGAGCAACTATCATATCGCTCCGACCTAGGTGGCGGCCGATACGCCTGTTCGACCAACCTGCTTTTCTGAGACCTACTATATGCCCCCTCTCAAAGTCCAACAATTGTTCGGACTGTCGCCGGTTACGTCTCAGAGGCATCTCTAGTCACACTACCGCCCATTCAAGTCGACAGATTTGTTTGAATAACCCTATGGCACGAGCAATCATGCTTTAAAACTTTCCCAGCTGCGCATCTCATATGTGCATAGCGCGCTAACCCTTGTCTCATTGGAGTCGAAATTTTAATCATTTGCATATCTCTTACCACACTACATTCCTGCCAAGTTTCGTGATAGTAGCTCGATTTCTTCTGGGTGCATATATTTTTTTGTGACAGAGTGTATATATACACAGTCCAGTTATATTAATGTGACCACCACCTACTTTTGACGTCAACGTTAAATAACCAATCGCAGAAGGCACGTGTCATCAAATTTGGTGAATATATAAAGTGTGTTGTAGGCATTCGGAAAACATTTCAGTTCTTGCTGTCATGCAGAAACGGAGCGATTTATCCGACGTCCAAAAGAGCATGATCATTGGCTTTCGGGCCAAGGGTGGAAGCATTTACGAAACGGCTAATTTTGTAAACTGTTCGCGGGCAGCCGTGGTAAAAGTATACCGTGCATGGCAAAATGGCACTATCCAAAATCAGCGACGTGGCAAATGTGGTGCACCACGGGACATAGATGGCAGAGGTGAACGACAGCTGCGGCGATGCGTTCGGGCGAATAGACGTGCAACCGTTGAGCAACTGACCGTCCAGATGAACCAAGGGGCTACCAACAGTGTCTCCACAACGACGGTTCAGCGAACGTTGCGTATGGGCCTGCGCAGCAGACGCCTGGTTAATGCACCTATGCTGACTGCTGTTCATCGGCGACGAAGGCTGGAATTTGCCCGCCAGTACCGCAACTGGACTTCCACTGGAGACAGGTGGCTTTTTCCGATGAATCACGTTTTGTGCTCCATCGGACAGATGCACGTTGGCGTATACGGCGTGACACGTCTGAAAGCAAACACCCTACAACAATTTCCGGAAGGGTCCAAGCTGGAGGAGGGAGCATTATGGTCTGGGGAATATTTTCGTGGTATTCTCTGGGTTCACTCATCATTGTGGAAGGCACGATGGATCAACACAAGTATGCATCTATCCTTGCGGACCATGTTCCCCCCTACATGCGAATTGTTTTTCCTCTGGATGATGGCATCTACCAGCAGGACAATGCGACGTGTCATAAAGCTCGCAGAGTACGTGCGTGGTTCGAAGAGCACCAGGATGAGTTTACCGTACTCCCTTGGCCAGCAATTTCCCCGGACTTGAACCCAATCGAGAATCTGTGGGACCACCTTGATCGGGTTGTTCGCACCATGGATCCTCACCCGCGTAACCTAGCGCAGCTGGCCACGGCACTGGAGTCGGCATGGCTCAACATCCCAGTGAACACCTTCAAGAACCTAATTGACCCTCCTCCTGCACGTCTCGCAGTGGTCCGCTCTGCGAAAGGTGGTTATTCTAGATTTTGACAGGTGGTCACATTAATGTGACTGGACTGTGTATAATGAATCTATTGGTGAACTCTTGGGTGGTATTCAGAAAATAGAAAAACGGGTATTCGGCTTAATAGTCGGGCCTTGTGCAAAACCAAATTAAATAATTCAATCAAACGGAGTAATGCTTGTATTACTTTATGCTTATGATTGTCATCTAATAGTTGAATATATCATACGAAATGTAAAAGAGTAGAAGCTATTTGCATATTTACAAAGAGAAAATGGATAGAGACTACCTGAATGCATGTTTCAATTTCTAAGTACGTAGTACTGATGCTCACACCTGCAAATATGAAATTTAGTTTCTTTTTACCGCGTAACCCCCTGTGGTGCCACATGCCCAGGAGCCCAGGCGTCATCCAGAAGGAGCGCGGAAGTTAGATATACAGCGGGAAAGGCAAGATCAAAAGATGCGAATTAATGGAATATAATTAAATTGGTGTGGCGTTAATATTATAGGGTAATTAATGGTGGGGCTTTATTATTACTTACTTACACACACACACACACACATACATATATATACAGTTGGCTCTCTGTTTAACGACGCTCTACTTACGGACGATCTCTATTTAAAGACGATATTTTCCAGTCCCGGCCCCTCCGACGTTATGGGAAATGTTACATTTTCACAAATTCTGTTTAAGGACAATCTCTACTTAAGGACGATTTTTCATGGTCCCTTGAAAGTCGTTAAACAGAGAGCCAACTGTATATGTATGTATATAGAGAGAGGCTATATATTTTTTTTGTCTATTAATTTTTGTGGAAGTGGAATAAATGAAGCAGGATTAGCAAGAAAAAATAAACGTTTTATAAAAATGCAACAGAAAAAATTGTACGAAAATGTTACATGTATGTGATGATATATACATCTATCTATCTATCTATCTATCTATCTATATCTATATATATATATATATATATATATATATATATATATATATATATATATATATATATATAATTTATTTTAAAAGTTTTAAAAAATTTAAATGTGTTTGTTGTTCTCTTTTTTTGGGGGGTCTGTAATATTTCTTCTCTAACTTCTCTCTCTTCCTAAGTAATGTGTTCACATTAGATCAACTACTCCTTCTCTTTTAACGAATCTCTGTTAAAATATGTATTCTTAATTGTTTAAAGCACTATTATTCAAAATGTTCATCACAAGAACTGGAGTCAACTAAATACAGTGGTATCTCGGTACTTGTCGTTAATTGGTCCCAGAAGGCACGACGAGTACCGAGCGAATTTTTCCCACAAGGAGTAATGAAAATTGAATTAATTCGTTCCTGAAAACCAGAAATTTCATATTATACTGGGCAATTTATAAATTAATGGGGTTGTTTTTTCATACAAAATCTTTAAACTTGACAGACATAAAACAATAATTAGATAAAATGAAATCCATACTCACTCAACCTGTACTGAAAGGAATTGATGGCCTTATGGGATAGTAGCAAAGTAGAGGAAGAGAAAGGGGTTAATTGCTTGGAAAAGGAGTTAATGACTGGCTTTAAACATTTCACTGCTCTCAGCATTCGTTCTAGGCTTGTCTTTTAACAGTTCGGCATGCATTTGTTTTGCCTTCAAGCAAATTATTGCCTCGGATATGCTATCACCTGCCAGCTGTTTTTCTTTCATCAAAATGTACAATTTCTTCACTTTTTCTAATTTCTGTGAACTTTGCATGGTCACAGCCTTTACACTTCTAGCAACACTGGCTCATTTAATGGTTTCTTTATTTTTCACTATTGAAGAGATCGTGAGATCGTTGTTCTAGGCATTTTGCTTATGCAGTGAGATCAGACAAGCGGCTACCCAACCATGCTTAGTTATTATCTCTTTTTTTCTGTTCTATCGTGATTCTCATTATTTTTCTTTTATACTGAGAGATATCACCAGGGACGTGCTTAGGGTTTTAGCGGCCCTAGGCGAAACACATTTACTGGCAATCAAATTTCTCTACTTACTGACTAATAGATCTTGTAAGACAACCCCCCCCCCCCCCCCCCCCAAAAAAAAAGGCATCCACTACTGATTTTAATAATTATTACTTTTAATGCATTACGTTTCGATACTGAAAAACCTACATTCTAGCTACGTCAAAGAAAATTATACATGAAATTACAATTGGTCCACTAAAATATAAAATTAATCAATTTGTATGAATAATGAAACAATGGAAAAATTATTTACACGATTTAGAAAATGTAAATTGTTAAAAACAAATACTTACATGTATGAATTTGTTGGTTATGATGCAATTTTTCTTGCTTTCTGAGCAGCAAAATTGTCTATAATAAGTGAAAAGTCCAAAGATGATGAGAGATCATTTTCATTAGAAATAAGTGCCAAGGAGGGCAGGCGTGCGATCCGTATTCAAAGCATACTGATTGTGCCTGCTTTGTAATATATTCAACTCTTCGAGAAGTGGGAATTAAAATCCATTATACAGTAACCACCGCTTATAGTGATCACTGGTTATAAGAATCAACCGTTTATAAGAATCAATATCGCGAAAACAAAAACAAATGAATTATTTCCATGTTAAAATTTTCGCTTTAAAGAATCAATCCACCGGTTTTAAGAATCAGTTTACACTCTTCGCTTTCCTTTCATTTTTCCAAAAAAGCTACTTAAACCCTCAAAAGGCACGAAGTTCTTTCTTTTTTTTAAGAAAGATTGATAAGATGGGATGGAATATAGTCGTAAAATTCACCCCTTTCTTTATTAGACATAACATAAAAGTTTCCCCTTAAACGCTTTACCACAACACTGTCCTATTAGCTTGACCCGGGGGCAACTTTACCCGTCCGAGTAAATCTTCGTCTGAGACTATAAGTATTGAAAGAGGTATAAACAGCCTTCTGAAAACTTCAGTGCGTCAAACTACCGTAGAAAACTTTTTCTTGCTCCCTTCCTGGAGTTGAAATGTTAAAACTGTTAAGCAGGTATGTTGTAACTTGTAACAAATATTGTATTTTTTCTTCTCTTACTATAATCACGTGTATCTACTTATAGGTCTAAAAATTAAGTTTTATTTTAAAACTATAAAAATTAATTTTAATAAGAGATAGTTAATGTAAATTAAAGAGTATCTTATGGTAAATTATCTAATATATGTATATATAGGTGTGTCTGTTCCTGTCCAAAAACCTACATTTCGGTTATAAGAATCAACCGCTTATAAGAATCAAAAACAGTAATAACAAATGTGATTCTTATAAGCGGAAATCACTGTAATTGTAGCGAACTGAGGTTCGTAGTTTCAACCAGTAGATGAACTAAACACACCAGGTATACATCACTCGTTACTTAAACAAAAGGTAGTAATTAACCCTGGTAGTAATTAACTACCAGGTAGTAATTAACTTAAACCCTGAGGTAGTAATTACTTTAAAACCTGAACACAAAATGCAACTACACAACACTATCAATTAACGTACACATGCAATGCATTAACAAAAATGAACTAAATTAATTTTAAAATTCCGCTTGCGATGTTACTATTTTAAGGTTCATAAAAGATAATTCACTTTGCTTTTAACATATAACAAAAATACACAATGCAAAATAGTTAAACACAATGTAGTTACACTATTTCTTTTTGAGCACAGTTACATCACCTTAATTTCTGGGAACTAATTTAACACACTACTATTTCAATAACAATTCTACTTTACACAATATCACTAGTTCTTATTTTACTTCAAAATTTAAAAAAATCTTAACACCTTTTAAGTTCAGATCACGCTATTAATTACGGTTATTAAATTCAACAATTTAATTCTCCTAATTCTGAGCAAACGACCAAATATTATTCACTAAACTACTGTTGGATACCAGCACAAAAGAGAAACAGAATGGTACTCACAATTTGATGTGAAGACTGGCATCTAGTTGGCACTGCAGCAAGTTTATCAGATGGCACAAGAACGTCAAATGTTCTACTCTAATTCACAGGATACACACACCCGCGATAGCACTTTCACACAGTCACAGTTCTGAAACACGCGCGAATGTCACAAAGGAAATTAACACTGCAGCAGTTTAGCAGATTTCATAAGAACGTCAACCGCTCTACACTACTTCACAGGATACACATCCGCAATAGCACTTTCGCACAGTCACAGTTCTGAACACACGCGACTGTCACTAAGGAAAAAAAATGTTCCTACTCTCGCTTCTTTCGTCAAAATGCTGCCACCAATTTATGAATGAATATATACCTTCTGTAGCGAACTGAGGTTCGTAGTTTCAACCAGTAGATGAACTAAACACACCAGGTATACATCACTCGTTACTTAAACAAAACAAATGCAATTTATTGAGAAAATTGATGATGATGAGATATGTACACTGCACAGATGCAAGATGAACTTCGGTAATCTTAAGAATATCACACTCGATTTAATCGGCGTGGGGCGGAGTAAGAACAAAGAAGTCCGCTAGGCTAGCAGAACTGACTCTGCTTCAATGATGATGACACGGCACTCCGTCCTGATGGGAAAAGGGGCTCCCCAACAATATCAACGGTGGTGACCACTGCACGCACCCGGTAGCGATAAAAATATAAAAATAAGGAGAAGGGACTCCTCACTGGTAAAGACGGTAGCAAAGGCTACTTCCACGAAGACTGGTCTCCGAACAAAATTAGCGGAGTATGTTTACTCCTACAGGAACTTAATCGTCGCTGCAAACAGTCACAAGGGACTCTGTACCTCTAAGGGCGGCCACCCGGCTGCTCTCACACTGGATCCGCCACGGTCAGGAACAAAAGATGCAAGCCACGGGCAAGGAGTCCATTCTCTTTTATAGGAGAGCCTCCACCGGATATTGCATCACTCTCCGGAAAGTTCGAACGATCTAGAACAAGTGAGCAACGAAAATGGGTTTCCCGGGGCGATAATGAAATATTTTCCCCGGGTCCAAAGCCGCCTTTTTTAGTTTGTCCTCAAAGCCACTTCAAAGAGCCTCAAAGGGCCGCTTCGGTCAATGCGAAGGGGCACGAGTCCTTTTGTTTAGGAGCGCGACGCCTCCAGGATGCTGCTTAACAACTGATAGTTCATGAATGAAAAGCACCTGGAGTCTCCTGTCATTTATAATTGACGTCAACCGGTTGTCACCCGGTTTGTAACGACAGACTAAATCAAGAAAAATGACCGAGGCCTCCTAACGTTCTGTGTAACAAGTCTATCGGAGGAACAAAGGAAAATGCCGTCAGCATTTTGCCACCTCAGTGGTCGGGTTTCTTTGATGACTCTCAGGCCGAGATAGAAGAATTTCGTTTGTTAACGGAGAGGTTCAAATGCAATACTCTACATAATGATAGACAGAACAAGTAAAAGCCATTTTTTGTTTACCCCACTCCTTCAGCCATCAGACCCCTTTCTTTCCAACAGGTTGGAGCGCATTTACTTACTTGTCTTATACTCCCTGGAGAAATGTCTTTTCTATTGTTTGCTTTGAATAGACCAAACATTTGACCAAATGGTATTATTATTCGTTTACAAAGATACGTTCACGTTTTTCTCAGTTTGCAACTATTTCGTGAAAACGGACAAATTCCAACAAAACTGTTTATAATTCTTCAAATGACTAAATGACTGTATGTAGTGACAAGTGACTGACAGATAGTAGAAACTCATATTGAAAAAAGGGATTGATAATTAAGGTTTTACTATAACTGAATTGAAGATAAATTATGCTTTTCTAATTGAGAAATTTTTCGAACCAAAAGGATAGTTTGTCAATTAAGATTCTACTATTCTTTTCGAAAATTCGAAACATATATTGTTTTATAAGTTGAATTATAGAAACCGCGAAAAAGGAGGGATTTCTTAGAAAACCCGTAACATATAGAAAAGTGTTGCGATGAGGAGTAAAAATTAGCAGCCCTAAATTTTTAGCGGCCCTGGGCGATTACCTAATTCGTCCCCCCCCCCCCCCCCCTAAGCATGTCCCTGAATATCACTAAATATCTTCAAACTCATGATACTTCTAAGGAAAAAAATAAGCATAAAATTTTAAAAAAGCTCAAACAAGGATGTAAACTATGAAATATGTATTTTTTTCTCACAAACCGCAAACTACTATGAGAATAGCGAACCAGTGGATTGTCGTGAACGATGTCACCAGTTACACGAAGATTCGAATCCTTTATATTCCCGTTCATTTTGGTGAGCCGTTCGCTACCGAACAGCTCTGCATTGTTTTGATTTTTCCTTGTAGGAGACCTTTCCTGAAGGAACTCACGGACCCTTTCCTCTCTGGAGATCTTTCCATGATTAATTTTTATCAGTATGATGTAATCAACATCCCTGTTGTCTTTTGAATTGTTCACAAGTTGCGAGTTCCCCCGGTCTTAGCCTTTTAATCATTATATATCAAAATGGTCTTTTATTTTCCCCAAAAATTTTATTCTCTTAATCAGCTTATTCGGTCTAATGCCGTATTGCACACTGTAAAGCATAGGCATTACTCTCCTGTGAAATTTGAATTTGTGGAGAGGTTAGTTCAGATACAAACTTGCGGTCCGCTGTACAAGAAATGGAAAGAGGAAAACGTTTATTCTCAAGTGCCTGAGAGTAATTTGGTTTTCAATGTGCCTTATATTGATACTTCACTAGATTGTTCAGATTATTCTGACAGGAATCTGTCACGAACTGTATTAGCCTTACATGGTGCTCCTGGTTCTTGGAGAGACTTTATTAATTTATCCTCATTCCTTCACCAGCGTGGATATCGTGTAATTGCACCGTCTTTTCCTGGTAAGTGTTTTTTCTTGTATTTGATCAATTTTTAGGTGCATTACTTATGGTTGATTACAAATTTATTATAGCTCCTTATTATAAAAGTCAGTAAAGATTTATTGTGAATTTTTTCAGATCTCAAAGACAGAGGTATGTAAGTAATTGTGAGACATTATATTGTGACTCTTCTATACGAAGGAATTTTAACATCATGATATGTGCAGATGCAGCATAAAATTTCTACCTTTTGCTTATACACAGAAATTGATCCTTAAATATTTCAATTGGATTAAAAGTAAATTTCAAACTTCAAGCTTTTGAATTATCCAGTGTAAATCTCATATTATATGGCATAGAAAAAAACCTATGCTTTATAAAAGCAAGGAGTCTCTGGAGCTCAGATATTTAAAAGAAATTACTCAATGAGAGGAGATCAGGAAATGCAGTGACATGAGGTTACAATTAGCAACAATAACATTTCAAGAGAATTATTGAATTTAGAGTTTTCAGATGAAGTATTTATTAGAATATTATATATCTTTATATAATTTGACACAAGTATATGTATTTTCAGTACCACAAGATTAATTCCAAAATAAAAATGAGGTAAAATTCTCATACAAGTTTATAAAATCAAATCAATTGAAGTTGCTCTTGAATAAAAGTCTAATGAATGAAAATCTTCTATAATTATGAGGAATTAAATATAATAAAAAATCTCTAAGTATAATTTAAAGATCTTAAAAAGTATGGCTTGCTTAGAGCTTGTAACATAATGGCTTCTCTAGAGCATCAAGATAATCTGATGCATGAAGTGTTTTATCTTGGCAATTAAATACAGTACAACCTCCCAAATCCGGACTTCTCAAATCCGGAATGCTTTAATCATGAAGCTACAGAAGGAGGAGCAGCTCTGTTAAAAATGTGTCTCACATTTTGTCGCCACTACTAGATGGTGCGCGCGTGTAATAGCGGGCGGCTTAGACACGGACAACCATACACTTTAATATGGATTTTTCGTATTTTTCCTACCGAAAACAAGTTGTTTTATTTTAGTGCGTATTTAATATGAATTTATTTATTAAATTTAACAATTGTTTATTTTCCTTCAAAATCTTTATTTCAAGTGCATTTTGCTACAATTCATTAAAATTCTTAAAGGAAATGAGTAAATAAACTTTTTCAGAATAATTGTGTATTGGTTTCAGAATGAATGAGTTCAGAATTTTGTAATAATTTAATAATTAAGGAAATGAAATTACAGAAAAGAATTGTAAAGAAATTTTTTTATCAGTGTTCATAATCTCTTATGGAAAAAAAAAAATGTGAGAAATAATACTGATTAACCAAAACACACACACACATAGTAATATAAGAATATTTTTATTTGCAGATAAGTATGAATAATACATCATATATAACAGGCCTTTAAAAAGAAAAGCAACATTTTCTATCAATCACAAATAAATTCTTATCAGGACTAATAAAATAGGAAGTCAATTCAGAATTTAATCAGACAATACTTTAAAATATCTTCCTTTGGAAAAAAAAAATCAGTCAAAGCATCTCAGATTACACTTTTTAAAACTGGAGGTATAATCGTCAAGTTGGTAAATTACTGAATACAAATATTTTCAGCAAATAAAAAAGAATAAAAAAAACTTTGACAAGGAAAATCAGCTATATTTTTGAATTTTCACAAAGTACGCATTTTATTGCATAAGCAGATTTTGCATAAGCATTTATAGTAACAACATTGTTTATCATACAATGAAAACTTATTTACTTATCAACTAACTTAATAGTGATTAAATTCAATATTATGGTTCCAGCATTGTCAGGAATTACCTTCAAGTTGGTAAATTATCGATTACAAATATTTTCAACAAATTAAAAAGAAAAACCCCCAAATAGCATTCATAAGGACAAATCAGCTATATTTTCGCATTTTCACAAAGTATGGGTTTCATTGTACTCACAGTAAAAAGATAGGAAAATATTAATTTTTTTAAAAATTATACTCAACAGATTTTGCATAAGCATTTATAGTAACAACATTGTTTATCATACAATGAAAACTTATTTACTTATCAACTAACTTAATAGTGATAAAATTCAATATTAAGAAAAGTTAACTGGAAATATTTTATTTGTGCACAATTTTAAAAAAATGATGGCTTTAGTTCAGACGTGTAGCTCAATTTGCCATAACCACAAAATATATTAAATAGAAGAAAACTATTTCATAATTATAAAGAACTGAAATTTACAACATATACTATTAATACATTATTATAAAATAAAAATTAAATGTGTGATATACAATCTACTATAGATAAATTTGATCAAAAAATTATACATGACAGGTTTTGCAGATATTGATAACATTATTCATTGATATTGACAAGGGAATAACTTCAGACAAGAGAATAATTCAATTCAAAAGTAATATAAAATGAAAGCTTAAATTTAGTAATACAGAATTATAATTTTGATTGTTTTCTCAATCTTTTAACATTAGCGCAGAGTTGAGCATTTTTATTTTCTTGTTTGCATATAAAATGCAGGCACATAATCAGAAAAAAAGTTGATAACCTTTTGAATTAAGTTGCTCAGTGCAACCAATTACTGGCATAGGAGGACCAGTATAAATCTCTTTTATCACTTGAAAAATTAGTTTATCACTTAATTTATTAAAATTTAGAGTTTTGATTATTGCCATTTCGAGAATATTAATGACTTTTAAAAACAAATCTGAAGGGTATATTAAGGAGCCTTTACATTTTAAAAAAATTTATTTATTTTGATCAGTATTATTGTGTTGTAGTGATTAATTTTTGTATGCATTGGTCACATTTAGAAAATCTGCTGATCCTCCTAACAACATAACCAGCAACATAATTTATTACAAAATCTGATGACGATATTATTAAATAATCATGGTCATCAATCTTATTGACCATGGCAGGTATGACTTCATCTGTAAGTTCCTTGTCAATAATTTTATCGAGCCATTCAGCCCATTCTATCTTCTTATCTGAAGATTCATCAGGTTCTTTTAAATTAAGGAGGGCTGTTATATATTCTTCCCCTGCAACATTGGATCCTTTAGGGGGCTTCACCAAAGAGTATGTACTTAAAAGGCTGTATAATTGGAGAAACGTAGAGGAGTCGGGATGGTCGTTACTTCCAGAAGCATGACACATCATACTAAAGAATCTCTGAAAAAAATAAAAACTTTGTAACATGAGAACCAATAAATTATACAAGAATTGCATTGAATTTTGGAACAGATTTCTCAGACGCACCGGGCTTGGCGACAAGTTGGCGCCAAAACTTTTTGACGCTAACTTGGCGGAAAGATGGCGTCAACACATTTTGGCACCAACTTGACAAAAAGTTGGCGTCAAATGTTTTTGACGCCAACTTTTCCCTACTCCGCAGACATGTTAAATTGCGAAATGTAAACAAAAACATCAATGGCGACTAAGAAACAACAAATAAGTTGGAAAACAAACTTACCGCTGGCTTTACGAAACTCGTAAGCGCACACGGGATCTTCGCTTCGCTCAGATACCCTCGCTACACTCCGCTTCGCTACGTTCCGCGTCAGTCCAAAAACATTACAGAAAAGCCGCTGCCGCTGGCTTCGCTACGCACCGCTGGCTGTAGTACAGTACCAGAAAGCTTCCGGTGGCTGTAGCGGTCAGTGAAACACATGCGAAATGTAAACAAAAACATCAATGGTGACGAAGCAAGAAAAAATAAGTTGGAAAACAAACTTCCCGCTGGCTTTACGAAACTCGTAAGCGCACACGGGATCTTCGCTTCGCTCAGATACCCTCCAAAAACATTACAGAAAAGCCGCTGCCGCTGGCTGTAGCGGTCAGTAAAGCAAAGCTTACGCTGGCCATACGAATTCGTAGGCGTAAACGGCATACGAAACCTATTACATACCTCCATACAAAACCTATTACATACCTCTATACAAAACCTATTACATACCTGTTTTCAATAAAATCCAGCTTAAACAACAACCTCGTGCACTCAATGGCAACTTAGAAGCCATTGCACTCAATAAATGAACATAGCACCAAAAAACACACATATAACACCAAATAATGCACAAAATTTAAACTTAACTTTATAATCCACCATTATTTTAAAAACTCACACACCGCATTCAAAATTGTTCAACATAAGAAGAATCTTTTAATTCGTCAAAATAAATCACGTGTCAAATGCACGTGATACATCCGTCACGAAATAATCACATGATAAATACGTCACGAATTTACAGGTGCCACAACGTTGGCGCCTTAATCGCCTCAGCTTGACAACCAAAAAATTTCGCCAAAATCGCATGGTTACCACGCCATACACAAAATCGCCAAGCTTTCAACTCTGTGCGTCTGAGAAATCTGTACCAAAACGGCATTCTTTAGTTAGATACAACATAATCTCCAGTGTGCCTTTTAAGGTTACTTTTAGACCTGTTGCTGTTGAATTCGATAAGAATTTATAATCTCTCTGTTTAGTGAACTCCTCCCACTTTATTACATAATTTAGAAGATCTTCAATTGCCTAAAATGTTAAACATATACTGTCAGTTATAAATGTAAGAAATAGAAAAAATGCAAAATTACATTTTTAATTAAAATTAATTTTAGTCATTTTGCACAAAACAGATATTGAAAAGCAGTGTACTTCAATTTCTATTATTAGTAATATTTAATGATTAAAATCAATATGCATTAATTCATTATGTCATGTATTCTTAAAGTAAAGAAATTTTTTAAAAAGTACTTATGATTACAATAATCAACACAACAATTGGAAACAACTGTTCATTACTTTTATATCTAATAGTTAAGGTAGAAGTAATATACTTAGAACATTATTTTACACCATTTAACATTTTAAAATTTACCATTAACCATTTTTCAATTTCAACTTTTTTAAACAATAATATTCTGTACATACTTTTACAGATGAATCCTGACAAATAATGACTCGTCGCTCACAAGAATATTTAGAATTCCATTTTGAACATATCAGATACTCTTGAGTAGATGCTACTGTCCACCATGAATCTGGTTCTTGTATATTTTCTAAATGAATCAAAAATGTAGAATAATAATTTTGCTGTTGTTCAGCTTCTGTATGAGATTCAACATCTTTACTTATATTAGGTCTTTTGTTTTTTTCAAATGAAGAATGACGAGGAGCTGGAGCTTTTCTCTTGCATGATCTAACAGACTGATATTTTGGTAAATTTGGGAATAATGTTGGTATAGAACCTGCTTTTAAAAGTGGTAACCCTCTCTCAAGAGTAAGGGCCTGTTCACATAGGAGTCCGTTGCGTTACGTTAAGGAAAAGATGACGTTGAGACAAAAATAAACCAATCATAGGCCTCCAAACGATTAGCAATGAAATTTTTAACGCCTATGATTGGTTTATTTTCGTCTCAATGTCATCTTTCCCTTAACGCTACGCAACGGACTCCTATGTGAACAGGCCCTAAATATTGTTCCATCAGTGAGTGTAGTCGCATATGACCTTTCTATACACTCTTTCAAAATGCAACTCACAGAGCCAAAAGTTCCCTATCCTGGAATGAGTAGAATTGAAATGGACAACAAACAAAATCAATTTATATTTATAAAATGAAAATTGTATGCTAGGAATAAAATCCACTCTCTGATAACTTGTTACATTCCACAAACATATCAAATGAATTACAATCGCTAATGAAGGTAAATTTGTAATTAAAAATTTGAAAACCATCAAAAACTAATGCTTCATTATATACGTATGTATCATCGTACATCAATACGTACATCTTTTATTGATTGAGCAATTTCCTTTAGAGCAATAGTATCAGTAATTATTTACATCTGTTTACATACAATAGAGCTTTGTGAACACCTGATGATTTTTTCTGATGGGATATAGGGATGATTGAAAAATAAAACACGCTTATTTCCAGCAGAACTTAAGATGTCTTAACTTTGCGTTCGCTTAAAACACAGCTGCTGTACTTTTCTCTCATTATTATACAACTTATATTAACACAAAACAATAATAATCTTCTTACCTTAGGAGCAGCAAATATACTAGGATTTCTCTGTCCAGTTTCTTTATTTCTTTTTAAGCCTGAACGATAGCCAGTAGAACAACCCGGAGCAAAACACGTGTTTGGTATATTTGTGCACAGAATAAATTTTAAAATTTGTAAAACAACTTTCACCACCACGCCGTATAACTCAATGAAAAATCGTCACGTCACTTACATGTCGCGCCATCTACCGGTGAGCGACAATAATCGGTCCATTTTTCGAAAAATTCCCCATTGAAGCTTACACTCCTTCTGTAGCTTCATGGCTTTAATAAATGGCCAATTTTACTTTTCTATTTCACCGATAGATGTCGCTACCAAAATGATCGGTAAAAAATTGCGCTTCCTCTCAAGGAAGTGACAGTAGCTATTTTGAGGGCTTTCAAGTGTCTGGGAAAGAAGCTGAAATAGCAGAATTAGTGGAATGTGCGAATAAAGGCAACATTAAAGTGGGTAAATTGATCATACAGGAAGTTTTAGACATCGACGAAAATGTGCCTATCGTTTGTTCTCTTACACCGCATTTACACAATCGCGATAGCGGCGAATCGAATCGCGGGGGGCGAATGTCGTCGGGAGTCAAAGGGGAAAATGGCGACGGGAAGTCTTTTTCACAGCAAGAGGCGGGAAATTGAGAACGGTCACTCGCGTCGATGCAGGTTCGTGACTAATGTCTCGCGAATGTCTTGTGCCGTATTTACACATTCACGATCGAGGCACCCGTAAGACATTCGCGAGACATTAGTCACGTTCTTGCATGGACGCGAGTGATCGTTATGACATTCCCGCCTCTTGCTGTGCACAAGATTTCCCGTCGCCATTCTCACCTTTGACCCCCGGCGCCATTCGCCCCTTTGACTCGTGCCAGAAAACCGCTCCCGAAGCGAGCGCCACGATAGGCGAGGAGAAACGGCGAGAACACCGTTTACACATTCGTCCCCCTCAATTCAACTCGCCGCTATCGCGACTGTGTAAATGCGGTGTTACGGGTGGCGCGATCGCTAATGTGTAAATGCGGCATGAGCGGTTCTGAAATTATTGATAGTGTGGTAAATAACACAGGTTATGATGACAGCGATCGTGAAATTGATTCAGAATGCCCCGAAAACAAAAGAATGTCAACGGAAGACCTGATAAAATCATTAGATTAAACAATATTAGGCTTAGAACACCGGAATTTTATCTCGGAATATGAAATGTCACTATATAGGATTCGAGTAAAAATTTCTAATAAGCTGAAACTAAAGCAACAGATATTGACTGAAATGTTTAAATTATAATGTAATTATATGTTCTGTATTTAGGTTTATTTAATAATTAAACCATTTTACTTTTTTTTAGTGTGTTTATTTTTTTCTCCTAAAACTTTGTAGTGTTATTTAAAAACCTTACAAATCCGGAAAATTCCCAAATCCGGAATTGCCGTGTCCTGAACGATTCCGGATTTGGGAGGTTGTACTGTACTTCAAAAACTGACAATTTTTAATTTCCTCAGAGTAATCAAAGGTATGGTAGTTTATATTGACATAAGCATAGTCAGTGTTCAAAATCTATATGAGAAAGCCTCATACATATGAAATTTCAGGAATTTTCAATTTATTGCTGGACATTTTTTTTTCCAATTTAGTATATCACTTTATTATTGTATTTTAATGGAACTATTGAATGCAGTATATCATAAGCTTTGAAAATAAAGTTACTTAAATACTGGTTCTGCATTTACTTCTAGTAAACGTCTGTTGTAAAAACAAATGTTTGTATTCTAAACACTAAAATAAAACCCATAGTCATTGGGAAATGGTATTGTGTCTGTCAAGTATCCAATATTCAAATTAATTCTATATAACAAAACTTATTGTTTTTACAGTCCTAAATAACTTTTCCCTCATATAAGTTATGCACCTCTATAACTTAAACTTTGATGAAAGGATCAAAGAGCATAATATCTCTCCTCAACATCATGTCTTATTCATATCATTGTTTTTTGGCATTCTCTTCATTTGTGAAAAACTATTATTAAAGATGAAGCACACAAGTAAAATTAGATAAAAGATTTCTAATGAGCAGTTTAAAAACTGACTAATAATGGCAATCACTTCCACACATTCATGTATTAATTTCAGAAAAACAAGGTCAAATATCCCATTAGTTTTATGTTTATGTTGCCATCTTTTATGTTGTAATAAAAGATAAAAATAAATTAAGCAAGTTTTGTAACTTATATATTTTTAGTGGCCCAAGAGAATTCCTCTTCTCCCAATACAGTCCTGGAGAGATAAAAGGTGGCACACCCTTGTATTAGACCATTCTATATTTAAATTGATAAGAAGTAAATGGAATACCAGAGTAAATTAAATAGACTAATCTACTCTGATAAAGATTCTCCTTTTCAGATATCCGATGTCTGCAACAGTCTCCATTCCAGATGCCTGCAACTACTTATGTTTTCTTATTATCAAAAGAAAGATACTTATAAATCTACTCAGTAATCTCAATTTAAAATTTATAACTGTTTTAGCAAACTTTTTTCATACTTTTTAATCACATGCATTCATCCCAGAATAATTTACTTGAACACAATAACTTCAAATGGGGCGTCCATTAATTACGTGAGGCTTTTAGGGGGGGGGGGGAGTCGAGCCGAATCTCACCCAGTCTCACGTGGGGGAGAGGGAGGGTTTCGGCAAATATCACGTAATTTTTTTCCGCAAGAAACAGTGTAAAATTGTGAGAAAACTGGGTTATATTAAGTAAAACATGTTTCTACACTAAAATATGGCTAAATCCTACACAATAGTTCCAGTAGTCACTCTTGAGACCACACATGAGTCCCCAAGGACTGAATTAGAATGAATATTCTTTTGTGAATTTTAGTAGTTCCTATTTAAGTATTTTATTGTTCGATTTTCTGTGATTCTAGACTATGTCCCTAGTAGTCTTAAATACTAGTCTTAACTACTCTTAACTAAAAATAATTTAGCAAATTATGTATTTTTAAATAAATCCAACGCAATCAAGCACAATTACACTAAAAATACGCATTTTGAAAAATCTGACGTGAGATTAGGGGGGGAGGGGGTTGAAAAATCACCTCACGTAATTAATGGATGCCCCCAAATATAAATGTTTGTCCCTCTCTTAATATCTGGGCATAAACTATGGTAATTATTACATCATATGGAATAATATCATTGGTCCCAGAGCTGCATAGTGGTTAGCATATAGGGATTCAGTACTGAGGGTTCAGTTCTAGTACCAACAAGCACCACTGAATGCTCTTGTGTCTTCACTGGGTATGGGCACTTGAAATCTATAGACTGAAAAGTGTCCCTCTGAGGGGTTTGCAGAGATGAGAGAAGGGAGCACCCCAGATATCGTTCCTGAGAGTCTAAATTAGGGTGGCAGCATATTCATCAGGATATGCTATCATTAGGATGTAGCAACATTTTCTAGTACATAACACCCTTTCAGGGAATCGACCCTGGAAGGCTTCAGTTTCTTTGTCAGGCGCTTGTGTCTATACTGAATATGGGCATTTGAAATCTGTAGACTGAAAAGTCCCTCTAAGGGGTTTGTAGGGTTGGGAGAAGGGAGCATCACAGATGTCGTCCCCGATAGTCTAAATTATGGTGGCAGCATATTCACCAGAATATCCTATCACTTGGATATAGCAACATTTTCCAGCATATATTTCCCTTTCAGGGAATCAACCCTGGATGGCCTTAGTTGCTATGTTAGGCCCTGTCTGGTGTATTGGATATGAAATAACGTCAAAGATTTGCTTGGTCAATAAGTTTATTACTTAGTTTTAGACTATTTTTAAGCACAATTGAATTACTTAATTATATAGAGTATAAAATGGAAAAATATAGCTGTAAAGTATAAAAATTCAATTTTTAGATTTGAAATATGCTGGAAAAATGTATCTATCCATTATAAATATGTATAGAGAATGAAAGATCTATGTTTGAATTTTAAGTAAATGCATTCATTTCTTGCCTTATAGGAATGAAGTTCAGAATGTTTTAACCCTAAGGGTAATATTCAATCGTTTTTTAAAAATAGTTTACTCAGATTTTAAGTTGCTCAGTTTAATTTGTCTTATTTTGAAAAAAATCTATTTAATAAAGATTAAATTATTCATTTTCTAAACTCATATTTAAGACCAAAAGAAAGATCACTTAGTATTAATAGAACTAAGACTAAGATGTAATTGGTATACTTTTTTCATTTGTTTTGTTGCATAACTTATTTGTAGCTGGGAATCAGCTCGAATAGTTTCTTCTGTTTAATACTAACTTTTGCTGCTTTCCTATTATTTGAATCTCAGTTTGATTTTATTACTTTTGCTTATAGATTTTCATGTCTTTCGACCAGGAATCTTCAGGCATACTGTCTTAGAGAAAGCACAGTACATTAAGGATTTTTTGAAAGCTATATCTGTTTCACAGTAAGTTATCAAAAAAATGTACCAGATTATGCCAGTTCAAATTAATTTTTGTTTTGTATTTTTGACATGGTTTAATTTTCATGTATATTTTTACTCTAGTTTATTTCTCGATGGCACACTGCTTCTCCTGCCTCTTGTCAAATCTTTTCTGTCTAAGAAAAAACAGACTCACAAACATTGTCAAAATAAATAAACCCTCTCTTTGCTAAAAAAGTTACAGTAATATTGAACTCCCTCTTCCCACACAAGTATATATCTAATAATTTTAGTAACTTTAATCAGTAACAATTGATATTTTAAAAGGAAGTTATGAGAATGGAGAACTTTCAAATTAACAGATAAGCATAATTTCTAATTAAATAATTAAATAACATAAATTATTTAATTTAGTCATATATTCCATATAAGATGATCTCATTTTTCTACCTACCCCCAACTTGATAGCATTCCCATAAACTTACCACATTACGTAGTCAGTTAGTTCTCTGGTATAGAACCCTCCTCTGATGCAAGCATCCTTTTGGGCCTGTAGTCTTAATTTTGTGTTTCAATAGCTTGATGAAACAAGTCTTTCAGAAATGAATAATTAATTCTCTTTAGGTATTCTGAAAGTTCATGGTCTTCACATTTAACATTAAGACTGAGCATTAAGCCTAAAACTGTTAAAAATGGAGATAGCGTAAGACGGATTTGGATCCTAAAGCCAAGTAGAATTAGTATTCTACTCTATTCTGCTTTATGAAGTATTTCCTTTTAAGTGCATTGAATTGTAACTGAAAAATCTAGAAATAACAACCTTAATGTCAAGAATAATATTTGTAAGGAACTATTTTGAAATATCTTTAATATTCTTCAAATCTTTAGTCATATATTCCATATAAGTAGATGTTTGAAGTTCTAATCTTTAAGTATTCTAATTTTTTCTTATTAGGGTTGATCTTCTGGTATGCCATAGTGCCTCAGTTTATCCTGGTTTGAATCTGTGCTTGAGTAATGATCATCCTAAAATAAAGTCGTTGGCTTTATTAAATCCGGGCACATTTAATATCAAAGGAATGCGGTATGTATCAAAAGCAGTAAAATCTTTAAACATTAACTATTCAAGACAAGTCTTATTAGTTCACCATTGGAGTAACATAGCTCTCATTAGGTATTTCATTAGTATCTTAAAGAGTTAATTGTTTGGAGCCAAAAGTAGCTTCAAAACACCAATGTGTTGTATTATGAAGTATAAAATAACCTTGTTGCTACACTTGTTGTTTTCACGTAGCTTAAGGCTATACTTAATAACTTCAAACAACCTGTTGAGGGCTTTGTTACTTCAGAAGTGAGCTTTCAAGGTTTTTCTCATTTTTTTTTTCACCAGTTTTCTTACATTAATTTCAGCATACATTAATTACAGTATTTATATGAACTTTTAAACTCTTTGTTTTTAAAAAATATTTTTATGTAGTTATTAATAAATTTTTGCATCTACAAAATTTTAAATCTACAAAAATAGTAAATATCAGAAAAAGTTATTTTATATTTCATAAATATGTAGGTCAATCAAATTTAAATGAGACTTTTGTTATAGCAGCTTGCCATTTTAAAACGCCTTGTTGTGGAAACAGTAAAAAGTAATCTACAGTGTCTAGAATTGTTAGGCTTTTGTCAGATATTCAGATGTCTGTTAGTTTAGTAATGATAACAATGAGTCAGGGAAAGGTACCTTGTGCAGAAGAGTAACACTTTATTGTAATTTTTCTAACAAATGAAAATGTTGAACCCATTGAAATTTTGCATAGATTACTAGTACAGTTCAGTGGTGGTACACTATTAAAGTTGGAAATATGCAAAAGACACAAAATGATTTCATGATGGCCGAGAAGTCAAAAATTTGTGTCATCCTCGTTGACCAAGAACCAGTATTATGGTTGAGAAAATCCAACAAATTCATAACCATAATCACAATGAATAACAGTTCTATTTGGGGAAAAATCAAAATAAGCTATGAAACTTGTAAACCATGTTAAACAACAAGTTGAAATTTCAAAAAATTACTGCAAGATAGGTGGTTTAAAAAGTTAAAGCAGCCTATCAATCCAACATGTAGGACATTCCAATTCCCAATGTGTTGCTCCTCCAGGACAATGCTAGGCCTCACACCGCTGCTATAACACAATGGAAATTACTGAAACTATAATGGGGTACATTTCAACATCCCCCTTACATTCGAGATTTAACATCCTCCGTATATTATTTGTTTGGACCCCTTAGATAAGCATTAGGAGTAAAACGATTATCAGCTGTTGAAGAGGTAGTAGAATTTTTGTGCAGTTTGCTTCTTACGCATCGTAATTCTTTTATAACTAAGGAATCTAAAAACTCCTTTTGCATTGGTGGAAGTGTGTTAATATTAATGGAAGATATGTGGGAAAATGACTTGGTATGCTTTCTTTATTTTAATTAAACAATTAATTATGGGTAAAGTCTCATTTATATTTGATCCACACTAGAATATTTTTCATTTTATATTAAGAAAGATGTACAATTTATTCATATAAATTGCAGGAGATATTTTACGCACCTAAATTTCTTATAACAAAATTGAGGGAAAAAAGACCTTTGTTACGATTGTACATGTCTATATGTTTGAGCTAATAAACTAAGGAAATTATTCCTTAGTTTGGCAAGTTTAAATGGCAAGTTGGACATTTTTACTTCAATACTGTAGTTTTTTAATAGTTACCTATCTCTCTCTCTAGATTTGAATTTTGTAAGCCATTAAAAATTGCATATGTTTCTTTTTTATTTGATATATCTCATATAATCAGAGTCTTTTTGTATGTTCAAATAAAGGATTCTCATTTTAACTATCTTTTTTTAAGGTTTTAATTGACATGTTAATTCATTTAGTAACTAAAAAATGCAGTTAGAATTTCTTGAAATATAGTTCTTTGTGATGTACCTAATAGTAGATTTAAAAAAAATTTTTTTTTTTGGAGGGGGTAGCTTCTTATTTTAGGTTTTAAGCTTCAAGAAAAGTATTGAGTCACCCAATGCGTAAACCAGTTATATCCATAAAAATCAAAAACTGAGATTTTAGTTGCTTTGGATACTTCTATTCATCTGCTACATGTTCAAGGTGAGAAACAGTTCAAAAATAAGCTCAATCCCTTTGAAATAATTGAAGAATAATGATGAAAGATGCAAGACCAGTTTTATCCCAAATGACAGTTCAAAAATAAGTTACATCCTACAAATAATAACGGCTGCCTTCTAAATGCAATAGCAAAACCACTTTAATCCCTCACCAACCTATTAGATGTACTTTAGTTTCTATAGTGGAGTGTTTAATATAGTAATATTAGTTTTAGCTTAATGTAAATACTACAGAAAGTTAATAACATTGTGTTGTCTAAAATAATCATCAACATATTATGTTTTGTAATTACAAAATAGGACTTGGAAATGATTATTGAAACTCCAGTTAGAAGGTTCAAAATGGCAGACAGTCCATTTCCAAAAACAGTCATATCCAACCAACAGGTGCAAAACAAGTTATGTGAATTTTATTTATTTAAATACAATTGTCTATACTTTCCCTACATTATACAGATTATTACTAGGCAACAACATGAATTTGATACATATTTGGACATCAAAACCACACAATGATTTATTATTGCAACATACCTAACAATTTTTGTTAAATAACTCAAAATCGTTTGAGATGGATACAGCTGGTTTTGGTATTGTGCTATTCTGTTTATCCCATTTTTAGTACCTTATCACTTTTTATGTACTATCGGGAAACACCTTAGAAAATACATATTTTTCTTCTAAAACTAAAGTTTATATTATACATTTTTAATAATTTATCATTAGGCATTTTCTTACAGAAAAATAATAGAACTTTTTTTCCATATGTTAAACATACAAAAAAGGGTTAAAATGTTTTTCTGATTATTAATGGGTATCAGAAATATAAAATAAATACCTCATTGCACTGTCTAAAAAATAAATAGAATTATTATTTACTTTTAAAATCCAAATGCAAAGATTATAAAAGTAACCTGAAAACAATACATGTCTAACAACCTCCTTAAGTATTTCTGAATGAATGACTTATCAATACATGTGATTTTTGATCTTAGTTTTTGATTTCGGGTTTAAGTAGAGAAAAAAACATCAAAAATCAAAAGAAGACTTGATAAAACATACTTAATGCCTGGTCTTTTCCAAGTAATTTTCTAATGTAAAAACTCATTTTATAAAATTTCAGCGTTATGTTAAAATTGCATTACATATGTTATCTATTAGACATTATTTTGGCAGAAGGTGTTTATGACAAAGACCCCAGAGCTCATATATTTTGGCTTTAGGAACTCAGAGTATGACTATTTGGTGTCAAGTAATTTAATTATTTGATACCAAATTATTAGTCGTATTTTATTGAAAAACTATTAAAGTTACACCCTTGTTCTTTAACCTTCCCAATGAAGAAACAAAAGCTATTTTAAATTAAATATAGTCTAAATCTCTACTAATTAAACAAACAAAAAAATGTTTTACAGATAAGTTTTTTTTTTTTTTCCCCTAGTTTAGAGAACTTTTAGAGTAAAAAAAAGGATGATCAAGATTCTTGTTTAATCGGGATGTTTGATGTTTATTAATAAAAATATGCATTTTTAATGTTTTTATCAAGGCTATTTTTGTTCCCTATTCTGAGGTACAGTATTTTTTGAACGATACGACACACATAAAATTTATGGGATGATTTTTAGAGAAGGATGTTTTGTGAGGTATATAAAGACAATTTCAATTTCTTACTTAATAAAAGGTAAAAAATATATGTCATGTATAATAAATAATCTATATAAAATATTTATAATTTACATAAAATTTATATAATATATCTAATAAAATATTCATTTTATTTTAAGGTTACCTTTGTACCTTAAAAATATGAAGTCCTTATTATAAGACACACGTTGACCTTATTATAAGACACATGTATATAAAGTCCTTATTATAAGACACACACCCCAGTTTTAATTCGATTTTTATAGGTGCATCATATAGTCCGAAAAATACAGTAGTTTAAATCATATTTTAAATGTCTTATTTCCTTTTGATTTGAGCATTTTGATGTAACTAAAAAAAAGGCCTCACATTTAAAGTTGTAACCATACTTAAATTTGACCTGTGTTTAGTTAATGTTGTATTTGTGTGCTGCACAATTTAAATTCTGTACATATTATTTGTAAGGAAATACTAGAATTTTGCTGTTCAGGATTACCTAATATGATATCAAAACCAACTTTTTTTAGATGCAAATTTTCAAGGATTAAAGATGTTTCCTTGAAGTATAGAGTAATTGAAAATCCAGCCATGATATATTTTGGTACTTACATATTATAGCTGAAACTTTGCCACTTGGCGAGAAAATGCCAATTATGTGTCTTTGTTGTTAGTATCACTCCCAGGATTCATTGCTTTTTGCTGTCAAGGCTTTACATTATATACTTTGTTTTTATCTTTTATATATATTTTTTTCATTTATAATAAGAACTAGCTGAATACCCATGCTTCGCGATGAAATACTTTAATACCATCAATTATGTAATTTGGTAAATTTAAATTAATTTTAGTACTAAAGTGTTGTCAGTAGTAAAGTGTTCACCCTATAATTTAACGACAGTAATCTGACATTAAATAATAGTTTTTATATATTATTTTTTACTTTAGGGGATTTAAGCCTCTATTTTAACACCCTTAAAGGTTGAATTTATTTAAAAAAATCTTCTTGATTGAGAACCTGTGGAATTAGAACATTGGTGAGCAACTTTCATTAAAGAAAAAATCATGCGACCCCCAATGAACAATTTTTGGTAGTAGCAAATTGTTTTTTAAATTATTAAAATGTTATCAAAAAATAGAAAAAAGAAATGAGTAAATTTTTACAAACTATTTTAAAAATCAATGAGCTGTAGATTGTAGGTATATATTTATTTTGTCTAATAACAATAAAAAAAAGTCGTGCTTACTTTCTACAATTGTTTTTTTCCAAATCTCATGTAACCAAAACTTCATATTGAAATATTGAAATGTATTTGTATCTCATTTAAATAAAAGAGCATGATTTCAAAATTATAAGATTTATTTTAAAACGTTGAAATTTATAAACTGTATTTATTTATATTAAATTTAAAATAGAAAAAAATTAAGCCTGGGTGAGCCTGGACCTTGAATAATATTTGTTCAATATTTATTGAAGTATTTTCAAGTGCTACTCTTGCATCATCTTCTGGGTTAAGTCTTGATCGTGTTATGATTTTTAAAGCAACTAATTTTGAAATGTCTTTCTCATACAGATAGGTAAAAGTGAATGCAAACAATTAATGCATAGCATTGCAAGACTTTGACACCTTATATAATATAACAAGATCATATCATATATTTATATATAACAATAATGCATCATATAAGAAAAATAAATAAAAATATAAATGTGTTATAGACTATTTAAAGCATAATTTCTAATTAAATAATTAAATGACCTAAATTTACTTCAAACTATCCATGACCCCTTGGTGGATCTTGACCCACAGTTTGCGCACCATTGCATTAGAGGAACCACAAGGCAAAATTTCAACTTCCTAAGCCTTCTGTTTACAGTGATAAGTCAGTCAGTGTTTTTGGAGGGATTTAAACTCCTTTAAGTTTTGAATTTTTAAAAGATTATTATTTAGTGAGCACTTAGAGCCTAGTAGGAACCACCATGCAAAATTTCAACTTCCTAGGACTTATGGTTCCAGAGATACAGTGAGGAGTATATATATATGTAACCAACAGGCTTGACAATGTAGTTGAACAACATTTGCTCTAAATTTGGTGTTGGGTTTCTCTTCCAATTTATATATTTTTTTAATTTTATTGTGTGTAGTGTTTATCCTCAAAGATATTGTAATATCTCATCAGAAACACACCTCTAAAATATAAAGAAGCAAAATTTTAGCCGGAGATACCGTGATCAATCAGGCAGTATTTTATTTTGGGGATCAAGTCACCCCTTTAAAGATTGAATTTTTTAAAAATATTTCTTAGTGAGCACCTAGGGCCTAAGAGCAACACCATACAAAATTTTAGCTTCTTAGAAAGTATGGTACCAGAGGTAGGGTTTTTTTTTTTTGAGGGGGTTTAAACCCCCTTAAAATCTATCTTTTAAAATAATTCTTAGTGAGCACCTAGTGCTTAAGAGGAACCACCATACAAATTTTCAGCCTCCTATGCTTTATGGTTCTAGAAATTTTTTTTAGGGGGATTAAGCTCCTTTTAACCCCTTAAATTTCTCTGTGCGTATCTAGGGTATAAGAGGAACCACCATAGAAAATTTCAGCTTCCTAGGACTTATGGTTCCAGAAATATAATCTTAATTTTTTTTTTTGGGGGGGGGGGGTAGTAGGAGTGTTCCCCCCCCCTTAAATTTGTATGTTTTAAAAAGATGTCTAAGTGTGCACCTAGGGCCTAAGAGAAACTACCATACAAAATTTGAGCTTCCTAGGTCCATAGTTCTATAGATACAATGCGTGTTTTGGAGGGAGGAGTAAGCCCCTATTAACCTCCTTAAAATTCGAGTTTCTTAGAAAGATTCCTTAATTTGCACCAAGGGTAAAATAGCAACCACTATGCAAAATTAAAGCATTCTAAGACTTTGGTTCTAATGATATAAATTTCTTTTAACATATTCATTTTGAATATTTTTTGTGTATTTCTGTTTTGTCATTAGTACACAATTTTTAATTAGATTTAAAATTATTTATAATCGAAATCTTGTTCTTCATCTGCCGATTTTTTTTAATTATCTCATGCAGTTTCCACATACGTTCCTCATGCATTTTCCACATGTATTTTATTAACATGCTGTTGCTGAAAATGTTTGCAGCTTGAGGTTAGAAAATAGGTTGCCATGGTTAAATTAGGCATTGGCAAACTAATTTTGCACCAAATGCAAACAGCTGCCAAGTTTCAGCTATAATACGTAAGTACCTATATTATATAAATACTGTATCTCCTATCTTAAATAATATGTTGAAAAATATATTTTCACCTATTTCTCATTTTCTACATCAAATTTCTTAGTGCTACAAAGCGATTTACTCTCTTAAAAGCATTTGTAAAGACTTGTGAAAATCCTGTTTTGCTGAAAATTATGGAGGCATGTGGTCCATTTATTTTGAAGGATATTCTCAAGGTTCCTACCAAATTTGAAAGTATACTAGATCCTTTGCTATCTGCTACAGCTATGGTGAATGGACAAGTATCTGAGGTAATCAATCATTAGGTATCAATTAAGCCATTTCTTTACATCTGTTCTATTTTTTAAAAGCCATTATTTCTTTTTTCAAATTTTTACCGAGCTGGTACTGAAATTTTTTTAAAAAAATTTTTCAGTGTATTGAACAGACTTCAGATTAAAAATTTTTTTGAGCTAAGATGAATTTCTACGATCAAAATTTTACTCTTAAATCAATATATATTGACAAATTGATGCTGCTGTGATTTCTATAATTTATAAACTATAAATTTTAAATTTACTTTAGAATCAAAAAGATAATTTAAGTAAGGTATTTATATTTTACACTGCTAAAACATATTTAAATTTATGTAGCTTGTTTACTCTTTTATAACAACCTCTAATAATTATGGATAGTTTCAAATATTAGAAAATTAAATCATCCCCCCCCCCCCAAGAGTGTACTAATTTTTGGCAGATATTCATAAAATTATCATAGCACAATGATAAGATCTCTCCCAGCATCTGCCAAACAAGGTCTTAAAAATAATAATAATAATAATAATAAGGTTTAGAACCTTGTTTATAGAGATTACTAGAAAACAATTTTCTCTATGATGTATTTATTCGACATTCAATTAATTGAGTACATGTTCAAAATTAAAATAAAAAGACATTATTCAATTTTATTTTTTTTTATAGTGTGCATTCAGTACAAGTGAATTCTTCAAAATGAAGCATCTTCATAAGGAATCCTATTAAAACACTCAACTTCAAATGTGAAGAGCATGCTTAAAACAGTAGAAAATTTTGTGTTTATTTATCTAATATACAGAAGATGATTGAGAAAAATTTGTCCTAACACTAACACAAATTTATGATGAAACACAGACATTTTAGCTATGCTGTTTTAGTCAAGAAATATTCCCTTTATTATCAAAAGTTTTGCACACTTTAACCCCTGATAGCATTCATATGAAATAATCCAGTATACATAGGATAGACAGGATATATCCAGTATATCCCGGACAGGATATATATAGGATAAGAATCCAGTATACATAGGATAGGAGAGACAGTCTTTTCCTTTGGAAGCTGTTCTTGCTTTAAGAAACCAGAATAACAGCCCTTACATGACCAATTTTCTAAACTATTGATTTTACTGAGTGGCTTCTTGTTTTTATTGTTAGTATGCAAGCACATCTTTTCAAATGAAATAGAAAATTTAAGGGGCTTCTCTAGTTGCAGAACTGGTTGTTTTGATTCTTCCCTAGCCAGCCAGATCACCAGATTTGTCCTCTTTACAGCTTATTTGGAATGTGATTGGATGTTGCCTAGATGTCCATCCCATAATGGGAATGAATTAGCTCACCAATTGAACACCATATGGCTAGAAATTTCATTATGGAAAATAAAACTATGAACAAAAACTAAATGCTATATATACAAGGTACAATCAAAGAGTTCCAGAACTAATTTTTTATTTTATAAAATTCAACACTTACATATAATTAAAGGTCAAAATTTTCAAAATACTAGCATTGGTTATTTACACATTTATTGAAGTGGTTGTATAATTGTGAAAAGCAGTTTCCAATCCATTTTATGAGATGTCCTTCATGGAAATTGGTGCATTAGACTTGACCTCTTCTGCACTTGAATAGCGGTTCTCGTTCAAGACATTTTTAAGTTTTGAAAAAAGAAGAAAAAATCACATGGAGGGTGTCTCAAGACAGTTACAGAATGTTTACCTAGATATACAGACACAATTGCAGATCAATGTGCTTGGCATTATCATGGAGTAGTTTCCAGTTTTTTCTTTCCAGAAGTCCAGTCTCTTCCTCATGATGGCCTCCCTGAGACAACTTAATATGACTTTGTACATTACTTTATTTTCAGTACATCCTTCAGTTATAAACTCAAAATGAATGATACCTCTGTGATCAAAAAATAATTCCAGTCTGACCTTACCTTTGGATTTGTCTGTCCGAATTTTCCTATTTTCCATCATCCGAACATCGCATCATCTTCCAGCAAAGCATGACCATCTTTGAATCACTTAAACCATTCAAAAATAATTCCTCCTGATAACACTTTGTGACAATAAGCTTTATTTATCATTTCTACAGTCTCTGATGCATTCTTTTCTAGTAAAAAATAGAATTTTCTGCCTGACATCTGTTCAAATTGTGACACTTTCAAAACCCACCATTTTAATTTTACTTGCTTGTATAAATCAATTGATTTCGGGTTATGGGAATGTGCAACGGAAACACCAACTAGTGGTAAATATTAATTCTATTATCAGGCTTCAGAATTTATGTTGATTTTAAAGTTAATGTCATGTTTTATTATTTTTAATTAATTAGTCCTGGAACTTTTTGATCCTACCCTGTACACGGATAAACTTTCATTGAGTGTTAGGTGTGGTTCAATGGCTGCAATTATTGATATAAAAAATGTTTGGAAAATTTCTTTTTGAATATTTTCCAAGTACACAGTTCCAAGAGTTGCCCTACTGCAACTTGGGCTCTGTATTCTGGTCCCAGTCAAAGCATGGATGTTCTGTGTTGTCTTTTTTTAGATGCAATATTGATTTCTCTGTTTGGAGGTCCCATGGTAAAATACCAATATAAAACACTATATGTATGGGTGAGTGTTCTCAGGGTAAGTGACTGTCACATATGAAACAAACGCTAAGAATGTTGTGCAGCTTTAGCGGGGTGAAAAGATTACGATTTCTGTTGTTCATAATTTGAATCAGAAAAATTGACCAGTTTGCAGTTTGTTAGGAATGTCATAAGGATTTCATAATCAAGTAACTGGTTTGGTGAAAGATGGATATGAGCTGGAGTCTGAATGTAGGGTTAGATTAGATTTAATGTAATAAGAACACTATCAACAAGAATGATATTTATACCTTTTGGAGCATTTAGCTAAGATTTAAACACTTCAAATACTTGCCTTAATCCCATTATAATTACTGGTTGGAATATAAAGATCTTTTTGGTTTACTGAGTTTGTATAATGATAGGAAAATAAATGTACAATTTCCAGATCAGGTGGTAAAGTAAGCTGACAGTATAAATTCAGAATTTAGAGTACTTTCAAGAATTATTATGAATAATATTTGATGAATCCATCTTCAATAGAAATATTTAGTTATTTCTTTAGCATAATCTCAGAGGTGTCCATAATAGGAGGCAAATCTGTTAGTGAATGAAAAATTGCTTTTTTTCTGCATTTACTTTTAAAGATAACTGAAGTTTTCATTTTAAGTTAAAATTGAATGAAATTTCTGTCATGTATCAAAATATATTTTATGATTTGTATATATGTTTATATATGTTGATTTATATATTGGGTGGTCTCATATTAAAATTACAATAGAAATGAATTAATGTCCTCAGGATAAGTACCTGCCACATTAGAAATAAAGTATAAAGAATGCAGATATATATATATATATATATATATAATTTTTTTATTTTTAGATCATAGACAAATAACAGTATAAATGTGGTGAAAAAATGGGTACATATTTAAAAATATGAACTTTCTCTCCCCTGTTAGTCAAAGGAGAAGTTCCAAGAAATAGTATCACAAAAGCTGCCTGTGTTGTATATCTTCAGTGAAAATGATCCACTTATAAGTACAAAGCCTTCTTATGAACTTGCAGAAATACTAGGAGCACATTCTTCAGAGATTTTCAAGTATAGCAATAATGGTGTTCTGATACAACAAGGTAAAGCTATTTTCTAATTCATTGACAGAAAATTAACATACCCATAAATAGCTTCATTTATTAAAAAAATTTATATTTTCCATTAGCAGGTTGTTGTATATCTATTACTAAATTATTACTAAACATCATATATAAACTAAAGGATTACATTTTACATTTTTTAGAATGTTTACACACATTGATTAGATGTACAGGTCTTCAGTTAATGTATGTTGATTACAAAGAGTAAACAGAAAATTTAAAATTTATTTTAATTGAAAAATACTCTTGTTACAAAATACAAACATTTACATTTTAGAAAATTAATATTGAGTCACAATTTTCAACAATTAATTTTTTCATTTTTATCCCCATAGGTAAAGCTACTCAAACACTGAAAATCATGGCATTTCAGGAAGGATCCCATTATGTCTTTTTGAAGTATCCTGAAATAATAAATAAGGAAATTGCTCATTTTCTAGACTTACAAGGAAAATTCTCATAACAAAAAGCTAAGTTAGAACCTTGAAAAGAATATTTATATACATGTAACAAAAAAATTCTTAGCATTTAATATAATTACTCTTTAAGTAATATCAAAAAGTATCATAATCAATCATCATATAAAAAAAAGAAGGCAGCAGCTGCATTAAATAATGATTCATTTATTAAACCCTATGTTGAAACTATTATACACATTCTGATATTTTCTATAAATATCAAGATAACAGAATCCTATTTATTTTTTACTTCCATTAAAATTTAGATAGAAAAAGATGTAGTCAACAGAAATAAGAAAGTGTGAGTCTATTTTTATAGATGAATCTAATGAAAATCTTACAGATGATTTGTGTATATTTGTATGATTTGTGTACATTTGTATGATTTGTGTACATTTGTATAGTAATATATTAAAGAAATATAAGTATAATACTCATAATATATTGAACGTCATCTTTTTTCTCCGAATTTCAAGAAGATCAGCTGTATGAAAACTTAAATTATTAATTTAGTTTATTAGAAACCTGGCTTTAACCACCCTGCACTGGTCACATATTAAAAATTGTAGACATGGTAGCATGGCATCTGATAGATGCCACTCAATCTTATTTAGATTTTAGTTATTCTAATTGTAAAAATAAATATTTATTAAAATAGTAAGTTTCAAGGCATGAAGGATGTAAAAGAAAACCAATACGTAATTTTATATGCACTTTTTATAATTAAATGAATTTCTATGAGCAATTTTTACAAATTTGATGAGCATGCTCTAAGCAAATATATTTTCTGCATTTTAACAAGTGTATCGGGTGTACCTTTGTCTTTTTAGCCAACTGCTACTTGGTCGCTCTGAATCTAATACTGTAGGATTAGGTAAGAGGCTTTTCAGATTTTGTCATAGTTAATTGGCAATGACGCACATTGAGCCCTGATATGAAGATGTTCTTCTGCTAGTTGCTACCCCATAGATTTCAAAAAGGTTTTTCTCAACAACTTCTTTTGAGGGTTGTTTGGAGAATAAATTATTTGTGAATTTATTCCAGCCATGTTCATCAGGACAAAAAATTACTATCGGCCAGCTGTTCTTCTTCCATGCAATTTTATAAGTACTGGAGAGATAATCTACTAAATCAACTCCTGATTTTGTAGCATTATAGAAGGTGATAATTTCAGGTTTTTTTTCTCACTAGCAGATAAGTCTATGCTCGTGTCCTAGTACATTGTAGAAATTGAGAGCATTTTTGTTCTTTTTAGGAACGTAGAACACTATGGTGCAATTTTTAAAATCCAACTAGGCTTCAGTAAAGCCCTGCCCCCCCCCCTTTTTTTTTACTTCCTAGAAATCATTTGGAATTTCTCTTTTTTTTTTTTTTTTTTTTCCGAATAGTCCCTATGATCGTGATATTATCTTTTATAAGGCCATTAGCAAGCTCTTTACTTGTGAACCAATGTTGGCATCTTTGAGACGCCGGACGACTATTGCAGGGTTAAACTCAAATATATGAAAACTCATCCATGCCAAATGAGATCTATCAGTTACTGAATGTCATAAACTTGTCATTTTATTCTTTTGATTTTGTACTAAGTTATTTTGTAAACACTCAGCTGTGTATTGCTTTTGTTTAAAATAATTTTATCTGTTCTATAGCTGTAATGATTAAATCAATCTAATATTTTTAAGAGGTTGTTTTAAAGTTTATTGTTTCTTTAATTTTCTAGAGAGTTGTGTGTTTGTGAGTAGTTTATAAATTTATGTACACTGCTGGCCATTAAAATTGCAACACCAGGAAGGAAAGCAAATAACAAAACTTTACTTATTATACATATACAGCATAGTAGGAAGAAAACGTGATTAAATTTGTAGGTAATTTTGGGGTATACAGGGTCCGATATTAGTACACACAGCTGCCGCCTCTGGCAGCTAAAACGGCTCTAACCCGGTTAGGCATCCAGTCGAACTGGGCTTGGATGACAGATACGGGCAAGTCATTCCATGCTGCTTTAAATCTATGCCACACTTCATCAATCGTAGTGGCTGGAGAGCGGTGGCGACACAGTCTCTCAGCAACCTATCACCAGATGTTTTCAATGGGTCAGAGATCTGGAGAACGTGCTGGCCAGGGCAACAATAGAACACCCTCTGTGTTGAGGTAGGCCAGGATATGACGGGCAACAATGCGGCCTTGCGTTATCTTGTTGATAGATGACGTCTCCGTGGCCTCAAAGATAGGGCACAGTATTGTGACTCTTTCAAGATTAAATTAAATTAAAGCAGTTTACAGAAAACGACTTTCCAGCAAAGGAGACGACCTAAAATTGACCCCCAAAACAACCTCTCCACAATCATAAATACAACTTGCTGCCATAGAATTAAACTGAGGGCAAATGAAAAATAACACTTAAATTCAAATGACCAAAAGAAAAGGCTTGACAATTATATTTTTAAACTTAACAACAATTTATTCAGACCTTACATGATTTAACGTTACAATAATTTTTTTTTGTTTTACCCTTAAGACTATCCTCATCATAAATTAAATCTGCACTTATCCATTTACTTATATATATATATAATAATCACAATGGTTACACACACATATTACATAAGAACGGATGGCTGGTGACCTGTAGGTTTTTAACACTTTATATGAGCTCAATATAATTATAATAGAATTAAATTTAATATTACCTCAGTCGACTGTAGGCTAAAAAAAATTGAGAGGGAAATGTAAGGAAAGGAAGAAAAGAAAACAAAAAATAGAAATTGCAGGCTCCATAGCTGCTTCAATGACCAGGGAATACTTCAATTTTCCGGGATCGGACGGAGAGACGCTGAAGGGGTAAAACGGCCAAACGCTCCGAAGTCACGACAGTACTCCCTCCGTTTTTCTACACCACCCCCTCCGAAGAAAAAACCCGCGAAGGGGAAAACTTTTTTTTTACACCTCTCGCCTGCGCGTAGGAATGAAAGACGTAAAATAGTTCTTATCGGCTCCTTGCGTTACGGGCATACAACCACCTTAACTCTGGAATGCCCTGGCCCTTCTTGGATGTTAGAGGCTGAATTATTTTTTTCATGCATTGGTACTTGGCTGTTTTTCCTTTATTAATAAGCTGCGGAGGAACTCGCCTTCTTCAGGTGTTGTATCCCACCGCGGAAGAAAAAAACTCCTCCTCGAGCCGGCCTGAGTGCAGAATCACTTAACATTCCTTTGGGCTGTGTTTTTGGTACGAAGCTTGATGGACACTCCGAGATCCCACGGGGTCCTGCGAAAGCGTAAGACAAAAAATGGCAAGGAAGGAGGTATAGAGTTACCGTGGCATAGATTTTGAGAAGAAAAAGGTAACTCTAAGGAAAACCGAGTTTAGGGAAAGAAAAGGGGTTTTACCAAATATCTAATTTTATATTATTAAATTAAATTTTACAAAACAACCTTATACAGCCATCCAATAGAATAATCCAGCCACCTTACATTATATCTATAAATATACACATATCATAACAGAGAAAGACGTGATATTATAAATAAAACATACAGTCTTACATTAACCATAACAACAGTCACCGGCCTGAGATCTGAGAAATGTAACGCTGGCTGTTCAGATTTCCGACGACGCGAACAGGTGTTCGTGTCGTGTACCCAATGGCTGCCCATACCATCACACCAGGTGCAGGGCCCGTGTGACGATATCGAATGCAAACAGGCCACGTGCGTTCTCCTCGGTACCTCCAGACACGGATACGTCCATCATGATGCTGCACGCAGAACCAGGACTCGTCTGAAAAGACGACGTGGTGCCATTCTTGTATCCAGTTTTGTCGCTGGGCGCACCACTGTCGCCGCACGTCTCTATGCTGCAGTGTCAAGGGAAGCCGCAATAGTGGTCGCCGTGCAGATAGTCAGTGCTGCTCCAGACGTCGTCACACTGTCCGTGCGGATAATTGTCCGGCTGCAAAAAAGCCCATTTCCTGACTCAAGGTCCGTGATGTGACTGTATGATCCTGCAAGGCCGACCTGACGACATGTCTGTCCTCTCGGGCAGTAGTAGCGGGAGGCCTTTGAGATCCTGCATGGCGTTCAGTATGACCCTACTGAACCCATCGATTCCATATTCGCATGACAGTCGTTGGATTCCGACCAGTGCGAGTAGCAATTACACGGAACGATAAACGGCATTCTCGATAGGCCACGATCCCGCTGCTATCGAATTCTGATACGTGCTGGTAGCTGTTTCTCTTTCTTATACGAGGCATAACACGATCTTCTCACAAACAACCAACATTCAAATGCGATTTCCGAATGAGAAACCCGGTTCGTAACTTTCCTTTTATACAGAGTTTGTGATTCCGTTTCTCCCTCTTGCGTTGTTCGATTGCGCTTAAATGCTAATCATTTGCATATCCCAGCATCTTTTTCCTTTCATGCGAATTTGACGTTTGTATCATCCCTCCTTCATGTTAATTTTAATGGCCAGCAGTGTATATATACACGTGATCAACATCCAAGTAAACCAAGAATGGTTGGTTTCACCTTTCTTTTTATTACCATGTTTTTATTAACTCGCTTTCCTGTTTGTTTGTGTGTGTTTTTGTCCGGTACAAATCTTGCAATCGATTTTTAACTAACTTCCCGACTAGCTAGACATTTGAAACTTTTAGAATAGCTCAGAACACGATGACGATGCATTATTTTAATTCCTTTAGCAGATCTTTGAGCCATCTTTGAGCAGAATTGAATTCTTTTTCAGTTAATTTTGTTTTGTAGACTGGTGCAGCCATCTAGCAGCCGGGACAGGAACGAAAAGTTAAACGCAAGTTAACTTCCAATTAACTTCATTTTCTTTCAAGTTGATGGGATAATTCACCAAAAAATTTTTAAAAAGTATTTATTAATACATAGAATTGTCAAAATTATATGATTCAACAGAAAATTTATAAACATGGTACAGTGGACGCTCGTTAATTCAAACTCGGTTAATTCGAACTTTCGGTTAATTCGAACTAATCCAAAGGTCCCAAAAAACTTGTCTTGGAGTTAATGTTAAAAATATCTCATTAATTCGAACTAAATTTTTATCACTTCGGTTAATTCGAACTAAAAATTTGACAAAAAAAATTCATTTTCCTCGTTTAATGGAGAAAATACACACTGTATTTATTATTTTGTGTGTCAAAATTTCTTTTCTGTGTAAAGAGGCACATGCCTGCATTCCTAGACTATTGCATGTCCGCTAAACGTTAGTAACTATTGTCCTTCTTATTAGTGTTAAACGGAAAAAGCAATTTTCCTTTATTTGTATCGATTTTCTTAGAATTTCAGAAAAACTAGTCTTTACTACAGATTCTAGGGAGCTGCGTCAGTTATAACTGCAGTACAGGCAAGTTAATGTGGTCTAGTTTTTCTTCCTCATTGTGTGGTGTGAACGTGTAAAAATTCAGGATGTCTACACGTGGAAAGTACAAAACTCTAACTTTGGAGACAAAGGTAGAAATTTTAAAGAAAGTAGAGAATGGCGAATGTAAAACAAAGTTGGCAGCTGACTATGGAATTAAAAAAAATGCCTTGTCAACTAATTTGAAAATCAAGGAGTCAATTTTAGATTCATGGGAAAAATCAAAATTTGCTAGAGGAAGGAAACTTATGGGAAATGCGTCCCAAGAAGTTCTGGAAAAAGCTCTACTGCTATGGTTCCAGGATGTTAGATCTCGAAATTTTCCGATAAATGGACCCCTAGTGCTGACGAAGGCTGATGAATTGGCAAGTCGAATGAGTATTAAAGATTTTAAATGCAGTGATGGATGGCTGTCTCGATTTAAGTCAAGACACAATATTTCTTATCAAACTGTATGTGGCCAAAGCTCTGATGTAAACGAAGACGTATGTACTAATTTCGGTAGGAAACTGCCAGGGCTTTTCTCTACTTACCTGCCGAAAGATATTTTTAATGCGGCCATAATGGACAAAGCCATAATGGACTCTATTAAAACTCTGAAAGCATTTATTCAGATGGAAACTTCCTCTGAAAATGAATTGAAATGTTTACTTCAAATCGAGAAGCTGGCTGAATAATGTAGGCATCATAAACAGAACCAAACATCCATTTTACAGTTTTTCCCCCAAAGTGTAATTCATATTTTTAATAAAAGTTTACTTTATACTGCATATCTTCTGCTTCATTTTATGATTAAGTCTGTATTGCTTTTTAATATGTGTTGCCGCATGTGCGTCACTGAAGAGAACTGAAAATATTCACGCATGCGCAATCCCCGAGCCGACTGAGCCGAACATCAGTTGACTACTAGACGCTGTAAGGATAACAGCAAAAACCTGAAGTGGGTAATTAATGTTTATCTCGACACCCACAATTGATTCAACACAATAATATTCAGCTGTTTTGTATGATGTACATAGTATGTGTGACGTCCTTTTAAATAAAAATCAGAAAAGACAGCTGTGGTCCGTCGAACTTTATTTTATGCGTGTTGTGATGATAATTAATAGTTTTGGAAGTGATTAAAGTTAATATTAATATCGGGTATTTAGATAAATAAATTAGTAAAGTAAGTAAATTTTAGTAACGATTGTGCTTTGTTTTAATCAATTTTTTAAGCCTCTGCTAAATATATGTAAGGGTTATACTTGTGGTGATCAGATATTAATTGATTTGATTAATGTCATCGCATTTGGAGAAGGTGCGCAAGTTTCTCTAAATGTTTTGACATTGAGAAGAATTAAGTTTGAAATAGATCATCACAGGTTGTACCTTATTGTTAATATTGATAAATTAATAAGCCTTATTTTGAAATAATTGTGAGGTGTCTGGTACGCTGGTATATTGTTTTTATTAGTTTTTTTGGTGGCTGTATGTATTCAACATAGTTAATTATTAATTTTAGAGTGTTTTATTTTTGTTTTTTCAATTAATAGTAAATTTTCTATTATGAACCCAAACCCTTGTGTAAGCTGGGCTGGTAGGCAATGTAACGAGATCTCCTCCATTTTCACAGTATTTTCACAGCACATACCCAGGACTACACCGGATAAAGGGATTAACAGAAGTATCCATTTCAAGAAACAACCCCTTTTTTGCAGCTGGCCAAGAGATAAGCGAAACCACCGTTTTGATGAGGGGTAGGCGCATGGATACGCCTGAGATCGCCAAACGCCGAGTTAGTTCCAGAGTTTAAAATAGAAGAAAATAAATCCTGAATTGATGCAAAATCAAAGTTGAAAATAAAATACTATACTACCTATCAAATTATAATTCAAGCCCCTCAAATTCTGTTGGTCCGAATTTCCCTGTTAAAATCAAGGAGCGAGGACGCACTCATTTTCACCCACGAGTAGCCATACAAAGGGGTGAGAAGGTCGTCCAATGGAGATTTGGAGACAGAGAGGGGGAGGCGAGCAAGAGGCTGGGAGCTGACCCGCAACCCACGATGGAGAGAGATGTCTTGATTTTTGGCGGCCCGCGCGCTATAGAAATGGCGCTAGTCTGGGGTTCCACTCATAATTTTATAAAATAATAGTTTTTTTTTGTGCTGCAGCATTTTAATTGGTAATATGATTTTAATTTCCTTTTTGTTTACTGAATTTTTCTATAGTTTTTTCTTTTGTTTTTTCCCATCACTTTTTTCATTTAGAAGTTTTTTTTTTTATTCGCCAGCCACTTCACTTATTTGCATTGTTTTATTGATAATTATTTGTATTATGGAGAGTAGAACTCATTTAAACGAAATTGTATTTATTCAATTGAATTTGGTTGTCGGAATAATGTTGAGAGGATCTGGAGTTAATGAGTTTATTTGTTGTAATGTCAGGGAAATTCTTAAATAAATTGTTATGTTAGTTTGTAAAGTGGTGTCATGTCGGTCCTTGCCTTTTTAGTAAATTTTCTGATTTTCAGCTTTAGGTTTTATTTTTATTTCAGCAGAATTGAAGCTTTTTCTTTTAGGTGAGATAATTTTATTTTCTAGGTGCTCTCCAAGGTTAAGTAATTTTATTAGATTTAATTTCATTTTCTTTTGGCTCATTAATCACCACAGTGATGCAGACAGTAATGAACCTAGGGTAAATTTTAATTATTATATGTTTATGGGTTATTGCTACACACAACGCAACTTTACCATCTATCTTAAAATGTACTAACCACTAACTGCCAAATGGCAAATATTGTTGTATTTAAATTTAACTAAAACCCATTATACAAACCGTCGTTGCCACAAATGGCGCCTGTGACCTATCCACGCTGTGCCATTTTTTTTTCTTCAAATGGTACCAGTTGTGAAGACTGTTTGCAAATGAGCCATTTTTTTTTCCATTATCCTTTCTTTCGGTGAGACGGCATGACATATTAAATTTTGGTATAGTGGAGGCTTAATCTTATTTTGGCACAGATTTTTTGGTTCATATTATTTTTATGTGTTTATGGTTATTATTATTCCTGATATTTTAAACGATGTAGAACAGTTGAAATTGTTCTTACATTCCTATATTTTGTGCAATTATTTTGAATATTGATTTTTTTTTTACATTTTGAATTATTGAACGATATAAATGTTTTATTTTGGTGTTTTACTTAAGAGTATTGTTCTGTTAGTTCGTTTAAGGATACATTTTTCATTTGAATTTTTACATTCCTATATATTTTGAGGTTATTCTGAATATTGAATATTTTTTTAACATCTTTAAACATTGATAGATATTTTTATTGGTATTTTGTTGTTTTAACGTTTTCGATTACTATGCTAGTGATTTTAAGTATAATATTTGATTTGAGGTGCTAAATTGTGTATGTTTTACAATGTCTCCCATAGTATATTTGCATACTAAGTATTGATAAATTTTTAATTGCAATTCTACATGTCAGATAATTTTTTTTTGGTTATTTTGGGCTTCATATCACGAGTTTTTTTTTGTCTTGCCAGGTGCTAAGTTTTTTCTGCTTTCCTCTTGCCATTTAGAGCTGGTCTCATGGTAAAACGGGAAGTAGTTTTAGTTGGGTTCTTGGACAGATTGAAAATTACATTAAATTTTTTTCATATAATAGTTAATGATATTGTTTTTCACACGAAATTAGTTACAATTGGGTTTAAGATTCAAACTTCAATGTCACAGGCTGGGAAATTTGAATGCTGCGGTCATTTCAGTACCTAATAAATTCAGTTTCTCATGTCGGGTATATGTTTGGATTTAATACCAGTTGGGTTTGTTTACAAATTTAATTAAAATGGGGGTTAATATTCAACTTCAATGTCACAGGCTGGGAAATTTTGAATGTTGTGGTCTTTCAGTACCTAATAAGTTCAGTTTCTCATGTCAGGGATTTGTTGGATTCAATACCAGTTTAGTTTTTGCAGAGCTTTAGCTTAATTTAATATTGTTTAATTTCTTTTGTAAGGCATACTAAGGTGTCCGATAATTTTGTTTATGTGGAGGGTTAATGTTAAATATTTTTGGTGCTCTTGTCTATAAGGTTTCATGTGCATATTCTGTTTTGAACGGATCAGCATGACCTTTGGGGATCGACTGTGTTTCGATTCGACCGGTTTTTGTTTATTTAAGTAGGGCATACAGTTTTTGAATAAGTTTGGTTATGTTATTTTAGTAGGTATGTTTGCGTTGGTCTGTTCAGTTCGGTTTATGCAATTAAACGTTAGACAGGGCTTCTTGTGTTAATCATTATTTTTACTAAGCATATTAGAATTTCATTGCCGCGAGGGACGAAGGGTCTCTCTTCGCAGGCTGGAATTACTTTTGGTTTGGTAGGAGTAAATGGTGGAGTACTTAAATATTGGTTTCAAAATTTTATCATTTACTTAGTTTTGTAATGTGTACTAAGGTGTACAGGAGGTTAATGAACATTAGACATGGCCTCAGATTTTAATCATTAATTTTTACTAAGCTTATTAGAATTTCATTGCCGCGAGGGACGAAGAGTCTATCTTCGCAGGCTGGAATTGAATTTGGATTAGTAGGAGTAAATAGTGGTGTAGTTAACGATAGGTCTCAAATTTCTATCAATTACCTGGTTTTGTAATGTATACTAGGGTGTACGGGAGGTTAAAATTTTTTTGTTATATGTACGGTTAAAGTTGTAATTTTTGTACACCTGTCTCACATGTTTCATATACATTTTTTTGAGGTTGAACAGTAAACATGTTAATTTTGTTTGAACAGTGATAATGAATTTCGTAAGAGAGAATTTTGTATTGAGTTTTGTTCGAAGAGGTTTTGTTTATTTGTGTTAAGCATACTTTTTTTTAAAATTTGTTTCGGATTGTATGCTATGGTCGCACTGTCAATTTCAAATTATAGAAGTAAACTGTGGACAGGATGTAATGTTTTTGAACTGATTGTTTTAACCGAGGATGATTATTTTACTATGCAGTTTTTTTAGTGTATATGGTTTAATTGTAAATTGAGCATACAGTTGTGGTAATGAATTGTTTTAGATATATGTTAGGTGTTCAATGTTTCATTTTTGCTTGTTTTATATACAATTGTGGTAATGAAATTTTTTTCGGGTATTATGCTAGATATTCCATGGTTTATATTTTTGGTTAATAAGTAATCTCTCATGTATATGTGTGTTGTTATGTGACCCGGGTCGAATGGGAACAATATATCACATTGTGTAATGTAATTTTATACTTTAGTCAATTCTTTTAATTCGTGAAATTTTTCCACGGTGATCTGTGTTTTTTTTTATTAAAAAAAAAATTTGTGCCAAATTTTTTTTTCTCGCGGAAAAGGAGGTATTTGTTGTGATGATAATTAATAGTTTTGGAAGTGATTAAAGTTAATATTAATATCGGGTATTTAGATAAATAAATTAGTAAAGTAAGTAAATTTTAGTAACGATTGTGCTTTGTTTTAATCAATTTTTTAAGCCTCTGCTAAATATATGTAAGGGTTATACTTGTGGTGATCAGATATTAATTGATTTGATTAATGTCATCGCATTTGGAGAAGGTGCGCAAGTTTCTCTAAATGTTTTGACATTGAGAAGAATTAAGTTTGAAATAGATCATCACAGGTTGTACCTTATTGTTAATATTGATAAATTAATAAGCCTTATTTTGAAATAATTGTGAGGTGTCTGGTACGCTGGTATATTGTTTTTATTAGTTTTTTTGGTGGCTGTATGTATTCAACATAGTTAATTATTAATTTTAGAGTGTTTTATTTTTGTTTTTTCAATTAATAGTAAATTTTCTATTATGAACCCAAACCCTTGTGTAAGCTGGGCTGGTAGGCAATGTAACGAGATCTCCTCCATTTTCACAGTATTTTCACAGCACATACCCAGGACTACACCGGATAAAGGGATTAACAGAAGTATCCATTTCAAGAAACAACCCCTTTTTTGCAGCTGGCCAAGAGATAAGCGAAACCACCGTTTTGATGAGGGGTAGGCGCATGGATACGCCTGAGATCGCCAAACGCCGAGTTAGTTCCAGAGTTTAAAATAGAAGAAAATAAATCCTGAATTGATGCAAAATCAAAGTTGAAAATAAAATACTATACTACCTATCAAATTATAATTCAAGCCCCTCAAATTCTGTTGGTCCGAATTTCCCTGTTAAAATCAAGGAGCGAGGACGCACTCATTTTCACCCACGAGTAGCCATACAAAGGGGTGAGAAGGTCGTCCAATGGAGATTTGGAGACAGAGAGGGGGAGGCGAGCAAGAGGCTGGGAGCTGACCCGCAACCCACGATGGAGAGAGATGTCTTGATTTTTGGCGGCCCGCGCGCTATAGAAATGGCGCTAGTCTGGGGTTCCACTCATAATTTTATAAAATAATAGTTTTTTTTTGTGCTGCAGCATTTTAATTGGTAATATGATTTTAATTTCCTTTTTGTTTACTGAATTTTTCTATAGTTTTTTCTTTTGTTTTTTCCCATCACTTTTTCATTTAGAAGTTTTTTTTTTTATTCGCCAGCCACTTCACTTATTTGCATTGTTTTATTGATAATTATTTGTATTATGGAGAGTAGAACTCATTTAAACGAAATTGTATTTATTCAATTGAATTTGGTTGTCGGAATAATGTTGAGAGGATCTGGAGTTAATGAGTTTATTTGTTGTAATGTCAGGGAAATTCTTAAATAAATTGTTATGTTAGTTTGTAAAGTGGTGTCATGTCGGTCCTTGCCTTTTTAGTAAATTTTCTGATTTTCAGCTTTAGGTTTTATTTTTATTTCAGCAGAATTGAAGCTTTTTCTTTTAGGTGAGATAATTTTATTTTCTAGGTGCTCTCCAAGGTTAAGTAATTTTATTAGATTTAATTTCATTTTCTTTTGGCTCATTAATCACCACAGTGATGCAGACAGTAATGAACCTAGGGTAAATTTTAATTATTATATGTTTATGGGTTATTGCTACACACAACGCAACTTTACCATCTATCTTAAAATGTACTAACCACTAACTGCCAAATGGCAAATATTGTTGTATTTAAATTTAACTGAAACCCACTTTAATTAGTACGAGTTATTCCTACCTTCATTAATTAATTTATTAATTAGCAATATAAATTAATAAACTTTAAAATAAACCCCCCTAACACAATCTTTTAACGCCACAATGCGTTCTTAAATTTATAGAAGAGCGCCACTTGGTCCGTCGAGCCGGAGCCTGAAATCAGCAAAATGGATACCATAGAAAAACTTTTAAAAGCGAAAACTTCCTTAAAAGGAAGTATTACAAGAATCGAAAACTTTGTGGATAAAGTGTCAACAGACACAAATAAAACGGAACTTGATGTAAAACTGAAAAAAATAGACCAGCTGCAGCAAAAAGTTGATGAACTGAAAGAATACTGCTTCTGCATAGAAAAAATCCCGGCAGCTGAATTAATCGAATTTCAGGATGATATAGAGCAGTGTGAAGTACGCCTCGAGAATTTAGAGGTAAGGATTAAGCTTTTGATTAATTCTAATAAAAAATGTGTGTATGTGACTGAAGTTGACGAAAACCAAACTGAAACTTTACTAGTTAAAACTAAAATTCCACCAGTAGTGCTTCCCACATTTACGGGAAAATATGAACATTTTAGTGCATTCAAAAATCAATTTGATGATTTGATAACGTCGAACGATCAACTTAGTCAGTCACAGAAATTATATTATTTAAATTCTTGTCTTGTAGAGGAAGTAAAGGAATTTGCATCTACTTTCGATTCATTTTCTTCCTTATACGAAGCCCTGGAATCGCGATATCACAATGAACGCTTGGTTATTGATATTCATATACAATGTATTTTGAACTTTAAGAAAATAGAACGTGAGAATGCAGAAGAAATTCGTGCGATGATTGATTGCATTAAAAAGAATTTACGGGCATTGAAGATGTTAAAATATGAACAAAATAATTTATTTAACATTTTTTTGCTAAATATTATGCTTAAAAAATTGGATAAAGAATCTAGAAAAAACTTTGAATTGACACAAAAAACTAAAGAGGTCCCTACATTTGATCAATTCATGGTCTTTTTAGAACAACGGGAAGCAGTATTGTTAGCTGTAGAGAGGAATTTTATTCCCGATGGAAAAACGATGAAAAAATCCTTTAATTTCGTTTCTAAATCCAAAACTTTATTGACAAACCAAGACAATGATAATAAAATCTGTATAATTTGTTCTGAAAAGAACCCTCATCCTATTTACAGATGTGCAAAATTTCTACAATATTCCCTTGGTAAAAGATACGAACTTGTTAGGCTTCATAAGCTTTGTGAACTGTGCTTACGAAAAAATCACAAAAAAAATGAGTGTCGTTCGAGTTATTTATGTAACTGCGGTGGAAAGCATTCTAAAGCAATTTGTAAACATGCTGACGCTAGTGTGAAATTGGCTATGGTCGAAAGTAAAAACATGCCAGCAGCGGATTCAGAAATAAAAAATCAAAAAGAAATCTCGTCTGCCGCAATAAATTCTTCCACTTCTCAAAACGCCGTTTTAACAAGCATTTCTAATCAAAATAAAAAGAGTGTTTTATTATCTACGGGTATAATTTGGTTGCAAAATAAAGATGGAACATTAATAAAATGTAGATGTATTTTTGATAGCGCGTCAAATGTCAATATATTGTCCAGAAAAACGAGTGATTTCCTTGGTATTGGATTAGAAAAAGTACAAACTTCGGTTTCTGGATTAAATTCAACAAAACAAAATGTGAAAGGGAAATTGACGACTTTCATCTCGAATGAAAACGGAAGTTTTGTGGAACCTATTGAGTTCTTAGTTACTGACAAGATTACGGGGTTAACGCCTAGTGTTAATTTAGATATTTCAAAATTAAAAATTCCTGGATTCTTGAAATTATCTGATCCTGGTTTTTTCGAAGCGAAAGAGATTCGTGCGTTATTAAATGCTGATATTTTTTGTCGAATAATGAAAGATAATCTTTATAAAGTGAATGAGGAATTACTGTTTAGGGAAACTGAATTTGGTTGGATCGCGGGTGGAAGACTCGACGAAATCAAAACTAATGATGTAGCATCGTGCTTTCTTATTAAAGACGATAGTTCTATAGAGGACACTTTGAAAAAATTTTTTGAACTCGAATCTCTTGGCATAAAAGATGATCCTTGCTTTCGTGAAGATGATCAGGCCATGGCAATCTTTGAAGAAACAGTCAGATACAAAAATGGGCGGTATACAGTGGGATTTCCATTTCGTAAAGATTGGAAACAGCTTTCAGATAATTTTCCGGTAGCAAAACTGCGATTCCATAGTTTGTGGAGAAGGTTTCAAAAAAATTCGGAACTTTATTCACAGTACTCTGACATTATTCAAGATTATTTAAACCAAGGAATAGTTGAGAAAGTCGAAAATTCTGAAATAAACAAAGACAAACCAACATATTATTTGCCCCACCAAGCCGTAAAAAAGGAAGGTCGGGTTTCAACTACAACACGTATAGTATTTGACGCAGCATCGCACCAGACTAATGAATTGTCCTTAAACGACTGCTTGTGGCAGGGTCCCAACTTATATCCAAACCTACTAGATGTGCTTATCAACTTTAGACTTAATCGAATTGCAATATCATCTGATATACGTCAAGCCTTCCTTCAAATTTGCCTGGAGGAGAACCATAAAGATGCTGTACGTTTTTTGTGGACTAACAGTAACCCTCGTATTGATAAAAGGCCAAACCTGCAAATATATCGATTCAACAGGTTACCCTTTGGGGTCAACGCTAGCCCGTTCCTTTTAGCGGCTACTGTTAAACATCACATTGCTAAATATAAAGATGAGTTTTGCACAGCTGTACAACATCTAGATTCTTTCATGTACGTTGATGACTGGATCACAGGACAAGACACCCGTGAAGAGGCACTTCTTGTTTCCAGCTGTGCCAAAAATATTATGAAAGAAGCAGGTATGGTAATGCGAAAATGGATCTCCAATGACGCTACGTTGATGAGTCAGTGGGCTGCAGAAGGTTTCGAGACATATCCAGTTGAAAATTCTGTCAGCTTGGGAACCAGCAAGACGAAAGTACTTGGTATGGCTTGGCAAACTCAAGAAGACTGTCTGACTGTGGACACAAAAGGTCTACTAGAATTCATCTCGGGCAGTGAAAACACTAAAAGATTTCTTTTGCAAACCATTGGAAAAATCTATGACCCTTTGGGTTTGCTTACCCCCTTTACAATAAGAATGAAATGCCTCATTCAGGAACTCTGGTCGAAGAAAATCACATGGGATGAAAATTTACCTCCAGAGATTAAAGAAGAGTGGACGGATTGGTGCAAGGAGTTGCCGCTCTTAAATGAGCTCAGAGTCCCGAGATTGGTACTAGATTCTACCAGAGAAGAAAATGACATCATAGAAATTCATACCTTTTGTGACGCTTCCAAACTTGCATATGGAGCTTCAGTTTATGTGAAAGTTAAAAAACAAAGTAACGTACTTGTAAACCTCGTAACCTCTAAAGTCAGAGTGGCACCATTGAAGAAAGTTACGTTACCTCGGCTCGAGCTTCTGGGTGCTTTGGTAGCAGCTCGCTTGAGTTCAAAGGTTCAAGAAATCATCAGTCAGAAAAGGAAATGCATTGTGTTTCATTGGACAGACTCCAAAATAGTTTTATTTTGGATCAAAGGGTCCTCAAAAAGGTGGAAACAATTCGTAGCGAATCGATTTGAGGAAATCACAAGGTTAACAGATCCGGATACGTGGTATCACTGTGCTGGAAAGGACAATCCTTCAGACCTCTTGTCCAGGGGTCTTAAAGCTGAATCGCTTCTACATAATGAAAAATGGTGGAATGGACCTTCTTTCTTACAGTCTGGTGAACTCGTAGAAATTGATGATGAATGTCCAGTACCGAATGAAGAAGAGTATTTACCAGAACTAAAATCTAAAGACTCTAATGAAAACACTTTATTGACTTTAAATTCTGAAAACACAATTTTTGATCATCTAGTTAACCGTAATAGCAAATTTTTAACTATAGTTCGAATTCTGAGTTTTCTTTTTAGGTTTGTGAATAATTGTAGAAACCCTAAGAAAAAAAGACAAGGTCCCCTGGGATCGGATGAGATCTCAGAAGCTGAGGGGTTTATAGTCAAACAACTTCAAAGTGAGGAATTCTCTGCAGAAATCTCAGCCCTCAAATCCAGTGGTAGTATTCCTAATAAAAGTAAGATTTTAAATTTGTCACCAATTTTAGACAGTAAAGGTATCTTAAGGGTAGGAGGCAGACTAGAGAATTCACAGCTGTCATATTCAAGTAAACACCCTATATTACTCCCCGCAAAAGGTAAGTTAACTGAAATTATAATAAGATATTATCATGAGAAGTATTTTCATCTTGGACCTCAACATTTACTCTTTCAGGTTAGGCAAAAATATTGGCCCATTCATGGAAGAAATTTGTGCAAAAAAATCGTGCACAATTGTGTCATTTGCTTTAAAGCCAATCCCAAGGAGTGCTCGCAACAAATGGGCAATTTGCCAACGCAAAGAATAACACCCGATAAAGTTTTTAATTCAACTGGAATTGATTTATGCGGGCCATTCTTGATCAAAAATAAATATCAGAGGAAAGGTCCCGAAATTAAAGTTTATGTTTGCATATTCATATGTCTAGTAACAAAAGCCATACACCTCGAAATAATCAGTGATTTAACTTCACAAGCTCTAATAAACACACTGAAAAGATTTATTTCGAGAAGGGGAAAATGCCATAAAATATTCTCTGATAATGGGACAAACATGGTAGGGGCCAATAGAGAACTGAGAGCTTTATTTAAATTTGTTCAAGAAAAAGAGGAATCTTTATTTGCCTTTTTTGCGGAAGAAAACATAGAGTGGTCTTTTATTCCCCCTAGAAGTCCAAATTGGGGAGGCCTCTGGGAGGCAAATATAAAGGCATTTAAATATCACTTCAAACGTGTTGCTGGGAATTCAAAATTTAGTTATGAAGAACTGCTAACTCTCGTGACCCAGATAGAAGCTGTTTTGAATTCTCGCCCGCTTACCCCTCTCTCGGCCGATGTTGATGACTTGGAGGTGCTGACGCCTGCACATTTCTTGATAGGAAGGCCGATAACGGCCATAGTCGAACCGTCTCTAACTAATATTGAGACAAATCGCCTTAATGCTTGGCAGAGAATTACAAAGTCAGTACAAACAATCTGGAAAAGATGGAGCCTTTCATATTTAGTCTGCAACAAAAAAAGAAATGGGTAGTTAATAAAGAAAATTTAAAAATAGGGGATCTGGTTTTGATAAGGGAAGAAAATCTCCCACCATGTAAATGGTTATTGGGGCGAATAATAGCCATATATCCGGGACAGGATAGAAAAGTACGAGTTGTTGATGTTAAGACCAGTAAGGGAGTTTATAAAAGGTCCATTTCCAGATTGAGTGTACTGCCTATTGAAAAATAAATGTATTTTTTTCAGATAATAATTGATATTGTTCTTTATGTGTAAAGTTTTCTAGTGTTTAAGTATACTGTTTATCCTTTTGTTGTGATTTTGTGTTTTTAATAATCAGTTATTGCTTATTAGTATATATTTGATTGTAACTGAAAATTAAGCATTCACTTATGTTTTGACTTATATATATATATGTAGAAAAAAAAATAGAATTGTTAAGTTCTTGCATGAGAACATGGCAAGGCCGGGCGGGATGTTGCCGCATGTGCGTCACTGAAGAGAACTGAAAATATTCACGCATGCGCAATCCCCGAGCCGACTGAGCCGAACATCAGTTGACTACTAGACGCTGTAAGGATAACAGCAAAAACCTGAAGTGGGTAATTAATGTTTATCTCGACACCCACAATTGATTCAACACAATAATATTCAGCTGTTTTGTATGATGTACATAGTATGTGTGACGTCCTTTTAAATAAAAATCAGAAAAGACAGCTGTGGTCCGTCGAACTTTATTTTATGCGTTCTTAAATTTATAGAAGAGCGCCAATATGTTTAACTCTAGATAACATAGTATAATATATTTTCTGGGGTTATACATACTAGGAGATTTTCTTCAGTGATACACATTTAAAGTTATATATTTTCTCTTAACATCGGATAATTCGAACTTCGGATAATTCGAACTTTTTTCTGAGAACCTTTGAGTTCGAATTAACGAGCGTCCACTGTATATAAAAAGTTCTTTTTATCTTGTAATTCTTTTACTAAACAAGGTATAAAAAATTGCTGTAAACAAGAATGAAATAATTTCTACACTTATATTTAGATTTCTGCACTACTTTTAAATCTAAATCTGATGTTAAAGATAATACTTTAAATTTGTAAATTAGACTGGTAAATTTTTCTACCTTGTTTTCAGAACCAGAGTTGGCAGGATTTTTAGATTATATTTACTCTATAGTCAATTTTCTCATCTAAATAATGACTAGCTAAATTAGGAAAAAACATTCTGAAAGCTGTATGTACCCTCATGATTCATTATATTCTGATTTACGGAGACTGTAATTGTGAAAGAGTAGTTATCATTCTTTTATTAAAATTTCATCAAACGATGAATTTGAAGATTAGTTTCTGCTTCTCTCCTGTTAATGAATATTAGAGCTGATTCAGATTATTACTGTTGGCAGTTGTTCCCTTTGTGTAACAAAGATGTAAATTGAGTTTCAATCAGTAACCATCTATGTACACTGACACTCAAAATGCATTATATGGCAAAAAATTTGAATGTTTTTCAACATGAAAGGAATGAGGATAAATTTCATTAATTCTCTGCGAATATCTTTTTTCGTTGTCAATTGAATGCTATATTACTAATTGCGATTTTTATTTATAGAAGAAAATTTTTAAATGCTGCCAGTCAATAATGTGTAATTCTGTTGGTATATCTTTTACATCATGGCTGAGAGAGGAGACTGCGCATGAGATGAAATAAAGCAGAAAAATGTCCTTTATTTTCATTGGAGTGTAGGAATAAGAACTCTTCAGTAGATAGACCACAAAAGAGGATTGAACATTGTTGAAAATAATACTGCTATCAAACCCTCTTTGCCAGCCAATAGGTGACTGGAAGCAGACTGCATTGAAACTTTTGTTGGCCTTGGGCTCAGAGTTCATCTAAGTGCCATTTATATATACCCAACAGACAGTTATATATACCCAAGTAGCACACATCGTTGGCTCAAAAGTAAAAATTTGGTTACATTGTTCGCGAATGGTTACCGTTGGCAGAACTCCCAGAAATAAATATGAGCCAACAACAAAATGTTTGTTATAGTTCTTACTTGGGTTAGTTAGTATTGTTATATTTTAATTTACTATTAAGGTTAACCACTCTACACATAGTGTAATGGAGAGTGATCGTATAGCATTCTTTACTTAAAAAAATAGACAGGCTAAAATGTTAATATGGTGATATGACAAGCAAAACCAACTCAAAACGACAGAATTCAAGGTTAGAGGCAACAGCAATTTATTAAATTTAAACACATATTAAAATATCAATTACAATTATTAACAATGCCTCATTAATTTACATTTTTTTTACAATTGAAATATTACATCATACATTTTACACTAGAGGTGGCTGGTGACGAATTATTACTCATTAACTTAAATGAGTTCAAAAAAAATATTTATAATAAAAATGCATATTGCCTCAGCCGGCTGTATTTTAACCTAAAAAAAGGGAGAGGTTGAAAAGGGAAAGAAAGGGAATATAGACAGGAATAGACAGAGGCATGCCTTCCAATGATAAGCTGTGACTACAACATTACGTCCTCCAGGCATTCCATGCAGTCGGCGGAGGCGGCGCTGATCTCGGCGGGCATCATCAGTCACGGCGGAGACCAAGAGAGACAACAGTCAAGCATAGCAGACAGCAGGTAGAGTCTTTTTTTCGAGAGCCTCCAACTCCCACGCAAAACTTTTTTCTCCAAGAAACCTCCGCTCCCGTAGCCGGGCGACGAAAAAAAGAGTTCCCGTGGGGGCCGAAGCCCCGGTGTACGACACACGCCGAAACTGGGAGCATTGTTTACACAACTTGATGTTGACAGTTATATTATTTTTTTTTCTGCACAAAACTTGGCTCTTTTCGTTTAAATACTTTTCGCTGCGAGCGTAGCCTGCACCTAGCGCTGTATCCATCCGCGTGCAGGGCCGGTGCTCCTGAAAGAGCGGGTGCCGGGAGCCTGCGCTTCTGTGGGAATCATCAACATTCCTTTGGGCTGGTTTCGATATTATTGCCTTCCCCCTCACGTGGGGATCAAGCAACGTACGCCCGAACCGAAATGGCAAAACAAGACGTATTGGATTACTGCATAGCAACCGCAAGGCAGGAGTAAGTTAGAGAAATGTAGGATTTTACGGGACTAAGAAAAAAAGGATATTTACATTTCTATTTTAAGATTTTAAGATTTAAATCTTTCACCAGCTCACCAAACACTGAACCTAAGCCACCACCTTACATATTTTTACTGAAGTGCGATTATATATTACACATACATCTTCCTCAGTAGATACAGATTTTTAAACTTAAAAATAAACATCCCTTGAACACGTTACGGGCCCTCAATTAGCATAACGATATCCCCCTCGTACGAAAAAAAAATTGAGCACAGGGAAATTTATTTCAACCCCTACCACTTACAAAAAGGAAAAGAACTAAGAGCGAATAGCCTCCAAGGACTTCCACTCCGAGCGTTGACAAAACATCTGCCCCCGCTCGGGAGTGTGACTCCCCTGGGTGACTACTCTACCGGACAACCATGCGTCCACGACCGTCTGCCTCTCAGTGGGCGACAAATGCGCGAGATAAAAAAAAACACCAACCTTAATTAACAAAGCAAAACCAAAACTACCAGAAGAGAAAGTGTTATGCTAATTGAAACAACAACAAAAAACATTTTAACAATAGATTTGCAACACGAATAACTAGCACTTTAGTAGATTTAAAAAAACTTAACCAAAAAAAAAATTTCACTGGATACACATGCACCTTTTCTCTCACGATCAGTAAAACAATTTCAATAGGAACAGAAGATACACACCAATATTAGCTAAAAAATTACACTATATAACCTTAGGTTCGCGAAAATTTTCTGAAACAAACAAGATGGCCTCAACAGGCAAAAAAAAAAAAAAAAACTCGCTTACGCCCTAGCTTCTCTGAACACGGCGACCTCTGTGCCTAGTCGCCTTTCTACTACACTACCTAATACAGGCAACTACTCTGAGCATAGACTATGGTTCACACAAAAAAATACAGTACACATTGCTCGTATAATGCAAAAAGAAAACGTAAAAAAAAACATGTTACCACAAGGTGTAAACGAAGATCGTCCGTAGACGCTTAACAAAAAAACAAAAAAATACCCCTCCAACATCTCTCTCTTGGGAATAGCGTGGAGTGTATATACCTGACTTCAGCACTTACATGCGACAATTATCGCTTACTGGCTGGAGACAATAGGTTCCCAAAGGGAAAATTTAAGTCACAATAGGTAAGTCACTGTACATGCTGGGGGAGACATTGGCACGCATGCATTTGCCGTACAATAGGTTGACAACTAAAGAGATGTGCAGCATTTCCCATAACAGGGGATAGGTCGAGACATCTTCTATGAAGAGTTACAATTCAACATATGATAAAGTCCACCAGACTTCAGGCTTGAACAGGCCAACATTGCCGCACTACAGTTGTCACAGGTGATATTTCAAGAAGGCCTGTTACACCAGGAAACAGTTTTTTCTTTCGTTGGTTGTGGAAGCCATAGTGCAATATTCGAACACAAAACAAAAAAAATATATAAATACACTAGTAAACATAATATAAAAAAATTAACTTGGCCGACTACCAAGTGCAAACACCATGACCTGTGGTAACATACAAAAATTACACTACTACACTAAAAAAACTGGAGAATGGAAACTTACATGTACACGCGGTCGTTATATTATTATGCTTGAAAACACTGCAAGAGCTTAGCCTGAAGAAGGGTTCAGCCTAGCCTGTGACCTGGTAGCCATACTAGAAGGGGGAAGGTTATCCCACCTGGACATCCCCACTGGCGTTTGCTGCGTTGAACCCTGCTGGCGCTGTGCGTCATCAGAAGCAACCCTGGGTGCGTTCCTTGGCACATTATCCTGACCCCTGCTCGCTCTGACCGCCCGACTCTGCCCAATCCTAGCAGAGTTTACAAAAACACGAGACTTACGTTTGGGGAAACTAGGGGCCTTACTTACAATAACTTCATCACTAGTTTGGCGCTGGGAAACCCTATCGTCCGTAGTCACAACAATCTCTTCTGGCTCGGGCCACGCAGGAAAAATCTTTCTCTCTGGGATTCTCGATAAGCGGTCTACATGCACCAGTTCTTCGTGCGATGGATCTTCGACTAATTGAATTTTGAAATTTACTTTAGAGGTCTGTGCAACTACTCTAAAAGGGCCTTTATTAAATTTAGAAAACTTTTTGCACAGGCCTGGCTTAAGTGCTGGGGAAAAAAGCATAACCAAATCACCAATTTTAATTTTCTTATCTGTTGCAACTTTCATACGGTAATTTTCCTGTGATTTGGCTGAGGTTTCCAAATGGGATTTTACCTGCTTAAAGGTATCTTGAAGGGCGTCAATTAAATTTTGACAAAAGGAGGGAGCATCATTATAATTAATTTTACTTTCCCCTGCTAAGATATTATAAGGGAGGCGCAGATCTCAACCATAAGTTACAAAAGATGGGGTTTCATTAGTAGATAAATGTACAGCCGAACGAATAGATAAAAGAGCAAATTTTAATTTAACATCCCAGTCTGTGTGGCTACTATTTACTAACTGTGCTAAGGCCGAAGAGATTGTGGCATGCTGTCTCTCAACCGCGTTCCCGGACGGGTGGTAAGCAGAAGTGGCAATGTAACGGATCTGGAGCTGACTATAAACTTTAGAGATGGCCTCACCAATTAAATTTCGCCCTCTATCAGTTATTAGAGTCTTAGGGCACCCGTGGCGAGAAATGAAATCAGCAAGAGTATCAGCTATAGTATCCGACGTTATGTTCGAAACAGGGTAAGCTTCGGGCCACTTAGAAAATGCACAAACATATGCAATTATGTAATTATTCCCCCTCTCAGTCTGTGGGTAGGGACCTGAAATATCGAGATGAACGGTTTGCATAGGGGCGCTCTGGATCTTTAGACGCTGTACTTCCGCCAACCCACCTGGCTTATGTGCACGCCTCTCCAAGCACTTCATACATGAATCAATCAAGTTCTTAACGTGGGCACTTAACCCTGGGCAAAAGAAGAATTGCTTCAAGCGTTGGTACGTCTTAAAATGGCCCATGTGGCACGCTTATAATGAGTCGTGGGCTAAAGCAAACACTTTGGGTAACAAGGTAACGGGAAGAACCACCTTTTCCTGAGAATCCCTTCGGGATTTTCCCCTTAAATCAAAACATCTTAAAATATTATCCCCTGATATAAAAAAAAATCTATGTATTCCGGTTTAACCTGTAGCCTCTTTTTCAATAAATTCATTACTTTTACACAAAACGGGTCCTTCTCCTGGGCAGTTCTAACCTCCTTTAAAAAATTTTCCTCCTCAATACAATCAAACGCTATCTGTTCGTACGTTATGGCATGACATTGGTCAGTGTTTTCAGGCTCCTGGACACAATTTACTTCGTCCAAAATTTCAAAATTAACGTATCGAGATTAGAAATCAGCTGTTGAGTTACATTTACCTTTAATATATTTAGTTTCAAAGTCAAAGTCTGCTAACGCACACAACCATCTGGCAATACGGGACGTGGGATCTTTGAGTTTTAGGGCATGCATAAGGACAGCATGGTCCGTAAACAAAATAAAATTAGTGTTGAACAGATAGCATTTAAAGTAATTAACTGCCCACACTATCGCTAGCAGCTCTCTCTCAGTTGCGGAATAACGCGTTTCAACGTCTTTTAACTTTGCTTGCAAAGGCTACAGGGCGTGGAAAATTATCATCGTCCAACTGCGCCAAAACTGCACTGGAGGCATAGCCTGATGAATCGGTATAAACAATGAAGGGCTTACAGGGAGTTTAATCAGGGAGTTTTAAAGTTGGGATCGCTGCAAGACCGGCACTTAAATCATCAAACTCGGCTTGCGCTTCCCTAGACCACAAAAATTTACCTTTATCTTTAGTTAGATTGGTTAAGTGGAGGGCACGTTTAGAGAAGTCGGGCAAAAATTTTCTATAAAAATTGAGGGTACATAAAAAAACTTGACTTGCTTACGAGAAGAGGGAATTTTAAAATTCTTAATTACTTTAACGTTCTTATCCATGGGAGAAATCTGCCCATTTTTAACTTTAAATCCCAGGAAAGTAATTTCAGTTTTAAAAAAGGAACACTTGCTAGGCTTTAATTTTAAATTATGCTGCCTTAGACGGTCAAAAACCAACTGCAACTTACTGAAATGAGACGGAATATCCTTAGAAGCAATAGCAATGTCGTCAATATAAATCTGAATGGAGAGGTCACTTAGGTCTCCTAACACTACATTCATCAATCTTTGGAACGCGTTGGGACTCGTCGCAAGTCCAAAAGGACTACGGGTAAAATTAAAAAGACCTTTATGGGTCGAGATTGCTAACTTGTACTGATCCTCCTCTTTAATTACTTGCTGGAAAAAACCTGAGGTCAGATCAAGCGTAGAAAAATACTTGGCACCTGCCAAAGAGTCTATTGTTTACTGAGTAAAAGTCCAGTTCATGTTTTCTTAGATTCGGCTAAAGTGTTACAAAAGAACCGTGAGTCAATCTGTCATTTAAAATCGGATGTACCCAGTATTTTCTTTGCCTTCGTGCTTTATACCTACGGTACAAAATCCAAACACATGCTGCCTCTTTAACTTCCATACTTATTCTGGCGGTCAACGTGGCGTTAACGCTACTAGTGTACATATTCAGTTTTTCTAACGCGCGCTTTAACTCGCGTTGCAACGCTCTCATGTGTACATAGCCTTAGGGCCTGTAGTCTTACTTTTGTGTTTCGATAGCTTGATGAAACAAATCTTTCAGAAATGAATAGTTAATTCTCTTTAGGTATTCTGAAAGTTAGTGGTCTTCACTTTTAACATTAAGACTGAGCATTAAGCCTAGAACTGTTAAAAATGGAGACAGCCTAAGACAGACTTGGATCCTAAAGTCTAGTAGAAGTATTTTCTTTTAAGTCAGGAGTGGGCAAATAGTGGCCTGCTACAGATTTTTTTGTGGCCCAACAAGACACCCACAAAAACTGCCAAAGTCATCCAGAAAAACTGCCAACATTTTATTTAATTTATATTGATCTTTATGATACAATTTGTACCTTTTCTGAAATGCAATAATTTTAAAAGGTGCGGCCCTCCGCTAACACAAAGTGGCACCCGGGCCAAAACAATTGCCCTCCCCTGTTTTAAGTGCATTGAATATTAAACTGAAAAATATAGAAATAACAACCTTAATGTAGAGAATAATATTTGTAAGGGGCTATTTTGAAATATCTTTAATGTTCTTCAAATCTTTAGTCATATATTCTAAAGTTGGTGTTTAAAGTTCTAATCTTTAAGTATTCTAAATTTTTCTTATTAGAGTTGATCTTCTGGTATGCCATAGTGCCTCAGTTTATCCTGGTTTGAATCTGTGCTTGAGTAATGATCATCCTGAAATAAAGTCCTTGGCTTTATTAAATCCTGGCACATTTAATATCAAAGGAATGCGGTATGTATCAAAAGCAGTAAAATCTTTAAACATAAAATATTCAAGTGTTATATCACAATTATTGATGTTAAAAGAAGTGTTTAAGTGTGTAGGTACAGTTAAAATGTAGTAAGGTGGCTGAGCGACGGCTGGCGGATTTTAGTCAAGTTTACAAATAAAAAATTATTAGTTTCTAAGTTACCCCCTTTGTCTGTCCTTAAAATCCTGTATTCCCTAAACTGTTTTCTTTCTTTCCCAAGTCTATGTCTGGGTAACTCGATACCCTCCCCTTTTGCCATTTCTTTTTACTTGTGCATTGCAACAGTTTCCCAGGATGTTGGGAAAACAGATTGAATTCGCAGGGAAAAGGAATTTTGATTACTTTTCCGTATTCCTCGCCCAGCCCGAGAGGAGACCCGCGGAAGGTTACAAGACGGCTATCGGCGCGCTGCTCTGTCTTCAAGTGTTCTCTTCAAAATCAAACAAGAACCCAGCGCTACGCAATATAGAAAAAAAAAATACTACAGTTGACAACCCATCGAAATGTGAAAAGTTGTGCTTTGTGGACTGATTTTTACGGCGTCAGGAAAAGGCGTGGATAAGAACTATTTCCTACGTCCTGCCTTCCAGCGCGCATGCGTTCGGGGGGTGAAAAGTTTTTTTCTCCCAAGAAGGGGGATGACTGGAGGAGCAGTTCCGATTTGACCCGGGTAGCCGCCAACTGCTTATCCGATCCAGCGCTGATGCTTCCTTGTGTGATGGAAGGGCTGAGAGATGTCTCCCGCAGAAGTCTGAGAGCTATCGGAGGCTGACGAGTGATGACCAACTTTTTTTTTATTTTATCCCTTTCTTTTTTTTTTCTCTTCTCTTCTCTTTTTTCTTTCAGTCGACTGAAGGTATCGTTAAATTATTTTTTTATAATTAAAAAATTAATTGTTCTAGAATTGAGCTCAAATAGTTAAAAGTAAAGTGAAAGAAAAAAGTAAACAGGTTTTGATTCTACGTTTTAGGGGTATTCGCCAGCCACCAGAAATTTGCTAATGTTTGTTTAATTGTTTTATTTTGTTAAAAAAAAAAAAATATGATTGGCGATTATTGTGTGTCATTAAATTTAGAAAAAACTGTAAAAGAAGAAATGTTAAAATTATAGAAATTAAAATAAATGAATTATTTTGCCTCTACTCTAGTGTGTAGCGAATGTTTGAGTTTGTCTTTTTGGTGGGCCAACAAGTTGCACTTTATTCTAAGTAAAGCTTAAAGGGGGGTTAGTTTTGAGAAAATAATTTAGTTATGGGGATATGTTTTATTATACGATCACTGGCATTTTTCACAGCAAAACTTAAAAGTGAAAGTTAATTATGAGAAAAGAATTTAATTAAGTAGATAAGTTAAGCATACAACCACGAATAAAACATAACACAAGACAAGTTTTATTAGTTCACCTTTGGAGTAACATAGCTTTCATTAGGTATTTCATAAGTATCTTAAAGAGTTCATTGTTTGGAGCCAAAAGTAGCATCAAAACACCAATGTGTTGTACTATGAAGTATAAAATAACCTTGTTGCTACACTTGTTGTTTTGATGTAGTTTAAGGATATACTTAATAACTTCAAACAACCTGTTGAATGGTATGTTACTTCAGAAGTGAGCTTTCAAGGTTTTTCTCATGTTTTTTTCCCAGTTTTCTTACATTAATTACAATACTTATATGAACTGTTAAACTCTTTGTTTTTTTAAAGTATTTTTATGTAGTTATTGATCAGTTTTTGCATCTACAACATTTTAAATCAACGAAAATATTAAATATTAGAAAAAGTCTTTTTATATCTTATAAATATGTAGGTCAATCAAATTTAAATGAGACTTTTGTTTTCCAATTTCCCATTTAATCGCTTATTTAATGCCTTGATTGAATTTAATCGTCGCAAACTAACGATCTCCCCCACCATGAATTCGTCATTCTTGTATCGTTGATTTATAATATTATTTCTACGTGTCCCAGTATTAATATTCTCATGCGCTATCCAATAATCGCGATTTCTCTGCATATTACTTTGGTTATTTCTTTTTGTACTTCTCTCGTATTGATTTTGCGGCCAATTTTCCATATTCCTTCTACCATAATAATTCTTTCGACCCACATTTCTATTATTCTGTAATCTGTTTTTTTCGTTTATCTGTCTTAACTGCCTGTTCATAATCCATCGCCGCGACCACTGTATTGACATAAACCGCGTTAACCTCTCCTGGCACATTTTGTTGGCTTACATCCTGTACTTGTCTTTCCATATCCGACCTTTTTACTATCTTAGCATAATTACCTTGCCGCCCCTTTTTAGCACGCTTTTGCGGTCTATTTTCAATATCTGTATTTGCTTTAAATTGAGTAACTATGGCGCCCTCTTTAAAATTGTCACCTTTCTCATCTTCTCCGTAACTATCATTTCTCTCACATGCCTCACCAAATTTTATCTGTTGAACTGTTTGTGCCGCCGCTATTTCTTCTTTTAAATGTTTATTGTCACCCACTAGGGTACCCAAAATTTGTTGTATTTCGATGATTTGTGCTTGCAATTCTGTATTTTTGGATAATATTTTTTGCAACACTAACTCCTGACTGTATTGTTTTTCTGTTTGTATTGATCCTAACTCTGCCTTTAATTGTTCATTCTCGCAACATTTAATGTTTATATCTTGCTCCATCGCAACCAACCGCCCGTGTAATTCTGTATTTTCAGATACTAATTTTTGCAATTTTAATTCCTGACCTTGCTATTTGTCTGTTATAAACGCCAATTGACTCTCCAATCGCCGAATTGTGGTTTTTAATTTTTCTATCTCGGACAATTCCTCATTAATCGTTACATTATGTATTCTTATTTCATTTTCCTTATCCTCTAAATTTTTCTGTCTCAAACTCTTAATATTTCCCGCTTTTTCATCACTTGCTACACTATTAATTTGTAATTCACATTTTTGAACGTCCCTCTCATCATTTGCATGTTTTTCTCCCTTAATTTCCATCGCCTTTGTGACTGCATCTTTAAAATTTTTTTTGTTTAATCGGCCTATCTCTAGTCTTATGTCGTCGCTCACTGCGTTTAGAAGTTTTGTTAACATTATTTTTTCCGTTTCGTTTTGTCCCTTATACTGGCGACCAAAATAATCAAGAGTAACCTCTTCAATTTCGCGTGCTAAATCCGAAATAGTTTGTTTAGGCTTTTGCTTTATATTTTCAAACTTTTGTTGTTTCGTATACGACGCGTTTATGTTTTCCAAAGTGAATCCTGTCATGTTTTCATCTTTTACCTCTTCACTAACTGCCACGCTATTAATCATTGCATCATATTTTTGCTCATCATCCTCAATTTCTTTTGCGATGTCGATTGCCCCTTGGAATGTTAGCGGCTGAAATGTCATTAATTCCTTTCTTATATCCTGCCGTATTGATTTTATAAATTTATCTAAGAGAACTCGGTCTAATTCCGGCGATTCAGGAATCTTCAAATAGTCAATTACGACACCCTTAATGTGCTTTTCCACGTAACTTATTTTTTGACCTGGTTTTTGTACGATTTTCTTAAATGCCGCATGATTTAATAATTCTCACGGTTCGCGCCATTCTCTACACGTAATTTATTCCTAACTTCAATATTATCTTCTAATTTATCCTCTCTATACCTCAAACATCCAATCCGCTCGTTCTCTACACTGCTTTATTCCCTCTTAACAGTGTACCTTTGAATTTAATTTAAAAAAAAAAAATTTTTTTTTTTGCGTGTCTAAACTTCTACCATACTACAACCATATCTTTAAAATTTCACTTTTATTACTAACTTAATACCCTTCAACATATAAGCCTTACGTCGTAATTACTATTTCTCAATTTAACATTATACTCTTACACATTCATCATCAATTTCCTATCTAATATTTCCTTATCTTAAATTACTATTTCACTCAGCGTAACTATTCCTACATTCCATATTCATAGCCATATTGCCTATTCATAGCCACCCTGTCATTCTGCTGTCTTAGCATCTCAATCCCATTATTCAATTCTTCCTCTCTTAATTCCCTATTATTTCTCCTTCGCGCCATTATCCTTCCTTTTTTATTTTATTTTATTTTTTTTTTTACTAACTTAAAATTAACTATCCTACTTTATTTATTTTTCTCAACGTACTGTTGCAATTTTATCCTAACTTGCGTACTTTCACTACCTATCACACTATTATAATACCTAATACCTCACTATATCATTCAATATACAATACATTCAAAACTTATTACTCATTACACTTATTATTCATTGCATTATATCACTCAATAATAAATACCTATTCATCATTCAATACCTATTCAATACACTTACTATTCATTAAATACTTATTCAATACACTTATTATTCATTAAATACTTATTCAATACACTTATTATTCATTACACTATATCACTCAATACTCAATGCTTATTCATCATTCAATTCTTATTACTCAATGCACCTATTATTCATTACCTTATATAATTCAATATTCAATACTTATTCATAATTCACAACTTATTCAATACTCTTATTATTCATTACATAATATTATTCACTATGCATTCTTAATTACTCAACATTTAAGTACTTTCTCTTTAAGCAACACTGTTCAACACAAACTATTCCATAAATTATAATTTTTAAACACCCCTTTTCTTTTATCATCAATTCTCCTAACTCAATATTCCAATAAACCAATGTATTATTCGCATCAGAGTATTAATTTTATCGTCATAGCATTATATGTATCACTGCCAATTAGTTTTTTACATAGCTGCAATAATCATATTTGTTTCGTCAAATCAGCACCATTATGTGGTAGAGTTACTTTGGGTGGGTCGTGATTGGGTATAGTGGTAGGCAATGATACCATTACTCTGAATTCTAAACAATACATTAATTTATTAACACAATACAAATATTAGTACCCATACAATTATATTATTGTTAATTATGAACCTAAAGAAATACTCATTATCTCAAGGTATTATTTGACTGCACTATTTCATTTATTTAAATTAATTTCATTTCAGTACGCAATATATATATTATTCCTTAACTTCCGCCTATATTATAAGACTCGGGGTTTCATCGACGTTTTGGTAATAGGTAATGAAAGGTTACCTCCATTTTTGCAGACTGCGGAAGGGGAACATTGGCTGGCATATTCATGTGCATCGATTGGGATATCTTTCTTCAGGATTCACTTTCGCTGGTGAACACGGTTGTCAGAATCGCTACCTGTCGTGGGAATAGGCGGACTTTAATGGCCGGATCGGTTCTCCATCTTTTGCTTGTGGTTGTCAGGCACTCTGTCTTGGTTCCGTATCTCAACTACTATCATCTCATCGGTAGCTTGCAGGGATCAGGCAATCTATCTCGGCTCCGACGCTCCTCTCATCGCTAGCTTGCGGGGGTCAGGCAATCTTTCTCGGCTCCACTATTCGTCTAATCTCCTCTCATCGTTGGGTTGCAGGCTTACAGCGATGCGCTAAGTCGGGGCGCAATCTCCCATATATTCTCTTTAGACTTCTCGCTTACGAGGATACAACTCTCTATTTTGGTGCTAAGTCTGAGAGTCAAAAATTATATCATTATTTTATATTCTCACTCTCTCTATTTTTTATCTTCTCAACGCCCCGCCTTTTACATTTTCATTCGTCTCTCATGTTCAACCTTTTTTTTACTTCCACTTCGATTCGCTAACTTTTCATCCCCTAATCATTTCTTTAACCATTCAGAGTGAGGGGCGTTTTATATTCGAACAATCCCGTCTTCGACTCATCCCTGTTTTTCTAGGAATCGTGTTTTCCCAGAACATCTCCTATGTGTGGGGTCCTCTTCTCTTTGCCAACCATTCCCTTTTCATCTCGATGTCCCCTCTATCTAGACCCCTCGCTGTTTCGACTCTTAATTGCTGCTTTTCAATTTCTTCATCCGGTCCTTTGTCTGATCAAGTGCCATTTCAATTTTCTCATAGTACCGCCGATTGACCGCTTTAATTGGGTTGTCTGCCCTTTTTGAACTCCTAACATATCGTATCCCCACGACATTCTTCTCGTATCGTCTGGCGGCATTTTACTATTCCATTTTCCGTCCCGTTTGTTAATTGGTTTTTCTGCACCTTTTCTATTTTCTTTTTTTTATATGTCGTACCCCACGACAATAGCAGTTGACCATTTTAAAACTCCTTGTTGTAGAAACAGTAAAACGTAATCTGCGGTGTCCAGAATTGTTTGGCATCTGTCAGATATTCAGATGTTTGTTAGTTTAGTAGCAATAACAATGACCGAGTGAAAGGTACTTCGTGCAGTAACACATTACTGTAATTTTCTAACAAATGAAAATGTTAAACCCATCGAAATTTTGCATAGATTACTAGCACAGTTCAGAGATGACAAACACATTATTGAAGTTGCAAATATGCGAAAGGCACAAAATGGTTTCATTATGGCCGATAAGTCTAATTTTTGTGTCATCCTGGTAAACCAAGAACCAGTATTACGGTTAAGAATATTGAACAAATTTGTAACCTCAATTACATACAACAAATAACAGTTCTATTTGCCAAAAAAAAATAAAGAAAAATAAAAATAAAAAAATAAAATAAGCTATAAAACTTGTAAACCACGATAAAGAACAAGTTGAAATTTTGAAAAATTACTGCAAGATAGGTGGTTCAAAAAGTTAAAGCAGCCTATCGACCCAGCAGGTGTGATATTCCAATTCGCTATGTGTTGCTACTCCAGGACAATGCTAGGCCTCATACTGCTGCTGTACCTCACTGGAAATTACTGAAACTACACTGGGGTACATTTCAACATTCCCCTTACATTCCAGATTTATCACCTTCGGACTACTCTTTGTTTGGACCTTTTAAATAAGCATTAGGAGTAAAAAGATTTTCAGCTGTTGAAGAGGTAGAAGAATTTTTTTGCAGTTGGCTTCTTACTCATCATAATTCTTTTATAACTAAGAAATCAAAAAACTGCTATTGCTTTGATGGAAGTATGCTAAAGTTAACGGAAGGTATGTAGAAAAATGACATTGTTTTTTTTTTAATTAAGAATTAATTATGGGTAAAATCTTGTTTATATTTGATCCACACTAGAATATTTTTCATTTTACTTTAAGAAAAAAGTACAATTTATCCATATAAAATGCAGGAGATATTTTACGGGCCTAAATTTCTTTTAACAAAGTTGAGAGAAAAAAAGACCTTTGTTACAGTTGTACATATCTATAAGTTTCAGCTAATAAACTAAAGAATAATAGCAAATTGAATATTTTTACTTCAATAGTTTTTTTTAATAGTTTCCTATCTCTCTCTCTCTCTCTCAGTTTGATTTTTGTAAGCCATTGAAATTGCATATCTGTTTCTTTTTTATTTGGTATTTTTTGCATAGTCAAGAGCAGTCTCTCTTTGTATGTTCAAATAAAGGATACTCGTTTTAATTCTTTTTTATTAAAGTTTTAATTGACATGTTAATTCATGCAGTAACTAAGAAATGCAGTTAAGAGTTGCTTGAATTAAAGTTCTTATTCATGATGTAATAGTAGAAATTATTTATTTATTTATTTATTTTATTTTATTTTATTTATTTATTTTTTTTTTTTGGAGGGGGGCTTCTTTTTGTAGGCTTTAATCCTCTTTCAAGAAAAATATTTATCCCATTTTTAGTACCTTATCACTTTTTTTTGGTACTATCCGGAAATACCATAAAAAAATACATATTTTTTTTCTCCTAAGATTAAAGATTATATTATACATTTTCGATAATTTATCATAAGGCATTTTTTTTTACAGAAAAATAATAGAACTTTCCCATATGTTAAACATGTAAAAAAAGGGTTAAAATGTTTTTCTTATTGATGGGTATCGGGAATATAAAATAAATGCCTCAATACACTGTCTAAAAAATAAGTAGAATTATTATTTACTTTTAAAAACAAAATACAAAAATTATAAAAGTAACCTAAAAACAATACATGTCTAACAACCTCCTTAAAAATTTTTGAATGAATGACATATCAATACATGTGATTTACGATGCTTAGCTTTTGATTTCGGGTTTAAGTAGACAATAAACATCAAAAATCCAAAGATGACTAGATAAAACATACTTAATGCCTGTTCTTTTCCAAGTAATTTTCTAATGTAAAAACTCATTTTATAAAATTTCAGCATTATGTTAAAATTGCATTACATATGTTATCTATTAGACATAATATTTTGGCAGGTGTTCATGACAAAGACCCCACGGCTGATATATTTTGGCTTTAGGAACTCGGGGTATGACAATTTGGTATCAAATAATTTAATTATTTGATACCAAATTATTAGTCGTATTTTATTAAAAAACTATTAAAGTTATACCCTTGTTCCTTAATCTTCCCAATGAAGAAATAAAAGCTATTTTAACTTAAATATAATCCAAATCTTTACTAATAAAAAAAAATAAGTTTTACATATAGTTTTTTTTTTTTTTTTTTTTTCCCTAGTTTAGAAAACTTGGAGTAAAATAGGTTTCTAGTTTAGAGTAAAATAGGGATGATCAAGATTCTTGTTTAATTATGATGTTTGATGTTCTTTGATAAAAACATTCCTCTTTGATGTTTTTATCAAGCCTGATTCTTTTTCCTAATTGTAAGGTACAGTATTTTTTGTACCATAAGACTACCAGACCATAAGACACACGTCAAATTTATGGGAGGATTTTTAGAAAAGGATATTTTATTAGGTATATAAAAATATTTTAAATTTCTTATTTAATAAAGGTAAAAAATGTATGTTATAAGTATAATAAAATATTCATTTAATTTTGATGTTACCTTCGGACCATAAGACGCACCCCAATTTTCAGTCCATTTTTTTATGTAAAAAGGTGTATCTTATGGTCCGAAAAATACGATAGTTAGAATTATTTTTAAGATGCTTTTTTCTTTCAATTTGAGTATTTTGATGTAACTAACAAAATCCCTCACATTTAAAGTTGGAATTAAAGTTAAATTTTATCTGTGTTTAGCTAATATTGTACTTGTGTGCTGCACAATTGAAAATCTGTACACATTATTTGTAAGGAAATACTAGAATTTTGCTGCTCAGTATCACCTAATTTGAGTATCAAAACCACATTTTTTAGATGCAAATTTTCAAGGATTAAAGATGTTTTCTTGAAGTAAAGAGTAATTGAAAATTCAGCTATAATATATTTTTTACCTGAAAGTACTGCATTTTCTTATCTTAAATAATATGTTGAAAAATAATTTTTCACCTATTTCTCCTATTTTACATCGAATTTCGTAGTGCTACAAAGCCATTTACTTTCTTAAAAGCATTTGTAAAGGCTAGTGAAAATCCTGTTTTGCTGAAAATTGTGGAGGCATGTGGTCCATTTATTTTGAAGAATATTATGAAGCTTCCTTACCGATTTGAAAGTATACAAGATCCTTTGCTAACTTCCACAACTATGGTGAATGGACAAGTATCTGAGGTAATTAACCATTAGGTATCAATTAAGCCATTTCTTTACATCTGTTCTATTTTTTAAAAGCCATCATTTCTTTTTTTCAAATTTTTACTATGCTGGTACTGAAATTTTTTTAGAAAATATAATTTCAGTGTATTTAACAGACTTCAGATTAAAAAAAATTATGAGTTAAGATTAATTTCTACAATCAAAATTTTACTCGTAAATCAATATACAGTAGAATCTCGATCGATCGTTTTCGGATACATCGTTTTTCCGTATGTGTCGTTCATTTTATCCAGTCCCAACGATCATATTGCTTTGTTATGTTTCCGCATCTATCGTTTTCCCGCATTTATCGTTCATTTCAATCGGTCCCTTGAAAAACGATAGATCGAGATTCCACTGTATATTGATAAATTGATAGTGCTATGATTTCTAAATGTATGTAATAAATATATTTAGAAACTATAATAAGAATGTTTATAAATGTTTATAAATGTCTAATTTATAAACTATAAATTTTGAATTTACTGTAGAATCAAAAACATAATTTAAGTAAGATATTTATGTTTTACACAGTTAAAACTTATTTAAATTTATGTAGCTTGTTTACTTTTTTATAACAACTTCTAATAATTATGGATAGTTTCAAATATTAGAAAATTAAATAAGGACCCCCAAGGGTGTACAAATTTGTGTTTATCTAATATACAGAATATTTTTTTCTGTATATTACTTCTGAATATTTTTTTCTGTAATTTGAGAAAAATTTGTTCTAACACTCGCACAGATTTATCATGAAACACTGACATTTTAGCTATGCTGTCTTGGCCAAGAAATATTCCCTTTATTATCAAAAATTTTGTACACTTTAACCCAGGGGTGTTTAACCTGCGGCCCGGCACACCTTATTTTGCGGCCCGCGCATGGTATAACAAATATAAATCATTCCAGTGTTGATGTTGTGTTTCACCATTTTTCTAATCCTAATGCAATTAAAATTAATTCAAAATCATATTTATTTGATATAAAGCCATTCATACACCATGTTCATTTGACAATTCATGCATTTATAACACTAAACTTGATTACATGCAAAATTGCATCTTTGATATTTATCAACTATTAAGGCGATACACGCCAAATCTGGGGCCGCCTTTGGCGCAATCTCGCATTTGACTTGGCGAGTTTTGAAGGAGAAACAAATTTCCCTTTTTCAAACGCGGCAGCGTCCGTTTCCTGCTGCGTAGTTTTCTACTGCTTTTATTTAAAAAGATTATTTTATTAGGTATGGATTTCTTTATATCATTTTTTTGTTACTTGAACATGTTAATCTAAATTCTTTATTTGAAAACGTAATGTACTTAATTCCACTTTGCTTTCACGATGTAACATTATTAGGTTTGGAATATTTCGACAGCACTGATTATGAGCGCGTTTTTCTGCCGTCTACTTGCTACTCGAATGCGTTAGATTTCTTTCTTATGTTGGTACCACACCAATAGAAATTTGTTAGACGAACATCATTATTTACGATAGATTTTTGTAGAGCACACATTTAGAATCCTTTTTTTATTATTCCAGTTTTGTTTTAACAGATTAATATTGTACCAACTTCGTGGTACGGGGAAAATTAAAATCTACAAGTGAATTTCAAATACAACAGAAATAAATCATGCCAGTTACCACAAATTGAGAAACAGAGGAAATTTATATAAACAGCAGAACATAGATAACATAGAATCTTCTTTTACAAGTAACAGCAGTAGAGGACAATATTACTGCAAATCTTCGCTGAAAATAACAATCCTCAGCACCTACACATTCCACTCTTACAGCAGGAATCTCAAGTTTTAGAACACATACAATAATACAATTATTATAGCACTTAATAGTAAACTTATACGACCTTTTTCACCAAAGATCCGTAGAACCCTCTACACCAAGAGAACTTGAACTTCCCAAGAAAACGCTCACCTAGCTCTTCAAGAACTACGCTTAAACTAAATTACTGTTCTAAAACCCTATTAATCTCGTACAACAGAAACCCGCGTTGCCACACTACACAACCAAACGATTTTCCAACAATCAACCTAATATCCAGATTTATCACTTACTCCTTGGTTTTAATTCCACAAGTTCCGAAACATCGCACTTTGGCGATAAAACGCCAAATTGGCTCCCAAACATGTAACATTGCCCCCCTCCTCAAAAGACTGGACGTCCCGGACAGTCCTACACTAACAACAACGGTCCTAAAAATACTGCTACAAAATACAATTTCATAAAAACACAACACATATACCATTACAAATTAAATAAATAAACACATAAAAACAACAGTTGCAACATTAGTATATAAAATAAAAATAATAATAAATTGGGTAGCCTGGATCTACTTAGGAGCAACAGCCTACGAGCCGTGGCTCGGGTATCCTCAAACTCTTCAGGACCCACTCACGTCCCATGGTAAGGAGCGAGCCGGTCGTAATGCACGACCTTCGCTTTGCTGATTGCAGACACTCGAGTTCACACAACGACGTAGTTGATTCCTTGGACGACGACGATTGAACCTCTCCAGCGGAACTGGAGCTTGGGAAGTACACCCTCCCGGCGAACGGGACTCCACAGTCGAACTTTGGTTCCTTCCTGGAACTGGTGGTCTGTCGCTGTCACGTCGTAACGTCTCCTCATTCTGTCGCTGACCACGCTGACCTTGCTTCGCCAAAGGACGCTGTCGCTGACCACGCTGACCTTGCTTCGTCAATGGACGCTGTCGCTGACCACGCTGACCTTGCTTCGTGACAATAAATTCCGCACTCTTCAATACATCTGCGGTCAAATTGGAGCGCTCGACGACTGGCAGGTCACGCTTCCTACTTTCTCCAATGACCGGGGTATAAATTGGCAACATTTCATTTTTCTGGATTTTCTTGTCTTTATCGCTGGCACCGGCAATCTTGACGGGAACCGTATTTTTCGACTGGTTCACAAGAGTTCCGGTGGCTAAAAGACCTCTTCTACTATTGTCTGGCATGGAGTGTATGGTGCTATCTTGAGTGGCTATGACTTGGTTAGAATTGAAATCTATGACGAAGTTATTTATGGTTAAGAAGTCAAACCCGAGAATCATAGGGTCAACAATATCGGCAACATATGCCGTATGCCGATAGCTATTATTCCCGATGCTTATGTGGAGTGCAACTTTTCCATTCATCTTAATTCTATCCCCGGTCACGGTCCGCAAAGTGATGTTTGGTGGTGTGAAAAGTAGCTTTCCGCCAAGCTCTTGAGCTAAATCCGTTCTGACGATGGTTACGTTGGCACCTGTGTCAACCAGCATCCTACACGGTTGACCGTTTACAAAACCTTCAACAAACGGCCTGTTTTCTTCGTGATGCATCGACGACACATTCAGAGAATTGCAAGAGGGCTTCTCCTCGTCCGGCTGCCTTCGCCAATTCAGATGGCCGGGGACTGATTTCCCTGGGTCTTGGCGTCTTGATTCATCAGCTTGGCGCGCTAGGCAATTCCTTCTGAGATGCCCCTCACGCCCGCAGGTCCAGCACTTCAAAGGATTTCTTCTTGGCGGCATGTTTGAATTCACCCCTGCCAAGGCACCGATTCGTTTTTCTATTTCTTCAAATCGAGCGGCTATTGGGTCGTTTTCGGCGGCGGTCACCCCTCTCACTAGTTGGCGGTCACGGCGTGTCGCCCTCTGAGCGGACTCGTACTTCATTGCGTACACCAAAGCTGACTTCAAGTCTTTGATGTCCGCCATTCTTAGTGCTCGTTGACTCTCCGGATCGCGGATGGCGTCCACAAAGTATTCTAATGCTAGGTTATCCCTAACTTCCGTCGGACATTCTGGGAAAGCTAATTGAGCTAATCCCTCAATAGCTGACGCAAGTTCCTGTAGTGTCTCTGTTGCTTTCTGTTGGCGGGACTTCAGCTGTAAGCGGCTATACTCTTTACGGCATTTCTCGCCAAAGCGCATTTCGAGAGCACTCGACAAGGCCTCAAAATCTAGTTGTTTCTCTACTGTGATGGTCTGCAGTACATCGGCAGCCTCGCGACGGAGTGAAGTAGCCAATTGGCATGCTTGCATTGCAATGTCCCATCCATTGGTAGTCGATGCCATATTAAGCTGTGTTTTATACACCTGCCAAGACGTTTTGCCGTCATAAGTAGACACTTTTACGGCAGGGCGGGACGATTTCGACACCGGGTACGCCTCCTCAATACTAGCGTCCGAGTAGCAAGGTATAGTAACTGGCGCTGATTCTTCTGCGAATTTCTTCTCTAGGCCGTTTATTTGTTTGTTAATGGCTTCCCTAATTTTCTGGTCAACAGTCTCGACCGTAGCTTTGAGTTTCGACTCGATAGTGTTGACGCGTTCTTCCATTTCATTAAATTTCTCGCCTACGGTAATTTTTAGCTGTTCTTGACTCTCGCTAATTTCGCCAAGTCCCGTTTCCAACTTCTTCTGGCTTTCGCCAATTTCCTATTTTAACTGGTTGGCGAGCAAATTCTGACTTTCGCCAATTTTCGATTCTAACTGATTGGCGAGTAAATTCTGGCTTTCGCCAATTTTCTGTTTTAACTGGTTCTGGCTTTCGCCAATCTTTTCTAAAATCAGTTTTAGCTGTTTTTCCATTTTTCGGGTAACTGGCATTCACTTAAAATTACCCCACTCCTGACACCAAAAATTGTACTAACTTCGTGGTACGGGGAAAATTAAAATCTACAAGTGAATTTCAAATACAACAGAAATAAATCATGCCAGTTACCACAAATTGAGAAATAGAGGAAATTTATATAAACAGCAGAACATAGATAACATAGAATCTTCTTTTACAAGTAACAGCAGTAGAGGACAATATTACTGCAAATCTTCGCTGAAAATAACAATCCTCAGCACCTACACATTCCACTCTTACAGCAGGAATCTCAAGTTTTAGAACACATACAATAATACAATTATTATAGCACTTAATAGTAAACTTGGTTAATCGGAAGAAGTTGGGGCTGTCGCCAACTTGGCGATTATTTACTTATTTATTTACGCACTAGTCCATGGTTTCTTACATTCGGATCGGATTATTTGATTTTTCATGGGATAAGCTTTGTTCTACTGACCTCTACAGCCAGCGGAAGCTTTTTTTACTGTACCACAGCCAGCGGTTCGTAGCGAAGCCAGCGGCTGAGGATTTTGTGTAATATTTTTGGACGGATGCGTAACGGAGCGTAGCGGCGTGAAGCAAGGGTATCTGAGCGAAGCGAAGATCCCGTGTGCGCCTACGAGTTTCATAAAGCCAGCAGTAAGTTTGTATTTCAATTTATTTGTTCTTTCTTAGTCGCCACATTTGTTTACATTTCGCAGTTTAAGCCTAACAGGTCTCCGAACGGGATTTTGGCGCCAACTTTTCACCAAATTGGCGATGGCACCGCGTATTGGGAATTAACCCTAATAAACTTTTAAAATCAGCAAAACAACAAAATATGAGCGGGGGAAAAAATCACGGACTCAGAAACTTAAATTTGGTGACTTTAAAAAAAAATCGCCAAAAAGTCGCCAACCGCCCCAGCTTCTTCCGATTTACCGTAAACTTATACGACCTTTTTCACCAAAGATCCGTAGAACCCTCTACACCAAGAGAACTTGAACTTCCCAAGAAAACGCTCACCTAGCTCTTCAAGAACTACGCTTAAACTCAATTACTGTTCTAAAACCCTATTAATCTCGTACAACAAAAACCCGCGTTGCCACACTACACAACCAAACGATTTTCCAACAATCAACCTAATATCCAGATTTATCACTTACTCCTTGGTTTTAATTCCACAAGTTCCGAAACATCGCACTTTGGCGATAAAACGCCAAATTGGCTCCCAAACATGTAACAATATATTGCAAATAATTGTGTATCGATAGGCTGATAATATAAAAATATAATAATATAGCTGTGAAAGTTAAAAACTTATTTTGCTATCTAGATTGTGTATTTTGTATTTGGTGTAGTACAATTCATACGGTTAATAAGAGAAAGTAAGTTAAAATTGTTATTCTCATAAAATTCATTTCAACATTATTATTTCATTTTATAAAATTTCTTTGCAGAACCCATAAATGGCGTTATTAAAACAAAAGCGAAAAATTCAAGATGAAAATAGGACATTCAATTATTCTTGGACAAATGACTATTTTTTTATTAACTACAAAAATTCACCTTTGTGCTCAATTTGTTCTGAGAAACTTGGTGTGATGAAAGAATACAATATTAAACGCCACTACATGCAAAAACACGGAGAAAAATATGAAAAGTTTACAGGTCAGTTAAGAAAAAGACAAGTTAAGTATAATGCAAAATAGCTTAATGGGGCAACAGAGTTTATTCACAAAATTGTCGGCTGATGGGGAGGCTTGCACAAGAGCTACCTATGAAACAAGCCACGTTTTAGCTAAGAAACTAAAACCTTTTTCTGACGGTAGTGTAATAAAAAAAATAGCCGCTGGATTAATATGCCCTGAAATATCAAATCTATTCTGAAACTTGCGCTTATCGCGGTATACTGTGGCTAGTCGAATTGATGAAATGGCAGAAAACGTCGCGGGCAATTTAATCAAACGTAGCCGTACTTATGAATATTTTTCAATTTGTTTGGATGAATCCACGGATATCTCTGATACTTCACAACTTGCAATTTTTGTTCGTGGCGTGGACACAGCATTGAACGTAACCGAAGAATTACTAGACTTGGTCAGCATGACAGGAACAACAACAGTTTCAGATTTCTACCAAGCAGTACAGGAGACTTTGGAAAAGTATGGACTTCCACTTGCCAAACTTAGCGGCATAGCAACTGATGGGGCACCTGCTATGAGAGGTCGTCATTCAGGTTCAACTTCACTTATAATTAACTCTTTGAGCATTGAACATAAAAAAGAAATTTTTTGTTGTCATTGTGTTTTGCAAATTTATGTGCAAAACAATTAAAATTCGATAGTGTTATGAAGATAGTAGTGTCAACTATAAATTTTATAAGATCGCGTGCGTTAAACCATCGCCAATTTAAGGAATTTTTATTACTACTTGATTCCGACTATGGAGATGTCATTTATTTTAGCGAAGTGCGTTGGTTCAGCAAGGCAAAAGTTTTGCAAAGATTTTACGATCTTTTAGAAGAAATAGTTTTGTTTATGGATCAGAAAGGCAAACTGATTGAAGAACTTAATAACACTGCATAGATTGCTGATCTTGCGTTTCTGGTGGATATTACATCTCACCTATCCGATTTAAACATAGAAATGCAAGACAAAAATATTATAATTTCCGAATTCATCACAAACATTAAATCATTCTTAGCAAAGCTATCACTTTGGGAAAAGCAGTTGGAAAAAAATAATGCATTCAACTTTGTCAATTTACAATCTCGCTCATTAGCAAACATGAATATGTATGCAAAGAGAATAAAATAATTAAAAGTTGAATTTGAGGAACGATTCACAGCATTTCTCGATAAAGAAGTTCGAATTTTTACTTCGCCATTCTTTTTAAATATTGATGATGTGCCAGATGATTTGCAACTGGAAATAATAGAATTCCAATCCAACTCAGAGATGAAGGATATATTTAATAGCAAAGATCTTGTAGATTTTTATAAAAATTATATTTCATTCAAACAATTTCCAAAACTTCGAAAATTTGCTTCACGAATATTGTCGCTCTTCTCAACAACGTATGTGTGTGAACAATTTTTTTCTTTAATGAAATTAACTAAAACATCAAAACGGAGTGTGTTGACTGATACACACCTTAAAAATACATTGCGATGGGCTTCGATTAGCATACTACCGAATATAGTAGACATATTAAAAAGACACCAATTTCAAAAATCACATTAAGTTCGAGTTCATTCAAAATTACCACATCACATTGCATACCAAGATTATAATATTATATACAATGTATTTTTCATTTTCATAATAAAACTAAACTTTTGAATGTAGTTGACTTTTTTATGCGGCCCGCCTGCCTTCAAAAAATTTACCGTGTGGCCCAGATGCTGCAAAAGGTTAAACACCCCTGCTTTAACCCCTGATAGCACTCATATGAAAGAATCCAGTATACTTAGGATAGACAAGATATATCCGGTATACATAGGATAGAACAGACAAGTATTTTTCTTTGGAAGTTGTTCTTGCTGTAAGAGACCAGAATAACAGCTCTTACATGACCAATTTTCTAAACTATTGATTTTACAGAGTGGCCTCTTGTTTTTATTGTTGTTAGTATGCACGCACATCTTTTCAAATGAAATAGAAAATTTAAGGGGCTTACCCTAGTTGCAGAACTAGTTGTTTTGATTCTTCCCAAGCCAGTCGGATCATTAGATTTGTCCTCTATACATCTATATCTAATTTAGGATGTGATTGGATGTCGCCTATGTCCATCCCATAATGTGGATGAATTAGCTCGCCAATTGAACACCATGTGGCTAGATATCCCATAAGCCACCAACTGGGACCATTATGAATCCATGCCATGTCAGGTAATAGCCAATGTTGACGCCAATGGCTATGTTGGCAATCGCCAACGCGCCATGAAAGAATACAAATATAGGTATCATAGTTTTTATTTCTTACGTTGGCATCGTAAACTAAAAGATATTAGAATTTGTTTGAAATCGTTTTTTCCATAAAAAAGTTTGTTTCGCTCGAACATCGTATGGTCGATGTTTCATGTATTGATTTTGTTCATACATTAGTAATTCGTTTAAGTAAATAAAACTATTAATTTGTGTGTCGTATGGTCGACAATGGTTTTAATATAATTAGTCTACAGTCCATTCGAATACAACAAATTTAGGACCAGTGCAACGTATGACATTTGGCTCATACAGTTGGTCCACGTAGCCGGAGAAAAAAAATGGCACTCATTGCGCTAAATCGACAAAAATCGACATTGAAGGCTCAGATTACTAAAATAGAGACATACTTAAAAGAAAAGGAGGTAAAAGTCCCATCGGATATTTTAGCTGCTGAGTTAAAAATAAAATTAGAAAATTTATTGAAATATCAATCAAGTTTGGATTACATTCGAATACAGTTTTTCGAGAAAGTTGATCCCGAAGAAGGTATATCGGATATTGAAGAAGAATTTTTGGATATGGAATTTCGCATCGAAGCATTACAGGTAAAAATTAATAGTTTGATTACCTGTCAAAATAGCTCATTTATTTCAAATAGTAATAAAGATGTAAATAATAGCGTTAATATTCGACTTCCCGAAATTGTAATTCCTAAATTTCGGGAAAAATAGAAGAATATAGTTGTTTTAAGCTGCAATTTGATAATATTATTACCAATAATTCTCATTTAGATGAAACTCAAAATTGCAGTATTTACATTCGGCTTTAGTCGGCGAAGCCAAGAATTTACAAACTGTTAATGATACATTTAAAACGCTTTTCGCAGCTTTAAATGAAAGATATTCAAACGAACGCGTGTTAGTTGATGTATATGTTAAGCAAATACTAGAATTTGATAAAATAACTTATGAATCTTCTAAGGAACTGCGAAGTTTGATAGATATAGTTAACAAAAATTTAAGAGCACTAAATACAATGGATCTTGAAAGAAATAAATTATCTGATGTTGTGTTATTAAATATAATTTTGGCTAAACTCGATAAAGAATCAAGAAAGCAATACGAGCTAAATATAACTTCCACGGAAGTTCCGAAGTTGGATGATTTAATTGCATTTTTGGAAAAAAGATGCCAAATGTTGGATAATTTATCACGTAGTGTCTCTTCAAAATTGAAAGTTTTTGATAAATACCAAAAACCGAAATCACTTATGGTGAAATCATACAATAAAGTATGTGCTTGCTGTAAATCTCTTAATCATTACATATTTAAGTGTTCTGCATTTTTAAAACTAAATTCGTTGCAAAGATTTGACTTTGTAAAAAAACATAATTTGTGTATTAATTGCTTCAGTGCGCAACATAAAGTTGTAAATTGCAATTCGAAGTACGTGTGCAATGTATGCAAAGCTAAGCACAACACACTACTTCATAGAGAAAGAGTAGACAGTCTGTCGACGGCGCCAATTGACGCGCCAATTGACACGCCAATTGAGTCGTCAAATTTATTTATCCCAAACGAAAATGAGAAACCACAACATAATTTAGCAGTCGAAGCTAAAGCAGTTTCAAGCTGTTTAATCTCTCAAAGGAAAAATATTCTTCTTCAAACAGCACGGGTTTATGTGAAAAATATGTTAGGGGAATTTATTCCTGCCATTTGCCTTTTGGATAATGGATCAAGTGCTCAATTTTTATCTTATAGATTTTTGCAAAAATTGGGTTTAAGAGCTGAAAGAATATACGCTCCCGTATCAACATTAAATAATACATCAGTCACTGTAAATAAAAGTGTAGTTATAGAAGTTGCAAATAAGAACAGGAATTTTTCTGCCAGTATGGAATGTTTAATTGTACCTAATATTACAGACATTACTACGACTATCCCAATAAACATAAATGACTTGAATTTACCGTCGCATATTGAACTGGCACATGAAGGATTCACAAATCCAGCCAAAATTGACTTGCTTATCGGAGCAGAGTATTTTTTTGAAATTTTAAGGTCAGGACAATTTCGTTTACCTTCACATGGTATTTTATTGCAAGAAACTGTATTCGGTTATGTAGCTAGTGGAACAGTAGTTAGTTCTGTAAACACGCAATTCTGTGGATTATTGAAGCCTTCAGAATATATTGAAGAAAACTTAAAAAAATTTTGGGAACTGGAAGAAGTGAATTCAGTTAGTTCTTTAACACCGGAAGAAATTCAATGTGAAGATCATTTTGTAAAACATTATACTAGAGTATCGGGTAGATTTTGTGTAAAATTACCTTTCAAAGAGTGTACTAAATCTTTGGGATATTCAAAGGATATGGCTATTAAGCGTTTTCTAAGTACAGAAAAACGATTAGAACGCTTGCCCAATTGTAGAACCATGTATAAAGAATTCATGGACGCTTATTTAAAATTAGGTCATATGGAGCTTGTTCCACATTACGAGAGAAATGAAGTGTTGGGTAAAACAAACTACCTTCCGCATCATTTTGTTTTGAAGGATAGTTCGACAACTGCATTGAGGGTAGTGTTTGATGCCTCGGCTAAGACATCAACAGGCATTTCTCTAAATCAAACACTAATGGTAGGCCCAAAGTTGCAAGATGATATTTTCGACATAACATCAAGATTTAGATTACATAAATATGCTCTGACAGCTGATATTTCTAAAATGTATAGACAAATTTTAGTTACGAATAATGATTCAGATTTACAAAGAATAGTTTGGCGTAATTCTCCTGAAGAGTCTTTTCAAGAATATAGACTTAAAACTGTGACATATGGCACAGCCTCAGCTCCATTTCTAGCAGTAAGAGCTTTGAGACAACTTGCAGTAGAAGAGAAAGATAATTTTCCTCTTGCTTCAGCTGTGACTCTCTCTGATTTCTTCATGGATGACTTAGTCACAGGTAGCAATGATTTAAGTAGTGCTAAGGAGTTACAAAACCAGTTGATACAAATGTTACAAGCTGGTGGAATGAAACTTTGTAAATGGTCCTCTAACGAAAGAGAACTGTTAAAATCAGTGCCGTTCGAAGATCAAGAATATCATTTTGATCAATCAAGAGAAACAGTAAAGACACTAGGTCTCATTTGGAATCCAAAAATTGATAAATTTAAATTTTTTGTTTCTCCCTCAATATATTCATCAAAGTGCACTAAGAGATCAATATTATCTCATATTTCTAGATTATTCGACCCTTTAGGACTTTTAGGACCAATTATAGTTCGAGCAAAGATATTTATTCAAAAATTATGGCTTTTAAAGATTGACTGGGACGAGCCACTCTCAGCTAAAGAAGCTCAAGAATGGAAAAATTTTGTAAAAAACCTCAAAGTAGTTGAAAGTATTGATGTCGATCGCTATATTTTGAATGATAGTATTTGTCAGCTAGAAATACACGGATTTTCGGACGCCTCCGAAAAGGCCTATGGAGCGGTAGTTTATATCAAAGCCACTGGCACATCATCGGAAGTCTCAGTGAAGTTACTCTGCAGCAAGTCAAGAGTCTCGCCTCTGAAGCGTACAACAATTCCAAGACTAGAACTTTGTGCAGCAGTATTACTAGTAAAATTAGTGAACCGAGTGCTATCATCGTTAAAAATATCTGTGAATAGCGTTCATTTCTGGACCGATTCGACAATAGTACTTGCGTGGATTCAACACGAACCACATACTTTGAAAACATTTGTAGCGAATCGGGTCGCAGTTATTCAAGAACTGTCTTCGACTCATCAATGGCACCATGTAACTTCAGAAGAAAATCCAGCTGACATAATTTCTAGAGGTGTTGATCCTGAAACTCTTCGAGATAGCAAACTGTGGTGGGATGGTCCCACTTTCCTTTTGAATGACTTTTCGTCGTTAAAGGATAATCCCTGCCCAACAGCTGTGGAGGTTCCAGAATTGCAGAAATTGCCGGTCCCTTCATTGACTTTTGTATTGACTTTAGAAAGTGATTTGTTAAATAGAGTTTTAGACAGATCAAATAGTTTTTCTAAAATTGTATATATTTTTAGTTTTATTTTCAGATTTTTGAAAAATACTAGAAGCAAACCAGAGGACAGGTACAGAGGCCCCCTGTTACCCCAGGAGCAGAAAACAGCGACAGAATTTATCATTCGGCAAATACAGGCAAATGAATTTAAAATGGAGATATCTGCTCTCTTAGCTGGTAAAAGGGTTATAAAAGGGAAGGTAAAGGACCTCCAACCCTTTTTAGATTCCAATGGAATTCTAAGAGTTGGAGGACGGTTAGAAAAATCGAATTTAAATTTTAATGCAAAACATCCCATTTTACTTCCTGCGAACCACAAATTTACAAAAATTTTGATGAATTACTACCATAGGAAATATCTGCATGTAGGAGCACAGAATTTATTGCATTTAGTACGCCAAGAATACTGGCCATTAAACGGCAGAAGTATCGCTCGACAAATTGTCCACAATTGTGTTACATGTTTTAAACAAAAACCTGTTACGGAAAGTCAGCTTATGGGCAATCTCCCTCCGGAAAGAATAAACCCGAGTTCCCCCTTTAATGCCACAGGAATAGATTTTTGTGGACCCTTTTATGTAAAGTTTAAAGGACAAAGAAAGGGTGTATACCACAAAGTATACATAGCTATATTTGTCTGCTTTGTGACAAAGGCGGTACATTTAGAGACTGTCACAGATTTAACCTCAGAAGCGCTAATCGCGGCGCTAAAAAGATTTTTCTCTAGACGTGGTAAAAGTTCATCTCTGTTCACGGATAATGCCACCAATTTCGTAGGCGCGCATTTAGAATTAAAACAATTGTACAAACTTGTTAAAAAGCCAGAGGAAAATTTAGCTTGTTATTTAGCCTCAGAAGGCATTGCCTGGAATTTTATTCCTCCCAAAGCCCCGAATTTTGGTGGACTTTGGGAAGCCAGTGTCAAATCATTTAAATACCATCTTAGACGAACTATTGGTGATCGAAAGCTGACCTTGGAAGAATTCCAGACTATTACAATTCAGATCGAAGGCATCTTAAACAGCAGACCGTTAATTCCGATGAGCTCAGATGTGGATAATTTAGATGTTTTAACTCCATCACATTTTTTGATAGGACGCATTTTGAATACAATCCCTGAACCACTAATAGTGAACAAACCAGATAATTTATTAACAAATTGGCAAAAAACCACCAAAATTGTTCAAGCCATATGGAAAAAATGGCAGATTAGTTATTTAAATCATTTACAAAATCGCACCAAATGGCATGTTGAAAGACAAAATTTACAACCTGGTCTAATGGTTTTAGTTAAAGAAGATCACTTGCCACCATGTAAATGGTTGATTGGACGTATTCAAGAAGTGATACCAGGATCCGATAATAGAATTAGAGTAGCTGTGGTGAAAACAAACCACGGTATATATAAACGTAGTATTAGAAAGTTATGTGTATTACCTAATCAAAATATGTAAATTTTTAGTTGGTTTATGTTTTGAGTTTATATTTAATTTGTATATTCGTGTATTATTGATAACATTATTTACATTTTAAGTTATCTGTATTCATTTAGAATTTGTTTAAGCCAAAATATGACGCAAAATTGTTTTGTAATATATTGTTCATTTTATGTATTCAATTGTAATAACTGTATTTTAATGTATTTTGAAATATAATATTTCAACCTGGGGAGAATGTTGACGCCAATGGCTATGTTGGCAATCGCCAACGCGCCATGAAAGAATACAAATATAGGTATCATAGTTTTTATTTCTTACGTTGGCATCGTAAACTAAAAGATATTAGAATTTGTTTGAAATCGTTTTTTCCATAAAAAAGTTTGTTTCGCTCGAACATCGTATGGTCGATGTTTCATGTATTGATTTTGTTCATACATTAGTAATTCGTTTAAGTAAATAAAACTATTAATTTGTGTGTCGTATGGTCGACAATGGTTTTAATATAATTAGTCTACAGTCCATTCGAATACAACAAATTTAGGACCAGTGCAACGTATGACATTTGGCTCATACAGCCTGTATCAAGGCTTAAGGTGCCCCAAGTAAATATTGATGTGTCGATCTTCCAGAACGAATAAATTGTCCAGTTGGTCTGAAACTGTAATAATTTCTTTTTATCTATATAATTAACATATCAAATTTTATGTCAGTTTGTATAATTTCATTTGAGAGCTATGATTTTTTTTTCTTTTCAGAGTGTATTTTGAAGTAACTAAACTGTTTTTTTAACAAATGTATCTTGTAAAAAAATTAAGTGTTTCCTCAAAATGAACTAGAAGCTTAGTTGTTATTTTCTAAATTTCATTACGAAAAATGAAACTATGAACAAAACTAAATGCTATATATACAAGAATAAACTTTCGTCAGTGGCGTACGCAGAGGGGTTGAGGGTTGGATGGGTGTTAACCCCCCCCCCCCATTGGTTCTGATTACATATATTATTTAATTTGGTTTAAGCTTTGCACTGATTGCTCAAAACTACTCTTTCATAGTAACCCCCCCCCCCCCCCCTTTGAAAATTTCTGCGTACGCTGCTGACTTTCGTTGATTGTTTGGTATCCTTCAATGGTTGCAATTGATATAAAAAGTGTTTGGAAAATGTAGTTTTGAAAATTTTCCAAGTACACAGTTTCAAGAGTTTCCTTACTCCAGCTTGGGCTCTAGGTTCTGATCCCAATCCAAGCATGGATTTCTATGCTGTCTTCTGATACCGACAATGTTGATTTGTCTGTTTGGAAGTCCCATGGTAAAATACCAAAAGAAAACACAATATGTATGAGTGAATGTCCTCAGGGCATGTACGTGACTGTCACATAAGAAATAATGGTAAAACTGGATAAGACGGTCAGATTTGGCGTAATTACTTTTTCGCCAACTGCTTGGCGCATTTTAATACTTGCTGTAAAGAAAAACTCGCCAACGGCTTGGCGCGTTTTAAGGTTTGCTACAAATCAAAATCAAATATGTAAACAAACCTAGGAACAACTGTGCCCAACTGCGAAATGTAAACAAAAACATCAATGGCGACTAAAAAAGAACAAATAAGTTGGAAAACAAGCTTCCCGCTGGTTTTACGAAACTCGTAAGCGCACACGGGATCTTCGCTTCGCTCAGATACCCTTGCTCCACATCGCTACGCTACGTTACGCATCCGTCCAAAAACATTACAGAAAAGCCGCTGCCGCTGGCTTCACTACGCACCGCACGCTGTAGTACAGTACCACAAAGCTTCCGCTGGCTGTAGCCGTCAGTAAAACAAATGCGAAATGTAAACAAAAACATCAATGGCGACCAAGAAAGAAAAAAATAAGTTGGAAAGCAAACTTCCGCTGGCTTTACGAAACTCGTAAGCGCACACGGGATCTTTGCTACGCTACGTTACGCATCCGTCCAAAAACTTTACAGAAAAGCCGCTGCCGCTGGCTTCGCTACGCACCGCTGGCTGTAGCGGTCAGTAAAACAAAGCTTACGCTGGCTATACGAATTCGTAGGCGTAAACGGCAATTTTCCATACAAAACCTATTACACACCTGTTTCCAATAAAATCCAGCTTAAACAACAACCTCAATTCAATCATGTCACCAATTTTGCCACAAAATACACTGTAAAATACACAAAACAACGTTTAACTTCAAGCGGCTCATTTAGAGACAACCGCCCGGTTATCAAAAACTGAAACGCATAAACACAACAAACATGTTACGAAATTTAACAACAAATACAATAACAAGCCATTAAGCCTACATCGCGACACCACTCTATCAAACGCCTTCATCTCCCCTAATCATTCAAGCTCAACCAAGAACTTAAAATTAATATTATTAGAAGCCATTGCATTCAATAAATGAACATAGCACCAAAAAAAAAAAAAAAAAATACACAGATAACATCAAATAATCCACAAAATTTAAACTTACCTTTATAATCCACCATTATTTTAAAAGCTCAGACACTGTGCTCACACACCGCATTCAAAATTGTTCAACATAAGAATCTTCTAATTGGTTAAAATAAATCACCTGTCAAAATCACGTGATACATCCGTCACGAAATAATCACATGATAAATACGTCACGAATTTACAGGAGAAACAACGTTGGCGCCTTAATCGCCTCAGCTTGGCAACCAAAAAATTTCGCCAAATTGGCGAAAAATCTACCTGACCGTCTTATACAGTCTAGCCGAAATGGTAGGCAAGAATGTTATGCAGCTTTAGTGAGGGTTCTCTTGAAAAGATTGATTTCTGTTATTAATAATTTGAATCAGAAAATTGTTGGCATGTTTGTAATTTGTCAGGAATGGCATAAGGATTTTATAATCAAGTAACTGGTTTGGTGAAAGCTAGACATTAGCTAGAGTCTGAATGTCAGGGTATAATTAAATTTAATGTAATAAGAACACTATAGCGTGATTGTCTGTCGAATTAATTAAGACTGTATATTTCACGCACACTTTAATAAACCAAATCTATTTACAATATTTTAATTCATATTAACGTATCGAGTAACAAGCGTATCGAGTGACAATCGTATATAGCAACATAAGGGGAAAAAACCTCCGCTTTTTTTTTTTCTTGTTCTAGTAGCCTCGTTCCCAAGCAGCGCTAAAACCAAGGAGACGCGCCGCGCCGCCTAACGGGGAAAGAAATTTCAAATTCTTAACACTCCCCGCCGATTGGATTCATAATCCAATAATTCTAAATTATTTCCAAAAACAATACAATATAGGTTTAAATGAAAGTTCTACAGTAATAGCTACACTTACGACATTAATATCAAATTAGCACACAATAATTAGTAGACCGGTAATACACAAATATTTCGTACACATCTTTTAAATATGTTACCTTGTGGTAAACGTATGTTCACCATCACCACTCTCACTTTCCCATCACTTCCATTGAATATTTCTTCTACTCTTCCTGTTAACCACTTAGTGCCTGGTAAATTTTCTTCCTTCACCAACACTAAGGTCCCCATCCTTACGTTGTTCTTACTGAATTGCCATTTATGGCGTTCTTGTAGATTATTTAAGTAATCTCTTTTCCAAAGTCTCCAAATTGTTTGAGAGGCTTTAGAAATCATTTCCCACTTACTGAGTCTATCTTCATCGATATTTGCAAGTTGGGGTTCCGCGATGGAACTCCCAATAAGAAAATGCCCTGGAGTTAGGGTTTCAAAATTCTCAAAATCAGCTGACAATGGAGTCAATGGCTTAGAGTTTAGAACTCCTTCAATTTCCGCTAAGATCGTAATGAATTCTTCTAAAGTAAAATGAGAATTTCCCACTATGCGTTTTAAATGAAATTTAAAGGATTTCACACTGGCTTCATATAATCCCCCAAAATTTGGAGATCTTGGAGGGCTATAATGCCAATCAATTTTCTCCTCAGTGAAATATTGAGCCATTGGTTCATCCGGTGAATTTACAATTTTTAGAAGTCGTTTTAGTTTGGCATTTGCGCCAACGAAATTTCGTCCATTGTCAGTGAAAATCTTAGAGGCCTTACCTCTTCTGGAGAAAAATCTTCTCAAACTAGCAATGAGTCCTGCTGATGTTAAATCACTTTCAAAGTCTAAATGAATTGCTTTAGTGTAAAAACATACATAAATTGCTACATATATCTTATTCAACATACCTTTCCTTTTACCTTTGAATTTTACATGGAAAGGTCCGCAAAAATCTATACCGGTAACCGTAAATGGAAGAGAAGGTTCTATGCGTTCTTTGGGCAATTGGCCCATCAATTGTTGCTCTAGAATTGGTTTGTTCTTTGTACATGTGACACAATTGTGTATCACCAATCTGCATAAATTCCTGCCGTTTAACGGCCAATACTTTTGACGTATTAGGTATAACAAGGCTTGTGCCCCCACATGTAAATACTTCAACTGAAGATACTGTACAATCATATAAGTTAAGGGATGTTTAGGTGGGAGGATAATAGGATGTTTAGTATTGTAATTAACATTTGAATTGATTATTCGTCCTCCAACGCGTATAAGCCCATTTTTATCAAGAAAACAATTGAGAAAAGATAATTTACTTTTACCTTTCACATTCTCACCCTTCCCCAAGGCAGTGATTTCTTCTAAATACTCACCTTGAGCAAATTTTAAAAGAAAAGATTCTGATTTGTTCAATTCTTGACACTCCATATACCCACCTTTTTTGTCTATTGGATTTCTACAGTTATATACAAACCTGAAAACATAGGAAACTATACGAACAAGTTTAGAAAAATTGTTAGTAATTTTTAGAAGGTCATTATGAAAGGTAACTTTTTCATTGGTAAAAGCAAAACACATATCATCTTCTACAGTGGACTCTTTTTTTCAATTCTAAAATATAAGATTTTTTGGGAATAGAATCACTACATTCAAATACTGAGACCTCGTTTGTTCTTAAGAATTCTGGACCTGACCACCAGGCCTCACTTTTTGAAAGACTTTCTGCACTAACTCTTCTCGTGACAAGGTCTGCAATATTTAATTTTCCCGGTACGTGTGACCAAGCTTCAGGATTGCTAAGAGCCTGAATTTCCTTCACACGATTAGAAACAAATTGTTTCCACTTGTGGTGAGGTCCTTTGATCCAGAACAATACGATCTGGGAGTCTGACCAGAAATGAACTGTGGTTGATCCTTTTCGGTTTATAATTTCTTCTACTTCTTTTGCAAGTCTGGCTACGAGCAACGCCCCCATCAGTTCTAGTTTTGGGAGAGTCAGTTTCTTTAATGGGGCAACACGATTCTTCGAAGCAACCAGACTCACTGTGATTTTGTCAATGTACTTCACTGTCAAATAGACTGCGGTTCCGTATGCTCTTTTGCTGGCATCGGAAAAGACATGGATTTGAAGTTCGTTGGTATCACCTAGGCTGGAGTTCAGGATCATTCTAGGGACTTTCAAGTTCGAAATATCAGACAACTCAGACCTCCATTGAGTATACGTTTGGAAAAGATCTGGTGGAAGTTCCGCGTCCCACGGGCACTTCCTAAGCCACAATTCTTGGAACAGACATTTGAGTCTGATTGTGAACGGTGTTATAAGACCAAGTGTACATCGTACAGCTTTCCTGCTGTTCTTAACATAAGTCTTTTTGTTATAGTTTCTTGTTCATCAAATTCGAGCAAGTTTTTCGCATCTATCGTGATGTAGTCTTGATGAACATGCCACAGAAGACCGAGAACTTTGTGTAATTTGTCAGGAGGATTGACTTCTGAATGAATGGGATGGGTTTTGAACCCGTGGTCTTCCCATGATTGTACCAATTCCTTGCTGTTGGAACTCCACTTACACAAGTTCATTCCTGCATCAGCCATAATTCTTTTGGCTTCACGCGACATCTGAAATGCAGACGAGACGTTGTCGGGAGCTCCTATAAAGTCGTCTACATACAGACATTTATCGAGCATTTCCACCGTAGCGGGATGCAACTCATCGAAACTTTTCGATGTGTTCCTTAATTGTGGCGGACAGCAAGAAGGTACTGGCGTTGACACCAAATAGAACACGGCAAAATCTGAAAATTTGGATGGCATAATGCTTACTTGTACCTCGATTTGAAGTTGGGAACAAAAATCGGACTGCATTCATATCCTTCTCGTTTAAGGATGTTTGCAGAAACGCCTTTTCGATATCTGCTAAGACGACCACAGCATTCAAACGGAAGAATATGAGCATGTTAAATATCAGGGAATTAAGTCCTGCGTACAAACAGTCATTTAGAGAAATTTCACCTTCTCCGTGTGCGCTGGCATCAAAAACAATTCGTTTTTTGGAACTTACCAAGTCTATAAACCATAGAAAATGGTAGATAAAATAGTGGTTTATCGCTTTCTACTTTGTCATTTGGAACTTTTTCGACGATGCCTTTATTTTCATAATCATTTAGTATCTCATGATAATCGTTATACAGTTCCGGATGCTTCTCAAATTTTCTATCCAAATGATCCAGTCGTCTCCTGGCAACTGTTAAGTTATAATTTAATTCCCTGAAATCCCGTTTCCATAGTAACCTAACTTCATACCTCCCATTTTTGTAGCATATAGAATCCTTAAAAAGTGTCATGGCTTTACCTTCCTCGTCTGAGTGTGCATCTTGGAATATGTCAATCGATTCAAATTCCCCAAATTGTTGTAACCCCTCCTCAATGCGATCCTGAATAAAATAACACTGGGAAGACGCACTGCGGGAATCGAACCAGTCACCATCCAAGACTATCTCAATTAAAATGATAGTTACCTATTACTCGGATTTGATTTCTTTTTCGTAATTCGTAAATTACGCAACCTCCCAGAAGAAGCGATATTTTTTTAGATAAATAAAATTTAGGATTCGCGTACTTTGATTTCCCGGCAAATTTAAATTAGAAATGTTTATTTTCTCAGACGGAACATTCCCAGCAATTTCGGGCAAAATCAAAAATGTCGCATGTGTCAAGGTCAATTTGCAGTCCCTCCAAACTTGCTTCGAAAGCTGGTAAATCAGCATCAGAAAGAGTGCAATAACATTCACCGCGCAGATCCTCTAACTTGCTACGCAATTTTTCAATTGTATTCAGTTTTTGAATATCCGTTTTATCCACAGGCACCTTATCATCTTGTAAAATCGTCTTTAATCTTGTTATTTGTCCACGAATATATCCTTGTTTCCGATTAAATACAGTTATTTGCAAGAGTTTACGGGGAGCCATTTTGAATGAAGTTTCGTTTCGGTTTCTTCAAAATTGTGCTAAAACAGTTCGCCTCCGGCTCGACGGACCATGTAGCGTGATTGTCCGTAGAATTAATTAATACTATATTTCACACACACTTTAATAAACCAAATCTATTTACAATATTTGAATTCATATTAACGTATCGGGTAACAAGCTTATCGAGTGACAATCGTATCTAGCAACATAAGGGAAAAAACTTCCGCTTTTGTTTTTTATTGTTCTAGTAGCCTCGTTCCCAAGCAGCGCTAAAACCAAGGAGACGCGCCGCGCCGCCTAACGGGGAAAGAAATTTCAAATTCTTAACAAACACTTATCAATAAGAATGATATTTATAACTTTTGAAGCATTTAGCTAAGGTTTAGACACTTCTACTTCCTCTCTCCTTATTCCCATTATAATTACTGGTTGGACTAGATCTTTTAGGTTTACTGAGTTTGTATAATGATAGCAAAATAAATTCATATAGCAGGTAGCAAAGTAAGCCAAGAGTATAAATTTAGAATTTAGAGCACTTTCAAGTATTATCATGAATAGTATTTGATGAAACCATCATCAATAGAAATATTTAGTGATATCATTAGCATAATCTCAGGGGTGTCCATAACAGAAGGCAAATCTTAGGTCCATTACTATTACTGAATGAAAAATTTCTTTTTTTCTGCATTTACTTTTAAAGGTAACTGAGGTTTGCATTTTAATTTGAAATTGAATGAAATTTTCGTCATATATCAAAATATATTTTATGATTTATATATATCAATGTTGATTTATGTATTGGATAGTCTCATTTTAAAATACCAATAGAAATGAGTGAATGCCCTCAGTACCTGCCACATTAGAAATAAAGTAGAATGCAGATATATATATATATAATTTTTTATTTTTAGATCATAGACAAATAACAGTATAAATGTGGTAAAAAAAAAGATGGATACATATTTAAAAATATGAACTTTTGCCCCCATGTTAGTCAAAGGAGAAGTTCCAAGAAATAGTATCACAGAAGCTGCCTGTGTTGTATATCTTCAGTGAAAATTATCCACTTTTAAGTACAAAGCCTTCTTATGAACTCGCAGAAATACTAGGAGCACATTCTTCAGAGATTTTCAAGTATAGCAATAATGGTGTTCTGATACAACAAGGTAAAGCTATTTTTTAATTCATTGACAGAAAATTAACATACATGTGAAGCATAGATTTATTTAATATGTAAAAATTATATTTTCCATTACAGTTCCCGCCTCTTTATAAAATCACATTCGTCCTGAAGGATTTGATTTCATTAATCGGCTGTTTTTAAAAACCGGCGATTCATTTAAAATAAGTTTTATGTTTGCTACATGCTAGAATTCGATAAATAAAAGAGAAAAAGAAATTAAAGATACTTAAATTTAATACATTATATGTTTATTAATTTATTAAATAGTTTGATTATAATTTTTTAAGATACTGACAAATTGTGGTTTGTTACAAAGAATCATTTTTCAAATGTTCAATAATGTTCTTTATGCTCCAATGTTCGATGTAAAACATCCAATGCTTGTCAAGCTACAGTTTCGGTTGATTGGGGGTTAATTTTTCTAGTCATCTTCGGATTCTGAATCAATGTTATTAGAACAAGTATCTATTGAATTTTCAATTTCTTGTACAATATCAGAGTCAGATTTCCCAACTGACTTTTGCAAATCATCGTCGATGGAAATATATTTCAAGAACTCCCCAGTCGGTTCATCTTCTTCAAACGAAATTTCTTCCTTTGTATTAAAATTTTGTATGCTGAAGCCACAAACTTTAAAACAGTAAGAGATCGTGGTTGACATCACAGTTTCCCAAGAACTTTGAATGATATGCATTGCATGGAAGAGATTGAGTGACTTTGGAAATTTGTTTATATTGTCGGAACTAGAAGAATCAATTTCTTTGACAGTTCTATTAACAAGTGTCTATCTATAATGAAATTTAAATGATCATATGATCCCTTGATCCATAGGTTGAATGATGCTTTTGGTATTTGGGGGAAGGAAAACTAGTTTAATATTTTTCTTATTTCAAATCATTACAATTATCTAACAAAAGCATGATTTTTTCATTTTTTAGTTGTTTGTCTCATTTAAGGAGAAAGTCTGTATAGATAGCTGTGGTCATCCATGAGTTTCTATTGTGTGCATAACTGACTGGAAGGTTCTTAACTCCCTTAAAACAAGGGTTTTTGCTCCAAAGGCATTATTTTACAGTTCCTGTCATGTTTTTTGTTAACAGCACAGTTAATCTTTGCTTGACTTTTTTGCTTCCTGCAGCAGATTCATTTTTTAACATCAAAGTATATTCCGGAAGTGCTCGGTAAAATATCCAGTCTCACCTGAGTTGAAAATTTGACCAGGCTGATAATCTTTGGTCGGTTTAACCCAGACATCTTCCTTCCAGTTCTCAGCAGACTTGTTATTCAGATCTTGCTTCTCGTCATGAAATTTTCTATAAACAATGTTGTTGCATTCCTTCCATCGGGTTAGCCATCCATCTGCAAGTACGAAGTTTTCCTCTCCAAACAGACTAGCAAATTGATGTGCTTTTTCGCATAGAATTGAGTGAGAAATGGGTATTTTTTGCACTCTCGTGTTCACAAACCAGTTTAAAAGTGCAGATTCTATGTCATCAGATTTTTCATCACATTTTCTTTTGCAGGATAAGTTTATATTCTTTTTTATTTAATCAGAAAGGTCTCTTTGTTTCAACAAGTTGAATAAGGCAGTTTGAGAAATCTCCAGTTTTGATGAAGCTTCTCTTTGGCTGCATTTTGGCATCTCGTCTTATCTTTTCAGCATTTCTTGCTTTTCTCCGACACTTAAATCTTTACGCTTAGGCACTCACTGGTGACAGAATTTCAACTGACCATTTGATGAAGAAACTTTTCAAAAGCTGTGAGAACCAGTTCGTACCCACCTGATATGTCTTCTTCAAGGAATCCTGTTTTGAGTTTGCTTATCTTTCCTTTCCTTTGTTCTCTTCCCTATTTATTTTTCAGGAAAGGGATAAGGAATATTGCAGAATGCAAAATAAAAGGTGTGATATTGTTCCGAAAAGAAAAGGTTAAGCATTGCAACTTACACGTGTTTTGAAATGAAAAGCTCATCATGACCTTGACTTATTCCATGTGTAAATAGATTAAAGTATCTGAAACTTTGATTTTTAAAAGAGGTGGTATTGATTTTATAATGATTCCACATTGATTTGAATCCGTTCGTTTAAATTTCATTTTAATAAACGGCTCATTTTATTAACATTACTAAGATATTACTCAACATCATATAAAAACTAAAGGATTACATTTTATATTTTTTAGTGTTGTACACATGGAGTTGATGTACAGGTCTTCAATCAATGTGTGTTAATTACAAAGAGTAAACAGCAAATTTAAAATTTATTTTAATTTAAAGCTACTCTAGTTACAAAACACATTTACATTTAAGAAAATTAATACTGAGCCACAATTTTCAACAATTATTTTTTTTCATTTGTATCCCCATAGGTAAAGCTACTCAAACACTGAAAATCATGGCATTTCAGGAAGGATCCCATTATGTCTTTTTGAAGTATCCTGAAATAATAAATAAGGAAATTGCTGATTTTCTAAACTTACAAGGAAAATTCTCGTAACAAAAAGCTAAATTATATCCTCAAAAAGAAAATTTATATACATGTGACAATAAATTTTCTTGGCAATTAATATAATTGCTGTTTAAGTAATATCAGAAAGTATCATAATCAACCATCATTTAAAAAAAAGAAATCAGCTGCACTAAATAATGATTTATTTATTATACCCTATGTTGTAACTATTGTACACATTCTGATGTTTTCCATAAATTTCAAGAATAATTTCCATAAATTTTTTACCTCTATTAAAGTTTCAAATAGAAAAAAAAAGCTGGTCAACAGAAATAAGAAAGTGTGAGTCTACTTTTATAGATGAATCAAATGAAATTCTTAAAGGCGATTTGTGTATATTTCGATAGTAACTTATATACTATCGAAATATATTACTCAGAATACTATAGAAATATATTACTCAGAATATATTAAACGTCATCTTTTTTTCTTAGAATTTCAAAAAGATCAGCTGTATGAAAACTTAAATTATTGATTTAGTTTTTAGAAACCTTGCTTTAACCCTGTACTGGTCACACATTAAAAATTGTAGACATGGTCACATGGCGTCTTATAGACACCACTCTATTTTATTTAGGTTTTAGTTATTCTAATTATAAAAGTAAATATTTATTAAAATAGCAAGTTAAAGGCATGAAGGATGTTAAAGAAAACCAATAATTTTTTTTAAATATGTAATTTTATATGCACTTTTTATAATAAAATGAATTTCTATTAGCAATTTTTACAAATTTGATGAGCATGCTCTAAGCCAGGCCTGGCCAACCCAAATGGTTTCACGGGCCGCACTTTATGTAAACATGCTTTTAAAAAATATAATACAAATACAAAATGAATAAAACTTTATTGTTATACTATGATTCTACTATAATGAACTCTCGAGCCTTAATTAATGAGATATTTGTTTATCTTTTCTTTCACTTTATTTTTGCAAATCTATTATGTTCGACGTTGCACATCTTAGCTGGTTTTCTAAATTGGCATCAGTTAATGAAGCCCGTGATGAACTCTTTGTAAATTACATCTTCGAAAAAAATGTTTCACAAACATATGTGGATCCAAAAGCACTTACAACTCGTTGTGCAAAATATCTTAAGCTGGAATATCTCTCGGATGTAATATAAGTATTGTAGAATTTAATTTTTGACGTGGACTCAAAAATTTGTTTCATTTCATTGTTGCACTGTAACTCAATTAACTCCATTTGCAGATTTGCAGGAACACTATTCACATCAACATGAAATGGGCATGAAAATATTTCAAACATTTTATCATATTTTGCTAATTCTGAAAAACGATTATCGAATGCAGTTATAAGTTTCTTTATTTCATTAGCATATTTCGAGAAATTCTTAGGTTGACTTTTTGGGAAGTTATTTAACAGAGGAAAATGTTGAGCATTATTATTTCAAAGTTGGCACTCAAATAGCAATAATTTCTTATTAAAAGCTTTGATGAAATTACAAGCATCGATTATTAAATTATCTTTACCTTGCAAGTCCTTATTTAGTTGATTAAGTTTTTCTGTTATATCCACTGAAAAACACAGGTCTAACAACCAATCATCATCACTTAATTCAGGAACAGATTCTTGTTTCTCGTTCATAAATATATCTATTTCCTCCCGTAAATTAAAAAATCTTTTTAAACATTTTCCACGACTTAGCCATCTAACATTGGTAAAATATACGATATCACCATATTCAGAAGATAATTCGCTAAGGAATTCTTTGAATTGCCGATGCTGAAGAGCATGTGAACGAATGTAATTTACTATTTTTATAACTACTTTCATAACGTGATTCATGGATAATACTCGAGCACATAAATTTTGTTGATGTATCAAACAGTGAATAATAAAAATATCATTGGTTTTAATGCCTCTGCAATCTAGTTTATCCATAAGTAATTTTATAGCTCCCTTATTTTTACCTACCAAAGCAGGTGCTCCATCTGTTGTTAATCCGGAAAGAGCCTCAAAATTTAAACTATTTTCAGCTAAACATTTTTCCATCGCCTGGAAAACATCTTCTCCTCTAGTTGTGCCTTTTAAATTTAAAAGATTTAACATTTCTTCTGTCACTTGGAATGAATCATTCCAAGTGACAGAAGAACCGCTGAAGTCCACCGCGAATAAATATCACAAGTTGAGATGTGTCTGAGATATCTGTACTTTCATCAAATGCCAAAGAATATGCTTTGAATTGGTTGATTTTAGATCGCAAAGTTACTACGATTTCAGCTGAAATGTCATCAATGCGACGACATATAGTTTGACGTGAAAGACTGATGCTTGAAAATAATTTGCTTTTACCGGGCAAAACATCTTTTAAAATTGCTTCCAAACATTCCTTTACCAGTTCACCATCCGAAAATGGTTTCATTTTCTTTGCAATCAACATGGCAACAGAATAACTTGCTTTCACAATGGTACATGGTTGTTGTAATAATGAAAAAACATCGTTTGCTGAGCTTTCAGTTGCGATTTAAGCGCAGTTAACTTAAAACTTTTTACTTCATCACTGAAATTTACATATTCAATATGTTTTGTCTCATGATGCCTTTTAACGTTATGTTCCTTAAATACAGCGACCGTCTCTCTACAAATTAAACACATTAATTTTGAATTCTGCATTGTGAAAAAATAATCTTTTTCCCAACGATCATTAAATTTCCTGTTTTCATCAACAACTTTTCTTTTCTTTGAATACATCCTTGTTATGGGTAATAAACTAAATAAAAACCAAATAAAATAAAATAAAACCAAAATAAAATAACCAAATAAAATTTTTAAAAAATAAATAAATTCAAATAAATGTTTGTTGGAGAATATTGGTATATTACACAGAGCAAAAAAAAAAAATTAAGATTTAAGTAAATTTAGTATTCTTGTTTTCTATTTATGCATTATAATTATGTAAAAATCAGGGCTTCGAACCGTAATTTTTTCCATTCCAGTTTTCGTTCTATTAACTAAAATTTTTTTAAATTCGGTTCTGTTCCTGTTCGCGTCATCAGTTGTGCGTGAACCGGTTTAAGTATATTCGAACAGTTTTAAAGTAGGATTACGTTCTTCCATAAGGGTCCTTCGGAAAGCAAAATTTCAGACGCTAAAACCGTCCGTCCATCCGTTCTCGCGAGTTATAATTCTGGCAGCGTTCAAAACCCAGTCTGTATCGCTTCGACAAACAGTAAACAGTTAAGCAGAAAAGTACCAAAATGCGTTAAAATTTTGACATACATATACGTATATCTATACATACGTACATATATATAGATACATATACACATAACACATACATACCTATACACATATAAAAGTTATAAGCAACGATAAGTAATCCTTCGTTAATAACCTGCGGTAGTTTCGTTAGAAGAGACTGACATTTTTTTTTTCTCTCCGATTGAATTCGATTCACATTAAAATGTTGTCGGCTAGGGGTCATGAAAGTCTCTTAAAGAGATATTTTTAAAATGTTCATAAAATTTTAATTTGTGAAATAAATTATCATGAATTAAATTTATAAAAATCCCTTGTACCTTAGATTTCCTTACCAAGCATTCAACCTATAGCGGAAAATACTTGCACTTAACCTGATAATCACTTTATGTAAATGATAAAGTGTGTAATACTTTTATTATAAACTAGCGGCCCGTCCCGACTTTGTCCGGGTTGAACAAAATATTATACCAATAAATTGTAAATCTTTTTTTACCTTAAATGTCCAATAAAAAGCGTAGTCCCAAATGTAGTTTCCTTCAATAAACCCTTTAACGTTGCCAGTTTCAAAAATCCTTTTTGTATTTATCAATACCTCCTCTACTTGAATCTTAAAAATATTAAACCTTTTTCTTACGGGGTGGGATAGCATATATCCGAAGCACATACTCTCGAAAAATACGGTGTGATGTCGGCAGAGATATAGTCTCGAATTCCACTTCGTTGTGACTTTCCTAACGTCTTTGCCCCCAAAGAACAATTGGGTGACATTCTGGGAACGGAGGGTGAATCTTGCCGAAAAGGTCTGAATAATAATCTTTTGTCGTTCTAGCTAGAGGCTATTTCTTTTCAGGCGAGAGACATCAAAAGGGCGGTTCATCCATTTTTAGCCTTTTGAGAGATGAAAGAGGCACGGAGTGCCGATGAACTACTATTGAAATTCTTCTTCAATAGTAAGAAAGCAATTAACCACTCTTTCCCCTGACCCCCCCCCACGTAAAATGGGGATAGGAAGTAGACAACATTTTCCCGTTGTAAAGAGCGATTTCGAAAAACGGATCCCGTAAGCTAAAGGGTTTGCTATGGTTACTTGACTGCGGTTGACAAAGGAAAAGATGTAAGATACATTTTAATGTACAAAAGTTGTACATTAAAATGTACAACTTCGACACAAAGAAAATATATAAGTATAGATTATTATTGACTATAAAGTTGATAATCCTTTTTGAATTCTCGCAGGGAACATGTTGAAAGAAAGAACTGTCAATGTTTTATGCCAGTTAGAGAATTCAGAGGAATTTTGCTTACAATGCAATAAATAGTACTTGAAAGCGCACGCAGTCAGCTACTCTTTGCTATATTTGAGCGGCAGATAAAAAAAGAGAATTTATCTTAAGAGTCTTTAAGTTAAAAATTTGTGTCTGAACCGAAATAAGTATAAATTAACTGAATATCGGTACAAAAAAATAAAAATAAATAACGTTTTCGATTTTGATTCGGGTTCAGGGGTGGCTTATTTTATAACTGCGCTTTTAAAATTTTTTTCGGTTCAGTTCTGGTTCGAAGTCCTGGTAAAAATAACAATACCGTCAACCGGGGGTTACTTTGCCCAATTTTAAATTTCTAGTAAAAAAAATCCGTTTACTTCTCTATCAGTTGGAGAGGGGAAAATTTTTCTAGGCTTAGTGGAGGGCTTATAGAGTTGATTTATGGTGTTTAAATATATTTTCATTGCTTTCTCTTTCAGTAATAATTCAAAAACCCAGTGGGTAAAGTTACCTAGACAACAGGGGTACACCAGATGTTTTCTTTTAAAAACTGCCTCTAAAGTCACATCTGGGCAATGCTACCTTTTCCGGGGGGTAAATGAACCAAAATAAACATAAGAAGAGTTAAAATTTATTATTTTTATAAATCATATTTATACTAGGCACTCGTTGAATTGTTAGATTTTCGCTATAAAATTTTAGTAGATAACTGTTAGTATACTAATGAGTAAAAAGGGAACATATGTAGGTAATATGACTCATACTGTTGGGAAAAATCTTGAGAAATCTTCTTCAAAAAAGAATTTGCCTCGTTGTTCTCTTGGAGATGGAGTTCTGAAAACAACGTCGGTCAGAGAAATGCTGGATTCATCCACTTTTTCAGGAAATGTGAACGAATTCCCTTTGTTTTTGTTTCTCAGATAAGAAAATTCCAGTCACCATCGTCACAAATGTTTAAAATCTTTGCCAGGAAATGCATCAAAAGTTTTTTCCCGAGCAATTTCACAATCACAGAGTCTCTTGCTTGCAAGTTTAGGGGCCTTTCAATTTGAATGATTTGTTCTGTTTTAATCGTTCTTTCTTCCTCAGAACTCTGTTCTGTTTCCATCGTTCTTTCTTCATCAGAACTGGTTGAGTCATGAGTAGAAATGTCAGCATCCTCCTCGCTGCTCGAGTCAGTTTCGCATTTTCGTTTTGACACTGTGACCAGAAGTGGAGGGACCATCATTGTTTGGCTTAGGAATAGGACTAGAACAGAAACTTATCAGCTATCCCTATAGGCTTCACGGATCAAAGTTGCTAAGGTGAGTAACCGCTGTTTGGCGCGAAAACTTTTCTTTTAAGAATGGGCAAAGTAACCACGGTTGACGGTGTTTAATAACTTTTTTAAACTTAATTCAAATAGTGACCACGTGACACTTGAAAAGTTTTAATCAAAGTTGCTAAGGTACTCAAATTGCTTGCTCACAGTCACTTTACAAATTGATTAGTTTCACACTGATGAGCTATCACTAAATGGAAAAACTCCTGCCAGCATTACAACTAACAGCGCTGATTATTTGCAGAGCACTCAATGCCGATTGAGTAACCGCTGTTTGGCGCGCAAACTTTTCTTTTAAGAATGGGCAAAGTAACCACGGTTGACGGTGTTTAATAACTTTTTTAAACTTAATTCAAATAGTGATCACTTGACACTTGAAAACTTTTAATAATTTCTAACAATTTAACATTTTATTAAATTCTTAATAATTTTTAAATTTACTTGCATTAGTAAAAATATACTCACTTGAAAAAATTTCAAACTTTCTTTGGATGTCTTCAGATGTTACTTTTATTCAACTATCAGCACCACACACAAAATATTAGTAAACAAGCCAGTAAGTCAAAAACAAACCTAACACTTAAACATATATTCACTTGAAATAATAACTTCGTTCGTGCTCTGGATAACGAAACGATGACGGACCCAAGCGTGCTGTGTCGTACTATCTCAACCCGAAGTCCATGCGTGGGCGTCTGCCAAGTCCCCAGATATTTCTTAGAACACTAGGCGCATGCGTCCAGAAGAAAGTTATTTTTGAGGGAAAAAGTTTTCCAGTGGTGAGAGGGGTCATTGACCCGCGAGAGGGGACGCTCGGGTTACGAGCGAAATTTTTGTGTTGTCTTCTGTTCTTGTATGTGGGTGTTGGGTGCAGTAAATAAACGAAGAAAAACGCTACCTCATGTCTTTCCCAATGTGAAAGTTTTGTGTTATTGGCCACGCTACGGTACAGTGTGTAGACTAGTGTCTCGAGTCAGTCTTGACTGCCGGTTTCCATACACAACCAAGATTACACTTTGGCGAAATAATCCCTTTCTAGGGCAATTTATATTAATTTTTTTACGTGGTTTTTCTATCGTTAATTTATAATTTAATTTTTTATCGTTATTTCAAATTTTCATTTATTTAATATTTCATGTATACATATAACGAAAAACAAAAGTTTCAATAGAAATATAAAATTGCCCGGCGGGGCGCATGCGGCCCGCGGGTTGGCCAGGCCTGCTCTAGGCAAATATATTTTCAACAATTTTTACAAATTACAAATGTATTGAGTTTGCCTGTCTTTTTAGACCACTGCTACTTTGTTGCTCTGAATCTGATACTAAATGATTAGCTAAGAGGCTTTTCAGATTTTGCCATAGTTCAGCCGGCAATGACGTACATTGAGCCTTGATACAAAGATGTTCTTCGACTAGTTGACATCCCAAAGATTTCAAAAAGTTTTTTGTCAACTAAATTTTTGAGGGTTGTTTGAAGAATAAATTATTTGTGAAATTATTCCAGCCATGTTCATCAAGACAAAAATTAGTGTCAGCCAGCTGTTCTTCCGTGCGACTTTATAAGTACTGCAGAAATAATCTACTGTATCAACTCCTGATTTCGTAGCATTATAGAAGGTGAGAATTTCAGGAGGTTTTCTCACAAGTAGATAAATATATACTCGTGTCCTGGTGCATGGTAGAAATTAAGAGAACATTTTTTTTCCTTTTTAGGGACATGGGACTCTATGGTGCAATATTTTTCAAATCCACAAATAGGCTTGAGTAAAGCCCCCTCTTTTTTTTTTTTTAACTTCCAAGATATCATTTGGAATTTCTTTTTGTTTTTTCGAATGGTCCCTATGATTGTGATATTATCTTTTATAAGGTCACAAGTTCGTAAGTTCTGGACTTGTAAACCAATTGCCAAGTGTAGTATTCCTGCCTGAACCAGATATAACAGCTGAAGCCTTTTCACAACATCGTAAGGTCTATTTGGGGAATTCACAAGGGCCAGCTGACTACTTTCCCAAATAGACGGTTTAGATCATACGATCATCAACTAGTGTGAATATTTTAGTACCATACTTTTTTCGCTTAGTGGGAATGTATTCCCTAAAGCGACAATTACCACAAAAGCTTTCAGAGCTTTTTTTTCTAACATACAGTGTTCACTTACACAATATGATTTTTGACAGTTCCTTACAAAATTATTCCCACACAGACCACATGGCAAAATTCTTTTCTGGGAACTTTTCCTCCCTTATGTATGAATCACACACAGGACATGTCGCAAGCTGACCACGATTTTCTAAAAATCATGTAGAAACCATCACAAGTGGACCAGAAAGCACCCCAGATTTTACTTGGGGCACTTTCTCCTTTTTGTCCTCTGTGGTAACACTTAGTTGCCTCTTTTGTTCAACTAATTTTACACCTTAGTTTTAGGCATACCACTTCACAGTGGATACTAAAACCCCAAATAATGAAAAGAACCCAATCAGGTGTTTGGGGATATATTCGTTTACTATAAAAGAATGATAGGAGCTGCAGGACTTTTTGTTAGTTATGACTCATATATAAACACTTTGTAATGACATCTGCTGGGCATACAGAGCAATTTCATCAATATGCAAAATATAAACAAAGTGCTATTGTATTGTTATACGCCTCCAGAATAAAAATTAAATGTAGGCGTATAGTGTAGAATAAAAATACAATGCAATGTAGAGCTCATTAAATAAACTTTTATTTAAAAAATAAATGTCGGCAAATATATAAATACTTGCTGAATACTTGTGCTTTGCTACTGAGTACATTCAAATTAAATACAACGATCAATGTATGCAATTGATGTAAAAAAAAACAAAAAAAATATATTTATAAAAAAATCGTAACGGATATTTTTATAGACAAAATAATGTAGAAGAAAATATTCAAATTAAATCTAATAGAACGTACTAAGGAATACAATACAGTTAATATAGTACAGTTTGAGGAACATTTATTTTACAGTAATTTTAATATTTTTTTGGATAATGTCCAATCGTCCGCCACATTAGCAAGGAAAAAAAATACATTTTTTTTTGTGTCTATTTCGTTGTTATGCATGTGACGCAAAGTTAGTTTAAAGTATCGCAAACAGAAAAGAAAGCACATGATCAGCATTTAATAAATTAAATTCTAAAAATTAATTTTTAAAAATTCACCAAAATACAGAAAATGGTTGGAAAGATTCGAAAAAGATTTTATTTTAAAGGAATTTTTATGATCTTTCTCGTGATATAAATTTCATAACCCACAGATTATTATTTTAAACGCAAACTTAAAAAAAGTTACAAAAATGGTTTAAAAATTTAATTTTAAAAAATCTAAGAATTTTTCAAAAATCTTTTGTAGTGCACCCCTATACTATACGAATCACCACCATACAAAATTTCAGCCCTTTAGGTCAGCGGTTTGGTGTGTGCGTTATATGTCAATCAATCAGTCAGTTACGGAACTGTTTTACATATATAGACTATATAAATTGTTACTTACAAAGCTTAACTCAAACAGCATGATGAATTACGGCTGAAAAAAATACAGCATAAAAACGAACGTAAGTCCATCTGGACTAATTACAAAAATAACATAGCTTAAAAAATACTCTCATGGACAAAGCACCTACTGATACACCCATAGGCCGACTGCGTTGCATGTTCCACCAGCCCCTAACATGACTCGTTTCACCATACAAATTTCATATTTTTCAGCAATCTATGTTGCTAAATTATTCTACTGGTTACTCCGTAATGCCGTCATCACGGAAGGCGAAGCAACGAAATCATTCATCTTACGTCGTCCGGCTAGCGATCGTATTTATCCAGAAAGTTAATGAACACAAACTAACCATGTTGATTAGGTATACCTTTTTATTTTTTGATGGATTAGAAAAACCTTTACACATACATCTATCAACCATTGGCATCTGTGAGACACTGCATGACCAGTGCAGGGTTAAACTCAAAATATATGGAAGATATTTGCTAATAACATTTATACTAAATACAAGTTTGACAGCATCATTGGAAGCTCATCCATGCCAAATGAGATCTATCAATTACTGAATGTCATAAGCTTGTCATTTTATTCTTTTGATTTTGTATTGAGTTCTTTTATAAACACTCAGCTGTGTATTGCTTTTAAAATAATTTCTATAGCTGTAATTTTCACAAATACGACCGTAATTTCTACCCGATATTACGCATCGTTCTAAAATGAAGGGTCGAGGCCAAAAACTCAAGAAAGAGACGAATCTACTCAAAAACACATTTTATCACTTCACTAGACGCACCACACACATACATGTTACACAGACCACAGACAGAAGCGGGATTGAAACTCACTCTGCGCCTTCCAAGCAAGCACTGCGTCGCCCCCTACATAAACATACATAAAACATTCTGGCGACTATTGCTGACAGGCAAAAGGAAATGTACGAGAGAGGCCTCATTTCTGATATCCTCCCACCTTGAGTTTACTGAAGGTAAACTCAACAACCAATCACAAAAATTAAAATATTCAATGACACTAAACATAATTACATAATATGCACTAACACTAATAATTATCAATCAAAATATAAAAAAAGGCAAAAGTTAAAAAATGTTCAATCATAAGACAATCTATCAGGAACAGTCACTTTTCTTTCACATTTTGTACGAAGTACTGGTTCATAAGGTAATGTTTTGTCGATCTCTAAATGAAACAGTCTTTGTATTGGTCTTAACAGTTCACCAAACTCAGTCTTTACACGGGCAACTCTGTTTTGGCCGTCTTTTCCAGGAATCAACTCTAATACTCGAGCTAATGGCCAATAGGTACGTTTCTTACTGTCACTCTCCAAAAGCACAATATCGCCTACAGCTAGGGATTTGATTTGTGCTCGATGTAAAGTCCTTTGTTGCAACTGGCCAAGATATTCTATACGGAATCTTTCACGAACATGGCTTCTGACTTGTTGCCTGTATCTGATTCTTCTATTCATTTCTTGAGTATCGATTGTGTCTATATCCTCCCCGTCGGAAGACCTTATTTCTTGTATGAACATAGCCGGAGTCAATGGTGTCAAACTGTCTATGTCTTCTGTCACATATGTTAGGGGTCTCGCGTTTACTATTTGTTCACAATCGCAAAGGAGGATGTTAAGTTCTTCATAGATTAGTGAGGCTCTTCCTAGAACTTTTCTCAAAATTCTTTTCAGCATTTGGATCAGCCGCTCCCACCAACCTCCCCACCAGGCTGCTGTAGGAGGGTTAAATTTCCAGCGAATTCTGCGAAGAGTTGCAGCGGTAGAAATTTGATTCCAGTCTAATTCCGAAAAGGCTTTATCTACCCCGACAAAATTTGTACCATTGTCGGAGTAGATCGTCGTTGGCCTACCTCTTCGGGCTATAAACCGCCGCAATGACTGGAGAAAAGCTTCGGTGGACAGAGATGTAATCAGTTCGAAGTGCACCGCTCGGTACACAGCACAGGTGTACAATACGACCCATGCCTTCTGTTTACTCTTTAGATACAAAGGGCCCGCTAGATCTATGCCAACGACCTGAAATACTGCTGCGTCTTGGACTCTCTCTGGGGGTAATGCTACTGGCACTGTCTCCATTTTCCGAGCGCTGAATCTCTTACAACGCACACATTGTCCAACCACTGTTCGAATAGTTTTCCTGGCCTTTATGATCCAATATTTCTCCCTCAGGTGTGTCATCAATAGGGAGACCTCTGCGTGTAATAATTCTTGATGTTTCCAGGAAATCAACAAATGAACAACTGGATGATCTGATGGCAAAAGCACTGGATATTTGAAACTTTCCGTATCTTGTCGATACATGACTTGCGTTTTTACTCTAATTATTCCAAACACATCGACAATTGGTCTAAGAGGTCGTATTTTATCTTCACTAGATTTGTCAAAAGCTTCTCTTTGAATCAAAGAAATGAGCACTCTTTCGGAATTCTCTATCTCATGGCATGTAAGATTAGGTTCTTTAAGGACATTTTTCTTCCCAGAATTGTTAATGAATCGATATATCCAAGCTATAAGCCGTATTATTTTATTTCAAGAAGAGAAATATCTGTAGTACCGCGCATCAGGCTCTGTACTTTTAGCATGGGCTGTCACTGATGTCTTACGTATTTCAGAATTTATCTCTAATTCGTCAGGTGATTCATTACTTTGTGGCCAAATTGATTTTGGTTCTTTAAGCCATGCTGGTCCCTCCCACCATTTCAGATTTAGAAATTGCTCAGGAGAACATCCTCTTGATGGGAGGTCAGCCGCATTAAATTTTCCCGTAATATGATGCCAATCATCTTTCTGGGTCAGTGATCTGATCTCTTGAACGCGGTTCCAGACGAACGTTCCCCATCTGTCGTCTCGTTGGATCCAACTCAAAGCTGTTGTAGAGTCACTCCAATAAAAGATCTTTAAGTTTGGTATTCTTAGATCAGCAATGACTTGACTTGCCAATCTGGCTCCTATACAGCAGGACAAAAGTTCTAACCGTGGTATTGTTATGTTCTTAAGAGGAGCTACTCTTGCACGTGACTGTATTAACTTCACTTCAGTGAGATTATTTGTCTTCACCCTCAGAAAAATGCAAGAGGCATACGCCTTTCCACTCGCGTCACAGAATACGTGAAGACTGATATCTTTATCCTCAGGATGATCTAAACCTATATAACGCTGAATCTTGATGTTAGAAATCAAATGCATTTCCTGAACCCACTTTAAAAATTGTTTAGCCAAATGTTCAGGGATTATCTCATCCCACTTCAATTTCAAACACTCCTGAATAATCAATTTTGGAAGGAGGGTCACGGGAGAAGTGAATCCGATGGGATCAAAAACTTTATGTGCAAATGAGAGAAGAGCCCGTTTAGTTGCTATGACTTGCCCCTCCCCATGCGAATCAATTTTGCATGAAATCATATCACCTTTTAAATCCCAATTTAGCCCCAAGACAGCTACAGAATCATTAGATTCCAAGTGGTCTGTTTCCACTGGACAATTTGACTGCCATCCTCGAAGGTTGAATTTTGCCATTGACAGTAACGATCTTGATTCCGAAATAAATTTATTTAACTCTTCAACTGTGTTAAAGCTGCAAACACAGTTGTCAACATACAGCGATTCTCTTAATTTTTCTGCTGTAGAAGCGAAATGATTGGGAGCATTTTCTAAATGGTGATTCAGTGTGGCAGCTAATAAAAACGGACTGCAATTGACCCCAAAAACCACACGTTTATGTCTGTAAACTATAAACTCCCCTTTAGCTTCATCTTTCCACAAAAATCTCAAATAGTCTCTATCTCTTTCTGTAATACCGATTTGCAAAAACGCCTTTTCAATGTCTGATACTGCTCCAACGGGGTACTTCCGGAAACGGTTTAATAGTGAAGGAATTATTTCAATTAAGTTTGGTCCCTTATCCAGACAGTCGTTTAGTGAAGGGGACCCTTTGATGTGAGCCGAGGCATCAAACACTGGTCTCACCTTCGTGATCTCACTCGAATCTTTAAATACAGGCCTGTGTGGCAAATAATGAACTTGAGACTCTTTATTATCAGCAACTACTTCGATAATTCCTCGCTCTAACCGCGTATCAAATACCTCAGTGTAAACTTCGGTTTTATTTGAGTCCGATAGTTTTCTTTGCGTGGTAGCAAGTCGTTTTTCGGCCAGTTCTCTATTATTCGGCAAACGGGAGTTATCTAGGACCCAGGGCAAAGCAATTTCGTATCTTCCACTTGGTTTCACTTTCACGGTATTCTTAAAATATTGCATGGTTTCTTCATGCATTTCTGACTTTGTTTTAGATTCTACTGGGTCCGTAATGCCTAAAACATCTAATTTCCACAAATTAGCTGCAGAGCTTTCATTTACTAGCAACGATATAACCGTCAGTGAATCCCTATTATCTGATTTATTTGCGGGAATCTTACCCGTTAATGTCCAACCTAAGTGTGTCTGAACAGCAACCGGACCAGATTTTAGAATTTTAATATTCCCGGTCAACAACTTTCCCGCGACATCGGCTTCTATCAACAATTTAATATCATTCATGTTTCTAAATGAATTATTTTCTAGATCACTAACCGTTATACCAAAATCATTTAGTTCAGATAACCATGGACCATTCGGTACTCTTCTCACATCTGAACAGATGACAAGCTCATTCAAACAAAAAATCTGACAATTATATTCATTATTAACACTACTTAAATTTACTTTATACAAGTGATGTAACTTTTCATTTGTCTCAACGCCACCAAATAACTTATGAATCAATTTCGATTCCCCACAACTATCATACCCTAAAAATTTGATAATATCTTCCGTTATATAGGACTTTTCAGAACCGGAATCAATGATAGCTCACACCAGTTTTTCTCTGTTACCATTTTTGACACGTACAATTATGGTTTGTAACAGAGTGTTAGAACTTTTAACCTGACTACTTAAAACATTATCAGAACTCTACTTCTGGTTTCCTATCTTCTGACACCGAATTATTCGTTTTGATATTTTGGCATAGAATTGTTAAATGCCTTCTATTGCATATAACACATTTAACTTTAGCTCTACAATCACGAGAAATATGATTTCGTTTTAAACAAACAAAGCATGCTCTCTTTTTTAACACAATATTCATTTTGTCTTCGTAAGAGAGAGAACTAACTTTAAAACATTTCTCTGATGAATGCAATTGATCACAAAAGATACAATATTCGTTATATTTCTTAGTCAAGGATTTATCTTTAAAAGTGTTACCAACAATTAAATCATTCGCAGTAGCTACATTAAATTTATCAGATCTAATATCAGCTTTAGAATGTTTTTTAGAGTTATCAAAACCAAAACAAGTACGAGCTAACATAATTCGCTCTTCAGATATTACTTCATTTTTCAAAAATTCAAGAATAGATTTTAATTCATTCTTACCTGTATTCAACAACTTCTCCCGCTCCCTTTCCCAAATTCTCAAAATATCGTAAGGAAGACATGATTCGACGAGAGGAAATAATATGCTGGCATACTTATCTTCTGTGACTCCGAGGGATTCGAGCGATCGAAGTTTTGTTTCTAAACTATCATACAACGATGATATGTTGAATTCTTTCCCTCGGATGTTGTTATTGTTTAAAACCAGCTGTAAAAGATCTCTGACTAATATGTGAATTAAAATTTCATCACGGCCGAATCTATTTTTCAAATGTTCTATTGCCTTAGAGTAGTTTTCTGCAGTCGTGGGAAAACTATCAACTATCTCCCGAGCTTTCGAGTTCGGAACCATTGCTTGGATCAAATACACGAATTTTGTATGGTTGTCTAATCTCGAGTCTTCATGTATTTTCACAAAAGTATTCCAAAAGCTGAGCCATTCACGAGGATTTCCATCAAATAATTTTAATGATAATTCCGGTAATCTCATTGCCTGTTTAACTTCAAGATGATTTTCCGTTCTCACTATTTCTGGCACTTGTACTTTCGATTTTGACATAATCTTCTTCACTTTGAATTTGCAACTTATAAATTTGTCAACATATGCTTCACAAGCCTCAAATTCTTTGTTATATATATCTTGCGAAGCACTATCCTCTACTAATTGATTAAGAATATCATCATCAGCTTCACGAATCCTGTTGAATTTATCCTCTAATTGATAAAATAACGACTCTAATACTTCTGTATCGGGTTCTCTACTTTCCAGTTCTTTGTTCAAAGATGTGAAAACTCGAGTAAACGCTGTTCTAAGTGGTGTTCGTCTAGAATTTAAAATCTCCATGGCAGTATTCAAACTTTAATTTTTCGCTCTTTCACTTCTAAGTCCCTGTTCGGGCGCCAATAATTTCACAAATACGACCGTAATTTCTACCCGATATTACGCATCGTTCTAAAATGAAGGGTCGAGGCCAAAAACTCAAGAAAGAGACGAATCTACACAGAAACACATTTTATCACTTCACTAGACGCACCACACACATACATGTTACACAGACCACAGACAGAAGCGGGATTGAAACTCATTCTGCGCCTTCCCAGCAAGCACTGCGTCGCCCCCTACATAAACATACATAAAACATTCTGGCGACTATTGCTGACAGGCAAAAGGAAATGTACGAGAGAGGCCTCATTTCTGATAGTAATGATTAAAATCAATCTAATATTTTTAAGAAATTGTTTTAAAGTTTATTGTTTCAAAATTTTTCTTATGTGTGTTTGTGAGTAGTTTATAAATTTATGTACACACGTGAACAACATCCAAACAAACCAAAACAAAACCAAGAAAGGTTAGTTTCACTGTTCTTTTTTTTACCAAGCAATATATTAAAACTGACTGTAAACAATAATGAAATATTTTCTACACTTATATTTTAGATATTTGCACTACTTTTAAATTTAAATCTGATCTGTAGCACGATACTGTAAAATAGTAAATTAGATGAAAGTGAATTCAGTGACGTAGTGAGCATAACTGGTACCTGGGGCACGATACCGTTTTGGCAACGACCTTGATTAATCAAAGAAAACCAGAAATGTCCTTATAAACTAATAATTTCTCTTTCACAAAATTTTTAAAATTAAAAAGGAAACCTTAAATTGTTGATAGACTGAATGTTTAAATCAAGTTATCTTATTAAAGAAGTTGTTGCTCACAAACAAGATGAAAAATTATTTTTAAAAAACTTAAAATGATGAGAAAATAAAAATCTCATCAGGGAGTTTTTAAAGGAGCATATGAAATAGATTCTGATATTTAAAGTATTTTGCAAGACTCAAAATTTTACCAAGTATGGAAAAGAATACTTTGAATAAATTTTCCAAAAAATTGTTTTAAAGAATCTGTATCTCTTAAAAAATATAACAGGATAAAAAAAGAAATTAAAATTTTCATGAAATCTGTAATATAGATAAAAAAAAACTTATTTCCTTACTAATATGAGAAATTCTGAAAATCTTTGACAAACTCTTAAACTGGCAACAATAATAGAAAACTTCGTAAAACAATACAATGGTAAAGAATAATGAACGTGTGTTGAAGATTATATAGACCTGCCAACCTCAGTAAGAGCAATATCCTGCAATATTCTACAGTGCATAAAATAATCGACATAATGACATAACACAAAACAGTATAGTAAAAAATTATAATAAAAGACAAATAATGTATACTTACTTATAGTTTATAGGATCTCTTTAATGATATTAGATAGTTCAAAATATTTATTTACTGTTCAGCTCATCTTGAAATTATAATATTAAACAAAAGTTATAAATTTGAAATCATATATTTTAATGTACATCGTATTTATACTAGCAGGGACCCCAGCAGTCTATATTTTGAGTACTTCTATTTCTTTATAATGTTCGTTTTAATCAATTGCAGAAAATATTGGAATTTTTGAAGCATTTACTGTAGCTGATTTTGCTCTTTTTAAAATTTCATTGTCAAATTGTTCTTCATAACAGTGTTCTTGTGAGTTCGATTTGCATATTAGCAAATTTTCTTAGGTTTCCCTTGACACAGATGACCTGAACTAAGTAGATATTTTTGTTATGTAACTAAAAATCCTCTCATACTCTGCATTACTGTGAGGGATTGTTAAAACCAGCGTTATTTTTTTTACGTTTCGGAATCCGGTAATAATAGCGTTCATTCCGGAAACCAGGAAGATGTGTTAAAAATCGGGCATTGAAGGGGTAAATCCGGAAAGTTGGCAGGTCTGTTATATATGGTTAGTACAGGGTTCACATATTTTCTTGAAACCAAAAATGAAGAAACATCTGCTTGATCAGAGTGCAATTTCAGAGTTCTAAAGTTTGAAAAGTTACACCCTCTCTCAAAATTATATTATGGAAACTACTAGATTAAAAGTTTAAAAATTAAACAGAACCTATAAGATGGAGAGAGAGAGAGAGAGTAACTAGGGTTCCAGTATGTGATAACTAGATGATCAATATGAGACATGAAAGCCTAAGATATTTTTTCAGGCCCCTAATCAAACTTGCATCAATATTTTGAGGACATGCATAGTAGTTTTATGCATGCAGAGATTAAGAAAATCCAGTAACTTAATATCAGGAAGTGACCTTAGACCAGACCATTTTCCCCTCTTCAAACCATTAAATAGGAGATAACAGCATGTTATCCTTAGACAGTCATGTAACACATGCGCTCACTTCCTCATTAAGAAAGTGGAGGCATATGACCAATATTTCAGCTTCAATTCCAAGACAGTAAACCAGAGGGTACATAAATATTTCTTAGAAAAATAATACAGATGAAAAATTTTTCCCTTCCTGTACAAATCTATACTCTTAACAGAAAAAAATTGGAATAAATAGGAATTCTAATCAAATTCCAGAGTTTTCTAGAGTTTTTAGAAATAAAATTTGACAGCAATATTCTTCCAGGATTTACAAAGCCAAATAAGCTGCATTTACATAGACAACAATAATACCCGGGATTTTCCCGCTAACAGGGAAATCCTTTGAAGTCTGTTTACACGGGACAACATTTTTGTCCTGCTTTTACTCACCTTACCGAAACTAAAGGCAATTGCATGATTCGGTGGAAGTGTTCATCATATACCACCATTCCTTGTTTATTTATTATTTAAATGCAACACATGTCAGTCGCTGTTAATAATCATGGAACTTTTACAATTTTTTCTGTTGATTTTAAAGATAAATTTAGAAAATAGATTGGAAGAAAGGAAAAAAAGAACTAGAAGATTGATGCAGATATTAGATATAATCGTATGATCTGTGGCTTCATCGCTAAATTTAGCTTTTCTACAACGATGAATGTGAGTAGAATTACGAAGCTGTGTTTGATGGGAAGAAATTGTTTTAAATTCCTGGAGTAAAAAAGATTAGAAAGAAAATTTTCAAATCGATAGGTACATTTATTTTAAATTATAAAATTAATTGTAAGATACTTATTGTTTTAATAAATCCTTTTATAAAATCAAAATGTAATTTTGATTTCAATTTTGATTCAGTAATTTTTAGTCATGTATAAATAAAAAAATCATAAATAGTTAAAAATTAATTTTTATCAGTGAATTCTAAGATAATTTATAAATAAATTTTAATGTTATTTTAATTATTGATTATACTTATTAAATTTACTAATTTTACCATAACAGCTAGAAAGCTATGAAAAAATTAACATACATAATGCAAATAAATCTCTTTTCATCAATATTAAGCTTTAAGCTGTTTGTAAAAGATTAAATAGGTTCAAAAAGTATCAATATAATTATGATTTAGAGTAATATTTTCCCAAGAGTGTTAAATATTTTTTAAACATGTTTTGCCTAAGAGTCTTATACAGTGGCTCCCAAAAGTGTTCGTACTCTTATGATTTTCAATGAAATACTGGTCTATCTATTAATTAAAATGAATATTTCAGAATGGGTATTTAATAATAAGATCTATAATCTATTCTTAACAAAACTACATGAAATATTTTAAAAACATAGTAAAACTTTATTTTTAAGAAACCAATAATCAAAATGTAACAAAAACTTTATCTCATAAAAGTCATTGTACACTTGTAAAAAATCTCTACATATTAGTAAATATTATAATTTTTCTTTAAATTAATATTTAGTAGGATATCCTTTAGCATCCACAACAGCTTTTAAACATCTGGGAATAGATTGCATTAGTTCTTTTGTAATATCTGTATCAATGTTCATTCATTCTTCCATCATAATTGTTTTTAGTTCGCTTTTCGTGTGAATGTCGTGTTTTCGTACTCAAACCTCCAGATCTCTCCAAATGTGTTCTATTGGGTTTAAATCTGGCGATTGAGGTGATGTTTTCAAAACTTGTGGGCAATTATCTAGACACCAGAGGTGAACATTGAGAGCCGTGTGCTAAGGAACGTTATGTTGATAAAAAACTAAGTTGTTTCCAATACCCAAATTTTGGGCTGATAATTTAAAATTGTCTCTTAAAATATTTATATAAACAGCATGATTCATTATGCCATCAATAAATACCAAATTACCTAGTCCGGATGCTGACATGCACCCCCACCGCCATGCTTAACAGTTCCTACTAAGTTCTTGGGATTAAGTTCCTCATTCTTTCTTCTCCATATAATTATACGGAGATCTAGATTGAACACTCATGGGCTTACTAAGAAATGAATTTTAGGAATAGTTAGCTATTAAAAGTATTTTTAAAAAAATTTAATCAGTATTTATGTATAATTAAAAATAAATTTTATCATTAATAACTGCCATTTACAGGATTAAAAATATATAATTTAATCAATTAATTTTTTATTAGTACAAGTGTCTCTCTATTCTAAAAAAAAGTAACTCCCACCGCCGCTGCCAAAAGCTTGTCACAATATCTCCTCCGAAACCGCTGGGGGTATGGAGTCGAGACCGATACCAATAGATGCAGAAAAATGTGGGGAACAAAGTAAGACATGTCTCATCTTCGTCGGACTTTAAGTTTTTTTATTTTATGTTTTGTGGGAAAATATTGACTTTTTCATCTTTAGATTACGATAACTCGCCAAAAAATGATCGTAGAATTTTGATCTTTTTACAATCTAAGACTACAGACATTTCTCTTTCAAACTAGACCTCATTTGTTTAAAAATACTTTAAAACAGACTAAGATTTTCATCAAAAAATGAAACAGTTTTTCAAGAAATATTGACTTTTTCATCTTTAGATTACGATAACTCACCAAAAAATTATCGTAGAATTTTGATCTTTTTATAGTCTAAGACTAGACATTTCTCTTTCAAACTAGACCTCATTTGTTTAAAAATATTTTAAAACAAACTAATATTTTCATCAAAAAATGAACACAGTTTTTCAAGAAATATCGTCCCCTATGTGGATATAATATCGATGCTCGAGTTTTTATCTTACAAAGAAAATATTTACATCATCTGGAAGCTGAAAGCTTTCTTATTCATATAAACCTCATTTAAAGTCTATATCTTAAATTTTCGATTTTTAATTGAATTTTAAAGCTGATAATTCAAAAGTGGTGAAACGCCCTTCGCATTAAGGGTGACAACAGTAAATGGATGGAAGCTGTTACATTGCCCGAGAATCACCCCTATGTATCTCAGTATTAGCCATAACAGAGGAGCGAGCCTAGGGGCGAAGCCCCTAGTATATAAAAGAATCGCAACGGATATTTTTATAGACAAAATAATGTAGAAGAATTGGATAATGTCCAATCGTCTGCCACATTAGAAAGAAAAAAAAAATATTTTTTTTGTCAATTTATATTGTTGTTATGTATGTGACGATAAATTAATTTAAAGTATCAAAAAGAAAGAAACCACGTGATCAGCATTTAATAAATTAAATTCTAAAAATTAATCTTTAAAAATTCACCAAAAATCAGAAAATAGAGGTAAAGATTTCATTTTAAAGGAATTTTTATGATCTTTCTCGTGATAAAAATTTTATCACCCTCCGATTATTATTTTAAATTTTAAATAATTAAAATGTTTATAATTTAAATAAAAGAAATTAGAGAAGCTCTATAATTAGAGAAGTATACAAATAATATCGACTTTGTAGATGTAAATTGATAAAAATTAAAATTAACACGTCATTTTTGACCGGCTAACCACTAGTAATATTTATTATGAGATCATACTATAATCACAGAATCCAGTTTGTGTAACATCCTAAAACAGGTTATTGCTCTGCTCCTTACATATCTGTCAAGGTAATTGGCGAGGAAAGGTTTTGTGAAACGTTTCCTAGCTAGATCATCCGATATTTTGCAAATTTCACTGTCTCTGACAGTGCCGTCAAATTTTCCGTTTTGTACATTTACAACACACATTTAGATTAAATGAGCCACTTTGAACTTCCCCCATTGATCATTTGGCTGCGCTTCAATATTCATGTTCAAATCCGCCATGTTTGTTTAATACTAGCTTCCTTCTTCGCAATGCATCATGGGTAATTAGCAGGTTTAATCCTAGTTCGAAGCAGAAGTGAAATTCTACCCTGCATTTTTCTCTTTCATAGGGAAGGGGAGTCAAAAAGCAAGAAACAATGCTGCTTTGACCTGGGATTTTGGCATATGTAAACGGCACTATAGTAACTAAACTGATGTCCTTCACTGATCAAACATTTATATGCATTAATAAATTTTGTGGGTTTTCCTATGGGATTTAGCCATTAATATTAATGAAAGACATTAAGTTATTTTGCGCTTTATTAAATACAATGCACTTAAAAAATATATTACATTTTCCCACCTACACACAAATAAAGATATACATATATATGTATGCATGCATATATATATTCAGGCCTCATTGAAAACAAGTATATGTTAATCTACCTTATAAAGCTAAAAGACACTCATTTCCGCAACTTCCTGTAATAAGAAAAAAGACAAATTATCCATAATATCCCTTTAAAATGACAATTTTAAATATCATCTACAATTGTACAGATGGAGTACAAAATAATACGAACACCTGTGAAAAAGTATGACGTATTTCACACCTGCAGTGCAGCCATGCCACCTGCAACAGAAGTCTGCCACCTAGTGAGCGTGAAGAGGAAGGTATCAGTATCTCAACAGTAGTCACCTACGTTGCATGCTTCTATCGAACTGTCTGTGATAAGTTGAAATGTCAGACCTGTCAGAGTTCCAAAGAGGAATGATAGTTGAATCGCGTTTAAGTGGAGCATCGGTTACGGAAACAGCAAACCTTTTGGGGTTTGCAAGGAGTACGGTATCAGCCGTTGTGACAGCGTATACGAAAGAGGGTAAGACAACGTCTTCAAAGCACAACAGTGGCCGAAAGTCCAAGCTTGCTGATAGGGATAGACGGGTCTTGAAGTGCATAGTAGCCCGAAAGGACAAGCAATCGTTATCTGAGATAACATCCGAAATGAACAGTCATCTCCAGGACCCCGTTTCAACAAAAACTGTCAAAAGGGAACTTCATGCTGCAAACATTTATGGCAGTGTGGCAATTCGTAAACCCTTGGTGACAGCAACTAATGCTTTCTAGCGACGCCAATGGTGCAGAGATCACAAAGGCTGATCCCCACAGCAGTGGCAACAGGTAATATGGTCAGATGAATCATCATTCACCCTATTTCAGACGACCGGAGGCGTTTATGTCTGGAGAATGCCCAAAGAAGCGTTTCATCCTGAATGCCTCTTGCCAACTGTGAAGCATGGGGGTGGCTCCATTATGGTATGGAGTGTGATATCTTGGCGCGGTCTTGGGCCACTTGTTATTCTGCATGGGAGGATCAAATCCAATCACTATCTAAGCGTTCTAGGGGATCATGTCCATCCTTTTGTCCAGACTGTATTCCCTGGAGAGTGACCACTTTTTCAAGACGACAACGCCCCTATCCACACTACTAGGTGTGTTCAAGAATAGTTCGAAGAGCATGACGATGCAGTTGAACATCTCACCTGGCCCCCTCAGTCTCCGGACTTGAATATTATTGAACATTTATGGCAATATTTGGAGTCCTTCATTCCCGATTTCCACCTCCATCCGGACTTTCGGAATTAGAGACTGCTCTGCAGGAGGAATGGCTTAATATTCCTTTAAATATTGTCCATGACCTTTATGCATCTATCCCACGTCGCATTAAATCTGTACTTCAGTCAAAGGGTGGTCCAACCCCCTATTAATAAAGATTTTCCATTATTTCACAGGTGTTCATATTATTTTGTCCACCATCTGTAGTTAAATCATTATGTACATATTAAGTATTTACAAAAATTCCTTTGGGATTAAAACAATTCTAACAAAACAAGCAAGTTGAATAATGAAAAGTACTTGTTAATGAGTATTCTAAAGCCTGCCTCTTATAAATTTAAACTTAAAAAATTACTTTACTTTGTATTTAATTTATCATTGACAAAATTAAAGATGTTTTGAGCACTGCAATATAAAGAAATGTATTCATAAAAATGGTGAAATAAGTTTGAAAGGAATATTCTATTTCTGAGGCAGTATCTCTAGAATAGACCCCACCAAGTATCAGATAAGCAGAGACTTCAGATTACGTTACAATAAAGGGAATAATGTATCAAATTATAAAGCTCTGTGGGCAGAATTAAAATATTATTTACTTAAATTTTCATCATACATAAATAATATAGTTAAAAGCAAAAAATAGTAAAAAACAAAAAATCATAAGTAGCCTAGAACAGAAAAATCATAAATAAATCTACATAAATTTTCTTACACAGAAGATAGGCACACACACAGACACACACCAAAAAATAAATAAATAAAAGAGCAATTCCAAAAATTTCTAAAAATCCATGTGATCAAATCCACGTAGCCAATGATGTTGTATTGAACAATTTAAAATTATGTCTACTGAACCCATGAAATGTCAATAACTGACGTTTCAAAATTTCTTGGTTTAAAACATACCTGCAATGATACTTGAAAAGTTACTACAGCAATATTATATTTAAGTTAAATTTCTGAATTATATTGATGGTCATGGTACATAATGGAAATATAAAATTTAACTCTAAAAAATATGGTAAACTAAAATACTAAAAAAGATGATTGATTGTCGACATTTAATGAACTGAGGAAACAAAATTTAGAGCCTTGGAAATTTTAAGAGAACAACCTATAGAATATGAAAATATAATAAATTTGGTGATACATCATCATTTATATGGTTTATAACACCAAAAGTGATAATTTAAAATCAAGCACAAAGTGTTATCAAAAACACAATATTTTAGAACTAAAATTTAACACTAATTTATTTATGGCATCAACCTTCATTACTTATTTATCTTTTAGCAGAATGGCTCACATATGCACCAGGTTTCATTTTTACTCTGTTTCACTCATTGCTTAAAACTGATTTAATAAAAAATTTATTCTACTACAGCATTTAAAATAGCTTATGTGACTACAAAATAAAGTTGATATGAGCAAAGGGAAATCTTGATTTTACAGTTGCTTACATTTGTTGAATATTTTATGAAGACGAGCATAAAAAGAGGGCAGGAAACACAGCTTCTTATTAACCACAATAAATATAAGAGTGGTGACTAGTTTTGAACTAATTAATAGTCCAACAGCAGGCTGAGAAGCATTAGGTGCAATTATGTCTATAGATCTCCACTTGTTAATAAACTATTAATTAGTTGAAAAGTAGGAGCTCGCCCTTTTGTTTTTACTGTGTGTTTCTGTTTTTCATTTTCCACAAAATTCCTGTCATTCATGATAGGAAGAATTTTTTAGATAAACATGGAGAGTAGCCACTCCCAATAAAGTCTAAAGAGTAATAATTCTAAAACTTTATAAATATGAAATTAATTATAAATCTAAAGAAATATGTAAAAATGCTTCATGTTCATTTTACACAGCATACACATTTGTCTAATTAATAGACTACATACTTCATTTTTAGTGAATTAAAAAAAAGCTGACAGAAACTACTTTTCCAAATCTTATCAGATTTTTGTTTTGTTTTTTACTATTGACCTGGACATAGCAAGTAGAAAAATATTCAACATTGGAATTTTCTCATTACAAAATTCTATGTTTCTCAAAAATATTTTTAAAATTCTTCCAAACATGATTCTTCTAATATTTGTCTGTTTTGTATTAAATCATGTCTCTACCGACTTATATAACAAATAAATTTCATTTAATAATATAAATAATAAAGAAAGAACAATTGAAAACACTTACTTCCTTAGAGAGGGTTCTGCATAACTAATTTTCCTAGCTCTTTTACTATATCTAATTTCTGAAGAAGAAAAATATAAATTTTTAATTTTAAATACATATATTGTTGATTTCACGCTACACTAAAAAAATTATTAAGTTCTGAAGTTCAAATTTAATTTTTAAATTCAGTATTCAATTGTATTATTAGACTGACTTTAAAAAAAAAAAACAGCTTATTTAACAGTCAGGCTGTTCTATGCCCATTAAGTGTTATTTTGTTTTCCAAGCGAAAAACTGAGTATTGACAAAATAACCCTTTATTTTCTCTCTTTTTTTTAATTCCTTTATTTATTTATTTTTTTAAGCACAACAGACAGAAGTGAGGGACTATTGCTGATATGTCCCACTCTGATGAGGGGTATTGCTGATTATGTTAATATGTCCTTTGACTTGTGACTTTATGCAAAAAAGGCATTTATTTTGAATTTCTATGAAACTGCTACACAAACACCACCGAGGAAGGCATAATTTACAAACTTCAGACATATCATAAAGCTTCCCCCCCCCCATGCGGAGGCAATATCATAAAGCTAATTAGGGAAATAACGTATTGCTACTTTTACATCCTTTAAAAATCTATTGAGAAGATATCTCTTGAATAATGTAATAATACCACATACAGTGTAATTATTTTTTAATATGCTATTTAACTTCATCTTACTTCACAACTGAGGATGTATGTGAGAACAAAATAATAATAAAGCATAAAATCATTTAGACACCCCAAAATTAAATGAAATATTCAGTATTTTCATCCACTAAACATTTTTCAAAAGATACATATCCAACTGACTAATAAACTTACAGGTGCAATATCTCTAAACACAAAAAATGATTTAATGAGAATAATTCTGCATTATTATTTCGCTAAAATTCCTAGAAATGTACACATTTAAAGTTCAAAATATTATTAAGACAAGGTGTTTCTCTGGTGCTATAATATTTTTAAACCTAAAAGGATACGTTATAAATTAACTACTACTATGTCATATATTATGAGATGACATGTATGAAAGGCACTCGAATCTTATGCCCCATATGAAAAAAAGGCAGTCATTTCTTAAAGTATTCTCAATCAAGAGGTATGTATGAAAATTTAAGAGAAGTCATAAAATTTAATTAGGAACTTCTAAAGATGAAGTGACTCTTTACCAGATAAAAATCATGTTATATTATGGGAAAAGAAAATGCAACTCAGAAAACATGCAAAAGGCATTAATTTTAAATATATGGTTGACAACATCCTTTCAAAAAAGAAAAACAAATCTGAGCATGGTAAGAAATTTTGTTGATTATTTTTTATGCATATCCAATTAGACATGTTTTCAAAATTTTGCTAGTCATGTTTTAATGTAATATATAAATTAACTTTACGTTAAGTTATTACACAAAAAGCCATCTAAGAAATTCACAGTTATTTTTCCTATTTTACAATACTATATAATCAAAATTTTGAAAAAAATATAGTTAATTAAATTGAAAATAAGGCACACAATACATTTTGTACTTAAAATGAATAACTAAATAATTTGACTAAACAGAATATATTTTATATAGTTGCACTTGCAAAAAATAAAATCATACCTTGGACACTTCCTTCACTTTCCCTATTATTGTTGCCTCCAACAGATGTTATAATATTACTTGCATTATCTGTGAGAGGAGTTTTTAAAGGAATATTTTTGCTGTTAGATAGTAACTTATTACGTGATAAAGTTAATATGTCAATATTTTTTGATTCAAAAATATCATTTAATACAACAGACACTTCAAAGTTTTCACATTCATGTTTTTCTTCATTTTTTTTATTCAGAACTCCAGTTTCTGACATGCATAAATTTTGTGGTTGTGGATGAATTTCAGCTTGCACAACAATAGTATTGCTTTCAGGTAAATTAATTGGCAACTTTGTTTTGCTCATACCTTCGGCTTTGTTTTTTTGGGTACCTCTTTTTCTTTCATTTTTGTTTTTAACAAGTAAATTACTCTCATTTTCCTTCCCCGAATCAGAAATAATTATTTGCTTTGTCTGTTTTTTAGAAAACTTTCTTTTGACATTTTTTTTCACAGAAATATCATCCACAGGAATATCACCTTTTGAAAGACGTCTTTTAACTTTACTATTTTTTTTACCTGCTTTATTAATTTCTTCATTGGGCTTGGTTTCATTAGATATGTTCATATCATCTTGCCTCTTATTCAAATTTTTGGTATTAGAGTCTAAATTATCACTTTCACATTCAATTGCATTTAACAGCTTGTCTGAGGTAATCACAGGTGAATTACTGTATGATGCAGAATTTTTATTAATGTGTTCATTACTTTCAGATACACTTAATTCAGTTTTCAAACTATCCTGGTTTTTGAGACTTTCATCTTCAACATTTTTAACATTTTCAATATTTTCCCCATCAGTAGCGGTACTGAGTAGCATTTTTTGCTTATTACAAGGAGCTACACAATGAGGACTACTACTTGTCTCATCGTCATGCGTCTTAGCAATACAGTCAAAGGTTAAACTGCTCCCAAAATCTTTCTTATTTTCATATTTAGAAGCATTCGTATTAATATTATCTTCATTTTTATTGCCTGTATTATTAGATGGTCGAACACTGTTACACTCCTTCAGAAAATCTGGATGCTTCACAGAAATTTTTGGAAGTTTACTGAGGGATTTTTTGCTTTGCACTGACTTTCTTTTATGTGCATTGAAGGTAAAAACTTTCTTTTTTCTTGATGCAGAAATTTTTCCTCGAATTGGAATGGATTTGCCAGGTAGCTCCTTTATAAATTGAAGATCAAGATCAGGTATTGATTCACAATCTGAGTCTGATGACTCTAAAAACATTTTATATGACACTCGTTTATGAAATCTAGAACGTGCATTCTCATCAGGATTTAAAATTTCAATATCTTTTTCCAGTATGGCGTGCTGTGCATTGTCTTTAGAAGTCATACCAATATCTGGTAATACACCATCACATGTTACCGCTTTATCATTCACATTTTTATCTTTAAATGAATTTTCTTCACAATCATTGCTGCTGCCCTTCTCATCTTCAGGTGTACTTTTAATTGTTTCTGCCACAGTTTCTTTACCTTGATATGATAACTCTTCAGAGTCTTTTTGAAGAAAAATTATTTCTGGATCTGAGGAGTTTTCGCTGTAAACTAAATTCTCTTGAAATGCTACAGAATTTTCCCTGATTTCATTTGTATCATCACAATTAGATGGTAATTCTTTAGCAATTTTCTTTTCATTGTTAAACATACATACTTTTTTAATATCATCACAAAATGAATTTTTAGTATCTGCAGTTATATTTTCATTATCAATACAATTTTCTTTATCAGATAACACAAATGTACCTCTCCTATTTTTCATAGATTTGGGTACTTCAATATTGTTATCAGACTTCTTAACAAATGTCTTCCTGCGGTCACAAAGGGATTTTCTTGTACCTTCTGAAATATCCAAATTTTTAATAACAAAAGTTTTTCGGTGACTAATCAGCCCGGAATCTTCAACAGCATTTAAATTATCTTCATCCATTATTTCCTTTTGATTTAAAGTACCAGTTGATTCAGAATCAGTAGCTGATGCATCGGAACTTTTGACAACAAAAGTTTTTCTATGGTTAACCTTTCGAGCAGATTCTTTAGAAATATTTGAAGTTTTGTGAGAAAAAAGCTGTTGTTGAAGATTCAGATTAATCAGTCCTGAATCTTCAACAACATTTAAATTATCTTTATTCCTTATTTTCTTTTTATTTAAAGAACCAACTGATTCAGAATTAGTAGCTGATGCATCAGAATTTGTGACAACAAAAGTTTTTTGATTGCTAACCTTTTGAGCAGATTCTTTTGAAATATTTGAAGTTTTCTGAGATAAAATTTTTTGACAACTACTGACTGTGTTTGATGAATTTGATTCCTTCTTTGTTCCAGTAGACAAATCACAAAATCTTGGAATTTTTGAGTTACAAACTTTTTGCGAAGAGGAAACAGGTGTATTTAATACTTTTGATGCATTTTCAACTGGATATGAAGGATTTTTAAATGATAAACAAGTTTCAAGGTTAGTCAACGTATTTGAGTTAATGAAATGTTTAATATTGGGAATGCTAAGTTTAGGAGTTCCAGAACTTTCTTCATCTGTTAAAGGATCAATTTTAAATGGACTTGTCTGTTTATCTTCAGTTGGATCCATTACTCCTGAAAATATAAAATAAAATTAACAAAAATCCTCATGGGATCTTGCAAAGGAAAAAACAAAAGAATTGCATTATTCAGTTTTAAATGCTTCTAACCAAAACCATTATACATAAATTGAAAATAAGTTTCCTTGTTTATTGTATTAAATTAAATTTGTTTGTTGAGTATAAAAATTATGGCCTGGAATAGCCTTTAATTTTTGTTCTAAATATACTACAAAACTATTTATAAATTTTCCAGTAAAGAAATATATATATATATACATATATATAGTGGTACCTCAACGAGTTTTTCGAGATACGAGCATTCTCTTAGCAGTTTTTTGCTTCGAGTTACGAGCTATAATTCGGGTTATGAGCAAGCTTCAGATACCTCACCGCTAGTTTTCGCAGCGAACGCCATGTTAGCCCTCATCAAATGAGAACCCGAGAAGCATATAATATTTACAACCTTTATGTACAATTATTATACAATTATATAATATTATTCTAAGACTAGTATCCAGTCTTAAACCGAGAGATTAACACTCAACAATTATCACCCGGGTAGCTTGCTCTGCCCACACTTGAGTCGCCATCCGAAACCGAACAGCGCCCAATCTCTCTCACAGAGAAATAGCTTTAATTCCCCCCCCCCACTGGAACCCCCATGGGGTCTAGGGGATGGGATGATCTTGGTTAAAAATCAAAGAATAAGATTTAATTATTCAGTTTAGTCTTTCTCCTCCTCTTACATCAGCATCTTCAAGTCTGATCTGCAAGGTAAATGTTGTACATTACACTTAATAAAACAAGTTTATTGCAGTACAATCTATGGTATTGCATTTTAATACAATGTTCATCATTTATAAACACATTTCTCTTATTTAAAAACATGTAACAAAATTGCTCTGTTTTGGGGGAGCCTGGAACGAATTAATGGCTTTTCCATTCATTTCAATAGGGAAAATTGATTCCAGATACGAGTATTTCGAGTTACGAGCTTCGTCATGGAACGAATTAAACTCGTAAATCGAGGCACCACTATATATATATATATATATATATATATATATATATATATATATATATATATGTGTGTGTGTGTGTGTGTGTGTGAGAATTCCACTCTTGTGGCAACACGGATGTTTTAGAGTTGCAGGACACGGGCCGTGCCATGAGTTATGGATGACATGCCGCTTGAGCTAACGAGTCGCAACTCAACCACTTTCAATGGAACGCACGTTTTTTAAAATTTTCAATGGATGAAAATGGCACGCTGTGTTTTTACTTTTACTAAATGCAGATTGCAGGCTGTTTTATATGGCTCTCACTAGATGAGTGTTAAGTCATGTCAGACGGGCACTGACATTCTGTTTTTTCTTATTGTAATAATCTGTTATGTTTGATTAAATGTTAATCAAGAATACGCGTTATTGCATTTTGACTTAAATATTTTTGATATTTCAATCATGGGAATAAATTTCGCACATATAAATATATACATATATATATATTAAATATTAATTACTGTAACCATAAGTGAGGACAAACAGTACTTAATAAAAACAAAAACAAACAAGACAAAAAAAAATCTGAATCACTTGTGAACTTTCACAAATTTAAAGGAAAATTCCCTTACATGTAATTTTTTTCCCTGAAATTTTAATTTATGCCAGAACTGAAATATAATATCTGAACATTCCGGCAAAATTTGAAATAAAGCAAGATCAATCAATAACCAACACAAAAAGTTTTAGAACAAACAGCAAAGGTAGCTCATGGTTTCCTATTATTTTTCTACCTCTAAAATAAGAATATAAGAATTTTTGTAGGATTTCATAAAATTTTATTGACCTTGTTAAAGTATAACTACTTTTGAGATTTCTTTCTAAAAATTATGTAGTATTAATAAATAGAGTGATGATATTTATTTAGAATTTTCTTCCCTTTTCTTTTACATCCCTGATTACCATATGCATGATTCACAACTCATCAAAAACATTAGTAAAGGTAAAGCAAAACTCCTCAAACATTAGTCATATATTAAAGTCAATCATATCTAAATAATGTACATAAAAGCCTGTAGCATTCAATTTAATTCATCCAGAAAAAATTTATATTCCAACAAATCCTAATGATTAATGATTACCATGGTGCTTCACTTAAAACTATCTGCAAATTATGAAATTTAACATGTATTACACAGCCTGTAATTTTCTCCAATCAATTAAAGAGAGGCATTTGATTTATTTCCTCATTTACTATGTATTCACAACATTATTAATTACAATATATTTATACACAGAACTTTAAGGGCAACACAAGGATAAAGGAGAGATACTGCTCTCATTTGAATTGCCTTTCAATATACCTCATACTGGATCTGTCCATATTGGTGTAGCCCTTCGAAAAAACAATCAGAATAACATAGCATTCATCATAATGGTCCCCAAAATGTATTTTTCAGTTATCACTTTTGCAATAACAGGAAATGAACATAGACATTTAATCTTACCCAAAACACATTTAACTAAGAAAAGTCAATCATTTGTAGATTTAAAAATGCAAGGGAGTAAATAGTACACAAACACATCTATCTATAAGGTCAAAATATGGACAAAATGTGATGCAAGACAGACTTTGAGATATCATCTTGAATTGTAGTACTTAAAATTTTTTTAAAAAACTTTTAAAATAAAAATCTTCAATTCTGTGGATTATTTTTTATTGGATTTTAAAATTTGCTCGATAATTCTGGTTTGTCTCAATCTTTTATAACAAGTAAAAATGTAATGCAAGTAAAATCCAGTGATATCAGCTGATTAAATTGATATAAAGTCTATAAACCAAAATGTTCCTTTCTTTAAATTAGGTGGACTTAATTTCAATCATAAGTACACATGTACTTGTACATATATGTAATATGTGTATAACATTGTGTACTCGCACACAATGTTACACAGGGACAATAACGTCTCAGTGCAGCATACCACTCAATAAAATAAAACTGAAAGAATAAATTTTTTTTTCAAACATCAGGAATTCAAGGTGACATTTTTTGCCTTACATACTTGTGGTGAAAACTAATGTACAGATGTTTAGATATTTACAACAAAAAACATTGGAAGCATAGCAATTAACAACTTGTCGATAAATATGCAAACAAACAACAACAAATAGAAAGAGGATAAAAATCGAATTACCTTCAGAATTTTCATTAAATATAGCTGATGGCATGTTTTGTGTATCTGTTTTTTCAACAGTATCAGCAGAATTCTTAGAATCAAAAGAACTTATACTCTCAATGCAAATTTGAGTAGGCAGGTCATGCACTGTTTCAGAATCTGTCCTTACATTATCCACCCCTCTGTTTGTTACTTCCATAGGTATACTATCAACATTTGAAGACTTGTGACCCTTAGAAATACTTTGGTTTGAAGACTTCATTCCATCGTCATGATTAACTTTTTCTTGCTCAACTGAAAATGAATCTTCTTCAGAAACTTCTTCAATCTCTTCAGCAAGTTGTTTCATTTTTCTTTTAAATGAGTTGCAAGAACTAAAATAAAAGGAATACACAACTTAAAGAACCTTAGATTAAAATTTATTTCAATATAATTATATATAAGCACTCCAATGAAATGGAACTCTGCGAGGAAGATTTTACATACTATGTGTGTTTGCTTTAAATGAAGAAGAAAAAAAAATCTTTAAATTTTGAATCCCCAGCTATCTCATCATTAAATTTCTAAAATTCTAATTATTAAAAGTTTTCTGCATGTGTGTGAATTTCTTGAGTCAAAAATATTACAATACTTTAAGTAATTTGTATAGACAGAATTTCTAAGAAATAAAACTTACCTAAATGGAACAGTTAAATCAGATATTTTTATATCATCCACATTTAATAACAGTAATGTATCATCAAAGTTTTTCATAAGTGACGTTAAAATGGAATGCATCTCTAACATCTGGACGCGAGCTTGCTAAGAATTAGAAAACAAATTTAATTAACAATATGTACTGTTACATATTAAAAGAATACATTTTTAATAGTTAAACATTTAATAAAAAGATATTTACAGAGAAACAAATTATTAGAAAGAACTGAATGTAAAAATTATGCTTGATATTTTTTATAAAGGTGCAATATCTAACCTTTTTTATACATTGTTTTATGTATAGCTCTTTTTCCCCTAAAAAATTTATATTCTCTCATTTAACAATGATAAATTCAGGAAAACAATATTATAGTCAGCTATGGCAGTTTTAAAAAAGCAGTACCAACTAAATAGAATTAATTACTAATATAAGATTACGTAATATATTATTTTTCTATGACAACTTAAAGACTTGTACATTAAATCAACAATTAACATTTGTGGTTTAAATGATACATCTTTCCCTTCCCCCCTTTTTTTAAGGGACAGGGGATCTTTTATTCTTATAAAGACGTAATTGTCCAGAAAGTCTTAACTTTCTTATAATAAAAATATATAAATCAATTGATCTCTGTATATTGTACGAACTATGAATCCTCAATACAACAATATTTTAGAAATTAAAATGTTGCAAAATAATTTATCTTTAAAGAATCAATGATAATTTAATTATGTGATAAATAGTGCTGTTATCGCATACAAAGTATAAAGATTGTTAAAATGGAAGAGAGAAAGTGTGTTTCTTCAAGGTTATTTTCAAGAAGGTTGTCCTTTCCACTATTTTGTAAACTAAGAATTTTACTCCCAGATCCTCCTATGCAGGCTGTATTTATAAAACCAAAGTTTGGTTTTAAAAAATCAGGCTTAATTAATTAAAGCCAGTTTCTCTTACTTAAATATGTAATAAATAATTTTTTAAAAATTAAAATCAACTAACTTAATTTTATAATTAATGCCAAAAACCATGACAAAATTAAATTTTCATTAAAAATAACCTTCCACAATTAGCTGCAATAAATTTTTATTTGTTATGGGGAAAATAAGATGCTAGCAACAAATCAAACAAATGATCTACATGGAATATCATTCCATGAAATGACTTAATTTAAATTTTAAAAAATAATAAAACACCACAGGAAATTTTTATAAGGACCCGACTTTTTAGATCTCAAAGTACTAAGACTCAAGCACTTAATTAGAATGTCTAATCAGGTGCAGGATGACATTATTAGAGATAAATGCAAGTCCAGAAGTTCACCCATACATATATTTTATTATAAGAGAGTAGGAAAAACTGGTTTAGGAACAAAAGTTTTTCAAAGCAGGCAATAATGATGAGACAAATAAGTCATTGATTCAAAGCATTAGGAAACTTTTCTAGCATATCCAAAACAGATAAGAGTCAGAGAGAGAATTTTAGCATAAAAAAATAGGAACTGAAGCCTAAACTTTCATGTTAACATACAAGTGAGTACATTATGAAATTCTCCATTATACTACCTCAATTTAAAATGCACAGATTACTCTTCAAATCAGTAATTTGTCTCATGAGAATATGGCATCGAATGCTTCTTCGCCTGAGGAAAATCTGTAACATTTGGCTTAAAAATGCTTGCCAGCCTTAAACTTAGTTTCCACCTTTTTTTCTACCTCCAAAATAAAGTTTACAGACTTTTGAAATATTTTAAGGTCCAATTTATACATACACATATCAACTACCAAAAATAATTTCTATTCCGAGAATAATGGGGTTTAATGATTTAAGCAAATTCAAAATAAAAATACAAAAAACACATTTTAATAGAATAGGTCCTTAAAAGTTTACCATTATGTTATTAAAATATTTGGTTGCATTTTCTAGAAGCTCCTTCTTTGTAGATAATTCACAACGAGCATCTTGAAGAGCTAGAGCAAGAGTTTTATTGTTCTTCAATAAAGCCTTAATCCTGTGCTTATTGTTACCTAAAATTATAACATTACAAAAAAAATGCTTTAATCACTATGTTCAGTTTCATTTCAATTCAACATATAGAGAAAATCTTTTTAAAAGTTAGCAAATATAAATTTTGTATGCATTTCACATTGCAGTGACAACAACAGATTTTTTTTTTTTCAATTTGAGAAAATGGTCAAATTTCATTTAACTCATTAACGCCCGAATTATTTCTGCTTGAATATTTTCATTTTGTCAAATCTATGTAATTACGACCCCCTGAGTACAAAAAATCTAAAATTCAATCAATTTGTGATTTAGATTTAAAATTATAGCCCATCCTCATTTGAGGACGCTGGACGTTGCGGTGAAAAAAAATCAAGAAATTCAGTGAAGTGAGCAAATTTGAAAACAACAAGTAATAGTATGTAAAAATGGACTAGTTACAGTATTTTATTAAATTTTAAGATAAAATTAATTTTAAACTGTTATTTACTTAACATTTATTTATCATTTAATGACAATTTATCTCAAACAGAGTAATATTTAATGCTATAATGTTTAGTTTTGAGTGAAGTATAACAGTTGATAAAAAGGACAATTTTTATTCAGAATGACGGAAAACAAGATGCACATATAAGATACATAAACAAAACGCATACATAAGATACATAAGATACATAAACAAAACGCATATATAAGATACATAAACAAAATACGTAAAAATTTACATAAAATATGAACTTATTCTAGAATTTGGTATGATATTTGGGAAAACAAGGAATGCGCAATGTTACATTACATTTTTCACAGAATGTGCGTGGTTTTGACGCACAATTTTTCAGCTGACAACGTCTTTGTTTGTCTCGTTTCAAAATAGTATGTCCTACAAGATCATAGCGAACACTGTCAACATTTACAGCCGAAGAGGATGGTGTTGACATCGGGCGACCTCTCGCTGAACGGTTTGTAACTCCTTTTTTCAAGTAAGTTACTGCTATTATTCGTCGAAAATCTTTTATCGATAAATGCTTGTTTTCCACATCTTTATGGACAGATTTATACAATATGTGGGCATTTACAACAGCCATGTCGACCATTCTTGTAAATAAAGACCAATACAAGTTTTTCCCAAATGGATATTGAATGTTTTTCTAAATACCAATCATGTTGGTCAACACCACCCATAAATGTGTTATATGAGTGGATTATGTTTGGCTGTAGAACAGAAAGTCTGTCTTTCTCCCCTTTACACCAACGCAGTGTTTCTCTCACAGGATTAATCTGCTCATAATTTTTTGCCAAAGTAACAGACTTATTGTCATTCCATTTGACTATTAAAATTTCATTTTCCTTATCAAATTTATGCTCGTAAAACCCTCTTGGTTCTTCTTCTATTTCTTTCCGAGATTTCAGAGGACATCCTGCCATTCTGTTGTCTCTTATAGTGCCACAAGCACGAAATCCAGATTCTTTCAACATCACTAACAACTGGTAACTGTTGAAAAAGTTATCAAAATATACTACATGCTTTAATGGATTCTGAGCAATAGACAGCATATCTAATACAACTTGACTTCCCAAAGGGAGAGTTTGCTTGGTCTTTGAACTAGTTTTGCAACCATATACAGAAAAATTATAACAATATCTATTTTTTTTCTTTTTTTCTTTACACTTTTTTTTTCAAGGAGGCGGAACAGCATAATTTTCATCAAAATCACTGTTATCATCTGAATTTGGATCTTCAGAAATTTTGATTTCAGCTGTTCCTGCAATATCACGTACTTCAGCTAAAGCTGTAGTTTCATCTTCAAAATCCTCTTCATCAGTTAGTTCATCTAAGTCAGGTGGAATTGCGATGATGTCAGCTTCAATTTGTTCGGAAAAATAAATATTCATGAGCTTCTGCAATCGTTAAGAACCTACGAGCCATTATAATTACTTATTACCCTCCTAAAACAAAACAAAGTATGGCTAATTACCATATAAAAGTTGAACGAATTTTTAATACAATTATTACACGAAAAAATTCCAAAATTGTAATGACTCTTGAAATTTGTATAAAAGTTGGCTGCAACGCCCAGCGTCCTCAATTGAGGACGGCAAAATTGGACGCCATTTTTGAAAACAAATTAATTTTCTATTATACGTTTTCATTGTACTCTAATTTGATATACTAGTAAAAATAAAATGTCTTCCCTTACTTTAGCCAATGTAGCTAGACAGAAAGCAAATGCAAGCGTGACACATGAAAAAACATGAAATGGTGATCGATATCATGCAGCTCTAAACAACCACAGATACAAGGTCGTTTGTGGTAGTGCCGTCTACCGTCATGCAAAATAAACAATCGTTTCCGAAAAATATATAGATTCTACGCACTCTTTTGTCCTCAAGGACGCTGGGCGTTAACGGGTTAAATAATCAATTTTAATTTTTTTAAAATGTAACACTAGATTGAGATGTATAAAATTAGATGTATAGCAATACTAATTGATTCAGTAAATTATTCCATAATTTCCTTTGTGATAAAATGAGAGGCAGAAATTAAAATGTTTTTGTCAAAATGTCATGATTATGACTGCAATTACTGATTTTCAAAAAAACTTATTAGAGATAGCAGTTAGGGAAACTATAAGGTCCATAAACAGGAAAACCAACGTAAATAAGGCACAAATGGCAATAAGATGCAATTATTTTGCATACGGCCGTTTCGAAGCTACAAAGGAGCTTCATCAGTGCAACGGCCTTAGTGGCAGCTCAAAACGCCGAAGACTAAGCCAAGTGTTTTGAGCTGCCACTAAGTTCGTTGCACTGATGAAGAAGCTCCTTTGTAGCTTCGAAACAGCCGTATGCAAAATAATTGCATCTTATTGCTATTTGTGCCTTATTTACGTTGGTTTTCCTGTTTATTCCTCGAGCACAAAGGTTGTATCTTTTCTTTTATAAGGCCCATTTTCTAACCTCCAATAATTAGTAACAAATCCAGAAAAACATTCAAGTAAGGCTCACAGTTTCTCATAAAAGACTAATGAATGGTAATTTTAGATTAATACACTGTAATAATGTATAAAGAAATTATAATTTTTGGGTATTTGGGCCCCTTTGACCTTAACACCACCTGTAATGGACATATAGCAGAAAGAATATTTATTTAAGAAATAATCTTTTTATAGTCTCTATCACTGGACCCAATCTTCTCCTCTTATTTGATCTGAAAGCTAGTCAAAATAAAAAAGCAATTTTTGTATTGAAAGAATGTTACTAAATTCTTAAAACTTTCCACAGCAAAATTAAATGAATTTTTTTAAGAATATCAGTTCTTAAAATAATATATTTTAATAAAGACTCTACTCATACATAAAAATTCTTGATGTAGTAGGAGGTTAGTTGAATGACCAAGTTATAAAAAATCTTAATTTAGGAAAAGAACTAAGAAACTCACAACAAAAGTGAAAATCATGACTGAAATACTGCAATATAATATTTATCGACTTTTTTGAAGAAAATACACAAATTTATGAATTTTTAAAAAAAATTCAAGTAACTTTAGTGTTTAGGTAACAGAAGATTACAAAGAGGAATTTAAAATATTTTTATGAGTGTTCAGCCTTAAGGTTGATGCTTTGCTTCTATAAAGAGAAACTTAAGAAAACCAAATATGAAACCTAAAAATTTCCAGCATCATAATTATATTCAGTATGAATTAGTGTGGTTAATATAAGCATTCACTACCAGTAGGATAAAATGTTCTTTAATTACATTATTACAATAAATCCTCATGGTGATATTTGTTTAGACGATGATTTACATTCTATTATTATATTTGCTGTAATTCATAACCCAATAATATAAAATACAATGTTTCTAACAAATTACAGGAAAAAACATTTTAGATACATTTTATACTTGAAATAAAATATTTGAAATACTTTTACTTTGTGATTACAGAGAAAAATATATAATAAAATTTTCAAATTTTAATTCAATTTTAATATATGATAATTAACAGTTAGATCAAATTTAAGTCACTAATGTGTATAACAACAGAAAATAACTTTAACCTAACCAATAACAACTAAACTTCAAAATAATGGGCACGAATTGTTAATCCTTTTGTACTTAAAATGAATGATTAAAAAAAATAACATACAGAAGCAATAGATAGAATATTTAAATAAAAAACTAAATGCATTTCGCAACAGTCTGCTGTGGACCAAGGCCAGCAGTGCCCATCTCCACTTTCTTGACCGTGGGTTTGGGGTGCCATACAGCATATGTCTCAGTCATGTGGTTAACCTGACGTGGGACCCCCAGAGTTTAGTTCCCAAGCATGCTTGGTCCTCCTTTTATCAACCCACTCAAGGGATGAAAGGCTGAGTCGACCTTGCCCAGTTGCAGGATCGAACTTTGGACCTGTGGTGTGGCAGCTTGACACCTTTAACCACTACGCCACTGGGCATCAGAGTAGAAGGTGGGTTCCATAAGTAATGCAACCAATTTTTACCAGACGCGACTATACACCACAGCACCCTCTAACCTGTTGGGCTAGGTGGAGGGGGGTGTTAGCTCCATAACGCCCCCATTTTCAGTCGGCTCTGAGCTGCCGGAAAGTCAGGACGTGTGTTTTGGTAAGCCTGTTTTGAGCTTAATGTGATACGGCACAATAGATCGTTTTATGGAGTAACGTTACGCTATCAAATTTTGCGTTAAACTTGGGAAGTCCGCCACTGAAACGTTTCCATTAATTCAGCAAGCCTTTGGGAGTGATAGCTTGTCCAAATCACAAGATCACCAATGGCAAGTCATTCAAGGAGGTCCGAGAGGATGTTGCTGACGAATCCCGTAGTTGATCAAGTCCATCAACCTCCCGAATCGACGAAAATGTGACGCGTGTCCGTGATTGTTTGAAATCTGACCGACGGTTTAGCCTTCCAATGGATAGTAGAAACTCTACAGAGGCCGAAAACAACTGTTTATAGCATTGAAACTGAAGATTTGAACACGAAAAAGGGGTGTGCCAAACTGGTCCCAAAATTGTTGACCGACGAACAAAAGGACATGCGAGTGCTCCGGTGCCAAGAACTCTTGGAAATGTGTGAAAAGGATCTTAATTTTTTAAGCTCAGTTATCTCCGGCGATGAGTCATGTTTTGAATATGACCAGGAAACAAAACGGCACAGTTCAGAGTGACACACCGCATGGTTGACCCGGCCCAAAAAGGCACACATGAGCAAGTCCAGGATCAAAACCATGCTCATTGTCTTCTTTGATGTCAGAGGCATTGTCCACCACGAATTCGTACCTACCAGGACCACTGTCAGCGTAGCTTTTTATTTGGAAGTGCTCAAAAGACTGAAAAGGAGGGTCGCGCGCTGCTGAAGTGACATCAAGGATGCATGGAAACTTCATCACGATAACACGCCAAGCCACAGTGCCTTCATTGTCAATGATTTCCTGGCCAGGACCCCCCCCCCCCACACACTGGTTCCCCAGCCTCCCTACAGTCCTAACCTAGCTCCCCCAGACCTCTTTTTGTTTCCTCGCTTAAAAGGAGCCCTGAAAGGGAAACATTGGGACACAATTGAAAACATCCAGGCTCATGTTACATCAGCTCTAAAGGACCTTGAGGAAAAGACCTTACAGGATGCCTTCCAGGCCTGGAAACATCGCCTCGATAAATGTATCGACGCAGGAGGGTGCTATTTTGAAGATTTTTAACTAATTGTACAAATATGTCCAATAAATGATTTTTTATGAATTTGGTCACATTACTTATGGAACGCACCCTGTATTTAAATGGAAAATAAAAATATACACATAGTTAATGATATTAACAAATTTTACAAGCTGAAAAAGAAATTCAATAGATGAACAAAATGAGAAATTAACAGCAGATATATTGATCTCCTATTTGTTAACTTAACTGGACAAAGATATATATCTATAGTTTTTATAGTTGAATTTTTACCTGTATTTACAAGTGACTGACTTTTATTAGAGGTGCGATTTAGTCTCCGTGAAACAATGACTTTGCGACGTTTTCTCCCAGTTAAATTCATCTTCACTCTATAATATGAAAAAAAAAAATTGTTAGATGATCAAGATGTTACTAAGAATATTACAAAAAATGCTCAGAAAATTTATGTATTCAGCAGCATTGTTCACAACAGATAACGAAATTACCACTTAGATATAATAAACTTTATATTTCTTTTTCTACATTTTTAGAATCAGAAAAACTCAACAAAAAAATAAAGCTAGAAAGATAAAATTTAACAGGACAAAATGAATTTTAAACCTTACTGTAAAAAATGCCAGATCGGTATCTTTCTATATGAAGTGCTTAAGTGATAGTGATTTAGTCAAAGGTAAATTAAGCCATCTGCCCATGAGCCTTTCCACAGTGTTGAACAGTCTCAATACCGGAACAAATTTCTCAGACGCACCGGGCTTGGCGACCAAAAAACACACATATAACATCAAATAATGCACAAAATTTAAACTTAACTTTATAATCCACCATTATTTTAAAAACTCACACACCGCATTCAAAATTGTTCAACATAAGAAGAATCTTTTAATTCGTCAAAATAAATCACCTGTCAAATGCACGTGATACATCCGTCACGAAATAATCACATGATAAATACGTCACGAATTTACAGGAGCCACAACGTTGGCACCTTAATCGCCTCAGGTTGGCAACCAAAAAATTTCGCCAAAATCGCATGGTTACCACGCAATACACAAAATCGCCAAGCTTTCAACGCGGTGCGTCAGAAAAATCTGTACCAAAAAAGAGGGGCAAATGAAATAAAAGATATTTCATGCTGAACAAAAGGCTATTTATTTATTTTTTTACATTCTTTAGTTGTGGAAGTATTTGTTGTTCAAGTTAGCAAGCAGCAACGTTGTCTGAGTCAGCAATGTCCGAATGTTAACACAATAAGTATATGTTTGTTTTAGAGTAACAAATGTATGTTTAAAGTTCAAAATAAAAAATTCTGTCTCTCGAGCCCAGCATTTTTTAAATTGTGGGTTGCAAAGCAAAATTTTGGGGTCGTGAAAATTTAATTCTGATATATGAATTTAATTCTAGTAGCCCACCATGAAAATATTTATCTTTATATCCTTATATCCTGGGGTCGAGAAAAAATCTCGATGATATAAAGGGGTTATGAATGAAAAAAGTTCAAGAAGTACTCCTCTAGTCTATTAGTTCAATTTACTATTTATGTACATCTTTAAGCCTACTTGAATGCCCCAACCTTCCTGTTCTCACTTGTCGTGACCCAACATTTTTATGGGGCAAGTGAAAGCCCTGCAGTACTGAAGTAATAATGCAAAAAAATGCTTTTTTCATATATTTTATCTGCATTCTTAATTTCTTAATAAATAAGTGGGTATTTCCAAAATAACTATGTATTGTGGTTAATTAGTTGTAATTTTTTTTTCTAGTACACAAACTTAAGATACCTTAGTTAAAATTAAAGGGTATGGTAGGTATAAACTTTTTCTATTTTATAATTTTTTTTCTGTAAATAAAAACTAAACATAACACAACAAGAATTTTCCTACAAAGTACACTTGAATATTTTTTTTTTTAAGTTATACCTCTTAGGGTTTTAAACCTGCATTCTCACCCCCTTTCACCCTATACAGTTCTCTGGGCATAATCCTCATATCAAGATTGTTAACATGCACTCATTTAAAGAATAAACTGATTTATAGTAACCACAGCTTCTTTACGAAGCTGAGGTATTTTTCTGAGGGATGTTTAATCCTGAGGATTTAATTTTTATCTTCAGATACAGACAAAATAATGCAAATGCAAATAAAAAAATCTCAGGGAAAGAATACAATCAATATACCATCTAAGATACAGAAAACTTTAAAATAGCACACATAATAATTAAACATCATACACAATGACACTTACTCTTGTAATTTAAAATATAACTGTATACAGTCTCCTAATGATCTTTTCAAAAAGTACTTTTATTCAGTCTATTAACATGTACAAGTTTTTAAGTTTTAAAACCAATCTCTAGGCCTCCGAAAATAAGTCATTTTGTTATTTAATCTAGAACTTCATATGCCATCATAAAATCTAAAAGTTATATTAAATATTTCAAAGGCCATTTATTCCCAATGATTACTAAACTTTTAATTATTTATTAGAATATTTCAATAGTGACAGGAAGTAAAATAGCAAAAAGAAACACTTACCTTTTCCAATTGTAGCAATAGTAATGCAAAAAAAGTACACGAAAGATTAAAAAAAACAACAATAAAATAGTCTGTAGCAATTTCAAAAGGTTTTCTTTCGCACAGAAATTACAATATTAAGAGAAATGTACTCTCGGGCTTTGACAATAATACCTCAAACCGTCACTTGTTTTGAATTTTTCGCAAAACACATGAGAATGATACAATGCGTTGCCATCTAAGGGATAGAATCTTTAATAAAGGAGCTGTGACGTCAAGCAGTGTTGCCAACTTGGGGGTTTTCCCCCTAAATTTGGGGGTAAGTTAGATGAAAAGGGGTGTTTTTAGGGGCATTTTGTAGGGGAAGGGGCGGGGAAACATCTTTTAATATTTTGTACAGTCGAGACGCGTTTTTTATATTAGATTATATAAGTTCCATACATATGTCAATTGTAAATAAACCTCCATTTCTTTATGTAAGTGTGTTGTTATTAGGTTGGATGCCTGATTGAGACGGGTGGAATCAGATATTAAACTTAAGAATAAACTTTATTCAATCTCCTTCATCTCTTACCGGTTACAGATCAGCGAGCGAAGTGTTCGCAAGCATTAAAAATTTCTCGAGACAATACTGCCACGCCACCTATCGGTGTCGTGCAACATAAAATAACATTAGATGGTGGTGCCATCTATTATGCAGTAAATGAAATGAATGCATTTATAAATTAAATAAAATAAGTTATCACTACAAGAGTATCCCTCCAGTGATGAACTTCGTGAAGGAACGACAAAATGTTAAAAGTAAATATTAAATATACAATGATTAAATATATATATATATATATATATATATATATATATATATATATATATATATATATATTTCACATGCACATTGTTCTTTGAGAGATACCTGATGCAAATTTACTCGACAAATAAAATGAAAAAAAAATAATATATATGGCATATAAATCTGAGATATTAAATTAATATATAAAGAAAACAGTCTAGGTAATATCTGAATGTAATACACATTTCACTTGTTAATACCATAATGAATATACATCCCTGAATACAAAATGCTGCAAAGGTTAAAGAGAAATGATTTATTTTACAAAATATGAATATGTATGTACCTGTCAAAATTTAAATGTAATATATATGATGCAATTTTAAGAATATATACAAAATGTTTTAACCAATTTCTGTTATTAACCTCTTACTAAATTTTACACATCTACCAGATTTAGTTACTTGAGTTTTTAAAGTCTCGGGATTTTCTGGTGATTTCTTTTCTTTTGGTTGAGTTTCAGGGTAATCAGTCTCAGGTAAGTCATTAAATAGAAAAGCTGGCTTGACTCTATCAAGTGAGACACAACTTTTCTTCCCATTTAAGTCTATGGTGATGCTTTTGGTCTCTCGTGAAAGTACTGCATGAGGACCAGTGTAGGGTTGTGACAAGGGTGGACTGACTTTATCCACTCTAAGAAATACACGAGAACAAGTGTTTAATTGTGGGTGCACAAAAACCTTGGATTTCACATGATGGGATGTAGGGATGGGTTTGATGTGATTCATCCTTTCCCGCAATTGTTGGATGAAATTGTTTTGTGAAAGTTTAGTCGGTGAAGATTCTGTACACAAATCTGCTGGAAGTTTGAGTGAAACACCATACACTAAGTCAGCGCTGGATGCATTTATATCTGTTTTCACAGCAACTTTAAGTCCAAGTAAGATGGCAGGTAAACATTCAGTCCTTCTAGGATTTTCATGAGCCTTTAGAGCACTCTTTAGGACACGGTGGAAACGTTCCACTAAACCATTGGACTGGGGATGGAAGGCAGTTGTTCTGATTCTGGTCATGCCAAGCATATTTGTCAACTCTCGAAACAGAAGGGATTCAAATTGTCGACCTTGGTCTGTTGTTATGGTGGAAGGACATCCAAAACGACAGATCCAACCACTGAACAGAGCACGACATACAGTTTCTGCAGTAATATCAGCAATAGGCACTACCTCAGGCCATCTTGTAAATCTATCAATGATTGTCAGACAGTAGGTCTGCCCTTCTAATGGAGGTAAGGGACCTATCAAATCGATATGGATGGGAGAAAATCTGGCATCAGGTGATGCGAAGGTGCCTAGAGGTGTCTTCGTGTGCCTGATCACTTTTGATAGCTGGCATGCAATGCAGCTTTTCACCCATTCCTTAAGATGTTTCTTCATCTGAGGCCAAACATACCTGGATGAAATTAGTTGTGTGGTTGCTGCTACACCTGGATGTGCAAGGTTATGAAAGTGTTCGAAAAGAGTTCTGCGAAAATTTTCTGGTACAAATGGTCTAGGTACATCTGTAGAGACATCACATAGAAGTTTGATATTTGTTACTGGACTGGGAATGTATTTAAATTGTAAAGAAGTACAATTTTCAGTCTGCAACTTTTTCAATTCAGGATCAACTCTTTGGGCATCTGCGAAAGCATTGAAATCTTGAAAAAATGAATTGGAGATAGGACTGATTTCTACTGTAGATAGAGTATCAGCTATAGTATTGTTGATTCCACTGGTGTGGTGAATGTCAGTGCTGAATTGAGATATATAGTCAAGATGCCGCCACTGACGAGGGCTGCATTTATCAGGTTTCTGTTTAAATGCATAGATGAGAGGCTTTTGGTCAGTATATATTGTGAAGCTGCGACCTTCTAGCATATGTTGAAATCGCTTTACAGCTGTGTATATTGCCAACAGTTCTCGGTCATAAGTAGAGAATTTCTGCTGACTTTTTGAAAGCTTTACAGACGTAAATGCAATTGGTTCCCATCTGTTTTCATGCACTTGCATAAGAGAACCGCCAACTGCAAAATCGCTGGCGTCAACCCATACACTTAATTTTGCACCTGGAATAGGATGATGAAGTAGATTTGCTTCTGCTAAAGCACTTTTTGCATCATTAAATGCTTGTTCAGCCTCCTCATTCCACTGAAGTGTATCCTGGGGATTGTTGCGAGTGCGTCTTTTAGATTTCTTTTTATTTTTAATTCCCTCTAACAGTTTGTTTAAAGGTGCTAAAATGTGTGCTGCTTTTTTGTATAAACTGTCGACAGAAATTTAGAAGCCCTAAAAATCGTCTCAATTGTGTTAATGTGTTTGGTTTCGGAAATTTTAAAATGCAATCCACTCTATCTGTTAAGGGTTCAATGCCAAATTCAGAAACTTTATAGCCTAAAAATTGAATTGGTGAAACGCCAAAAATACATTTAGATGGTTTTAAACTAAGCCCATATTTTTGTAATCGCTCAAATAAAATGCGGACATGCTCGATATGCTCCTCTGGAGATTTTGAAGCGACTAAAATGTCGTCAACAAAGGCGTAAATAAAATGAAGTCCACGAGTTACCTCATGAATGAACCTTTGAAACGTTGCTGCAGCATTGCAGAGGCCAAATTGCATTCTAGTACTCTCATATAATACAAAAGGTGTTATTATGGCACTTTTATGGATATCTTCTGAGTTTATTGGAATTTGGTGATATGCCTTAATCAGATCTATATGGAAAATATTTTTGCACCATGTAAGTTAGATGTAAAATCCAAAATGTTTGGGACTGAATAGTTGTCTTTAATTGTTTGAGCATTAAGTGCTCAGTAATCCCCAACTGGTCTACATTCACCGCTGTCTTTCTGCGGCACCATGTGCAAATGTGATGCGAAATTGCTTTTAGAAGGACGCATGTGACCTAGTTCGATCGTGTTTTGAATTTCGTCCTTAGCAATGCGCAGAAGGTCAGGTGCGATACGGCGTGCTTTTGCTGCTACAGGAGGACCAGTTGTTTGTATATAATGAGGAACCGAATGTTTAAGTTCTTGGTCTGGACGAGGAGGTGTAGTGATTTCGGGGAAATCCAATAATTTATGATAAACACTATCGCCTGGTACAGTTTTAATCGAATGAATCACACTGTTCTTTAGTACGCAGGGAGAGGTAATATTAGTTTGGCAGTCAATTAGATTTTTGGAGGGTAAGTTAGGCATTAGATTAAAATTATATAAAAAATCGGCACCAATTATTGGGTTGGATACATTCCCCACTAAAAATATCCATTTGAAAATTTTCCTAAGACCAATATCTAAAGAAAGGGTTTGGGTTGTATAGACCTGGATTGGCGATGTGTTAGCTGCCGAAAGTGTCATTTGTAAGGTGTTTCGTTTTTGCAACTTTGAAGCAGGAATGATGGAAACATCACTTCAAATCAAAAAATTTACATCAATCAAAAAATTTACATTGGTACGCCGATAGCGCACGAACAGGAGGCGAGAGTTTAATGGCAAGGTGGTAGTCGCTTCTACACCCGGCCGTCGTCGTTTTTTCATAATTGCATGGGGGAACGCATTTCTTGGCATTTTGGCCAAACTTATGGTGATACCAACAGTTAGTGAAAGTTTTGGATCGAGATTTGCTACGAGCGCACGGTTACGATGAGGACTGCGACCTCTACGTAACGAAATTTCATCTATCCGCGTATTTAATTTTTTAATTTCCTCAAGCAACTGATCTTCAGTGGAATGAGTTGAGGAAACAGAACAAGCACTTACCGGCATTGGTGTCACTTCCATCACTCTGACAGCGATGTCCGTTGCCTTTTCTAAGCTTAACGGCGTTACTGCTGCGAGGATTGACTGTACGGGCGTCGGTAAATGTTGTAGAAATAGTTCCATTATTAATTCCTCCGGCACGTTGTAAGATTCGGCGTGTCGCCGCATGACGCGTAGTAGATCGGTAGGTCTGCGATCTCCCAGCTGCTCGCCGACGAGAAGTTTCCGGATTTCTTGATGGGATAACTCACCGCTTCTTTTTATCAGCTCCCTTTTCAACACACCGTAAGGGTCGGTCTTGTCAGGGTTGGCGATAATGTCCCGTACCACGGTAGCTGATTCCGGTGGTAAGTTAGATGCTATATAATTGAATTTGGTCTTGCTTTCCGATATAGCTTTCGGAGTGCCTAATTCGAACGTAGCTTCGTACATCAGGATCCACAGTGAAGGATCGGCGAAATTGCAGGCCGGTATTTTGACTGCTCCGACTTCTTGCGTCATATTTGAAGACTGGTGAGCACGTGGTCAGCGAAAAATAAGTCCTTCGATACAGGAAAATATAAGTCCAGGCTTCCGTTATTTTACTTGTGCGTATTCACGGGTGACCATTGTTATTAGGTTGGATGCCTGATTGAGACGGATGGAAGCAGATATTAAACTTAACAATAAACTTTATTCAATCTCCTTCATCACCTACCGGTTACAAATCAGTGATCGAAGTGTTCGCAAGCATTGAGAATTTCTCGAGACAATACTGCCATGCCACCTATCGGTGTCGTGCAGCATAAAATGACATTGGATGGTGGTGCCATCTATTATGCAGTAAATGAAATGAAATGCATTTATAAATTAAATAAAATAGGTTATCACTACAGTGTATTTTCTATTTATTTCAATTTATCTCTCAAACAGGATGCCTATTTGGAACCAGAATTTCTTTTAGAAAGGTCTAGGGGATCTCAATTTGGTTTTAAGGGGAAACAGGGGAACTAGGGGGAGGCGCTTCGTAGAGGTCAGCAACACTGCCTACTTCACCCTTTGGTTGAGTCATGCTTACCGTATGATATACTAAGAGCATGGCAAACACAAAGAAGTTCTGATTTTAACCATGTGGTGAACCGCAAGAAAGTGTTAGTAGCGTACTAAAATTCTTAAAATCTGGAGTACAATCCGAGGAAAGGATTTGTTTGGCAATGCAAGGTTTCGGCTTAAACAAAATAAAGACAATATTGGGTTTAGAAATAAGAAATTTGAATCAAGAGTAAAACAGAATAAAACACCCACAGCCTCCGGTCTTTTTACCAATCCGCATACTCAAGAAACCAAAAAGTCGTGTGTGTTTTGTGAGAAAACTCATTCCAGTGCAGACTGTTTTTCAGCACAAAGAATGAGTTTAGCTGAAAAACAAAAGATTTTAAGGGAAAAAAAATTGTTGTTTGATTGTCTGGCTCCCGGTCACCGTCCGAAAATGTCGTTCATTTTTGAGATGCGTAATTTGTGGGAAGAAACATGTTCCTTTTGATGTGAGAAACAAACGAGTCAAAGAAAAGTGATTTCAAAAAGACAGAAGAAGCTGAAGTTGTCAACGAGGTCAACATGTCCAACCTGAGTGTGGGTCCTAAAGTGTTTTTACAGACTCTAAAGTGCAAGCTCATATCAGATAAGAAGGAAAATATCGTGCGAATTGTTCTGGACACCGGCTCGCAAAAGTCTTATATATAAGACTTTTGCGAAGAGACTTTTGCATAAGAGTCTTGCTGAAGAAATGGGATACGCACCTGTAAAGAAAGAAACTCTAGTACATTCACTGTTTGGCAGGATTAAATCTAAAGAATTTGTACATACATGTTACAGAATTAGGTTGAAAAATATTAAGAACAATTTTGCTTGCGACTTTGAAGCATTGGATCAGGTAGTTATTTGTAATGATGTATCACCCGTGAATCAGAGCCTTGGTTAAAAGAGCTTCAAGAAAAGGATATAACATTAAGTGATGTTGGAGAAAAGCCACAAGCCGTACAAGTACTTATAGGAACTGATCCCCCATACCATAATGTTGAATTAAACCAATGCTACAACATTATTTGCCCTTGTTCTACAGAGAACATCTTTTAAAATTCTTACAGATGTTTCTGCATAGTTATTTGTATTGTGACCTCTTATAAGTAGATTTTGTCTGTAACGTAATACGTATTCACACCTTCGTTCATAAAACTTTATAATAATAGTTCTGATTCATATTTGTAGCTTTTTAAAATGGTTTAAGTGTTTTTCCTGTAGTATTTAGTTAAAATGAATGTTTTCAATGTCAGAAGTGTTCATTATTTATTTATTATATCCAAAATTATGATGCATTTCTATTTGAGAAATCATTTTCTTTGGTTTATGCTTTATCCAGGAAATATTTCTAGCCATTAACTTACACTGAATGTTCAATATTAATTCTAATTTTTATGCATTCTCGTAACTTTTTACAAGCTGGCAGGTTTCTTGTTTAGAAAATCCAATTGTTGATTTGTTTCAAGTGTTTGGGCCATCTTTTACAACTTGAGTTGCCTAATTGACCAAAACCTACAGCTAAAAGGTTGAAGCCAATTTGTAATGTCTACAGATTGATTCTGACCTGCATATTCGGGATGTGAAGATTATTGCCCTAGCCATTTGGCTCCTGGTAGGGGTGAGATTCAAATTTTTATTGTAATTTAAGAGTTATATTTGATATCTCATACATGATGAAATTCTGTTCGCAAACATCTTACTTAAATATTTTGTCATGTTTTAAGAGAAACATTTTCAATTTTAAGACTAAATGGTTTTTACTTTAGATTAGCATGTATATTGTTGTATCTAACCTTTTTTTATTACTTAATTATTTTTTTAAATCAAACAAAGCAGTATTAATTATTTTAAACTTATACCTTATATTTAAAACGTATAGAGGTTAGTATTGCGCTGTGTAATCAATCTTCTACCTAAAACAATACCCTAGATTCTGTGGCTAACAGAAATTCACAAATGATTATTCACAAAACATGACAGACACAATTTTAACTGAGGGAAACAAACCAAAATTTTTATTCATTACTATTAACACAAATTAATATAATCTAATCACCTTACGTTAAACAATAGAATTTAGAGAAATCTTATCTCATTGCCATAACTACTTTATACATCAATATACACATACATATTAGTAATATCCCTCGTTCTACTTGTAAACATAAAACATTAAATTATATCTCTCATAATAAAAATTAATAATTATCACTTTGAACAACATAATGAAAAAAAAAATGGCCACAATAAAAAAAAGAAAACATTTTAGATTGACTGACCAAAAAAAAAACCTTAAAAAATATTAAATTAAATTAAGCCATGACTAAAACAAAACTTTTCTTATCGGATAGCTTAGAAGCCACGAGACCACTTCCATACTCAATCGTCTTAGAACATAGGGAGGGACAATCCTCCAGGTCCAGGATCTTTGTTCAACAATCTTCATCATAATGGCGTTCTTCGAAAGTTCTCGTCAGCTCCGAACAACCGGTAGTATTGATCAGTGCAGAGACATCCAGCTAGAGCTTTCGTCATCCAGACAACCAGGAATCAGGAAACGTCCACGTCTTTTTTGTGTGCTGCCCTTTTATAATAATTTTTTAGTCCATTCCACGTGGAATTTTTAATTATATCATCTGTGCTGTTACTTGCCTCAAGCATGTCCAAGAGCTTCTCTGACCATCTCAAATCCGGGTACAACCATATGGGGAAACCCCATGTGGTCCTTTTATTAGCATATTCCTTTGCAAAAAGTGGGCAAAATCGTCTCTTTTTTTGAATGCAACTGAATAAACTGTATCGCCATTTTTTTAAAGATTCTCGAGAAGTACTTCTGTGTTTCAAACCAATACGTGATAATTTAAAATATATATATATATACACTGCTGGCCACTGTAAATGCAACACCCTGAAGGAAACATGCAAATAACATGAAATTTACAACATGCATTAGCGGAGGTGAGATATGCAAATGATTAGAAATTCAGCGCAGACGCCCTGTGGCGCCACTTCAAAGCGCTATTTAAGGCTTGGAGATTTCGACGATTTCAAGTTCGGCAATTGTGTTTTTCTTGTGTTTTTTCAAAAAAAAAACGATCAATTATGCCTCGTCGAAAACAGCGATCATCTTTTGATCAAGTATCCGAGTTCGACAGAGGAAGGATAGTGGCCTACCGAGATTGTGGATTATCTTTCAGGGAAATCGGTAGTCGTGTTGGACGAAACCAAACAACTGTAATGCGGATATGTGATCGTTGGATGCAGGAGGGTACGACGGACCGGCGTGTTCGATCGCATCCACCTCAGCGCACCACTTCACGTGATGACAGGCAAATTGTGCGCATGGCAGTGACGGATTGCTCAGTCACATCATGAACCATAGCACAGCACATGCAGTCTGTAACGCATCATCCAGTGTCTGCGCGTACCATTCGACGCCGTTTACAGCAGAGTGGTCAGTCTGCAAGACGTCCATTGCTTTGTCTACCCTTGACGCAGAACCACAGACGTCTCTGCCGCCAATGGTGAGATGATAGAAGGATGTGGACGGCAGAATGGAATGAAATTGTCTTTACTGACGAGTCACGCTTCTGTCTGCAACACCACGATGGTTGCATTCAAGTCTGGAGACACCGTGAAGAGAGGATGCTGAACAGCTGCGTTATGCACCGCCACACTGGTCCTGCACTGGGTATTATGGTATGGGGCGGTATTGGATATCACTCTCGCACACCTCTAGTACGCATTGCCGGTACTTTAAACAGCCAGCGCTACATCTCCGAGGTGTTGGAGCCAGTTGTCCTTCCTTACCTTCAGGGCTTGCCCACAGCCATATTTCAACAGGATAATGCGCGACCACATGTGGCACGCATTGTCCAACGGTTCTTCGTCAATCGCCAGATTGAATTGCTTCCCTGGCCGCCTCGCTCTCCGGATCTTTCGCCGATAGAAAACATGTGGTTCATGGTTGCTCTACGATTGACCCAGATTCCATCCCCAGCTGCCACAGCAGATCAACTTTGGCAACGTGTGGAAGCTGCTTGGTCTGCTGTACCCCAAGAACTCATCCAAAGTCTCTTTGAATCAATGCCGAGGCGTGTGGCTGCGGTGATCTCCAACAATGGCGGCTACTCTGGCTACTGATTTTGGCAGGAACCACACTTCACAGAAGTCTATAAATTTAATCATTTGATACTTGGTCAACATGTTATCTAAAAAATAAATTTTGTTGTGATATCTCTTGTCTTTCTTGGTGTTGCAATTTGGGTGGCCAGCAGTGTATATATATATATATATAAAGGGAAAAGAATTAAACGTATAAAACTTAAAAATAAAAGTGGGAAAATAAATAAAAATACTAAAAAAAGCTTAATTTTAAAAAAACCTTACCTTGCGTCAGTCAATCCACATGAAAAAAATTTAAATAAATTGAAATTGTCAGTCAATCAAACACTAAAATACATTAAATTCTTGCATGTTACATTTAGTACATAAAACATGATTTATCATTTTCTCAACTTTCGTGAGTGTCAATACAATTAATTCACGCGAAAATTAATCTAATGACACTCGTCAAAGTTAAACAATAGGTGGAGAAAATTAATAAGGTATTTAATTCACTGTATATTTAATTTAAATTATTTAATTTATAAAGCGATACACAACAGTATTAAACATGCTTTCTAGAGCTGAAAGTTTTTGGTTTTCCCTGTAGATACTTATGATGCTCTTATCAGAATATTTAGTTGAATGTTGAAAGGATCAGAGTCATCATTTAGCTAGCTGATAAATAATTATAAGGTAATTCACCAAGTATATTATTGAAATAAAATGCAATTTAAAGCCTATTGGGAACAAAATTTGAAACGGAAAATCATACGGAAAAATTTAAATGGAAGTAGTAAAAAGACATTGAATTCTCACTTTATGGTTGCTAATTTGATACATAAGCTTCAATAAATTCATGAACAAGTATTTCAATTCATGCAATTATAAATTAAGTACAGTGGAATCTCGATGGATCATTCATCAAATAATTTTTCCTGTATGTGTCATTTACTTCATTCAGTCCCAATGATATTTCTTAACATAAGATCCCGCATTTAACATTTAGTGCAATAGGTCCCTTTAAAAATCATAGAGGTTTCACTATATATGCAGGCTACTAAAAACTATAACTCTAGGATTCAGACATAATTAATAGACAAAATCATGAATTAAACATAATCTATAAAGGAAAATTTGATTACAGTACGTTGAAGAACCTTGACCTTTAAAAGGATATCATCTTGTAACCAATTACAGTGTAATCACGATCTATCGTTTTTCAAGGGACCGACGGAACTGAACGATCAATGCGGGAACATAACAAAGCAATATGATCGTTGGACCGGGTGAAATAAACGACACATACAGGGAAAACGATTCGGAGAACAATCGATCGAGACTCCACTGTATTTGAATGAGAAATCTTATCTCTAGATATGATCTATAATACTAATTATTTTATGCAATGTGGTGAGCATTTATGTTGGACATTTGCCCTTACAAACCGCATGATTTGTTGGCCATTTCATTATGGAAGCACCCAATGCAAAAGCCAACATTGCTCCATATGAGAAGAAAATGGAAAAACATCCATGCTTTTGCTGTGATTCAAATCCAGACTCCTGTAGTAGCAGCTTGCATTGTCAACTGATATATAGCATGGGTACTTTTGATGATCAATGTCTGTTTCATTAATATTGTACACCAAACAGTGGCGCAGCTACATATTCAGCACCCTGGAGCAAGTAAAATCGGTGCGCCCACTTGTTTCTTGGAAAAGTTCTGGTGAAATTTGTGTTCTATCTACTCTTATTTCGATTTAATACCTTACTTAATAACAATTTATTTGAAATTCAAGACATTTCAACAATAAGAAATTCAATTTAATAAATATGAATATAATAATAAAACAAATTATAATTCTTTAAGTACGGAGTACCCACTAATATTATCTATAGATATAAAACGCGTAGGTATGCGGCACAAAAATCAACGATATTTCTACACTTCCAATGGCAACGGCTGCAACTACCAGATGCAAACATTAGCGGCCGTCCGCAATTTTCAACCACGTGTCAACATGGATTTACGCACTAAAATCAGGAATGCTCGAAAGCGAGCTGCATGATCAAGTGACAATTGGGAACAGTCTCAAGAAAGAAAGCGAAGAAGAAATAATTCATTAAGAGAGAGGCGTGAAACAGAGAAACATGAAGCTACAGACCCATGAAGCTTATGTTCTCTGCATGAAGCTACAGAGTAGCTTCATGCAGAGAACATAAATGATCGCTAGGTTAGGCTTAACCGTTGCTGGCAATGCAACCGACAACCTGTAATAGTTAATTTTCTAAACTTTTTTCAGTACTTGCTGAATTTTTACTCCATTTTATAAGTGAAGAAATTTTCCCAAATTGTGAACAATAGCACATACAAAGAGTGATGTAATCCACACAATAATTTAGTACTTGCTGAATTTGTACTCCATTTTTTAAGTGAAAAAAAATTTTTCCCCAGCAATTTCTTATTTGATGTAATGATAAAGTGTATATATCTTAATTTTTAAAAATAGTACATACAGAGAGGGGTGTAATTTTAAAAATCATTCGTGTTGGGTTTCTCGGTCTTCTCTGTTCTGAAGTAATGGAAATTCACATTTTTCAATCACGATGTTTTAGAATCAGCCTTATGGAGAATACCCCTTAACAACGTATATTTATGATGAAAGGTAATGGTAACATTCCTTACATATGTTACTTTCAGTTGAGTTGTTTTGCAAAAGAAAATATAAAACTAAAAGCGACCATGCTGGTCGCGCAGAGGCTAGTTATTAAATATTTTATAAACTCTATTGACAAAATGTATTTGAGCATGTTTAGTTTGCACATAAAAACCTTCAAAATTGTTGTTTTCTCGCTTTCTCGTTTGCATGTCGGTCAATCATTTTCTCCAGATCAAGTTGACAAGCTATTGTTCTTTCAATTGATATCATGGCCAAAGGGCTAAGACGGTGTTGTGACATGTTGCTTCTTAAATATGTTTTCTGTGAAAAACTTCGTTCTGATGTTGCTGTCATCACCGGTAAAGTTAAAAAATATCATGCATGCTGTAATAATGTCGGAGAAGCTACTTGAGGCTGCGGTGTGAATTAAAAGTAGTTCAGCAACTTCGCGTATAGAAGTAATTTGTTTTAATTGAATAGTAAAGCACATTTTAAATGGAAGCAGTTGAAATCCCAAACTACGGGAAATACTGGAAAGATATGCCGATTGTAACAATTCTGATCCTTCCAGGATACTTTTATCAGGTGACGCGACGAGATATATGCAGGTGATAGACATTTAAAAAGTGTACATAATTGTCGAACGGATTTAAATCTAATAGATAATTGATTAATTATTAAATCCATTACTTTATAAAACACCTCAATTTCGAAAACATTATTCACTGTTTTCAATGCGTTCATCTACTTGTAATTCATCACGGATTTTTTTTCACACGACGCAATCTTTTTTGGGGAAAACAAGTTCAATATTCCATACAGCTGATAACTCAAGGACTTCGTTTTTAACAAACTCCCAATTATTCCTTAAGTTCTGGAATTGGGATAGGAGGGATGAAAGCATCTCAATGGATTTCTTTATATTTTTATGAGTACCTTGCAGCATTTTAGAGACTGTATAAATAGGTTCGAGTATCTTACTTTGTACAATTATCAAAATAATTGTTGAAAAATTTTCAAAATAATACATCAAATTTTTAGCTTCACGTTACTCGTCGTAATTTTTTCCATTCAATAATAACCAAAAACGAGGGGGGAAAGAAAAGAAACCAAGAAGGGGTAGTGAAAATTGGACACAAATTGATATGCATACAGGTTTCTACGGAAAGTAAAAAATTTTAAAGTTTGGTGGCCAATGAATGAACATGAGACGCTGCAGCGCATCGTAACTGCGCAACTGGCAGGATATTATAGAAAAGAAATTTCGATTCCAGGACATAAATTCTTTGCGAATTTCATTCCCTGTATTCAGGTAGACAGTAACTATGCTTCGCATACAGGTGCTCGAACAATATGCGCAGATATTAGCATTTGAGAGAGGACGTGTAGTTGGGCTCAAAGAAGCCAGTTGGTCTAATCGGCGAATCGCTCGACATTTGGATAGCTGCGATGCCACTATTAGACGATGTTGGCAGGAATGGGTGAACCATGGCCGAACGCAGCGTCAAGAAGGAAGCGGTCGGCCTAGTAAACGACAGAACGTGAGGACCGAGAAATCATCAGAGCGGCACTCACAGCCCCAGATTCATCATTATCATCGATCGTACGTGCAACTGGTGGTTCAGTGACCTCAAGGATCATTCATAGGCGGCCCAGAGAAAGGGGTTGAGCTCACGGCGCTCCTTGCACCGACTACAATTGACCTCTGTACACCGACAAGCCCGTTTGCAGTGGTGTCGGGCACATTCGACCTGGAATGTCACTGACTGGAGTAGAATTGTCTTCAGTGATGAGTCCTGCTTCAAATTGAGCCCCAATGACCGGCGAATACGTGTCTGGAGACGCCCCGGTGGGATACCAACCTGACTGTCTTAAGCCATACGGGCCGACAACCAGGAGTGATGGTCTTGAGTACCATTTCATTTCATAGCAGGACCCCTTTGGTTGTCATCCGCGGCACCCTTGCAGCACAGCGGTCCGTCGACGATATTCTACGCCCCGTTGCGTTGCCTTTCCTATCACGCCGTCGTGGGCTTACATTTAAGCAAGGTAATGCCCGCCCGCACACGGCGAGAGTCTCTACTGCTTGTCTTCGGGCTTGCCTAACGCTACCTTGGCCAGCAAGGTCACCTGATCTCTCCCCCATTGAGCACGTTTGGAGCATTATGGCCAGGGCCCTCCAACCATTTCGGAATTTTGACTATCTAACATGCCAGTTGGACAGAATTCAGCACGATATCCCGCAGGAGGCCATCCGCCACCTCTATCAATCAATGCCAAGCCGAATAACTGCTTGTATGAGGGCCAGAGGTGGAGCAACTCGTTATTGACTTTTTCACTTTGTAAAGCCCTTTCTCTTGAATAAATCATCCAATTTTTCTCAAATTGTAATCATTTGTTTTTCTGTATAAGTACATCACATCTACCGATTTTCGTCCCATTCAAATAACTCTTTGTTGGTGCGTCATTTTTTTTTTGTGTAACAGTTTATGTCAATATTTTAATTACATCAAAATAGCGAGAACGTGGGGCATCAAGGGCCTGAACACGGGAAGGCAATCGTGTTGGACAAACTCTTTTTAATGTTTTTGCCAAGTTGGTTTGTTTCGTTTCCCAACGCCTAACAGAACTGAAAAAACGTAAATTTTTTCTAGTTGTTCATAAAATTGTCTGACTTCCTGTACATTGGTGACACTGTCAATTCACTTTTAATTACCCTGATCTAACCAAGAGCACTTAATAAAAAGTATATTTTAATTTAATTAATCGCTAGTCCGGCTGTTAATTTTATTTCACTTATCCTGTGACACGAGCTACCTGGGGTATTGAATATAACTCTAAAGTCACAGGTAAAATACGCCACACCCCTTAAAGATTTTTAAAAAATATTTCTTAGGGAGCATCTAGGGCCTAAAAGCAACATCATACAAAATTTTAATTTTCTAGAAAACATGTACAAGAGGTAGGTTTTTGTTGTTGTTGTTGTTGTTTTGAGGGGATTAAGCTTCTTTCAACCTCTTAAATCTTGCATTAAAAAAAAGATTTCTTTGTGTGCACCTAGGGCCTAAGAGAAACCATTATACAAAAATTCAGCTTTCTAGGTCTCATGGTTCTAGTTTAAAAATTATCTCATGCATGTTATAAAAATACATATTTGTATTTTTAAACATGCTGCTGCCGAAAATGTTTGCTGCAACTGAAATGCTGCCAACTTTTAGCTATAATATGTAACTGTTAGGTGTACCTATTATTCTTTATGTTGCAACATCAATTAATATACTTTATAAACAAATCACTTACATTTAAAATTATACGTCGGTGAATCCAACAATATGCTGTAGATAAGTAATTTAGTAAAATAATAGTCATAAATTGTACGAAGTCACTTAAACAGAACAATAGATTACAATCCACAGTCTCAATAACTTTTAAAAAATGTATAACGCATTCATCCAAGAATTATCTTGAAATTCTTACACTGCACAAAGCAAATAAAGAGAATATGAAGAGCTAAATACTAAGCTTGCTTTCATAAAAACATCAAATATTTGCCACTATTCTGCGTCGATGTGTACTAAGAAAAGGATGCTAAGAAAAAAAACTGTTTGGACCCCTACATGTTTTTGACTCTTGTAGTGGGAGGAGTCAGTAAGCTGACCCTTACAGAATTTTAACCCCGCTCGTTTAGAATGACATTTGAAGTATTGTAATGACTCTCGCCATAGGGGGTGAAGATGCTCTGGCCATCTCCCTTTTCCTGATAAGGTACTCAACTGGTAAAGTTTGAGAATATCTACTAAATTTAGTAGTGTCCAACACCGGACAAAAATTCAAAGTGCGGCCTGGCCAGAGGCTGATCATAAGTTTTTTCACCAGACTCTAGTCTAAGCCTACCATCGGTCCGGCTCGAAGTATAAAAGTAAAATTTAGACAGACTTTCACAAAATTTTGATAAATTAAAGATGTATGTATTTGAAAGAAGATGTATATATATATATATACACTGCTGGCCACACAAATTGCAACACCAAGAAAGGCAAGAGATATCACAACAAAATTTATTTTGTAGATAACATGTTGACCAAGTATCAAATGATTAAATTTATAGACTTCTGTGAAGTGTGGTTCCTGCCAAAATCAGTAGCCAGAGTAGCCGCCATTGTTGGAGATCACCGCTGCCACACGCCTCGGCATTGATTCAAAGAGACTTTGGATGAGTTCTTGGGGTACAGCAGACCAAGCAGCTTCCACACGTTGCCAAAGTTGATCTGCTGTGGCAGCTGGGGATGGAATCTGGGTCAATCGTAGAGCAACCATGGACCACATGTTTTCTATCGGCGAAAGATCCGGAGAGAGAGGCGGCCAGGGAAGCAATTCAATCTGGCGATTGAAGAAGAACCGTTGGACAATGCGTGCCACGTGTGGTTGCGCATTATCCTGTTGAAATATGGCTGTGAGCAAGCCCTGAAGGTAAGGAAGGACAACTGGCTCCAACACATCGGAGATGTAGCGCTGGCTGTTTAAAGTACCGGCAATGCGTACTAGAGGTGTGCGAGAGTGATATCCAATACCGCCCCATACCATAATACCTGGTGCAGGACCAGTGTGGCGGTGCATAACGCAGCTGTTCAGCATCCTCTCTTCACGGTGTCTCCAGACTCGAATGCGACCATCGTGGTGTTGCAGACAGAAGCGTGACTCGTCAGTAAAGACAATTTCATACCATTCTGCCGTCCACATCCTTCTGTCATCGCACCATTGGCGGCGGAGACGTCTGTGGTTCTGCGTCAAGGGTAGACAAAGCAATGGACGTCTTGCGGACAGACCACTCTGCTGTAAACGGCGTTGAATTGTACGCGCAGACACTGGATGATACGTTACAGACTGCATGTGCTGTGCTATGGTTCGTGATGTGACTGAGCGATCCGTCACTGCCATGCTCACAATTTGCCTGTCATCACGTGAAGTGGTGCGCTGAGGTGGATGCGATCGAACACGCCGGTCCGTCGTACCCTCCTGCATCCAACGATCACATATCCGCATTACAGTTGTTTAGTTTCGTTCAACACGACTACCGATGTCCCTGAAAGATAATGCACAATCTCGGTAGGCCACTATCCTTCCTCTGTCGAACTCGGATACTTGATCAAAAGATGATCGCTGTTTTCGACGAGGCATAATTGATCGTTTTTTTGAAAAAACCACAAGAAAAACACAATTGCCGAACTTGAAATCGTCGAAATCTCCAAGCCTTAAATAGCGCTGTAAAGAATAACTTTATTGTTTGTTGAATCAGGAATTCCGTTTATGACATACTCAAACAGAGAGGAGTCATCGAGAGAACCTTTGTGTGCCAAATCTCTCATAGCTAAGAAATATTCTTGTAGGGTTTCAAACGGTTTCATACGTCGAGATTCCATTAATTTATGTAACTGAATACCGTTAATTTTGTCCGAAAATTCGTCTAATAAATGGTGCTTCAATTGTTCCCAATTTGTAATTCCACGAATAGACCTAATTAAAGTTTGAGCGGGACCAGTTAAACATTTTCTAACAAAAGTAATTTGGTGAATTGGATTGTTTATCTGATATAAACAAAAAAGTTCTTCAACGTCAGATATAAAATTCTCAACACTGTAATTATCACGAGACGAGAAAGGTTTTATTAAATCAACAACGTCTTTCAGACTAAACAACTGGAAAGAGAGATTCGCAGTTTCAACTGAAGGCAATGAATTTTGATCTGATTCACCAACGGAAATGTGTGTATTTTGCTTATTCGAAGATTCTTTTGCGTCAATGGTGGGGGAAAAGGGAGATCTATTTTCCTCTATAACGCTGTTAGTTTGGGATGAACGTGCACCCGGAAGTGAGTCATCATTCACTTCGCATTCCGAAAGATCAGAAAATTCTGCTTTTAATAACGATAAATCACTAAGACTCATAAGAATGGTATTGGCACATTTGTCTGGGTCAGTTGAAAATTCTAAATGAAGTAGATTACAAATAGAAATCAAGTCTTTAAGTGAAAACTCTTTAAGTACTTTCTGTTTCGTTGCTTCCAACACGAATGGCTGTTTAAAACCTGTAAATTTACGTAATCTGGTACGATTTTGTCTGTCGCCGTCTGTACCAAAAATTAAACGATGTAGAACCTTTATTTGATTCGTGCTACCAATTTTTAATGATTTTGCAATATTGGGGTAATCGTTGAGAGTAGCCATAACTATATACTAGGTTCAAACAATTATAGTACACAAATATACAAATATTCAAAACCAAAATCACTAATTATAATACGTAGTTACTCAAATTCAAAAATAGAAAATAATATTTCAAATCGAAATTTTTTCAAATACCAATTCAATAATAAAATATTGATTCTCAAAATATGCATCAAAATAAGTAATCTTTAAAACAGGTTTTGTTCAAGAAAACAAAATTATGAACTAAAATAAGCATCAAATATCAAATAATAAGTTCTTCAAAATAATTTCTCTGGTTGAAGAAAACAGATGACGTAAATTTAGATATGTATCAAGTTAGATATTACTTCAGCAAAATATTCATCAAATTAATCTTCAAAATAAATCACTGTTGAAGAAAATAGAGGATGTAAATGCAGCATCAAAATAATAGTTAAAGTTCTAATGTTAAAAGCATCAAAATTGGGAAATCGAAAGTATCAAAATTGTGAAATCGAAAGCATCAAAACATTCTGCAAAATAAAAAATATTCTCGCAAGAAAACAGCAGAATTAAGTTCAACATCAAAGCGCATCAAATAAGCAAAGTTGTCATCAAATAAACATTCGCTTCGTCAAAATTATGCATCAAAATAATAATATAATAATCTTCAAAAGTATTCAATTCGCGATCTTTCAAAATATATGTTATGTTGTGGTTTGTTCAAGGAAACAAGATTCTTCAAGTTAAATGTCGAAATTTTCATCAAATCATCAAATAATTTCATCGAAATAGAATTCTCTTCAAGAAAACAGAAGTGATAAATTCAACGTCAAAGACCATCAAAAGTGAATTTAGCATCAATTAAATTCCTGCATCAAAAGAACGTTGAAATATCTTTCAGTTTTCTTAAATCATCAATAAGTTGAGAATTCCCTTAATCATCAAAATTTTCTTGAACAAGCGTCAACGTATGCATCAAATAATTTTAATATGATCCAAGTTACTTACAATTCTGGTTTTGGTTCTCATCATCCCATCAGAGTATCATCAGAGTCCGTGGCACATAACTTTCGTTTTCGCTGGCGGTATCCAAAACAGAAATCACAGAGAACAGTAATCCGGTAATAATCAAAAGAAAATAGTTTTTAAGTCCAAGCTAGGGGTATTTTTCGAGTCCGAGGGTCGAGCACCCATGTAGGAAGGAGTTAGTACTCCTTCCTTTAGAAGTGAATCATTAGACTTAATTATTTTGAACATTTAATTAAACTAGACGATGTTTACAAGACAGGACTAACACTTAGTATGAAATTAAAAAATAAACACAGAAGCATCAAAAGAGCTAAACATCGGGAGCTTGCAGAACAACACATCCGCTTAAAGTCCTTCGTGCCGCAGTAGTAGGAGTCGAAGTTGTAGTAATAGTTCAGTTGTGTTGCCAAACTCACTCTCACATATATATATACAAAAACTTAAAAGGCTTTTTTGTTCCAACGGGAATACATATCTCTCAAGAGTCATTTAAACCAGCATTTACACTATATGAAAACTAAATAAACATTACAGTATAAAATACTGATGAAAAATAAAATTTAAAAATAAAACCCATCATTTTTCTATTTCTCAGTTTTAAGTTACAGAAAAAGTTTAAAAATACTTTTGGGGTAAGATATTTGGATGATATAGAAATGGGACATTTTCACTCTACATTATCTGTTTTTATATGTGTTTTCTGACTGGTTTGTAGGGTATACTTATGTACATATACTTATTTAACAGTTTTGAATTAAACCAATTTTGTTTCGATATACCTAATTGCATTTTTTCCATAACACACTGCTTCTTAAAATTCACAATAAAAATTAATAATGGCAACTCGATTTAAACTAAATGATGTAGTTCAGGCATCGGGGTACGGTGTATAATGTATGATTGTCTCTATGAACAGTTTTCAAATGCATTTATGAAATTGTTCAATATATTTAAAATCTCCATTGATCCGTTCTTAATTTTTCTTATAATTTAAGATGAACTTGAAAGAAAGTTTTAGAAATGATTAGGGATACTATTTATGTGAGAATTAAAAAAAATATTTTTAAACTCATAAACAATATTTCCATTTAGACTTAGTTGGTCATAAAGTCTTAACTTCTCTTTAATTTCGAATGTTTTGACTAAACGTAAACCTGTTCTGAGTTTTTACAATTAACTTAATATTGAACTCTAATTTTACTACTAATAAAATTATATAATTTCTTCCATTTTTGACCGAATGCAACTATTTTTTTTCAATCATTTTCCTAACTAAAACTTATTTTATTTACAAAACTAGAAAAATTTAAGGTAAAACTGAAAACTTTTACTACAATTTAGTTTAATTTCTATTTATTATGATTACATTTTGAAATTTGGGTGCACGTTGCACCCGATTAAACACGTAATTGATTTCGGTGGTGTTAATGGGATTCAAATTCAATGCATTATGATAGTTATGCGAATAACAACATAAAAATAATTACATCTGTTCCTTTGCAGTATTAGTGCATCTGATTTGCACTAATATTGCAAGTATAACATTTGTGATTGAAAGTCAATCACAAATGTTTTATTTGGTCATATGTTTTTGTACTTTGTCCCTTTTTCAATCTTTTTCGGTTAACTCCAGTGGCGTACCCAGGGGGGCCCAGCCCCCCCCAAAGAAGTAGAAATATTGATTTTACATTATAAATATTTTTATTCGTTCATCTCGCACCCCCCATGCATTATAAACATTTTTATCCATTCATCTCGCCCCCCCCCCCCCCCCAAGAAAAAATCCTGGGTGTGCCACTGGTTAACTCAAGTACAGTTTAACTAATTATTCATGCTATTGAACAATGCTTTGTCTACAAATATAATTTATAACATTACTCTTCCATTTAAACGCAGAATAGTGAAACTGAAAGTACTTTAATCTGTCATGCGCAATATTAGTTTTAATATTTGATAGTTGATTTCTTTCCTAAATAACTTGTTACATTCTGCTTACATTTATCATTTAATAGATGTAATTTAAATGGATTCAAATGTGCCAACTGCTCTGAAATACGGGGAGTTTTTCTAACAAAAATGTTGAATGCATGTATACTCCAGATATTTTGACAAATGGAATAGGAGTGCTGAATAGCAGCAGTTTTTCAACGAAATATTTCTTCTCTTCCTCACTTTTATTAACGAGAAATTAGTTTTAAAAGAAATAATCTCAGAAAACCTCGAATCTTCAAGGAATTGCTCAGATGATTGCAGTAAATTTTGGGGCGATATTTTGAATTCTAATTTCGATTTCAGTCGGATGAGTTATTTACCCAGGCAAACGCAGAATCGCTCTAACATAATGGACAGAGTGATCTTATGTTATCCCCCACTCTAGTAGAACCGGATGTAAAAAAGTTTATATTTGGCGCTCGTGGGATTCACCGGATACATGTAACTTCTTTGCAGTAAAACACAATTTATAATACATGTAGTAAGTGCCTATAGTAGTACTTTTAAACATTCTTAGCAATCATCATACATTTTTATAGGTTTAGTAGAGGTATATAAAGTGTTAAATTAACAGTGAAAATTTTCTGAAATCAAAATTATGGTAAGTAGAGTACATTCTAATATATTTAGGTGCTTATAGTTTTATTTACTTAAAAATATTTCATTTATTTTTTTGCATATTTTATAGAAAATCTGACAAATCGAAATTATTTATACAAAAGTTTTCACAAATTTTTATTTCACTCTTTCAAATTTTGCGCCCCCCCATGATTCATGCGCCTGGAGCAGTTCGCTCCAACTGCTCCACGGTAGCTGCGCCCCTGACACCAAAACATGTACATGAGATTTTACCAGCAAATAGTCTCTGGAAGACTAGGAAATTAACCATAACCTTCAAGAGAACATCAGCTAGTATTAGAAATAAAACCAATCCTTGACTGGTACATTGGTGTCTGCCCTGGTAGAGCTCTTATCTTCAAGGATAATAGAGCTGAGCAGACTGCAATCTCTCGGCCACTTGAGGTGCTTAAAATTTTATGAGGACAAAACAAAACCTTCCCCACTTGTAAAAAGTGTAATAATGAGCAGGCCATTCCTGGTCACATCCTAACTTGCTTAAATTTATCTAGGGAGGGCTTCATTACTAACCCTTGTGTATTAATGTACTTGCTGGGGATATCAGGACTCATGGACCTAGTCTGGAGCCACTAGACCAGGAGGGATTATAAACAACAAAAATAAAACAATATTTTCTTTACTTATGAATACCGAGAGAAATACAAAAGGTGTATTAAAAATGCTAAATGATTCACAGAGATAGAAGTTAGAAATACTATTTTAAAATTTAAAGCATTATTAAGCTACTTACGATCCCAAGCAGGGTTGCCAAATAAAAACACCCAAAATAAGGGACGGGTTAAATAAAAACACCGAAAATAAGGGACAGGTTTTGATAACTATACTACTGGGGAGTATGGAATTCCCCCCATGGAAATGGGGTCCGAGGGTACTCCCCCAGAAATTTTTCAGATTTTAACTTTTCAAATAGCCATTTTCAATGCATTTTTCGTTCAGTTTTGCAACTTACATAGAGTTTAGGTTAAGTAAACAATAATGTAATTACATAGAAAATTTGTAAATCAAAAACAATTTAAAGTTGGTTTAGGCATATAGTACAAAACTGATTGTTATTTTATTAGTTTACCACAACTAAGTGCCCTTATAAAGTGTTACGGACGTGTATGTAAAAATTGAAATTTTATTATTGTACAATGTACATAATATAATGTGCGCAGGAAATCTTTGGGGCGACTTTTGAATCATAAAAAAGTTTTCGAATGAACGTGTTCCCACAATCCATTGAATTGTATGATATATTGTGCTTTACTGTGTTAAATACAGTAGCTTACTCTACTAGAACGATTTTGTCACTTTCAGAGGAAACTTTAGTGGTGAAAAACTTTGACAGATTGCTGCAAGATGAAATAGTTTTTTTTTTTTTTTTTTTTTTTTTTTTTTTTTTTTTTTTTTTTTTTGTTGTTTGTTCGTTTTTTCCTTTTATCAACACGATCACACACTAATCTGCATTCATATTTAGCACTGGACTGAGACTGATGTCGTTGTGATGTTCGGATCTCGGCGCATACAGACAATCTTCTCGTCAAGGGTGTGTTCACATAGGAGTCGGTAGCGGAAGCGTTAAAGTATTGAAATACATTTAACCAATGACAAACTTCCAAACGATTAGAAACGAAATTTTTAACGCCTATGATTGGTTTATTTCCGTCTCACCGCCATCTTTCCTTTTGCGCTTCCGGACCGGATGTGAACAGCAGGGCCCGACTTAGCCTAATTGGGGCCCGGGGCAAAAACTTCTTTGGGGTCCCCCTCTGCTTCACTACTTCAGTAATGAAGAACCAAACTTTATGGTGGTATTTAAATTTTTCACCTCATTATAGATATATAACAAGAAAATTGACTAGAACCTAAAATAGCTATAATGCCCCCCCCCCCCCCTCCAATGGTCAGACGAAATATCGTTCTGTCCATTTTATTGATTTTCTGACAATTCTATGTCCATCATTAAAAGGGATATAGCACATCTGAAGAGCCAAAATTTGACAAAAATGCTATTTAAATTTATCAGTTATATTTCCGTGATTTTTCATTCTCAACTTTTTGCAATTGATCCTGGCTTGTTATACCAACTTCAATAAATATTATTTCTTTTCTTTTTTTTATCGTGAACTAGATGTATTACCCGGCTTCGCTCGGGATTCAGTTTCTGTTATTATTTTTTCAATGATTAGCCTCATGTTATGATGTTCTACAGTTTTCGCTAAAATTCTTTTGCGGTGGCAAATAGCATTAGTTTGTTGTCGGTGCTGTCATTGTTCATCGCTTTCCTCTCCTTTCGATGTTGAAGCTCGAAGACAATCGTATGTTCGACGCGTTAAAAGTTTCTTCATCAGTCTCCCTGCTTCGGATCACTACAATTCGAATTCTGTTACTTTCAAGCTCTTGGGAATGTTTTTTCTTCAGATTCTTGTGTGCGTCTAACTGCATTTCGAATTCTGTTGGCTCCGCGCTCTTCTGTTTTTTTTCATCACATTGCTCATTTCTCAACAATCTTTGACATTTTCCCCTTACTTCTGCAGGATTAAAAGTTGCTCTCCTCTTTTTGGGCACTTTAAAGCATTAATTTACAGCTAGACAATAACGTTTGAATGGATTTATTATTATAGAAAAATAATCAATAATGTTTGAATGGATTGAGATCACATTCAATATAACACAGCAAATCTGGTAATTATTATAAAAAAAGTATATACACGTATTTCATGCTCGGAATTCTTTCTCAAAACTAAATCGTCTGCTACGTTTCAATGCCACTTTCAGACTTTCTTAATTATAATATACACGTATTTCATGATTGTAATTCTTTCTCAAAACTAAATCATCTGCTATGTTTCAATGTCACTTCAGTTATATAAATCATCGCGTCAAACCTAAACGCACGTATAGCACTAGCTAAGTCAACGTGCCCTGCAGTATATTTGAATTTGAACAGGTAGCTTGGGATAGTTTCAATTCATAAAACGGATAGATAACACATTCATTGAAAATGAATGACTTTTCATCTTTATATTTTCATTTTTAAAAAGAAACATTCCGGCGTTGCCACGTACATGAAAATAATATATCAAATTCATTCTTGCATGCGCCAATATATGAATAAATCACGTTTTTAATTCATGTCTATTTATTTTTACCGAAATGTTATAATTTAATTGTCAACAATGAAATGTTACAATGACTTTGAACAAAATTATCCGGGGAAATTGGGCGATTTTCAATATCCGTTGATACTTCTAACATAATTCGGGAATGGAACGTCGTAGCGGAATGAAAATAGTCTATAACCATCACGCAAGTTCAAGCAATAAGTTGACCGAGTTTCATCGCAATCGGATGAACGGTACGGCAGCGCATAAAATACGAACAAACAAACAAACATTTTTATATATAGAGATAACAATATCAGACCTATTAGCTGATTGTTTTGTAGATGTTGCAACTGTTGTATCCACTGTTACTTCAACGTCTATATTTGCATTAATTTCTTGCATTGAGTGATTTCTTAAACGTTTACTTCTTTTTAAACCATATTTATTGCAGACTCTCAAAATAATAACAATAAAGAAAGAAAAACATACATAATTAGAAATTCAATGCAACAGAGATATATTATAAATAGTACAGTAATATAACTTTAATTTTGCAATTAAATACAATATTGTTATGAGACAATTTTGCATGATAAATCAATATTTTGTAAAAATAGATCTTATAATACTTACTATTTATTTATAAATTGATACTTAAGTTGCATTATAATAGATTTATTCCTATGTCTTTTGCAGTGGTTTTTTTTCTAATTTTACTTTCTGCAAAACTATCAATTACATCATCATAATAAATATTTTTTATTATATCAGAATTTAAACATAAAATAGAAATTTGAGACAATTTTCCTTGAAGAATACATGATCTTATGGGAGATTTTAATCTCTTCAGCAATGGAAAAGATCTTTCCCCAGTGGAGTTTGAAATTGGTAATGATAAAAAAAATTTGAAGTGCTGTCTCAACATTAGTAAATGAAGATTAAATTTTTTAAGCATTTTCATCATATCTAATGCAGCTTATCTACTAACGAATGACTCTTGATCATCTGCCAAATAACTCAAAGATTTTAGACCCGAAGCATAGTTTTGACGCAATGCCTTAGTAGCATCTGCATCAGCACACCATCGTGTACATGAACGATTTCTTAAAGTCAATTTTTGTTTACTTTCTTTAAAATTTTCAATCATAATCTGCCATCGGTATGTTGAAACAGAAAAAAAGTTATATGAATCTTGTAGTAAAGAAAAAAAAAATTACAACTTCAGTACAGGATTCTGCAGCATTTATTCAAACCAAATTCAAAGAATGAGCAGAACATGGTACGTAATCTGCAGTAGGATTAATATTTTTAATTCTTACTTGAACACCTGAATATTTCCCCGCCAGGTTGGAGGCATTATCGTAACTTTGTCCCCTGCATATCAAGACCTAAATCTTCCAAAACTTGTAGTATAATATTGGTTAAATTTTCTGCATTGTGACCAAAAATTTGTCTAAATTTTGTGTACCTTTCAACAGGTTCATGATCAGGACCAAGATACCGCAAAATTAAAGTTAACTGATCCACATGTGTAACATCTGGCGTAGAATGGACTATAATTGTGGCATCTATCACTTCTTTAATTACGGCATTCAAGACTTTTTCACCCATAAATTCAACAAATTCATTTACAATTGTAGATGATAAATAATTCACATTGCCAGGGCCTTGATTACCAGCTTTTTCGATATGCTTCGCAAGAAATGGGTCGAATTGGGCTATCAATTCGAGGCAACCCAAAAAGTTCCTGTAACGAGGAATTCGTTCCAGAAATAATTAATTTGGTTGGGCTGGTAACGCACGTTAAATTAATATAAAATCTCTAATTCTAAATAGTTGTTCCTTAAAATAAAATAGTGTAATTTCTATACCGTTCCCTCGACGTGTGTGTTCTTTAGAATTTAGCCGTTGCCCATTTCTCTTAAACCGTAAAAGTTTCAACCGTAATTTGCTTAGCCAGGTGTTAGTCTCAGGATTCCCTTGTTAAGTTTGACTAAAATGCACTTTTTATGGCTGGTAATTGCAGGGTGTGTCATGTGAACATCCAACTAGCTTTTGTCCACGCATGCCGTGTTACGTTTGCTCCCTAAATTGGACCATAAAATCAGATTTAAGTTAGAGATAAAAGTGTGTCCTCTCGTATCCCTTTGTCCGAAAGAGTTTTTCCCACGAATGGACTTGGCGTCAGCTTGGCGTGAAAGCACTCTCCGAGTAGGTCTTTCTCCCCTGGTTCGACCAATCGGGCAGAGGCGCAATGTTAACAATATTGGGGCTAAACCATCCACGGGCCTCAGTTTCGCGGCGCACTAAGTTTTTTCTCCCCTTGGCGAGGTTTCGGCAGGGCCGGGTTTCTTTTGTTGGCCATTAAGCGCTCGCGTTGTTGTTACGGTAATATTGCTTACGCCGTGCACGTGTGTCCGTTATTTTTTTCAATTGGCGCATTTCTAGCTATAGTAACCCTCATTTTCCGCGTTTTTGCAGACCTGTCCAGTGATGAAAAATAGTAGTGAGGCATATTTTTCTAAGAGAGAAGTTTTAGCTTTAAAAATTGTTTACGTTTAAGCACCCCTTCAGTTCTTGGCCCTGGCCTCGACTGTATTGGGGGGGGGCTATTTTTATCATGCCATGTTAAGTATATAACCGTCTGACTTTCATAGGAATAAAATCCCTTTTTGCTAAAAACTTTTCGTCTACCAAGTTGTTTCCTTTACGCGTACCCTAGATGATTTGACTTCTGGGTCTGAAGCTTCTGGGTTATTGTTCAGCGCATTCCACTATCATCATGTATCGATTCGGCTGTAAGTGAGTGTTTTTATTTCAACCGAAGTGCTGAGGAACCATAGGATTCTTCATATTCTTCCGAAACCTGCTTTTGGTCACCAACTCCTCCAATTTATCTTCGGGACACTTCAAGAATTCTACAATTTAGATTTGATGTCTCAACTGCTATAAGACTGGTTGGTATCCTCTTCGTCATCTCTCAATAGATACTTGTACCATTAATCGCCTCCATTATTCTATTAGACTGATCCCGCTTCAACATCGTTTCTTCAAAATAGACTGGTTCATTTTCTCCTTTAAGATTGATTCTTCAATGAAGACTCTTCCTTTCCTCCCCACCATTATATTTTCCACGTAACAGACTGATCCCGTTTTTCATTCCCCATCACAGATATCATTAAGACTTTCAGCTTCCACTTAGACTGTATCCGTCCCTTCATTTCCCCTTTACAGAGGAGACTGTTTTCATCCCATAATCATCAATAGCCTCTAATCTTCTACATCACAGATATTAATCTTCATTCAACAGCACAGTTCCCATTATGAGATGAGCCGAACGCTTCGTTTTCTCAAAAAAAAAGGCCATACCTCTTGATGATAAAAATTTAACTGTTTCAACAACTCTTAGTAATACTGACCGCCAGTAATGTACTTAACTTTGATATTGCTTGATTAGTGCAGAATCAATTCTTTCTTCAGTTTTAAGTCTCTGAGTAAACTTTAAAATGGATTCCCTGTGCATAAAAGAATTTTCATGCACTGTTAGCCGAGTGACAACATGCTTCCAATCATCGAAGCCAGATGTTGAAAGGCTAGTTGTTGTATTTCCAAATAATTTACAAATCCAGCAAAATATTTTCTTTTCTGGTGCTGATAACACCAGTCATTCTCTTACCAATTTTTCTCCATTTTTTTTTAAATTTAAAGAAATTATTTTTAGTTAAAAGACGTTTGAATCCATTGAATATTTTCACAGAGTTTTTTTACCAGATCCATATTTTGTGGAGGTGGCTTTCTAAGAAAATGATCGATCATATCATCAGTGATAATGTGCCATTTAGCCGGATCATCTATCGGCACTTTTCGCTGAATGTCCCTTTCAGGCGGTAAAACATTTGCTGTAAAACATTCTTGTTCTAGGTGTGCTTTATCATCGATAGCCGGATCATCGATCGCTATTTCTTGCTTGATGTCACTTTCAGGTTGTTTATCTACAGTAGAACTGGAACATTCTTGTTTTTCCAGGTGCTGTTTATTATCGGCAGCAAGATCATTGATCGGTACTTCTTGTTGGATGTTATTATCGGGCATCTCATCTGCGGAAGCACATTCCTGTTCGTGGTCATGGGGCTTTTTATCACCGACACCTTGTAAATTGGGTAAAGCTGGTTGCGTTTGTGATGCAGAAGAGATTTCCAATTCTTCTGCACGTGCAGGAAGGAATTTTAAGAGGCACCCTTTAGCCTTTTTAGCTTGAAGTTCTTGAGCCTTTTTAAGTTTCCTTTTTTTGGCTCCCAGACATGTAAGACCGCTCCATTTATTTTATTGTAGCTTTAATACAGTATAAATAAGTAACTAGTCAAAATTAATTAATCCCAATAAATTATCCAATAATAATAAAACTACTATGCGTACAACAAGCAATACCACGCCCAAGAGAAATAACAAACGAACAGCAAACAGTTAAGATATCGGTTGCAGTCATCACTATGCGTTATCATTCGATATTTGGGAAGGGATCCAGGTAGATTTCCACAGTCTTGCAAATGAAATTAATTAATCAAAAGAATATTTGACATTTGTGAGAATTTTGAGAAAATACAACTTATAATTGATTATTGTGATTTCTCGGTGTTGTGAAAATCCAACAGAATCCACTGAACACGATGCAACTGAATTTTTCGCAGTTGCGATTAAGATGACCTAGTTAACAATCATATCGCTGCAGTTTGTGAACTTTTCACAAGTTTCCGAAATGTAGTTTTCTGATTGTTAACTTTGTCATCTAGCTGCGAAAAATTCATATCCTTGCTGACATTAGGGCGGAATTCAGCTAAATTCCGCCCTAGAAAGTCATGGATTTACGAAATATAGATTTTTTGTGTTCATATGATAGATTAATGAAGAAGCTAACATAAAACTGACGGATTTTACACTATGACGGATTACAATATATTTACTGATATTTTGTTTAAAAAAAGTTCATTAAAGAAGAAAACGTAAAATAAACTGTCTATTCGATTTGGGGGCCCCCCTCTGATGTGGGGGCCCGGGGCAACTGCCCCACGTGCCCGTGCCTTAGTCAGGCTCTGGTGAACAGGCCCTTGTATGAGCCCAACTCGTATACAATAAATTTCTCATATCGGCGAAAAACGGGACTTTTGCCGTCCAGTATCAAAGTTCCCCAGGACGCGGGACAAAATCTACAAATAAGGGACTGTCCCTTAAAATCCGGGACGTTTGGCAACCCTGATTCCAAGGAAAAAGGCTCATGAGCCAGAGAGCACACTTAAAACGCTTACATAGATTTAATTCACATAAATTTACTTCGTAGTCAAGAGAGCTTCAAAATTTAATTTAGATTAAATTTAGACATGCGCCTATAATTTCAGTTGAGATTAGCAAATCTTGAAATTATTTTAAAATTTTGGCAAGGATTTTAAACGAAACAGAATGTATTATTTCTTATGTTTTATAATCAATTTGTCTTCTAAAAAAAGATTAGGAAGGTGAAGATCCCATTTTTAATAAATTCTATTTATAATATACAGTGGAATCTCGATCTATCGTTTTTGAAGGGACCGATTGAAATGAACGATAAATCCGGGAAAACGATAGATGCGGAAGCATAACAAAGCAATATGATCATTGGGACTGGATAAAATGAACGACACATACGGAAAAACGATGGATCCGAAAACGATCGATCGAGATTCCACTGTATTATGATTGATATTATTATAACATAACTCTGATGCTAGAGCTGTTTGTAGGATGAAAGGAAAAAAATAGGAGACAACTAGCATCCTCAACTGACGAGAGCTAATTCTCATATTACAAATCTGAATCATCCACTAAACCATCATATCTAATCTATGGCAGCACATGTAAAATTGTTTTGTTTGTTCACTATTTTATATTTAATTTTTAATAAATGACTATTTTTCCTAAAATATAAAATGAAATTTAGTGATTTTAATCCTTACATTACATTTTCGCTTTGAATAAATCATAAGAAATAAAAATAAAATATACAAATTAGAGAGAGAGAGAGAGAGTAAGTTGGTTGGTTGGTTGAATAAAAGAGGACTGGGCTTTTTTGCGTGACAAAAATACACTAATATAATCAATAGAAATCTACATATAAAATCACGTTTAGAGTTGAAAAAATAACGTAAGGAAGACGTAAACAGACTAATATTTTCATCAAAAAATGAAACACAGTTGTTCAGCATTGCTTCACCTATCTGCCAAAAGATGGCAGCACATGTAAAATTGTTTTGTTTGTTTGTTTAAAAATTATATATATATTTTTAGAATTAATAGCTTAAAGATTAATATTTAAATTGGTAAATTACTTTCTAGATTTTTAAGAATTTTTGTAATAATTTGTTTATACATTTATAGCTTTAAAAAACTAATAGAACTTTTATTATTTATTCTCTTCATTGTAAAAAAAGAGCGATGCATTCTGGGTAATTTTGAATGCGGTTTGATTTTTAGTTGTTCTATGCTTAGAGGGGAATTTTCTCTTAAAAACGCTGTTGCTATTTATTCTATGTTATCTATTCATTCATTTTTTGAGAAATTCCAAATATTTATTTAAAAATCGGAACATCCAGGTTAACTGCTAAAATCACATTATTGCATTTTATTCTAAAACGTATTTATAGCAAATAAGAAATGGATTTCCTAATATTCAACCACACCATTTTTGGTAAGTATACTCTGCTTATTATAGAAAAATAAATTCCCATGGCATCGAAGTTATATTATTATAAATTTCATTAACAAAATAAATCTGTTTTAACTAATACAAAAGTTTTGTGTATTGTTCTTTTCTCTATTCTTTATGTCAGTTATCTATTTTTCTCTATTCTTTATATCAGTTATCTATTTTTCTCTATTCTTAAATATTGTTCTTCTTATCTTATTTTTCTCTATTAAATATTCTTAATGATCGTACAGCAGTTTTTAAAGAAATATCGTCCCCTATGTGAATATAATATCGATGCTCCTCGAGTTTTTATCTTACAAAGAAAATAGTTATATCATCTGGAAGCTGAAAGCCTTCTTATTCATAAAAACCTCATTTCAAGTCTACCTCAATTTTTCGATTTTTAATTGAATTTTAAAGCTGATAATTAAACAGTGTTGAAACGTCCTTCGCATTAAGGGTGACAGCAGTAAATGGATGGAAGCTGTTGCATTGCCCGAGAATCACCCCTATGCATGTCGCTATTAGCCATAACAGAGGAGCGAGCCTAGGGGCGAAGCCCCTTGTTTAAATAAAAGAAAGTAGAGAAGCTATTAAGTATACAAATAATATTGACTTTGCATATGTTAAATGATAAAAATTAAAATTAACAGATCATTTTTGACGGGCTAACCCCTAGTGAATCTTATTATAGTTACCATAAGCCAATAATTACCATGATACAATATAATGATAAAATTTAAAAATAATTTTTTCTTATTTGGAATTTTTTATATATAATTTATTTTGGAATTTTTATATATAATTTATTTTGGAATTTTTATATATAATTTATTTTGGAATTTTTATATATAATTTATAATTCCCTATTTTATATTTAATTTTTAATAAATGACTATTTTTCCTAAAACATAAAATGAAATTTATTGATTTTAATACTTCCTTTACAATTTTGCTTTGAAAAAATCATAAAAAATAAAAATGAAATATACAAATTAGAAAGAGAGTTAGTTGGTTTGTTGGTTGAATAAAAGAGGGCTGCGCTTTTTTGCGTGACAAAAATACAATAATATAATCAATAGAAATCTACATATGAAATCACGTTTAGAGTTGAAAAACTAACGTAAGGAACTTCGTTCCTGTCGGGGGTCCCCGGACCGCACAATTTTTTTTTAAAATTGTACAGAAATTAATTGTTAAAAGAGAATTATGTTTCAATATGAACATTTTCCCCGATTCGTCATTCCTTTCCTTATAAAAACAGCCCCAAATAAAATATTTATTATACACCAATTATTTTTGTTCACTTTTTGTTTATTTTGTATTTGCTAAGGAAATTGTGTTATTACTGGATATTTTTGAAGGGCAGTGAAATATAATTATGTTTTATTTACTTTTCTATTTTACATTTAGTTAATTTTTTAATTATTCAGAAATTAATTGTTAAAACAGAATTTACTACTTTAAATATTATTTCAATGGGGTCTACGTTCGGAGTCAATTTTTTTAAAAATAACTTTTTACAGGTTTTTTTTCGTCTTTCATGGCAAAATAGAACTTAAAAATTAAAAAAAAGGAACAAAAACTTACTTGTAAATAGCATACTTTTTTAGAAATTGGTCAATTTGAAGAAATTTTTAATGAAATTTAGCTAAAACGCCTATCACTGCGCAAAATCCTAATGCTACTATTTTAATTTCCTTCTCATTCCTTTTCAGATTTTAGTGGTTTATTATAAATGTATATATTTTATGTTTTACTTTTCAGGTTTTTTTTGCTCCAATCATGAAAGGCTAAACTAGCTGAATTCTGAGGAGTTTATTATAAATATATATTTTTTTGTATTGGGTTTTCTTTTTATTCATGCGTATAACACTTCATATGCTTTTTTTCTATGTTATTTATACTCTGTTTAGTTTTTAAATTGACTCTGGTTAGCAATTATTCCCAAATTTGACATTTTTACTTTACAACTTTTAGTGGTACAGTGAAGAAAGGTTGTATCTACCTAAATTCTGAGAAGTCTATAATTTTTACTATAGTGATCTGAGATGACACATTTTTTTTTACTATGTAATTCATGCTGTGTTTAGTTTTTAAATTGATTTTAGTTAACAACAAATATTCTTAAATTCCCGGGCAACGAAGGCTCGCCGGGGGGGGGGGGGATTTTTCTTCTGCTTGTGACTGTTTGCAGGACGTGGGATACGTATCCACAAAATTTAAATAGCTTTATTCGTTGTTTTTTAGCATTTCCATTCTATGACAATGATTGCTGAAGGGAGTGGGTCCCTAAACCGACCGGCTAGACGGGTGAAGAACGGCCATATATATATATATATATATAACACTTCCGTAACTGACTGACTGACTGACATACAACGCACAGACCAAACCGCTGACCTAAAGGGCTGAAATTTTGCATGGCTATTCTTCTTATAGTGGAGGGGTGCACCAAGAAAGATTTTTGAAAATTTCTTCTTAGATTTTTTTAAATTAAATTTTTAAACTGCTTTTGTAACTTTTTTTAAGTTTGCATTTAAAATAAATATATGAGGGATATAAAATTTATATCACGAGAAAGATCTTAAAAATTCCTTTAAAATGAAATCTTTTTCGAATCTTTACCTCCATTTTCTGATTTTTAGTGAATTTTTAAGGATTAATTTTTAGAATTTAACTTACTAAATGCTGATCACGTGGTTTCTTTTCTTTTTGTGATACTTTAAATTAATTTTGCGTTACGTGCATAACAACGGAATAGACAAAAAGTATTTTTTTCTTGCTAATGCGGCAGACGATTGGACATTATCCAAAAAAATATTAAAATACAGTAAGAGATATGTTCCTCAAACTGTACTATATTAACTGTTCTATATTCTTTAGTATGTTCTATTAGATTTAATTTATTTGAATATTTTCTTGTACATTATTTTCTCTATAAAAATATCCGTTACGATTTCTTTATAAATATATATTTTTTTATTTGTTTTTACATCAATTGCATACATTGATCGCTGTATTTATTATAAATAAATATATATATATATATATATATATATATATATATATATATATATATTTATATATATATATATATAAATAATAATTATAATATATATATATATATTTTTATATTGTTAAATTTAAAAATTTTCAAATTTCAAAATTATCTAACCTGTTTACATAAATCTGTTTTTAATAACATTATTGTATATCAGTTAGTTCGTATAAATAGGCTATGTTCTAAAGACAATAGGATTAAGCATATTATAGAATTGAAAGCTGTGCTAAATCGGAATAATTACCCAGTAAGTCTATCCAAAAACATAATTGGTTGTTTTTGTTTTAATGAATAGTTAGTTCTGTTGCATTAATATGATAAACATAACAATAGGTTAAAATAGAAAAAATAACTACTATAAATAAAAATCAAAATCATAAGTAAAAATAAAAATAATAATAAAATTAACTCTTAGTAGTAAAAATAATAAAAAACTAAATAATTAAGGGAATAATAGTCCTAAAATAAGGTAACCTAAGTAAGTTTGTAACTGAGAATCCACTACCTCAATGGTTGCAAGTTTTGTGACGTCAGTCATCTTGCGGTTACAAGTTCTTAACTTCCACTCTGACTAGCGCCAGGCTTGGTGTTCATTGGTTAAGTACTTTTATTCAAACTTAATTCAATTATTAATCAATTCTTCTGTTAATAATGGATTGTACGGTGTCTGAGTGTGTTTATTTTATAGATCATACTCATCGGAAAGAATCCATTGGTTTTTAGACAGTATTGACACCGCTGATGAAGAAATGCTGTCAAAAACCTTATTCATACTTTTCTTTTCATGTTGTTTGTTCCTGGCTGCAAGTAGCTTTAGAGCTATTACTGGTTTACTCTTTCATCTTATTCTTATGTATATATATATATATATATATATATATATATATATATATATATATATATATATATATATATATATATATATATATATATATATATATACACTCATGGACAAAAAAATTAGCGCACCAAGAAATAATTGCGGGATCGTAACGAAACTTGCAAAGAAGGTACATGTCGGGGAGATATGCAAATGATTAGAAATGCAGCGTGATTGCGCATTGCGTATAGCCGGTAGAGGGCGTTGAACACCGTACTCTGTGGAGTATAAAACAGGTAACCAAAGCTTGTTTGAGTGTGCTGAATCATTTACAAAGGAAGAGCTGAGATAGACATGCCATTACGCCGTGTTCGAAGACAATATAAGCAGTTGTCGCAGTTTGAGAGGGGGAGAATCGTCGGGATGATGGAAGCTGGGTGGTCAGCTAGGCGAGTAGCTCGTCAATTAGGCCGCTCTGATTCTGTTGTGAGGAGGTGTTGGGACCAGTGGACCCGAGAGATGTCATGTACACGAAGACCAGGCTCAGGACGCCCTCGACAGACCAGTCGTCGAGAAGACCGCCACATCGTAAGAAATGCACGCGTACAGCCAACTGCTTCATCGGCCGCCATCCAGGCACAGGTAGCACCTTCATTAGGGGCCTCTGTGTCTTCTCGAAACATACGAAGGCGCCTGGCTGAAGGACAGTTGGTATCGCGGCGCCCATTACGTATGCTGCCCTTGACGCCCACCCATCGACGCCTCCGTTTGGAGTTTTGCCGCGCACGAGGAAACTGGACTGCAGTGGAATGGAACCAGGTCGTCTTTAGCGACGAATCCAGATTCAATCTCGGCAGTGATGACAATCGCGTTCGTGTGTGGAGAGCCCGTGGTGAACGCTCCAATCCTGCCTTTGCTGTACAGCGACACATCGCTCCCACAGCTGGTGTGATGGTATGGGGTGCCATTGCCTACAATACACGGTCACCCCTAGTATTGTTCCTTGACACCATGACAGCCCAGCCGTATGTTCATGAAATCCTGCAACCACATGTGTTGCCACTCATGCAACGGCTCCCAGGAGCCATTTTTCAACAAGACAATGCTCGGCCTCATACGGCAAGGGTGTCACAAGACTGTCTCCGCACTTTTACTACCCTTCCTTGGCCTGCCCGATCCCCAGATTTGTCTCCAATCGAGCATATCTGGGATCATTTGGGACGACGAGTTGGGCATCCCACGAGTTTGAACAAACTAGAGGCAAGGTTGCAGCAAATATGGAACGAAATGTCTCAAGACATCATACAGAACTTGTATGACTCAATGCCCGATCGTATCGCATCGTGCATTCGCGCTAGAGGGGGTCCAACGGAGTATTAACTCCTCCATTCTTTTGCCTTTTTCTCTGAAATAAATTATCCTTTTTCTTTGATTTTCTTATCATTTACTTATATCAAAGTAGTCATTACATATGTAAAATTTCGTTTCATTTTGACGACTCCTTCTTGGTGCGCTAATTTTTTTGTCCATGAGTGTATATATATTTGGCATTAATTGCATACATTGACCGTTGTATTTAGTTTGAATGTACTCCGTAGCGAAGTACGGGTATTCAGCTAGTTAAAGATAAATGGGAATACACCATTGATTCAACTAAAAGCACTGTTGATACAGTAGTTTTGCGTTTGCCATTTTCAATAAAAGAGGAGGCCGAGAATTTTCACCCTGAATTATAGAAAGCGGTTGAGAGGAGGTAAAGACTTCACTTTGTAATTTAAAAACAAAATGCATAAATTATTTTACTCAAAATTCATTAATAGTTTGAGTTACTCTCTCAATATTTTTTTTCAAATAACTTATAAATTGGTGATATGTGCTTATGTGACTAAAAATAATTTCTATAGATATTTACAGAACTCTGGCCGAATGCACAGAACCAATAATAATCGATGGCATTCTAGAAGATTTGTTGGTTTGTTTTGTTCTTTCATTCACATTCAGATCTGACTTTGTCAATGAAATTTTTGGTTAATCTATTATATATTTTGTTTGGTTTCTGCATAAAAAGGACTTTGGTTACTGAATTAATGTTATGAGAATGACTTAATGAGTGTGACAAATTTAAAGATATTGTAATTGAAACAAAAAAATTATGAGAATAGTACTAATATATGTACACATATATGTCTAATGAGTTTAGATATCATATGAACTTTAAAAGAATAGATCTTAAAATCTGAATAAAAGAAACAACTATAGAGAAAAAGAAATAAAATGATAATGTTGTTCATCATATCAAATCTATAATACAAATAAACCAAAAAATCTATAATATAGATAAAAGAATTAAAGTAAAAAACTTATTAGTACTATTCTCATATTTTTTTGTTTCAATTACAATATCTTTAAATTTGTCACACTCATTAAGTCATTCGCATAACATTAATTCAGTAACCAAAGTCCTTTTTATGCAGAAACCAAACAAAATATATAATACATTAACCAAAAATTTCATTGACAAAGTGTGGCGACGAATTTTTGTATTAGGGGTTTAGTTTTTTAATCTTTAATAACAATTAACTAATTTAATTAATAATTACTTATTTTAGTTAGGATAACTCTTACTTCATTTACATTTAACTTCAATATTAGCCATGAGTGGTTAGTACATTTTAAGGACTTGCGTTGTGTGTAGCAATAACCCAAAACTTTAATTATAAAAACTGGTTCGACTTACTGTTGCATCACTGTGGTGATTAATGAGCCAAAAAGAAAATGCAATTAAATCTAATAAAATTACTTATCTAACCTTGGAGAACACCTAGAAATAAAATTACATCACCTAAAGGAAAAGCTTCAAAATTTCAACTCTGCTGAAATTAAAAATAACCTAAAGCTAAAAATAAGAAAATTAATTCAAAGGAAAAGACCAACATGACAAAGATATACTTTAACATAACAAATTTATTCATTCCGATTTCCTTTCCAATATTACACAAATACCTTAACAAAAATGATTTAAACACTTGAGGATTCAATATCTCCTCCCAATAAACTTATAATAATCATTAAATTCTTGCTTGCCTACAGTACAATTTACTATTAGTATAACAGTTATTATCATAGTGGCTGGTGAGAAAAAAAATACCCGTCTAAATGAAAAGGTGATGAATAAAATCAAAAGAAAAACTAAAGAAAAATTCAATAAACAAAAAAAAGGGAAATTAAAATCATATTACCAAATTAAATGCTGCAGCACTCTAACAAAAAAAACTATAATTTTATAAAATCATGAGGGGAACCCCAGGCCAGCGCCATTTCTATAGCGTGCTGGCCGCCAAAAATCAAGTCATCGCTCTCCATCATGGGTTCCGGGTCAGCTCCCAGCTTCTTGGCTAGCCTCTCCCCTCTCTCATCTTCGCACCCTCCGCCCCCGAGTTGACGCTCCGTTTTTTCACTTTGTATTCCGCGGGAAGTAAGAAGTTCCAATTCGCGCCGTCAATCTCGGACAAGGAAAACGTTGAAGTTCTGAATTAGCCGAAGGAATCTTTTCTCGGACTCATCGTTGATTTTTTTTCATCTTCTTATTTCAAATAATAATTGTTGGTTACTTATTTTCTCCTTGAAAACTTACAGGGCATCTACGAATCACTGTATTCAACCGCGTAGGGAGCGCTCTCGTATGCTGCTAGGCTCATCAACATTCCAAACGTCCCGAACGGGGAGGGTGTCCGTGACCAGTCGCCACCGGATGTCTCGGTTTGCAATCAACTGACAAAAAGGGGGTTCTCAAAAGGAAGGATTTCACTTTAAAAGTAAAAGACACTATAATTTTGCATTCATTTATTAAATAAAAAACCCCCCCCAAAATTCACCAGCGTACCATAATACGTACCAGCCACCTCACAATTATTTCAAAATAAGGCTTATTAATTTATCAATATTTTAACAATAAGGTATAACATGTGATGATCTATTTCAATTTAATTCTTCACAATGTCAAAACATTTAGAGAAACTTGCGCACACTTCTCCAAATGCGATGACATTAATCAAATCAATTAATATTTGATTACCACAAGTTTAACCCTCACATATATTTAGCAGAGGCTTAATAAATTTATTTATACAAAGCATAACCGTTACTAAAATTTACTTACTTACTTACTTACTTTATTATCTCAATCCCCGATATTAATATAAACGTTAATTATTTCTAAAACTATTAATTATCATCACAACACAAAGTCAGATCTGAATGTGAATAAAAGAATAAAACAAACCAACAAACCTTCTAGAATGCCATCGATTATTATTGGTTCTGGGCATTCGGCCAGAGTTCTGTAAATATCTATAGAAATTATTTTTAGTCACATAAGCACATATCACCAATTTATAAATTATTTGAAAAAAAAAATATGGAGAGAGTAACTCAAACTATTAATGAATTTTGAGTAAAATAATTTACGCATTTTGTTTTTAAATTCAAAGTGTTTCAAAGTCTTTACCTCCTCTCAACCGCTTTCGATAATTCAGGGTGAAAATTCTCGGCCTCTTCTTTTATTGAAAATGGCAAACGCAAAACTACTGTATCAACAGTGCTTTTAGTTGAATCAATGGTGTATTCCCATTTATCTTTAACTAGCTGAATACCCGTACTTCGCTACGGAGTACATTCAAACTAAATACAACGGTCAATGTATGCAATTAATGCCAAATATACGAGGGTAGGCTGAAATGTAATGCACACAAACTTGTAGAGCGCGAACAAAAAGAAATAGCGAGATCGGGCAAAAAGAACATTAAAGTACAATTCTTAAGCTTCAAAATCATATATTTATTTTTTAACATAATCACCGTTAAGGCTAACACATTTCTCCCAACGTGTAACAACTTTTCTCACTCCGTCACTGAAAAATTCTTCCGACTTTTCTCGAATCCACGACTTGGCAGCTGCCTTCACCATATCGTCCGAGGTGTAATTATTACCCTTTAGGTCTCTCTTGAGTAGAGGAAAAAATTAAAATTGCAAGGCGCAAGATCGGGGGAATAAGGAGGGTGTGCAATCGGTTCAAACTTCAGGTTTCGCAGAGCCTCTCCAGTCCGACACTGTTCTCGCCTGTGAGGCGGCGTGTTACCCATCGAGCACATATTTTACGGTATCCCAATCGTTCTATAATGAAGCAGACACATTCCTTGGGTACTACAATATGGTTTGCGATACGCTTTTGAGTGATTCGCCTGTCATTTTGAATCAAATCGTCGACGAGTTTGCGATGTTCATCGTCTGTGGCAGTGATCGGACGTCCGCTGCGTGTTTCATCAACAATTATGGCTTTTCCAGGCTCGCAACCACAAAATTTTATTACCCATCGATTTACAGTACCTCTATCAACAGCATCGTCACCATAAACAGCTTTTAAACGACGATGAATCTCAGAAGGAGTCACTTTTTCAACTGTTAAAAATTTGATAACAGCGCACTGTGTAACTCGCCGTTGACATAGCACTTGAACACGTCTCCATACTACCGCTTTTCAAAATACACTGGATGAACACAACGACTTAAAACCTGCGATCAGTATTGAGGGGAATGTAACTTTCATATGCCACTTGGCGCGGTTTTGAAGGTCATTTCGTTCGTGCTCTACAAGCATATGTGCATTACTTTTCAGCCTACCCTCGTGTATATATACACTGAAGTGCCACTGAATTAGGGATAGCAAAGCCTATGCAAATTGTGTAGCGCTGCGCATCATGTATCCGCAAGTAAGGCGCTGTGGTAACTGCATATATAGCGCGTACTGTGGTTGTTCTGAATTAGTTACAAGAGATACAATTCTTTATAATAGATACAGGAAACGCAATATATAGAGTCTGGCGTCTATATGTAGACAAATGCACATTGCTGCGGAAGTTCTTGATTCCATTTCTGAAAACTATATATATATATATATATATATATATATATATATATATACACATTTATATATATACACTGAAGTGCCACTCAATTAAGGATAGCAAAGCCTATGCAAATTGTGTAGCGCTGCGCATCATGTATGCGCAAGTGACGGCACTGTGGTAACTGCATATATAGCGCGTACTGTGGTTGTTCTGAATTAGTTGTTGGAATTGCCAGTATGGGTAAACTGCCTGATTTAGATGCTTTCGATCGCGGACAAATCGCAGGTACGCGACGCATGGGCCATTCAATTTCCGAAATCGTCAGACAGCTAGGATTTTCAAGGTCGACAGTGTCAAGAGTATACCAAGAATACATGGATGGTGGGAAAAAAACTAGCGATCGGGCAAACTGAAAAGGACAATTAGCCTTGACAGTGCGTGGTGAGAGACGGCTCAGGCGTATTGTACGTAGCCAGCGAAGCCAAACATTAGCTCAAATTACCACCCAGTTTAATGACGGTGCCAGTCGTACAGTCAGTAAACGGACTGTGCATCGCTCGCTTCACCGTATGGGTTTCGGGAGCCGTCGACCTACGAGAGTACCATTGCTCTATACTCGCAATCGGGCTGCACGTCTTGCCTGGGCAAGAGAGCACAGAGACTGGAGTGTAGAGGACTTGAAACGAGTAGCATGGAGTGATGAGTCTCGATTCCGACTACTTAACGCCGACGGGAGGCTGAGAATATGGCGTCAGGCTCATGAAGCCATGGATCCTGCATGCCTGGCTGGAACTGTACAAGGGCATGGTGGCTCAATCATGGTCTGGGATGTTTTTTCGTGGCACAGTTTGGGATCTTTGGTGCGTGTACCAACCTCCTTCAATGTAATTCGGTACGCAGAGTTGCTGGGTGATCACCGCCATCCGTTTATGCTGTTCTGTTATCCGCACGGTAATGGAGTTTTCCAGCAAGACAACTGTACCTCTCACAAGTCCCGGTTGGCTACTGGCTGGTTGGATAAGTATTCCTCTGACTTCTCTGTCATGAATTGGCCACCTAGAAGCCCAGACTTAAATCCTATTGAGCGTCTTTGGGATGTTTTGGAACAAGGCGTGAAAGGCCATCACACAACACCAAAGAACCTTACTGAATTATGGACAACTTTAGCCAATATTTGGCAAGCCATTCCCGTGGAACGTTTCCAGAAACTTGTTGAATCTATGCCTCGTCGTGTGGCAGCCGTTATCCAGGCCAGAGGAGGCCCAACTCGTTAGTAGGTACGTATCCCTAATTCAGTGGCACTTCAGTGTGTATATATATATATATATATAATAAATACAACGATCAATGTATGCAATTGACGTAAATATATATATATATATATATATATATATATATATATATATATACTAGCTGAAGTACCCGACGATGCCCGGGATTTTAAGAATGTTTGTTGTTAACCAAAATCAATTTAAAAATTAACACAGTATAAATAACATAAAAAATATATGTGAAATGTTATACACGTCTCAGAATTTCAGCTTTTCATCATTTTAATACTAAAATCTGAAAAGTAAAAATGTCAAATTCTCTAATGTTTGTTAATCAAAATTAATTTAAAACTAAGCACAGTATAAATAACATAGAAAAAAAACCTTGTGAAATCTATAAATATATAAATTTATAATAAACTCCTCAGAATTCAGCTAGAATTAGCCTTTCATCATTGGGGTAAAAAAAAAGCTGCAATTACAGGTTCAGCAGAAATTTCCAATAGAACAATGATATGACTGCAGCGTTGCCTCTTAAAAAAATGAAGTGTTTGATTGAGGGCTGCAAACCATTCAACTCCTCTCCACATTTAACTCCTATAAACATCCTCTACATATTAAATTCCTTTTCTCTCCATAATAAACTCCTCAGAATTTTGGTATATTCAGCCTTTCATCATAGTACCACTAAAATCTGAAACATCCTCTCCAGAAATATAAATTTATTAATTTCAATAATTAAACACACACAAATATATAAATTACGCAAAAGTTTTTTAACCAACATTTGAATAATTCGTAAATGAAAAAGCATATGAAAATAAAGATAAGAACTTCCGGAATCGAAATTAATTACCCTTAATTTTTAATTAATAAAAAACCAACATAATATGAATAAAAACGATAGTTGCTTAAAACCATATGAAAATAAAGCTATTATAAAGATGATAATAATAAAAAAAGCATAAGAAAATAATGCTCGCGCATGAAGTTAACGTTACGATATAAAGATAGTAATTATAATATAAACCGCGTGCATAAAATATTTAGCTTTTCAAGCGAAATAAATTGATTTTTAGAAAAAAACTACTTTTAATCGAGAAATTAAAATACATTGCACAAAATTTTAATTTTACCAACTTTCCACCCTACAATTTACACCCTACTTCTCTTAAATAGGATGTAAATATAAAGTTTTAACAGCCAATTGAATGCCAGTTAAAAATAATGTGTGCGCATGAAGTTAACGTTACGATATAGAGATAGTAATAAAAATCTATATATATATAAAACAGTTCCGTAACTGACTAACTGACTGATTGACTGACTGACATACAAAGTACAGACCAAACCGTTGAACCTAAAGGACTGAAATTTTGCATGGCGATTCTTCTTATAATGTAGGGGTGCACTAAGAAAGATTTTTGAAAAATTCTTCTTAGATTTTTTTAAATTAAATTTTTAATCTGTTTTTGTAACTTTTTTCAAGTTTGCATTTAAAATAATAATTTGAGGGTTGTAAAATTTATATCACGAAAAAGATCATAAAAATTCCTTTAAAATGAAATTCTTTTCGCATCTTTACCTCCATTTTCTAATTTTTGGTGAATTTTTAAAGATTAATTTTTACAATTTAATTTATTAAACGCTGATCATGTGATTTCTTTATCTGGTACTTTAAATAAATTTATCGTCACATAACAACGAAATAGACACAAAAAAAAATTAAAATAGTGGCGCCATCTACTGTATGCTTGTGAATCGAGAGTTGTTATTAATTAAAAATATTGGAAAGTTCTTGTGGATCTGTAAATATACATGTGGTAACAGTTTTAAAATTTATAAATTATCAACCTACACAGGTGATAATTTATCCGGCGTTGCCCAGGATTTTAAGAATGTTTGTTAACCAAAATCAATTTAAAAACTAAACACAGTATAAATATCATAGAATAAAAAGCATGTGAAATGTTATACACATGAATAAAAAGAAAACCCAACATAAAAAACCATAAATTTACAATAATTTCTTCAGAATTCAGCTAGATTTAGCGTTTCATCATTGGAGCAAAAAAACCCTGAAAAGTAAAGCATAAAATATATACATTTATAATAAACCACTAAAAGCTGAAAAGGAAAAATGTCAAATTGTCTTTAGGAAAGTAAAGCTGAAAAGTAAAAATGTCAAATTGTCGAATGTTTGTTAACCAAAATCAATTTAAAAACTAAATACAGTATAAATAACATAGAAAAGATTTAGCCTTTATCATTGGAGCAAAAATTCCTGAAAAGTAAAACATAAAATACATAAATTTATAATAAACCTACCAAAATCCATTAAAAAAATAAACACAGTATAAATAACATAGAAAAAAAGTATACGAAATGTTATACACTTAATAATATGAAAAATAAAATAAAATAAAAATAATTTTAAAAAATAATAAATAAAAATAATAATAATAATAATTTAAAAAATAATAAAATAAAAGCTGAAAATACAGGTTTAGCAAAATCTGTACGATCCGTATTCGAACCCGCTTCGTGTAGTATAGTAAATGAACGCTCTTACCGAATGCGCCACAATAACATGCTAGTGTATTGTGTAAATAGGACAATATTTGTACTAAAATTACTGGAAAGTTGCTATGGGTTGGTGAATATACATGTATTTATGGAGTAAGAGGAGTTTTAAGTTAGAAATAAGTTAGCAGGATAGAAGCTTAGTCTTTAACTCTTCAATAGACACAAAGACATAAGCGAGGGGGGTTGCAGTAGCGATTAAAAATGATCTTGTGACACTTAGCGTGGTTGATTCGAATTTTCCATCGCGTGTGATAGTGTCAATATGCCGTTGGATCCGATTTATTTTAGAGTATAAAATCTGACTTGAAAGATTATTATTTTCATTTATTATTCTGGCTTAATATGTAACTTGAAACTTTTTGATTTTATTTATTTTTATCTTTTCGCTCGCTGTTCGCTTCAGCTAACCCTAACGTGGACGCCATATTCAGAGCGGTGATTCCACAAAGTGTAACAGCTTACAAATTGTTGGTTTTTTATTAATTAAAAATCAACGGTAATTAATTTCGATTTTTGAAGTTCTTCAGACCCTCGGTTGTTTTTAAAGACGCCTGTATGTAAAATTTCACGATCGTTGCTCCTAAACTGTGGATTTCTATACAATTACAGAGATACAAACATTCATTTTTATATATTAGATATATATATATATATATATATATATATAATAAATACAACGATCAATGTATGCAATTGACGTAAAATATATATATATATATATATATATATATATATATATATATATATATATATATATATATATATATATATATAAAGAAATCGTAACGGATATTTTTATAGAGAAAATAATGTACAAGAAAATATTCAAATTAAATCTAATAGAACATACTAAACAATATACTAGAACGGATAATATAGTACAGTTTGAGGAACATATTTCTTAAAATATTTTAATATTTTTTTGGATAATGTCCAATCGTCTGCCACATTAGTAAGAAAAAAATATTTTTTGTCTATTCCGTTGTTATGCACGTGGCGCAAAATTAATTTAAAGTATCACAAAAAGAAAAGAAACCACGTGATCAGCATTTAATAAATTAAATTCTAAAAATTAATACTTAAAAATTCGCTAAAAATCAGAAAATGGAGGTAAAGATTCGAAAAAGATTTCATTTTAAAGGAATTTTTAAGATCTTTCTCGTAATATAAATTTTATATCCCTCATATATTTATTTTAAATGCAAACTTAAAAAAAGTTACAAAAACAGTTTAAAAATTTAATTTTAAAAAAATCTAGGAAGAATTTTTCAAAAATCTTTCTTAGTGCACCCCTCCACTATAAGAAGAATCGCCATGCAAAATTTCAGCCCTTTAGGTCAGCGGTTTGGTCTGTGCGTTGTATGTCAGTCAGTCAGTCAGTTACGGAACTGTTTTATATATATATGGTCCGGCTTCGCCCATCTAGCCGGTCGGTTTAGGGACCCGCTCCCTTCAGCAATCATTGCCATAGAATGGAAATACTAAAAAACAACGAATAAAGCTATTTAAATTTTGTGGATACGTATCCCACGTCCTGCAAACAGTCGCAAGCAGAAGAAAAATCCCCCCCCCCCGGCGAGCCGGCGTTGCCCGGGAATTTAAGAATGTTTGTTAACTAAAATCAATTTAAAAACTAAACACATCATGAATTACACAGTAAAAAAAAATGTGTCATCACAGAACACTATAGTCAACATTATAGACTTCTCAGAATTTAGGTAGATGCAGCCTTACTTCACTGTACCACTAAAAGTTGTAAAGTAAAAATGTCAAATTTGTGAATAATTGCTAACCAGAGTCAATTTAAAAACTAAACAGAGTATAAATAACATAGAAAAAAAGCATATGAAGTGTTATACGCATGAATAAAAAGAAAACCCAATACAAAAAAATATATATTTATAATAAACTCCTCAGAATTCAGCTACTTTAGCCTTTCATGATTGGAGCAAAAAAACCTGAAAAGTAAAACATAAAATATATACATTTATAATAAACCACTAAAATCTGAAAAGGAATGAGAAGGAAATTAAAATAGTAGCATTAGGATTTTGCGCAGTGATAGGCGTTTTAGCTAAATTTCATTAAAAATTTCTTCAAATTGACCAATTTCTAAAAAAGTATGCTATTTACAAGTAAGTTTTTGTTCCTTTTTTTTTAATTTTTAAGTTCTATTTTGCCATGAAAGACGAAAAAAAAACCTGTAAAAAGTTATCTTTAAAAAAATTGACTCCGAACGTAGACCCCATTGAAATAATATTTAAAGTAGTAAATTCTGTTTTAACAATTAATTTCTGAATAATTAAAAAATTAACTAAATGTAAAATAGAAAAGTAAATAAAACATAATTATATTTCACTGCCCTTCAAAAATATCCAGTAATAACACAATTTCCTTAGCAAATACAAAATAAACAAAAAGTGAACAAAAATAATTGGTGTATAATAAATATTTTATTTGGGGCTGTTTTTATAAGGAAAGGAATGACGAATCGGGGAAAATGTTCATATTGAAACATAATTCTCTTTTAACAATTAATTTCTGTACAATTTTAAAAAAAAATTGTGCGGTCCGGGGACCCCCGACAGGAACGAAGTTCCTTACGTTAGTTTTTCAACTCTAAACGTGATTTCATATGTAGATTTCTATTGATTATATTATTGTATTTTTGTCACGCAAAAAAGCGCAGCCCTCTTTTATTCAACCAACAAACCAACTAACTCTCTCTCTAATTTGTATATTTCATTTTTATTTTTTATGATTTTTTCAAAGCAAAATTCTAAAGTAAGTATTAAAATCAATAAATTTCATTTTATGTTTTAGGAAAAATAGTCATTTATTAAAAATTAAATATAAAATAGTGAATTATAAATTATATATAAAAATTCCAAAATAAATTATATATAAAAAATTCCAAATAAGAAAAAATTATTTTTAAATTTTATCATTATATTGTATCATGGTAATTATTGGCTTATGGTAACTATAACAAGATGCACTAGGGGTTAGCCCGTCAAAAATGATGTGTTAATTTTAATTTTTATCAATTAACATATGCAAAGTCAATATTATTTGTATACTTAATAGCTTCTCTACTTTCATTTATTTAAACTAGGGGCTTCACCCCTAGGCTCTCTCCTCTCTTATGGCTAATAGCGAGATACATCGGGGTGATTCTCGGGAAATGTAACAGCTTCCATCCATTTACTGCTGTCACCCTTAATCCGATGGACGTTTCAACACTGTTGAATTATCAGCTTTAAAATTCAATTAAAAATCGAAAAATTGAGGTAGACTTGAAATGAGGTTTTTATGAATAAGAAAGCTTTCAGCTTCCAGATGATGTAACTATTTTCTTTGTAAGATAAAAATTCGAGGAGCATCGATATTATATCCACATAGGGGACGATATTTCTTTAAAAACTGTTGCACGATCATTAAGAATATTTAATAGAGAAAAATAAAATAAAAAGAACAATATTTAAGAATAGAGAAAAATAGATAACTGACATATAGAATAGAGAAAAGAACAATACACAAAACTTTTCTATTATTAAAAAAAATTTATTTTGTTAATGAAATTTATAATAATATAACTGCGATGCCATGGGAATTTATTTTTCTATAATAAGCAGAATATACTTACCAAAAATGGTGTGGTTGAATATTAGGAAATCCATTTCTTATTTGCTATAAATACGTTTTAGAATAAAATGCAATAATGTGATTTTAGCAGTTAACCTGGATGTTCCGATTTTTAAATAAATATTTGGAATTTCTCAAAAAATGAATGAATAGATAACATAGAATAAATAGCAACAGCGTTTTTAAGAGAAAATTCCCCTCTAAGCATAGAACAACTAAAAATCAAACCGCATTCAAAATTACCCAGCATGCATCGCTCTTTTTTTACAATGAAGAGAATAAATAATAAAAGTTCTATTAGTTTTTTAAAGCTATAAATGTATAAACAAATTATTGCAAAAATTCTTAAAAATCTAGAAAGTAATTTACCAATTTAAATATTAATCTTCAAGCTATTAATTCTAAAAATATATACAGTGGACGCTCGTTAATTCGAACTCGGTTAATTCGAACTTTCGGTTAATTCGAACTAATCCAAAGGCCCCAAAAAACTTGTATTGGAGTTAATGTTAAAAATATCTCGTTAATTCGAACTAAATTTTTATCACTTCGGTTAATTCGAACTAAAAATTTGACAAAAAAATATTCTTTTTCCTCGTTTAATGGAGAAAATTCACACTGTATTTATTATTTTGTGTGTCAAAATTTCTTTTCTGTGTAAAGAGGCACATGCCTGCATTCCTAGACTATTGCATGTCCGCTAAACGTTAGTAGCTATTGTCCTTCTTATTAGTGCTAAACGGAAAAAGCAATTTTCCTTTATTTGAATCGATTTTCTTAGAATTTCAGAAAAACTAGTCTTTACTACAGATTCTAGGGAGCTGCGTCAGTTATAACTGCAGTGCAGACAAGTTAATGTGGTCTAGTTTTTCTTCCTCATTGCGTGGTGTGAACGTGTAAAAATTCAGGATGTCTACACGTGGAAAGTACAAAACCCTAACTTTAGAGACAAAGGTAGAAATTTTAAACAAAGTAGAGAATGGCGAATGTAAAACAAAGTTAACAGCTGACTATGGAATTAAAAAAATGCCTTGTCAACTAATTTGAAAAACAAGGAGTCAATTTTAGATTCATGGGAAAAATCAAAATTTGCTAGAGGAAGGAAACGCATGGGAAATGCGTCCCAAGAAGTTCTAGAAAGAGCTCTAGTGCTATGGTTCCAGGATGTTAGATCTCGAAATTTTCCGATAAATGGACCCCTAGTGCTGACGAAGGCTGGTGAATTGGCAAGTCGAATGGGTATTGAAGATTTTAAATGCAGTGATGGATGGCTTTCTCGATTTAAGTCAAGGCAAAATATTTCTTTTCAAACTGTATGTGGCCAAAGCTCTGATGTAAACGAAGACGTATGTACTAATTTCGTTAGGAAACTGCCAGGGCTTTTTTCTACTTACCTGCCGAAAGATATTTTTAATGCGGCCATAATGGACAAAGCCATAATGGACTCTATTAAACCTCTGAAAGCATTTATTCAGATGAAACCTTCCTCTGAAAATGAATTGAAATGTTTACTTCAAATCGAGAAGCTGGCTGAGCAATGTAGGCATCATAAACAGAACCAAACATCCATTTTACAGTTTTTCCCGAAAGTGTAATTCATATTTTTAATAAAAGTTTACTTTATACTGCATATCTTCTGCTTCATTTTATGATTAAGGTAAGTCTGTATTGCTTTTAGAAAACATAGTATAATATATTTTCTGGGGTTATACATACTAGGAGAGTTTCTTCTTCAGTGATACACATTTAAAGTTATATATTTTCTCTTAACATCGGATAATTCGAACTTCGGATAATTCGAACTTTTTTCTGAGAACCTTCGAGTTCGAATTAACGAGAGTCCACTGTATATATAATTTTTAAACAAACAAACAAAACAATTTTACATGTGCTGCCATCTTTTGGCAGATAGGTGAAGCAATGCTGAACAACTGTGTTTCATTTTTTGATGAAAATATTAGTCTGTTTACGTCTTCCTTACGTTATTTTTCAACTCTAAACGTGATTTTCTGAACGGTATTTTAAACAAACTAAACAATTTTACATGTGCTGCCATCTTTTGGCAGATAGGTGAAACAATGCTGAACAACTGTGTTTCATTTTTTGATGAAAATATTAGTCTGTTTTAAAATATTTTTAAACAAATTAGGTCTAGTTTGAAAGAGAAAGGTCTGTAGTCTTAGACTGTAAAAAGATCAAAATTCTATGATCATTTTTTGGCGAGTTATCGTAATCTGAAAATGAAAAAGTCAATATTTCTTGAAAAACTGTGTTTAATTTTTTGATAAAAATATTAGTCTGTTTTAAAATATTTTAAAACAAATTAGGTCTAGTTTGAAAGAGAAATGTCTGTAGTCTCAGATTGCAAAATGATCAAAATTCTACGATCATATTTTGGCGAGTTATCGTAATCTGAAGATGAAAAAGTCAATATTTTCCCACAAAACATAAAATAAAAAGAATTAACACAACAAAGAAATTAAATTAGAAATTGCCCACAGCGTATGTGCGGGGATTTGAACTGGGGACCTTAAAAATCTAGAAATTTTTCAATCAAGCGGATCTCAGCGGATCTCGTTCAGCGATAGATCCCCTGAGCGATAGCTCGCGTCCGATGCGATAACCATTCAGCCACAGAATCCTTGAGAAAAAGCTTTTATGGAGGGGACATAACGCGATTTTGTTACGTGACGATTTCTGCCAGTTCACAAGCCGCGTAAGAGAACTTCGTTCCAATAAAAAATTAACTAAATGTAAAATGGAAAAGTAAAAAACAATTATATTTCACTGGCCTTCAAAATTATCCAATAATAATACAATTTCCTTAGCAAAAATAAACAAGAAAAGAGCAATAATTGGTGTATAATAAATAGTTTTTTTTTATTTTCGGCTGTTTTTATAAGGAAAAGAATGACGAATCGGGGAAAATTTTTCAGATTGAAACATAAAATTGTGTGTATTATTTTTACATTTTAAAATTTTCTCTTAGATTGTAGGTCATTTTGAAGATAACTGTCATATGTATCATGTGTCAGAAGGAAATTAAAATAGTAGCATTAGGATTTTCTGCAGAGAGATATGCGTTTTAGCTAAATTTCATTAAAAATTACTTCAAATTGACCAGTTTCTAAAAATACATGCTATTTACAGGTAAGTTTTTGTTTCTCTATTTAATTTTTCAGTGTTATTTTACCATAAAAGATGAAAAAACCTTTAAAAAGTTATTTAAAAAAAACTGACTCCGAACGTAGACAGTCACCTTAATTTCTATTTGAGAATGATAATAAAAAATGGTGAAAGAATAAACTGTACCCCCCCCCCCCTTTGATATAATATTTAAAGTAATAAATTCTGTTTTAACAATTAATTTCTGGAAAATTAGAAAATTAACTAAATACAAAATAGAAAAGTAAATAAAACAATTATATTTCACTGGCCTTCAAAAATATCCAATAACAACACAATTTTCCTTATCAAATACAAAATAAACAAAAAGTGAACAATAATTGGTGTATAATAAATAGTTTTTTATTTGGGGCTGTTTTTATAAGCAAAGGAATGACGAATCGGGAAAAATTTTCATATTGGAACATAAAATTGCGTGTATTATTTTTGCATTTTAAAATTTTGTCTTAGATTGTAGGTCATTTTGAATATAACTGTCAAATGTATCATGTGTGAGAAGGAAATTAAAATAGTAGCATTAAGATTTTGTGCAGAGTTATAGGCACTTTAGCTAAATTTCAATAAAAATTACTTCAAATTGACCAATTTATAAAAAAAAGTGTGCTATTTACAGGTAAGTTTTTGTTCCTTTTTTTAATTTTTAAGTGCTATTTTACCATAAAAGACCAAAAAAACCTATAAAAAATTTATCTTTTAAAAAATTTGACTCCGAACGCAGAATATTAATCTGAAATTTAGCTAAAATGCCTATCACTCTGCACAAAATCCTAATGCTAATATTTTAATTTCCTTCTCACACATGATACATATGACATTTATCTTTGCCTGCGGCTTGTCCACTTGTTATAGTCGCTTCTATAAAGTTCTTCATCAAAATCTTTATACATAATATTGTCCCATTACACAGTGAAGTTGGATCCAAATTTCTGAGAAGTATAATAGGTCTACCAATCTTTAATTCCAATATATGCGGCGATACTCCAGATGGCCACAGAGAGTTCAAAAATGCGTTTCTCAGAATTATGTTTTTTAGCACAAATCCCTACGGTTATTATGATATCTCACAAAATAATGTATAGAATTTGATAAAATTTTCAGGAAATGTTTTAAATGCTATTGTTAATGAAATGAGGCACAATAATTGGTGTATAATAAATAGTTTTTATGTGGGGCTGTTTTTATAAGGAAAGGAATGACGAATCGGGGAAAATTTTCATATCTAATATATAAAAATGAAAATTTGTCTATCTATAATTGTATAGAAATCCACAGTTTAGGAGCAGTGATCGGGAAATTTTACATACAGGCGTCTTTAAAAACAGCCGAGGGACTTAAGAACTTCCAAAATCGAAATTAATTACCGTTAATTTTTAATTAATAAAAAATCAACAATTTTTGAAACTAAATGTAAGCTGTTACTCTTTGTGGAATCACCCTTCTGAATATGGCGTCCACGTTAGGGTTAGCTGGCAAACAGCGAGTGAAAAGATAAAAATAAATAAAATCAAAAAGTTTCAAGTCATAGATTAAAGCTGAATAATAAATGAAAATAATAAGCTTTCAAGTCAGATTTTATACTCTAAAATAAATCGGATCCAACGGCATATTGACACTCTCACACGCGATGGAAAATTCGAATCAACCACGCTAAGTGTCACGAGATCTTTTTTAATCGCTACTGCAATCCCCCTCGCTTATGTCTTTGTGTCTATTGAATAGTTAGAGACTAAGCTTCTATCATGCTAACTTATTTCTGACTTTAAACTCCTCTTACTCCAGAAATACATGTATATTCACCAACCCATAGCAACTTTTCAGTAATCTCAGTACGAATATTTTTTTATTTACTCAATAATGCAGCATGTCATCGTGGCGCATTCGGTAAAAGCGTTCATTTACTACGCTACACGAGTCGGGTTCGAGTACGGATCGTACAACTTTTGCCGAACCAGTATTTTCAGTTTTTTTATGGAGGCTTTTTTATTTCAGCTTTTATTTTATTATTTTTTAAATTATTATTATTATTATTTTTATTTATTATTTTTTAAAAATTATTTTTATTTTATTTTATTATTTTTAAAAATTATTATTTTTATTTATTATTTTTAAAATTATTTATATTTTATTTTATTAATTTTAAAAATTATTATTTTTATTTTATTTTATTATTTTTAAAAATTATTATTTTTATTTTATTTTATTTTTCATATTATTAATGTGTATAACATTTCCTATACTTTTTTTTCTATGTTATTTATACTGTGTTTAGTTTTTTAATGGATTTTGGTAGGTATATTATAAATTTATATATTTTATGTTTTACTTTTCAGGATTTGTTGCTCCAATGATAAAGGCTAAATCTTTCTATGTTATTTATACTGTGTTTAGTTTTTAAATTGATTTTGGTTAACAAACATTCGACAATTTGACATTTTTACTTTTCAGCTTTTAGTGGTTTATTATAAATGTATATATTTTATGCTTTACTTTTCAGGTTTTTTTTGCTCCAATGATGAAACGCTATATCTAGCTGAATTCTAAAGAAATTATTGTAAATTTATGGTTTTTTTATGTTGGGTTTTCTTTTTATTCATGCGTATAACATTTCACATGCTTTTTATTCTATGTTATTTAAACTGTGTTTAGTTTTTAAATTGATTTTGGTTAACAAACATTCTTAAAATCCTGGGCAACGCCGGATAAATTATCACCTGTGTAGGTTGATAATTTATAAATTTTAAAACTGTTACCACATGTATATTTACAGATCCACAAGAACTTTCCAATATTTTTAATTAATAAATAACCAACAACTTTTGAAGGATGCGACTCTCGATTCACAGACGTTCAGTAGATGGATCCACTATTTTAAACTTTTAGTATTCCAACCATAAAGCTACAGATGCTTCATGATTCTGTAGCTTCATGATTCCAACCCATCTGAAAACCCGCACTTCGCTACGGAATACATTCAAATTAAATACAAAGTCAATGTATGCAATTAATGCCAATATATATAATAAATACGACGCTCAATGTATACAAATGATGTAAAAAGACAAAAAAATATATTTTTTTAAAAATCGTAAGGGATATTTTTATAGACAAAATAATGTAGAAGAAAATATTCAAATTAAATCTAATAGGACATTCTACAGAATATAGTACAGTTTGAGGAACATATCTTTTACTGTATTTTAATATTTTTTTTGGATAATGTCCAATCGTCTGCCGCATTAGCAAGAAAAAAAATATTTTTTTGGTCTATTTCGTTGTTCCTTGACGATAAATTTATTTAAAGTACCAGAAAAAGAAATTACGCGATCAGTATTTAATAAATTAAATTCTAAAAATAAATCTTTAAAAATTCACCAAAAATCAGAAAATGGAGGTAAAGATTCGAAAAAAATTTCATTTTAAAGAAATTTTTATGATCTTTTCCGTGATATAAATTTTACAATCCTCAAATAATTATTTTAAATGCAAACTTGAAAAAAGTTACAAAAACAGCTTAAAAATTTAATTGAAAAAAATCTAAGAAGTATTTTTCAAAAATCTTTCTTAGTGCACCCCTACATTATAAGAAGAATCGCCATGCAAAATTTCAGTCCTTTAGGTTCAGCGGTTTGGTCTGTACTTTGTATGTCAGTCAGTCAGTCAGTTACGGAACTGTTTTATATATATAGATTTTTATTACTATCTTTATATCGTACGTTAACTTCACGCGCACGCATTATTTTCCTATGCTTTTTATATTATCTTTATAATAGCGTAATTTTCATATGATTTTAAACAACAATCGTTTTTAACTGGCCTTCAATTGGCTGTTAAAACTTTATATTTACACCCTATTTAAAAGAAGTAGGGTGTAAATTGTAGGGTAGAAAGTTGATAAAATCAAAATTTTGTGCAATGTATTTAATTTCTCGATTAAAAGTAGTTTTTTTCTAAAAATTAATTTATTTCGCTTGAAAAGCTAAATATTTTATTCACGCGGTTTATATTATTATTACTATCTTTATATCGTAACGTTAACTTCATGCGCGAGCATTATTTTCTTATGCTTTTTTTATTATTATCTTTATAATAGCTTTATTTTCATATGGTTTTAAACAACTATCGTTTTTATTCATATTATGTTGGTTTTTTACTAATTAAAAATTATGGGTCATTAATTTCGATTCCGGAAGTTCTTATCTTTATTTTCATATGCTTTTTCATTTACGAATTATTCAAATGTTGGTTAAAAAACTTTTGCGTAATTTATAGATTTGTGTGTGTTTAATTATTGAAATTAATAAATTTATATTTCTGGAGAGGATGTTTCAGTTTTTAGTGGTACTATGATGAAAGGCTGAATGTACCAAAATTCTGAGGAGTTTATTATGGAGAGAAAAGGAATTTAATATGTAGAGGATGTTTATAGGAGTTAAATGTGGAGAGGAGTTGAATGGTTTTCAGCTCTCAATCAAACACTTCATTTTTTAAGAGGCAACGCTGCAATCATATCATGGTTCTATTGGAAATTTCTGCTGAACCTGTAATTGCAGCTTATTTTTTTTTGTCCCAACGATGAAAGGCTAATTCTAGCTGAATTCTGAGGAGTTTATTATAAATTTATATATTTATAGATTTCACGAGGTTTTTTTTCTATGTTATTTATACTGTGCTTAGTTTTAAATTAATTTTGGTTAACAAACATTAGAGATTTTGACATTTTTACTTTTCAGATTTTAGTACTACAATGATGAAAGGCTGAAATTCTGAGACGTGTATAACATTTCCCATATATTTTTTCTATGTTATTTATACTGTGTTGATTTTTAAATTGATTTTGGTTAACAACAAACATTCTTAAAATCCCGGGCATCGCCGGGTACTTCAGCTAGTTGAAACATAAAATTGCGTGTATTAATCTTGCATTTTAAAATTTTCTCTTAAATTGTAGGTCATTTAGAAGATAACTGCCATATCTATCATGTGTGAGAGGGAAATTAAAATATTAGCTTTAGGATTTTGTGCAGAGTGATAGGTGTTTTAGCTAAATCCCATTAAAAATTACTTCGAATTGACCAATTTATAAAAAAGTATGCTATTTACAGGTAAGTTTTTTTAAAATTTATAAGTGCTATTTTAGCATAAAAGACCAAAAAAACCTTTACAAAATATTTTTTCTCAAAGCTAAACACATACATAATTAACAGTTGTTTTAAAACTTCTCTGGTAAACATTGTTAAGTTTTGAAGTATTAGAATGATAATAAAAAATATTCCAGAGTTTCAGAATGAAGCATAAAACGACAGAATATGCAAAAAAGTAAATTAAACAAAAAGTAAAAAGTAAATTAAACTAAATTAAACAAAATTATACAGAATAAAAATTACTTTCAATTGACCAATTTATAAAAAAAGTATGCTATTTACAGGTAAGTTTTTGTTCCTTTTTTAAATTTTAAGTGCTATTTTACCATAAAAGACCAAAAAAAACTTTAAAAAACTTTTTTTTTAAATTGACTCGGTACGTAGAATATTAATCTGAAATTTAGCTAAAACGCCTATCACTCTGAACAAAATCCTAATGCTAATATTTTAATTTCCTTCTCACACATGATCCATATGACAGTTATCTTCGCCTGCGGCTTGTCCACTTATTATAGTCGCTTCTATAAAGTTCTTCATCAATCTCTTTATATATAATCTTGTCCCATTACACAGTGAAGGTGGATCCAAACTCCTGAGAAGCATAATAGGTGCACCAATCTTTAATTCCAATATATGCGGCGGTACTCCAGATGGCCACAGAGAGTTCAAAAATGCGTGTTTCTCAGAATTATGTTTTTTAGCACAAATCCCTACGGTTATCATGATATCTCACATAATAATGTATATAATTTGATAAAATTTTCAGGAAATGTTTTAGATGCTATTGTTAATGAAATAAGGCACAATAATTGGTGTATAATAAATAGTTTTTTATTTAGGGCTGTTTTTATAAGGAGAGGAATGACGAATCGGGAAAAATTTTCATATTGTAACATAAAATTGTGTGTATTATTTTTGCATTTTAAAATTTTCTCATAGATTGTAGATTATTTTGAATATAACTGTCGTATGTATCATGTGTGAGAAGGAAATTAAAATAGTAGCATTAAGATTTTGCGCAGAGTTATGGGCATTTTAGCTAAATTTCAATATAAATTACTTCAAATTGACCAATTTATAAAAAAGTATGCTATTTACAGGTAAGTTTTTGTTCCTTTTTTTAATTTTTAAGTGATATTTTACCATAAAAGACCAAAAAAACCTTTAAAAAATTATTTATTTAAAAAATTGACTCCGAACGCAGAATATTAATCTGAAATTTAGCTAAAATGCCTATCACTCTGAACAAAATTCTAATGCTAATATTTTAATTTCCTTCTCACACATGATACACATGACAGTTATCTTTGCCTGCGGCTTGTCCACTTATTATAGTCGCTTCTATAACGTTCTCATCAATCTCTTTACACATAATCTTGTCTCATTACACAGTGAAGGTGGATCCAAACTCTTGAGAAGCATAATAGGTTCACCGATCTTTAATTCCAATATATGCGGCGATACTCCCGATGGCCACAGAGAGTTCAAAAATGAGTTTCTCAGAATTATGTTTTTTAGCACAAATCCCTACGTTATTATGATATCTCACATAATAATGTATAGAATTTGATAAAATTTTCAGGAAATGTTTTAGATGCTATTGTTAATGAAATGAGGCACAATAATTGGTGTATAATAAATAGTTTTTATTTGGGGCTGTTTTTATAAGGAAAGGACTGACGAATCGGGGAAAATTTTCATATTGAAACATAAAATTGCATGTATTATTTTTGCATTTTAAAATTTTCTCTTAGATTGTAGGTCATTTAGAAGATAACTGTCATATGTATCATGTGTCAGAAGGAAATTGAAATATTAGCTTTAGAATTTTGTGCAGAGGGATAGGTGTTTTAGCTAAATTTCATTAAAAATTACTTCAAAATGACCAATTTATAAAAAAGTATGCTATTTACAGGTAAGCTTTTGTTTCTTTTTTTATTTTTAAGTGCTATTTTAGCATAAAAGACCAAAAAGTCCTTTACAAAATTATTTTTTCTCAAAGCTAAACACAAACATAATTAACAGTTGTTTTAAAACACCCCTGGTAAACATTGTTAAGTTTCGAAGTATTAGAATGATAATAAAAAATATTCCAGAGTTTCAGACAGAATCATAAAAAGAAAGAATATGCAAAAAAGTAACTAAATTAAAAAAAATTGACAGAATACAGAAATGTGTCAATACAGAAAATTGACACAATACAAAAAACCGGCAAAAGTAAATAAAACGTTTCCTTGTGCGCATGTGCAGTTCTTATCAATGATTGATTCCAACGCCTAGAGATGAAATATTATTTAAAAACTGTATTTATTTATAATTATTTTAAAGCTTCCAAACTTATCTTAGAATTATCTTAAGGCTTCAAAACATAAGTATAATATATTTACAATAAAATATATTTAACATTTCATACTGGACAATTTCATTTAAGTCATTCTCTCCACTGGTCACTTTAAAAACAGCCAAAGTTCACTTAAATTTACATTTTTATAAATCTCCATAAATCCCCAAAAAATCGGTATATATATCTATTTAGTTTCAATAAAGTATTTTTTATTGTTAAAAAGTTTGAATAAAGTTTTAAATTCTAAGCAGAAAAAAATTATCAATGGCACATTTCTTTTTAGTGATTCATTTTTTAATGAGAATCACACTGTGAACGAATCACGCTTTGTTTACAAAATATCCTCGGATGATCTCAAGATTAGAATCCAAATAACTCTAAAACTATTGAAGTAACAGATTAAGTGTAAGCAGAAAAATTGTCAATTTTTAAAGCTCTTTCCAAATATGTAACATTTATGTACTTTCATGAAAAAAAATACATCAATTTTGACATTTTCAAATATGGCTGAATTCGAGCAGGTACAACCGGAATTCCTTGGTAAATGGAGATCCTGAGAGGCTCTTCCATTTCTGTATTCACCCTTCAAGAATTGTTGGTTTCTTATTAATTAAAAATTAACGGTAAAAAAATTTTAAATTCGGGCTTCGAGGTGCACATGTTCAGACTCTTCACTACCCGTGTGCCAAATTTCACAGTTGTAAGTGTTATAGATTCGTCTCTAGGCCGCACACACATAAACACACACACACACACGGACTCTTGCTTTTATAAGTACAGATTATACCTTACACGTAATAAGGATTTATCTGCTGCTCATCCATTTTAAGGCAAAGGAACTTTCTTGATGGACAGATCACGCTTGGAAACGATTTTAAAAATGGCGGGTAATATCGGCTTCAGCCAGTGTTGCCAACCTCTACGAAGCGCCTCCCCCTAGCGCCATCTCGAAATCCCCCTGTTTCCCCCTAACACCAACTTGAGATCACCCTAGACCTTCCTAAAAGAAATTCTGGTTCCAAATAGGCATCCTGTTTGAGAGATACATTGTTGAAATAAATAGAAAATAACACTTACATAATGAAATGGAGGTTTATTTATATTTGACATATGTATGGAGCTTATAATATAATAAAAAACGCATCTCGATTGTACAAAATATTAAAAAATGCCCCTAAAAATATGTGGCCTATAAAAACACCCCTTTTCATCTAACTTACCCCCAAATTTAGGGGGGAAACCCCCAAGTTGGCAACACTGGCTTGAGCGCTTGAGCATAAAATTTGCCGATAAAAACATTGTAGCATGTTTGTCGCCAATATCAATCCTTGGAGCCGAAATTTCGCCAAGTTGCCAGATGCTGTCAAAAAGTTAGCGGTTTTGGAAATACGCGTTGGGAATGGGGAGGTCGCGATGGCATGTAAAGGGGTCACGAATGTTCACTATCAAGACAGTTGAACTAGTCGCTCGTGTTATTAATATTACTGCAACTGTTTTGGTCTTGAGAGTCCTAAAGTGTTCATTTTATTTTTCTCACGTCTTAGAGGGCTGTGGGTCTAGTCTAAACAGGTTGAGAGCCACTGCCTTAAGCGATGAGTATAGCTTTGTTCACATTGCAGTCCGTTAGCGTAAGCGTAAAAGTATTGAAATATATTTAACCATTGACAAACCTCCAAACGATTAGCAACGAAATTGTTAAGGCCTATGATTGGTTTATTTCCGTCTCAGCGCCAATTTTTCTTTTACGCCTACGCTACGGACTGCAACGTGAACAGGTCTTATCTGGCGTCCTGAGTGTAATTGTACAGCCACGATACTTCAGTGTGATAAAAATTTATTGCGGCTCCGCAAAACTCCCTAAATCAATGTACTATATGCAAATCTTTTCACGGTCTATCCAAAATCTCCTATAGAAGATGGTCTATCTGGTTGCCCGATTCTAGAAATTAACATGGCAACGAAGTACCTCTCAGAAAAGCGGTTGTAGTGTTCCCGCTCCAATCAGCGAGAGGCGAACCACGTGACATCAGTTCTTTCCCCTTTGGGAGATGCGCACCGTCACGTGATAGTCGAGGAGAAAACATCTCACTGGTCGGACGTGCTATGCCGAGTGACATTCTAAATATGTTCGTTGTGTTGTCCTAATATATATATATATATATATTTAAAAAGCCTTCTGATGGAGTCTCTAATGGAGTCGTGTCTAATTCTCTAGAGGCACGTCGAACCACCGTACTGGCGATTCTCCATATTGGCAATCTGGCCATCGAACACAGTCTGCGTCTTCGAACACTGGACTTACGCTTTCGTTTTCGCCATCAACCATGGCTGTCTACCCTGGATCAACAACAGAAGCTTCTGCAGTAGTAATACCTCCCTATATATAGGTGGACTCCACTTTATGGTTCTATATGCTTGAAAGTACATTCGAGTTAGCAATTCCCAAAGCTATATTTGAATCGAAAACAAAATGCAACTATGTTGTCGCCCACCTGCCGCCTGCAACTGCTACTATGATGCGTGACGTTATAATGAAGCCAGATACTAAACATCCATACAAGGAACTGAAAACTAAAATCATCGAAAGATGCGGAGAACGCCGAACATTTGAAATACGCAAGTTACTAACTGGTGGAAGCCTTGGCGGTAGGAAACCCACCGAATTTCTGTGTTTAATGAAGAGAAGAGCAGAAAGTCACAATATAAGCGACGAAGTTCATTTGGAATTATTTACCCAACAAATTCTGACCCCTGTGCAGACTATTTTCGTATTACTCGACCCAATCACTCCCGATAAAGCGGCAGAGATTGCCGGTCTCATCCTGGGTTTAACCCCTTCGAACATCAGTGCAATTTTGATTTCCACACCTACATCAGCCGACACTCCATCAGCCGACACGCCAGCAACCACAATGACACTGTTAAAAGAAATTCAAGAGTTACGAAAAGATGTCGTAGGACTTCGACATTCTAGAAGCGGTTCTAGAAAAGACAATGATCCTCGATACCGCTCTAAGTCACGCAATATGGATTCAACAATTTGTTGGTATCATAATACAAAATTCCAACAGAAAGCAAAGAAATGCAATCCGCCCTGTTCATTTGCGGGAAACTGGAAGCGTGAAGAGTAGCGACGACAGACCTCTCCCCAGCACCTTCTCGTCGCCTTTTCGTTAGAGACAGAAATACGGGTATGTTTGCTTGTTAACTCTGGGTCTGAAGCCAGTCTCGTAACCGCTACCAGAAATGATAAATCACGGCCAAACATTCAGTTCTCCAAACATTTCGTGCCGCTCATGGCACCAAAATTAATGTTTATGGTCGAAAGGGTATTACTCTTAGCTTAGGTTTACGCCGATCATTTATTTTTTCTTTCTATATTTGTGATGTTTCATGGGCTATTTTAGGAGCAGATTTCCTGCATTATTTTAATTTAAAGCCTGATTTACGGAATCACTGTCTTATCGATTCCATTACTCATTTAACAACTCCTGCCAAATTTAGTGTTTGAAGTATTTCCTCGGTAAAACCTAATTGTGTTAATAATGTATATGTTAAGCTATTGCTAAAATTTCCCGAAATTACAACATTACCGGACCCTAACCAACCAGTGAAGCACAATACTGTACATTACATAAACACCAAGGAACCTCCAGTCACTACTAAGCCTAGATGATTACCTCTAGATCGGCTAAAACTTGCTAAAGCTGAATTTCTGCATATGCTACAGCTCGGTCACACGAGACCTTCTAAAAGCAATTACTCTTCGCCTTTGCACATGGTGCCGAAGAAAGGATCTGTCAATTGAGACCTGTTGGTGATTATCGTACTTTAAATGCACAAACTATTAAAGAGAAGGATCCTTTCTCCTGTATTGCAGATTTCACTACTGAATTACATGATAAACAAATCTTCAGTCACATTGACCTGATAAAAGCATACCACCAAATTCCCATCAATCCTGATGATGTACATAAAACTGCGAATTGCACTCCCTTTGGCCTTTTCGAAAGCACGCTCATGCAGTTTGACCTTTGCAATGCGTCATCTACCTTTCAACGCTTTATAGATGAAGGAACTCGAGACTTAGGATTTGTTTACGCATTTGTCGATGACTTGCTTGTCGCCTCAGATAATGAAAGTGAACATACGCAACATCTTCAGTTGTTGTTTTCCAAACTTAAGAGTATGGATTGTGCATTAATGTTGATAAATGTCAATTTGAGCAAACCACTATTGAATTCTTAAGATTCAAGCTTTCAGCAGAAGAAATTGAACCCCTTTCTGATCGCGTTTCATGCATCCTGGAATTTCCCCAACCGACTACCTTAACTCAACTACGGTGTTATTTAGGCCTTTCATTTTTTATCGACGATGCATTCCCAAAGCTGGCGATATTTTATCTCCCCTCGTTAAATTTCTTGAAGGACACAAAAATAAGAAAAAACATCCCCGTTCCAGTGCTAACAAAAATTACCATAGAACGACAAAGCAACGCTCTCCTTAACTGCTTCAAAAGAAGCTATAGCTCAAGCCACACTATTAAAACATCCTGTTCTTGGTGCCCAGATAAGTTTATGGGTTGATGGTAGCATTGTCACGATTCGTGGATTCTTAATGCAGCTCTCGGAAGAACAATGGGAACCCATAGCGTTCTACTCTTGTAAACTGAATAATCACAATGGAAAACAGACCTGCCGTGAGGCATACTAGGGAGCTGATTACTGATCGCTCGACGCTAACCTGCCCGGCCAAATGGCCGCATGGTGTCTAGTCGTTGCCGGCTAACGCCAATAATTAAGATACCGTTCACTCATGAGACTTAGTTTTAGCTGTTCATTTGATATTTTACTATTGGATTTGTCTGAGGTTTGCTTGGATGCAGTCACCATAATTGCGATCTATAGTAGACAAGGTATGAATTTAAGTGCCAATCTTGGTGGAGGAATGAGAGCCAATTTGTTTACGTTCTTTAATTTGGAGAGGGACTAAAATCTAGTTTACCTTTTTTGCATTAAGTCGTCCAGCTGCATTTCGTCTAGCTTTTGCGTTCCTGTGGTTCTGTGACTCCATGTCCTTTTTTTTTTTTTTTTTTTCCTTTTTTTTTTTTTAGTTTACATAGGTTACAATAGTACAATGGTTACATTAGGATACAGTGTATGACTGATACATAATATAGTTACAATGAGTGATACAGTTGCTCTTTTGTTGTTGAAGTTGCAATTTGTTTAGTTGATGTAACATTGGAGGGTGAAGAAGTTGTATGTGAGCAGGTGACAATGCGTTTAAGTTGTTTCAGTCGGGTAGTGTTGAGCCATTAATTTTGTGAGCATCTTGATTAGTATTTTGGAGCAGTAGTAGTCGTTGTAAAATTTTGACGGTGGCCAGGTGTTTGCGCCTGGCGGTAGGTCTCTGCGTTCATCTTGAAAGTCTGGACAATGGAAGATGCAATGATCTATTGTTTGAGGCAAGCCACAGGTGCATGTGTCTGGTTTGTTGAAGAATCTGTTTTGGTAGGAGCCGAAGCTTCCGTGTTCTGTTATCGCTTGGTTGATCCAGAAGTTGCCTTTTAGTCTTGTTGTTGCTACTATTGGATATATTTCGTGTACTCTTCTACCTTTTTCTGAGGTGTTCCATCTGGTTTGCCAAGTTTTTAAAGCTTCTGTGTGGAGCAAATTTTTCACGTGTTCTTTTCTGTTTTTGTAGCTGTTCGTGACTATTTCCAATTCTGTGGCTTCTTTAGCTAGTTTGTCAACTTCTTCGTTTTGTTCGTGTCCAACGTGCGCCTTGACCCAGTGGAAGTTTATGTCTATTTGATTGGTTTTGATGATGGTTTTCAGGTTTTGTATTTCTTCATCGTCTGTCTTGTGTGAGTGTAGTGCTTGAAGCGCGCTTCGTGAGTCTGTGAAGAGGTCTATTTTTGTCAGTCCGGCTTCTTTTGCGTCGTTTATAGCCATTTTCATTGCGTGGATTTCCGCTATGTAGGAAGTCGAGTTGTCCGATATTCTTTCTTTTATTTTCTTTATTTTTTCTTGCTTGTTGTACCTTATTGCTCCTGCGCCTACACGATTGTTTATTTTAGATCCATCTGTGTAGTAATAGTCGTCATTTTGATACGTGCGTTTTCTGTCCCAGTTGTGTGTTGTAATGTCTTTTATTTTTCTGATTTTGTTGACTTTTGTTTCTGTGTTATCAAAGTTATATTTCTCGCCATCTATTTCTTGTTCTGTTCTTTCTTTGTAGAGTAGGTACCAATCCTGTTCTTGCTTAGCTCTAATGTCTAGAGGTATGCATCCCGCTAAGATTGCTAGCGTGTCTGTAGCCACTGTTTTATAGCATTTTGTGATCATTAGAAGCAGTGGGCGTTGTGTTTGTTGGAGTTTTTTATTGAATTTTTTGGTGTTATAGTACCAAGCTTGTACTCCGTGGAGCAGGATTTTCTCTATTGTTATTTTGTAGATTTCTTTTATTATTTCTGGCTTTAGACCCCACGTTTTTCTTGAGAACCTTTGTATTTTGTACATTAATGCTATTGATTTTTCTTTCACCATTTTTAGGTGGCTGTAGAAGTTTAGATCCTTGTCTATTAGTACTCCAAGATATTTTATTTCTGTTTTGTATTTTATGTTTTCTCCGTTTATTTTTATTGTTGGTTTTCTTGATACTTCTTTTTTTGATGTGATGATTGTGTAGGTGCACTTATTCACGTTAAATTGAAGTTTGTTTTTTCTGGCCCATGCTTCGCATTTGGATAGTATTTTTCTAGATAGTTCTTGATATTTGTATATTACTGGGCTTTTGATTAGTATTAGTATGTCATCTGCAAAGGCTTGTAGATGGTATGTTTTGTCGTTGTTGCAGTCTTGTAGTAATTCATTTATGATTATTAGCCAGAGAATGGGGCCGATAGAAGAACCTTGGGGAACACCGACGTTGTACTCCCAGTCGCCGTTAGTTAGTAGTATTTTTCTATCTGTGAGGTAGTCTATTATGGTGTATAGTAGGGTGTCTTCTAGGTTTAGTTTTTTTAGTTCTTCTATTATTCTTGTTCTTTTTATTGAGTTGAATGCACTTTTTATGTCCAGTGATATCATGCACGTGTTGTTTTTTGCTTTTCTGTTTTCCTTTATTGTTCTTAATGCCTTGCGTAGTGCGTCTGATGTTCCCATATTCCTTCTGAATCCGTATTGTTTATCTGATAGTAATTTGTTTTCTTCTAAGTGCTCCACTAGCCTGTTTGTGAGTATTTTGTCATAGACTTTCCCCATTACTGGTAGTAGGCAGATTGGTCTATAGTTGCTTGCTTGTGTGTGGTCTTTTCCTTCTTTTGGGAAATAGACGATTTTTGCTGTTTTCCATTGTTTGGGGAATTTGGCTATTTTCCAGCATGCGTTGTATAATTCTATTAATGTTGCGGTGTTGCTTAATTCAATTTCTTCTATTATACTTGTGGTGAGTCCATCGTAGCCCGGCGCTTTGTCTTTTGCCATTTCTTTTATTATTATTTTTATTTCTTTTCCGGTTATTTCATTCTCTGTGTTTGCTGCTTGGTTTCTTGTTTGTGATGAGGTTGTATTTTCATTTTTTGTTTCAAAATGGTAGCTTGCCAGTATTTTTTCGATTTTTTTGTTGTCTGTGTGAAGTATCCCGTTTTCGTCTTTTACTCCTTCTATTATTTGTTTCTTGTGTGTTTTATCTCTTATTATTTTGTATATTGTTCCGAATGTATCTTTTACTGTGATTTTCTCCAAGTATTCTCTGTATGTGGTTCTTTTTGCTTCGAGCAGTGCTTTCTTGTATTTTGCTCTTTCTCTTTTGTATATTGTTTTACAGATGCTTCTTTCATTTTCTTCAGTTGTTCTCTGAATTTTTCTTCTTAGTGCCCTGACTTTTCTACGTTGAATGTTTAGTTTCGGTGACCACCAGTAGACGTTTCTTTGACCTCTAGTTTTTAATTTGTGTTTCTTGCATAGGTTTGCTATTTCTTCTGTAAATTTATTTACTGTGGTGTCTAATTCTTGTGTTTGAAAGTTCCCTTGATAGTCTTTTAATTTTCCACTTAGTTCGGCTTTAAATTCTGGCCATTTTAATGTTTTTATATCCCATCGTGTTGTGTATATTTTGTAGTCCGTTGGTGAGTCGAATTCTATTTCAAAAGTTATTGCGTTGTGATCCGTCAGGTTATGGTCATCTTTTACTTTCCAGTTTTTTATGTGTTCATCTTCAATGCCTTTTGTCATTGTGAGGTCTATCCAGCTTTGTCCTGATGGTCCATTGAATGTTGGCGGGGAGTCTGAGTCGTTTAATATTTTTAAGTCGAAGAGAGCCGCTAGTTCTATTATCGCTTGGCCTCTTTCGTCTGTGGGCCTTTGTCCCCAGATTGTAGATTTTGCGTTTAGATCTCCCATGATGATGAATTTTTCTCTTCTGTTTTCGTTTAGTAGTGTCCTTAGTGTGTTGAGGTGTGGATCTGTCCTGTCGAGGTCGCCTCTAGGAGATGGTGGAAGGTATAGTGTGATGATTATTAGGCTGTTTCCATTGAGGTTAACTTTTATTGCTACTAGATGGTCGCTTAAGTGAATCTTGTAGAAGTCGTATTTGACTTTTAAGAGCAACACTGCTTTCGGGTCTATGTCTGCTTTTATTGTTGTGTATGTGTTTGGTATGCCTCTGATGTAGTTGGGAGCTGCTTGAACTACATGTGGTTCATTTAATGAGATGCAATCCAGGTCTTGTGAAATTATGTCGTTTGCCAATTCAAATGCTGCTAGGAAAGATTTGTTTAGGTTTAAGTGCAGGAATTTGAAGTTTTTTGTGTTGCCTTCAGCCATAGCATATTCTTGATTTCATTTTCTCTACCTCCATGAGCTTAATTTTGCATGATGTTGCGGTAGGCAAGTGGTTTGTGTCAAAGTTTGTTTTGTTTAAGGCATTGTGGTATGTGCAGTTTCCGCAGCTTGTTTCTGTTTGGCAGTTTCCTTCGTGGTCTTGTTTTCCGCAGTTCTTGCATGTTTTTTTGTTTTTGCAGATCTTTGCTAGGTGGCCATGCCTCCAGCAGTTGTAGCAAGTTAGGGGTTTTATGTATTCTTTGATGTTGTATTTTTGCCAGTCTAGTTTGATTTTTCTTTGTTGATCTATTTTTTTAAATGTTTCTCCGTTTAGGCTGATTATCCAGTTTTCTCCCCTGTTTGTTTTGAAATTGGTTATTATTTCTAGCTCTGATTCTGCCAGTTCTTCATTCTGTTCTTTTAGTCTTTCTTTAATTTCTTCTTTGTCATATGTAGTTTGAACTCCGTATATTATTATTTGCGGGTTCCTTTTTTTTGGTTTTTCAATTGTGTAGTTGTTATTAAGTGCGTCCTTTTCTTTAAATTCCTGTATTAGTTTTTCTAGGTCTTCTTCCTTGTCCGTACCAATGAGTAGACCTCCTTTGCCTATTTTTCTAAATTTTGTTATTCCGATTTTTAGTTTGCTCGGATTTATCATGTGTCTTATGTCTGTGCTTGTTTGGTCCGCGCTTTGGTCTTCTTTGGGATACACTGTAAGTTCGTGTGTGATAGTTTGTGGACGCTTTTTTGACCTGGATCTTTCTCTTGTTTCCATGTGGTTTTTGGTTGCTTCTGCGTAAGTAGGTGCCTTTTGGAGTTGCGTGAGTTGTCCTGTCATGTGCGCTATTTCAAGTTGTTGGGAGTGTATTATTTCTAGTAGTCCCAGGCAGGCCTCTGTCATTTGTTTTTTCTTCTCTACGCTGAAGAACTTGCTTGACGCTATGTCTATTAGTAGACTTTGGTAAAGTTCTTTACCAGTGTATTCATTCTTGCTTATTTCTTCCATGTTTTTCCTTTTTTTCTTTTGAATGTTTGTTTATTTGTTTTTTATTTTGGAGTATAAGAACCTTAGCGGCGGGGGGCAGATCCGCACAGGGGGAGTAGCCCTTTCTGATTCTCCCGCTCGGACACGATACCTAGCAATTTGCCAGGATCCCTGATGAGAAAAGATTAGCCTAGAAACCTGTAAACCTAGGAGACGTGAGCGCGCCGTGTGTGCCAAGTAAAATGATAATGACTAAATCAGGAGTAACAATACCGTAAAAAAGAGAAATAATTTTCGAGATAACATAGTTAGTAATGCAATAGTAAGAGAATAACATAATTAGTATATTAGTTATCAATAAGTAGTGCGTTTTTTATCTACTATATCTCTAATAGTAGGATGCGTAGTTATTACGTGTTTATTAAGTACTTTTATTACTGTTTATGATTTGTTAACCTTTAATTTGACTATTGAGTTAGAAGAAGCAATTTTTTTTCTGTGTGTACTAATTAATTTTGTGAATGTTGTGGTGTATGAACCGTGACGGATTAGTTGTGTAGCTTATTTACCGTGTAACGTATTGTCTCTACTGTTTTGTACCGTTTACTATGTGTAGATTGTTGAGTAGCAGCGATAAGGTGGGAAGTGTTGGGTGTTAACCGATTTATCTGTGTGAAACTGTGTTGCTGAGCATTTTTATAGACGTTAGTTTTATGTGTGGTAACGTTATTCAGAACAATAGCGCTTACTCTACGCCGAGAACGCCGCGAAGATGGTGACCTACAAAATTAATAGGAAGTCCTGCTAAAGTACTAAAGCCAATGAAGTATGCGTGACTTATACACTTTGTTGTGAAGACGCCCGCAATTTAGGTCAAAATTGGACAATATTACAGGAGGAGAAGAGTGTGGTATTTTGATGTTGAACCCAACAAAGACTTGCTAAAGGCCGAATAATGACGGGCGAAGCTTAAGTAATAGTTAGTACTTTTTTTTTTTTTAGGGAGAGGCTAAATGGAGTAGTGTAAATTAGTTGAGGAATGTTAGTCAGTAAATGCTAGTAGGTGTGCTAATTGGAGTTAAATTCTTAGTTATTGTTAATTTGACTTAAGTTACAGAGGTGGTGAATTAGTATTAATGTTCTTTTGACTAAGAGGGAAAGGAAAGTGAAGGAGTAATACTACCTGTAAGGTTACAGATATTAATAGCGTTGTGTTAAAGAGGGGACATTTTATAGTTTGTAGCGAGTAGGGGTACCGATTAAGTACCGTTGCCAAATTAATAAGCGACGCCTATACCATGTTACTTAGTCTGAGAGTAGCGAGGAGAGTGGTGAGTACTTACAGCTGTATTAAGTGGGGAGTGTTAATTAGTTGTATTTTTACATGTAGCGGGTTTTCTGTTTAATTTAATGCTCAGACGAAATGGTTAACTTACGACCGTGAATTATTTGCTCTCTACTCTTGCATAAAAAATTCAAGCATATGCTGGAAGGTCGCAATTTTGTTATTTATACAAACCAAAAACCCCTTATATATCTGCCCTCCAACAAAACCCTAATAAATGTAGTCCTCGGCAACTGCTCCATTCAGTTTTCTACCGATGTTCAGTACACCAAAAGTTCTGATAACACCGTGGCCGGCGCACTATCTCGCATTGAGATAGACTCAATATCTCCTAATGTGCTAGACTTTAAAGAGTTTGCCACTGCTCAGACAGGTGATGACGAGCAGAAACATCTTATCGAATCTGACACCCCCTCTTTAAGATTGGAAAAATACTATTTTCCACTCGAAGACATATATTTATACTGCGATATGTCCCAGACACACCCTCGACCTTTTGTTCCTAAAAGTATGCGACAATATGTTTTTCAAACCTTGCATTTTTCTCCCATCCAGGTATATCAGCTTCATTAAATTTAATTTCTAAATGATTCGTTTGGCCTGGCATGCCTAAAGACATAAAGTCTATGGTTCGCAGCTGTACCAAATGTCAAAAAGCTAAGATCTTTCAACATACCAAATCACCAGTTCGCCCTTTCTTTGATCCGGATACTCGTTTTACCCACATACATATAGACTTTATTGGACTGCTTCCACTCTCAGTTGGCAGTCAATATTGTATGACCATCATCGATAGGTTCACGAGATGGCCCGAGGTTATCCATACACCCGATATAATTGCTCGAGCATTAGTACACGGTTGGATCTCCAGATTTGGATCCCCTATTATTGTAACTACTGATCAGGGTAGAAATTTTGAATCTATTCTCTTCAACAGGCCCAGATTTCCGCATGGGCAAGTGGGGCACTTGCCCAGGGCCCCCAAAATTATGGGTCCCCTAATTTAGTATAAAGTTGTACATAGTTTTGAGAATTTGTTTTTTGGTTAATATAGGAAAGGGATGCAGTGGCGGATACAGAAAAAAATCCTGGGTGGAGCACAGTGCACCCACTATAGTGAAAGCATGCTTACGTCCATAAGCGTTTCTGGTTGTTGTTTTTTTTGGGGGGGAGGGGGGAATTGTAATAACTCCAGACTGTGATTTATTTTGAATTTCAAAAGAAAATACATGAATTTATTCATTAACATTAAAAAGTAAATTAATTAATTAACACTTCTTATTAATATTCATTATTTTCTTCAAATTTTTGACTTGTCGGTCGAAATTTTTTTAAATTTCTGGTCCCGATTTAAGGGTGACCTGGGTGAGTGTCCCACATGTTCATGTGGAAATCTGGTCCTGAGGAGGGGGGACATGCCCCCCTCTGGATTTGTCCTTGAAGGGGGCCCCCAAAGTCTGCTTTGCCCAGGGCCCCATTGTGTCAAAGTCGGGCCCTGCTCTTCAAAGAGCTCACTAACATATAAGGATGCAACAGAATCCGAACATCTGCTTACCATCCACATTCCAATAGTATCATCGAAAGTTTTCATCGTCATCTCAAGGGCGATCTTAAAGCGCACAACCTAACTAAATGGACTGAGATCCTTCCCATTGTCTTACTGGGATTGCGCACTGCTCTCAAAAGTGACATCAAAGCAACCTGTGCCCAGCTTGTTTACGACACCAATCTCGGACTATCTTCCGATCTCATTACCAGTGAGGCTGTCAAACAACCCATTACACTTAACTATGTGTCCGAGTTAATTAAAACAATGAGAACCATAAATCCTATTGCCACTCGGCTCATTATACGGCAATCCCAAAATTTATGTCAATCCCTCATTAAAAACCTGTTCACATGTATTTTTAAGATCAGATAAAGTCAATGCTCCCTTATCACATCCTTACAAGAGACCCCATCTAGTGGTCGACAGGAATGACAAAACTTTTGTTTTTGAATTAAACGGGAAACAGAGTACAGTCTCTATTGATCGTATCAAACCTGCATATCAACTTTCAGACTCTCTTGAAACTTATGGACATAAAATGCAAACTGAGCCCACGAATGGTCAAACAACTCCCGTCGAACAGACCACCACGAAATCTGGTCGTAAAGTTCGTTTACCACAGCATCTTGTTACTGAGTATATTGAGTAAAACATTTTGTAATATACGCTGTACATAATTTACCTATCCTTTTATTTCATGCAATGCATATGTAACCTCATTTATCGCTCTTGTAAATCATGTGTATATCAATTTCCTTCTCTGCATCATACGAATTTTCATTTGTACTCCAGACTGTTTGTATGATTCTCACTATGTTACCTATGTATCAATTACCAATTTTCTGTAATCGTGACTACGTCACGGGGGGGGCATACTGTGTAGTGTCCCCGCTCCAATCAGCGAGAGGCGAACCACGTGACATCAGTTCTTTCCCCTTCACTTGGGAGATGCGCGCCGTCACGTGACAGTCGAGGAGAAAACCTCTCGCTGGTCGAACGTGCTATGCCGAGTGACGTTCTGAATATGTTCGTTGTGTTGTCCTAATAAATATACAGTGGTACTTCGGTTTACGCACGACTCGGATTACGAACGATTCGGTTTACGAATTAGCGCACGAGATGTGCTGCCATCTGGTGATATGCGATGCAAGCACTCGGCACACTAGCTTTGGTTCGCGAACAGTCCACATGTCAAGCTCAGCTGGGCTTTCTCTATCACAGCTCAAACATTCGTTGCTCATGTATTTCACAGTTTTGCTTTGTAGATAGTTTTGTTTAAATTAGCCCTCAATATGGCTCCAAAGAAAATGGCAAGAGCAAGTGATATTGTTATCAGGAAACTTCACATAACTATTGAGAAAAAGAAGGAACAAAGAGACAATAAAAGCAGCTGGTGTGGCTAAAGGAGTGACAGTTTTAATGAAGCAAAGACCTGAAATTATAGAAAAGGTAGAACAATTATTGCTTGTGTGGATGCGTGAGAAAGAGCTTTTTGGTGATAGTATTAGTGGGACTTTAATATAACTTTAATATGCGAAAAGGCTAAGAAGTTACACAGTGATTTTGTAGCTAAATCACCGGGTACAAATGGTGTGGAATGTAAACATTTTAAAGCCAGTAGAGGCCGGTTTGAGAAATTATGCAAACGAAGTGGAATTCATAGTGTTTTTAGGCATGAAGAGACTGCTAGTTCACATAAAAGGGCTTCAGATGAATATGTTGATGAATTCAAAAAGTTTGTGGAGAGTGAAGGCTACATGTTTAATCAAGTTTTTAACTGCGATGAAACAGGATTGTTTAGGGGGAAAATGCCAAGAAGAACCTATATCACGAAAGAGGAAAAGGCACTACCTGAGCACAAGTATATGGATGACAGGCTTACACATTTTATTGTGTGCTAATGCAAGTGGTGATTGTAAAATCAAGCCACTTTTAGTTTACCACTCTGAAAATCCTCGTGCATTCAAGAAAAAAATGTGATGAAGGCTAAACTGCTTGTAATGTGGAGAGCAAATGCTAAAGCCTAGGTAACAAGAGTCATTTTCATGGAGTGGATTGCTGAGGTCTTCTCACAATCTGTCAAGAAATATCTCGAGGAGAATGGTTTGCCTTGGAAGAATCTTCTCGTCCTAGATAACGCTCCTGCTCATCCTCCAAATTTCGAAAAAGACCTGGACATTAAATGTAACTTCATTAACGTCAAATTTCTACCATCCATCACAACTCCTTTGCTTCAACTTATGGACCAGCAGGTTATTTCTAATTTTAAAAATATGTATATCATGGCACTTTTTCCAAGGCGGTTTGAAGTCAAAAGTGACACCTATTTGACCCTGAGAGATTTTTGGAAGGAGCACTTCGTCTTCCTGCATCCTCATATGCTCAACTGCATCAACATTATTGATAAGGCCTAGAAGGAGGAGGGGGTGTTATCGTACCTTGTAGTCTGCTAGGAAGAAAATTTAGTCAACTTGTGTGCCAGAGAGAGACTTCGAAGGCTTTGATAATGAAGAGGCCGAAGTCAAAGGTGTGGATGAGATAGTGTCCATAGGCAAAAGTATGGGCTAGAAGGTCAACAGTAAAGATGTGGAGGAGCTGGTGTAAGAACACAGCGAAGAATTCCCCCCAGAAGAACTTGCTGAGCTGCAGAGTCAACAGATGAACGCTATCCAGGAAGAGTATTTATCAAAGAAAGACAATGACAGGGATAGTTTCCGTTGCCATGATAAAAGAAGTTTGCAACAAGTGGAGTGAAGTGCAGGCATTTATTGAAAAGCATTACCCTAACAAATATGTGATCAACAGAACAGTTAATATTCTAAATGACAATGAGATGTCCCACTTCTGTGAAATTCTTCGGAAAAGCAAAAGACACATTTTTTTGGATCGGTTTCTCGTGCCAAAATCAGCTAGTGAGATTGAAAGTAGGCGAAGAGAAAAAACACTAAAATCAGAATTGCCTAGTGATATTACGGAAGATGACTTACTTTACAAGCATTAATATCTGTAGTCCTCCCTTCCTTTTCAACAATCAACTATCTGCACCAGCCATTATCCACTACAAAGCTAAAATGCTGTACTGAAAAATTATCATGTGTTAGTTCTTCATAATAAAGTATAATAATATAAACCAGTGGTTCCCAACCTTGGGTACGCGTACCAGTACCGGTACGCGGACAAGCAGCTACCGGTACACGAATGATTTTACAATTTAAAACAAAAATCTATTAAAAATTTGTATTACGAAAAAAGAAAAGAAATGACTATAATAACTAATAATCCATACGTTTTAATATTTTAGCTTGAAATTCCTTATCCATTGTTTGTGTTGTAATATTTTATTGGGATTTACCTAATCTCAAAAGATGCCGTCTACACCTGAATGTGTTATCTATGACCGCCCCATAAAAATTTGGCACTCGCCTGCGAATTATAACTGTCTATAACTGTGTTTAATAATTATAACCGCGTCTGAGTTCTACTAAAAATTGTGTTTTGCGTTTCAAACATCTTTAAATTAATTGCATATTATTCATCAATAGTAATTGTATCATTAATAAATATTAAGAAGCTGTTAATGTAAGTGTATTAAACTCAGGAGATTTATTTAAAATGATTTTTTACATATCGTAATTTATTTTAATAAATGCTTGGCTACATGTTTCGAATACATCTCGTATTCGTCTTCAGACCATACACAAATAAACTTATTCGTTGTTAAGAACACTAAAAAATTTACAAAGGGTATGATTAGTCATGGTTATAGTTTAGTTACAAAATCTTAAAATTTCTTACATGTAGATCACATTACGCCCAATCATAAAACAAATATTTTTCAAAAAAGAATTATCCAATCATTAGATTTTACAAATAATATTTTAAATTATATATGTATACCGGATGTCTTTTTTAAATTGATACATAGGGATTCCAATGTAAATTTAAAGCGATTAATATAACTTAGTTATCAAATAGAATTATTGAAAAACAAAATTAGATATGAATTCAGCATTAAAAATTGACAGTTTTTATATTTTTATTTTTTCAAAATCAGTTTTAAAAAATAAGAGAATAATTAAAAAAACATTACATTTTTTAACAATAAAATTCAAACTTCGGCTCGTTTCGCGTAAATAAATTAGGATATATAAAAAATTATTTTTAATAAGTCTCATTAATTTATCCTAATAATGGAAAAACTATTATACTTTTGCGTTTTTGTAACATTTTACTTACTTATTATTTTTACGGCACCTCGATACAATGAAGAGATATTTAGAGCAATCTGGAAGTTCTAATTTAAACCCAAAGGAAGATCAATCACGAGAATTGAGCAAAGACGAAGAACCACAATTAAAGAAGCAGAAGCGAACTTGGATCAGGAAGTATGACCCTGATTATATGAAGTATAGGTTCGCCATGAAATTCGGAACAGAAGCTGAACCTATTCCACAGTGCGTGATTTGTTTTGAGTGCTTATCAAACGGGACTATGAAGCCAGTTCTTTTGAAAAGGCATTTATATAGCAAACATTCGAGTGTAAAAGACAAAACTCTTGATATTTTTAAAAGAAAACATTCAGAGTTTTTCTCTCAAAAATCAATTGTCAAAAATCAATTGTGGTTATCACGGGTCAAAGTCCTCAATCGATTGTTTGAGTTACGCGATGAAATTTATATGTTTTTGACCAATTCAAAATATTTGAACGGAAATAATTTGATTGATGAGCAATGGTTGTGTAGACTGGCATACCTTTCAGACATTTTTTCAAGATTAAATGAATTAAATTTGAGTTTGCAAGGAGTTGACAATTCTGTGTTCGACTTGTATGACAAAATAAGTGCGTTCAAGAGAAAATTGCAATTCATGCAACAGCAAACTGAAAAACAAAATGTTAACATGTTTCCTTCCCTCTGTAACTTTATCGAAGAAAATAATTTGTCTATAAAAGACGATGTGATGAGCGACATTAGAAAACATCTAACATCAACTTTTGAATGTTTCCAAAATTATTTTCGTGACGATCTCACAGCTCAAAATTGGATTCGAATTCCTTTCGCATTATTACATCCGTGGTTGAGTGGTAGAAGGTGCTTGAAGAAAAACATCTATCTTCTAAAATCTACATTAATTTATTTGTACATATATACATTTTTATTCAAAGAATTATTAAAGATGAGAGCTTACATACGCTCAAACTTTCCTGTTGCCTGCCACGAGAGAGTACTAGACAAAACATAGTAAATATTAAACTTACATTGACATGTAGTGCCATCTAGGGGAGAAAAATTAACACAAATTTCCAAACACTCCCCACCTGATAATTTGCTAAAATTATCACAAAGAAAAACATAAAATTATATGACATTCATATTCATTACAATGAAAACAAATATTATGAGAATTCAAACTAAGAGTTGAAATTAAAAGTAACTTAGCAATTATAATAGATAATCTAGTATTAAAAAAAGAAAGAGAAAGAAATTAAAATAGTAAAAAGTTTTTTTTTCAGTTCGGCAGTTCCAGAGGATACAAAAGTTGAATAGGTCTTCTAAGTTCAGTGTTTTTAGTTTTAACTTTGCATGACCTAACGAGTCCATCACGACCCTGAAAGACCTCGGTAATGCGACCTAGGTCCCATAAAAACTTTGATTTGTTTGCACCCTCAATGAGTACAACCTCGCCTTCCTTGAAATTTTCTTTAGAGGTTGAAGTGTTGAACACATGGAAATTCTTTAAATTCAGCAAATATTGTGTTTTCCACTTTGTCCAAAGCTGATGTACGAGTTTTGTTTGGTATATCTTGCATTTAACCAAAGAAACTCTGGAAGAATTAGTATTGAAAAGTTCAGCAAAATTGAAAGGATATTTTATGTTGTGTCCCACCAACAAAAAAATGAGCTGGTGTCAGAGGTTCAGGCTCATTGGCGTCGTTATAGATGTAGGTTAGGGGTCTCTGATTGAGAACATTTTCTATCTCAGCCAAAATTGTTGTTAGTTCTTCAAAGGTTAATTGAGATCGTCCGAGGATTTTTCTCAAAGGCTCTTTAATTGTTCTCATCAATCGCTCGTAAAAACCTCCCCACCACGGGGAGAGTTCTACGATAAATTTCCATGCAATTCTTTCCGAAGAAATGAAGTCTTGAAGACTTTTATCTTTAACAATTTTATCAAAATAATCGAAATCTTTATTAGCGCACTTAAAAGTTTTGGCATTAGCGGAATAAATTATGCGACAGTTTCCTCGCCTTGACAAAAAACGTCTTAGAGCAAATATAAACTTACTTGTTGACAAGTCAGAGACAAGCTCAAGATGTACTGCTCGTGTCACAGCACACGTGAAGAGAGCAATGTAACTTTTCACGACGTCTTTTCCTTCCTTCACATAAACAGGACCAGTAAAGTCAATTCCAGTAGTATAAAAGGCGGGAGTTTCATTTAATCTATCTTTTGGAATCTGTCCGGTAAGTTGACTTGCAGGTTTCGCTGAATATCTTCTACAGATTGGACAGTTATGGATGACCTTTTTTACTAACTGCCTTCCTTTAATTATCCAGAAATTTTGACGTATTTTTGATAGTGTCGCAGCAACCCCAGCATGAAGCATTTTATTGTGAACATGTAACACTATTAATTCAGTCAATCGGGAATCTTTTGGTTGTAGAATAGGGTGTTTTTCACCTAAAGTAAATTCTGCCTCGTTCATTCTTCCCTTTATTCTAATCAAATTATTTTCATCCAGGAATGGGGCCAAGGAAAAAATGTTAGAATCTGAGGAAATAGATTTTTTAGATTTCAGAGATTTAATTTCCTTTGAAAAATGTTCACTTTGGATTTTCCGGATAAAATACTGTTCGGCTTCTTCGAGATCTCGAGCAGAAAGAGGACCGCTTTCAGATGTTACTTTTCTCGCTCTAGCTGCAAATCGTTTTATCCATGCAAAAATTCTCAGACATTTTAAAAAACTACTGTATTTTGTCAAATCTAGAATTGGTTCAGTCAAGGCTACAGTATTCACTGCTACAGTTCGAAGCTCCTTCGAAATTAGCTCTTCATTACAATTGTCATCAGGTCGGTTGGAGGAGCTTTCACCAGGCCACAGGTGAACCGGTTGAGACAACCAAGGAGGGCCTGTCCACCACAAAGAACTCGAAAGGATCATTTTTGCAGATTCTCCTCTAGTAGTAAGGTCAGCAGGATTTTCCGATCCACTGTAAAAATTCCAACACTCAGGTAAAGAGAGTGCTTGTACCTGAGCCACCCGATTTGCCACAAAAGGTTTCCAAACTTTAGACGAACCTTTCACCCAGTGCAGCACAATTTTGGAGTCACTCCAAAAAAATATTTTTTGAGTGAAGGCTGGAAATATATTCTGAATATATTTACCTAGACGAGCACCTACGAGTGCCGCCATCAACTCTAATCTTGCTAAAGTTAAAGTTTTTAGAGGAGCAACTTTACTTTTCGAAATCACAAAACTAATTTTAATTTTTCCTTCAGTTGTAAAGTATCGGAGGTATGCCACAGCCCCATAAGCCTTAGGGCTAGCGTCCACAAAAATATGTAGAGAAACTTCACTAACGTCTTCTGTTGAAAAAAGTTTACGTTGAATATTGAAATTTTCCAGTTCAACAAGTTCAGAACACCATGTTCCCCACTTCTTTTCTAAGTCGTCTGGCAAGTTTTCGTCCCAATTTAGACCCCTTTGCCACATTTCTTGCATGAGAATTTTAACTCTTATTACAAAAGGACTAATTAGTCCGCAAGGATCAAATATTTTAGAAATCATGCTTAGCACATGTCGCTTGGTGATTCCAAATTCCAGGGGATCCCTAACATCCTTTAAATCTAACTTAATTTCATCCTTAATATGATCCCACTTTAATCCCAAGAACCCTTCTCCAAGTCCAAAATCCATATTTTCTTCATACCCGTTTTCACGCCAAAGTTTATTTAGTTCCTCACAGTTAGTTTTTAATTTTCTCAATTTGAATCCAGCGGCGCGTAATATTTCTATTGCCAAAGATGTTAACTTATAGGCATCCTGAGCCTTTTTAGCTCCATCGTACAAATCATCGACATACAGAGAATTTAACATTTCATAACAATCAGGATAATCATCTTTAAATTTCCTAATGTGAAATTTCAAAACACAAGCTAGCGCGAACGGAGACGTCGTTAATCCGAATGGTAAACGATTAAGTTGAAGTGTTTGTACCGAATAATTCGGGTCGTCCGAAAACCACAAAAATTTTAGATACTTTCTATCCTCTTCCGCAATTTCTATCATAAGGAAAGCTTTTTCTAGATCTCCGCAAAACGCAACTTGATTTTCCCGAAATTTAAGTATTACATCTAATAAATTTGGATAAAGGTTAACTCCAGATTCAAGTGAATCATTCAAAGAATTTTTATTGTCATTTGCTTTAGAGCTGCAATCATAAACCATACGAACGCGAGTAGTCTGTTTATCCTGTCTTACAACTTCCCTGTGCGGCATATAGTAACCTGAATTTAAATCCTCATCAATACATTTTTCCACAATATTACATTCCAATTGATCCGATACAATTTCTTTATATTGGTCAGAAATTTCAAGATTTTTATCCAATTTAATTTTTAATGAATTAAAGCGTCTGCTCGCCACCTCATAATTAGAGTCCAATTCGGGAGGTGGTCCCACATTATCTTTCCACATTAATTTACAAACATAGCGCTCTCCGTTAAATTTTAAAGAATCTTCAAAATTTTTGATTAATTGATTTTCCTTTTCCGATAAATTTTTAGTCTCATTCGGAAATTCTTCAATTTCCCAGAACATTCGCAAATCATTTGAAATCGCATTATTCACAATAATCATGTTCTCAGAACAACTACTTTCGTTTTTGTCCGCTCCAGTAATTAACCAACCGAATGCACTATTCAAAGCTGATAAATGTTTATTAATAGGAATCTTTTCCTGATAAATTAGTTCCCAGCAAACATCTGCCCCTAAAAGAATATCTATATTATTTGAGCTAGCGGAATCATCAGCTAACCGCAAATTCCTTTTCAGCATTAAGTCTTTTATTTTTTCGTCTGGGTATTTAACGGTAGCACCTGTAATAGTCCTAGACACAAATAATTCCTGATTTTTTCGAAAAGGAGAATTTGTACTTTCGAGTGTTAATTCAACAACTCGATAAACTTTATCTGTTGGGCTTTTCATTCCGAAAGAATAGACTGACAAAACTTCATTCCGAATAGTTTTTAAATTCAATTTATTCGCTAAATTTTCACTTATAAAAGAACGTGAACTTCCACTATCAAACATTAATCTTGATAAGCAAGATTTATTTTCCGATTTAGCTACGACAGCGCAAGTTTGCAAATAAACATTTTTAGAACAGTTCGTATTAAGATTACATTGAGAAACAGAACTTATAACTTCAGAAGTAGAGCTTGTCCGCTTGTGCTTTGCACATTTTCGGTTTCATTAGAATTTAAGCTACGCGAATTATTACAATTTTCCTTGCTACGCTCTACCGAACCATTAGAAGGTTTACCATTTTTCCTATAAACTGATTTATGGTGAAATTTTGAAAAACATATTTCACATGAAATACCTAATCGACAGCTTCCGCTGGTATGTTTGGGCTTGAAACACGCCCAGCATCGTCCTTCAGACTTAAGTTTACTAATTTTTTGTTCTACATCAAATTTCCTACAATTTATAGATTCGTGGTTTAATTCGCAAAATATGCATGTATTTTTTACTGGTGCAAGTAATGTTGCAGCGGTTGAAAAATGTTTAGGTTTCGAATAATTTTTATGATACGTTTGTCCCGTTTGATAACTTTGAAAAGAGGTGCGTTTAGATTCGCAAACCTTGGAAGAATTCATTACAGTTTCACAAATTTCCCTTGATTCGACTTCATTTCTCAAAAAAGTCATAATATCCGAAGTTTCACAGTTCTTTTCCTTATTTCGTTTTCGGTGAAATTCCAAAACTAAATCTTGGGGTAACAATTTTAAGAGTAGGGGATTTAATAAATGACCATACGATCCTTCGGTTACATTTAGTGCGTGTAAATTTCTTATGTTTACCTCTATCTCATCATACAATTTGCGCAATCCTTTTACATAAGAGGAATTTCTTACCGGTTCTAAGTTAAGTAATTTGGAGATATACAAATTAATATTATAATCAGTGCGACCATAACGCTGCTTTAAAAGTTCAAGGCAAGAGTCGTAGTTCTTTTCATTTAATTCGAATCCAGCAACCACATTATAGGCGGGGGGAGAAAGCAAGGACTTTAAATACTAAAATTTTTCAATTTTAGTTAGGGAATCGTTCGACCCTATTGCGCTATCAAAGCAGTTAAGGAATTCCATGAAATTAGAATCACCAGAAAAACGCGGAATTTCTAATTTAGGCAATTTTAATGCCGTAAAATTATGTTCAGTAACATTTGAGGTGTTATTACTTCCATGGGAACTTTGATCGCCCCTTTTATTCATTTCTTTAATTTTATTTTTGAGTTTAATTTTAGCCGTGATAATTTTTTCATCATACTCTTCCGATTCAGCAATTTCGGTTTTGAATTTAACTGGATCCGATATGAGATCTTCAATTTCTAAATTATATTCCTTAAGTATTTTTTCTTTCGTTTCTAACAACTCAATTAATTCTGTTAGATTTTCAACAGTTTCATCTTCATAATTCAAAGTTTGAATCTTTTTTTATCAATTTCGTTATATTAGCGTTTACTGTGCTCCTTTTTTCTATGATTTTTGCAATCTTATCCATTTTTAAATATTATAAAAGACCTTACCTTTAATTAAGGTATCCGTAATAGTAAGAACAGCTAATCCGAAGAAAAATTCTTATTTCCATTCAGCATCCAAACGCTGAAAGAATCCGTTGAGCCATTTTTTTAAAGCACAGCAGGTGTCCATTCCAATCAAAATAAATTCAGTTCCAGTTCACAGCCGATGTGCACCATATTACATCCGTGGTTGAGTGGTAGAAGGTGCATGAAGAAAAACATCTATCTTCTAAAATCTACATTAATTTATTTGTACATATATACATTTTTATTCAAAGAATTATTAAAGATGAGAGCTTACATACGCTCAAACTTTCCTGTTGCCTGCCACGAGAGAGTACTAGACAAAACATAGTAAATATTAAACTTACATTGACATGCAGTGCCATCTAGGGGAGAAAAATTAACACAAATTTCCAAACACGCATTCACAACGGGGGTTCCAGACGATGAGATTGCAAAAGAGTCTTTTATAGACCTTAGCAGTGACAGTGGATTGAAATTAAGCTTTCAGAGCTCCAACCTATTCACTTTTTGGCTATCTATTCGTAAAGAATACCCAGAAGTTTCTTGCCAAATAGTAAAATTTTTAATGCCATTTGCGACCACATATTTATGTGAAAAAGGATTTTCTGCAATGACTGCGATGAAAACCAAATATAGAGCTTTGCTGGACATTGAATCGGATCTTCGCCTTAAACTGACAAACATTGAGCCCGATATTACTTCTTTAGTTAATAATAAACAGGCCCAACCTTCTCACTAATTATATATTTTTTAAAGTGATTATTATATTTCATGTATGTGTTTAGCAATAAAAATATATCCCAAGTTACTTGTCTTTATTACAAATGTTCTCCATTGCATTTTATTCCCCATTTCAAAATTTTTGGTCTACCGGTACGCCATCAAATTGCTTACAACGTGCAGGTACAGTACTATAAAAAGGTTGGGACCCCCTGCTCTAAATCATAGGTTCTTAAACTGTGGTCCGCGTATCCCTGGGGGTCCGCGAAACAATTTTGACATTAACAATCTATCCTTGAACAAGATATTCTCGTGGAATTATTATGCGATACGTCTTTGAAACTACAATTCAACAAAAATGAACTCACAAACTTTTGGTCATTTCTCAGATCTGATTACCCTGCACTTGCAAATGAAGCCCTCCAACATTTGATTCCGTTCTGCACAACATATTTATGTATACAGGCTTTTTCGGTACTGTTATATATATGAAATCAAAATATAGAAACTAACTCAATGTAGAAGCGGACCTCAGAATAAAATTTTCCAACATAGAGCCTGACATTGCGGTTCTGGTTTCAAGAGAACCACTGCACCCATCTCATTAAGTAAAAATCATTTACAGAAAGCATATTATAATAAGATAGATCTATTTTGACCAATATTTGACCAAGAAATGTTTGTATGAGTTTAATATAATATGATTTGTAACTTTTTAAATTCTTTTTACTACTGTATTTATTCATTTTATGTTTTTTATTCTATGTCCTAATAAAAATGTTCGTCTCTATAAATGCGCAAGACCATTTATTAAAATAACCAGCGATACATTTTTACCAATATTTATTATAACGTAGTGCCTATGAGATTATTGAACCAGAAATTAAGTCTCAAAAACGACTTAAAATGCCTAGAGTTGGAATGGGATGCGCAAAAAGAAATGTTGTTCAAGAGGGGGTCCTCGGACTACATAAGTTTAAGAACCCCTGCTCTAAATCAATACATGCAAGGGGGTGGAGTCAACAGCATAGAAGAGGAAGTAAACGCGAAAGCTTTTTTAAAAAGCTACCGTTATTGAAACGACGAACAGATAATAACTTCTCAAACTTACACATACTGGACGACTGTGGAAGTGCCAGATCGAAGCTGTGTTTGAAATAGAAGACATTTATGTACCCGGGGAACCGAAGCAAGCAATTGCTGTGCACTTAGATGAGCTCTCAAAGTCTCTCGATGGATAAGTCCCCACCAGAGAGTCATATCCTCCATGAGTGAAACAGCCGTCCACGTTTAGTGTTGCGACAGCAAATGTCAATGATGAGTAAGTACCTCGAATAAATCATTGAACTTCAGCAGAGCCAAATTCAACAGCAACTCTTCAGAAGAACGCCGCTCTAAACGTTTTGGTGCCACCAAATCGTACCGTACTCTCTTATTGCTAAGCAAGCCCGTGAGATACTTAACATTTATTACAACGCATCTTTGCGAGCAATCTTTTTTGAGGATGGTAGACACAAAACGAAGAAAAGGAACACATTTTATTACGAAAATGATATGAGAGTGGCACTTGCCAGGTGAAGCCGCGCATTTCTGAACTTGTCTCTAAAAGGCAACAGAAAAAGTCACATTGTAAATATTTATCGAGTTATGCTTTTGTGTGACATTCATGTTTTGTTTATTTTGTTCTTTGAAGTGATTTTATATGCAACTGATGCATGGTTTATTTTGTGCACCAATAAAATATATATTAGGCCAGGCAACATAGGCCAAAAAAGGGGGTGTAGGCTAATTAATTCTCGGAAAGATGGAAACGATTTTAATCTCTTCATTTGCATGTAAAAAGAGTTTATTGAAGTTTGCACTAATTTTCGGATTGTGCTCTATGAGGGGTGTCCCAAAACCTCGAAATTTTCGGATTTTTTTCAGTTTTTCCCTAATAACTCCTAAACGATGCATTTTTAGGAAACTGTTACTATTTTTATAAATTTAAGTACACAAAATTCTGCGTCGAATGAGTACCATACATTTAAAATTACGTGAAGTTTTTAGTAAGATATGCAAGTTCAAAGAACATTTTTTCTCATTTTTCAAAAAAACTCGTGTTTTGGATTTTTAAACCTTATTTTCGTAATGTAAAATATATTATAATATAGTACATTAATAAATACATTATAATTATTTCATATTATGAAATAAATAATACATTTGTATATAATATAGTATCAAATCTTGTGCCCGACCGTATATGCGACACACCGGTACAACAATTTTCAACAAAATGTCGTCTACTTTTTCATTCCTACTGGCGAACCAAGAACCAGTTTTTGTGTATCATGGGATTTGCAATTAAAAACCCACATTGTGATGCAAATATTTATGCAATTAAAACGTAAAAAATTGACTTAAAGTACAAAAGCTTTGATGTGTAGGTGATTGACAAAATAAAAATAATAAATAATAAAAATACAAGGTTAAGTGAAATTGCTGCGTTTGGAAGTAGAAGCTGACTGGATCAATTGGTCCGATTGAAGGTCCACGTCATCCATAAGGTCTTTGAATTCGTAATCGTTAGTTAGCATATCCTTGCTGTCGTTCAAGTTTGGTTCGTCATCAATTTCATCTGATGTAGTATTAGTACTGGACGCTCCTCTGCAATTATAGCATATTGGGGAACATTTCATCCCTTGCTTCCTGCAACCTTAAGTATTTCGGCACCCTTTCGAACATTTACAGGCAGCATTATTAATCAGTTCCTGCGGGACATGTTCCGCTGTTGATAGTAATGGGAGTAGCCCATGTTTAGTAAACTTCCATCCCCATTGAACTGGATCCATCAAATGACCATTCCACAAATTGATTTGTAGGAAAGCCCTCATTGCGTGCAGTCGAGCAGCTTCTTCAGTTGGCGGAAGAGTAGCCAAGTTGAAAGTATTCTGTACTGAGGATTTGGCGAACATTTTAAAGCGTGTTTCATTCAGAGAAGAAGATTGAAGAAACGATCCGGCATACAAAGCAGCAATTACTTTTTCGCCGGCAGTACCGACTTCATATGCAGTCGCATCACGGTTTTTAAGCATCTCCACAGTCCTTTGTACTTCCGAATCTTTGTCGAGAAGCTTTGCAAACTTCATCTTCCCCAGTCTAAAAATGGCAGATGTTGAATCGCATCCGCTGAAAGCGTGAAGAATTAATACATTTTCTTTGACTTTGTTTGACATTTTGAAGTGTGTCGGCGAATAGAAGACGGCCTCGGACTTTCTTCTTCCAGGCTTCATCAAATACAACCGATCGCTATTAGGAGTTAATGCAGTAATAATTACTAGAAGATCTATGTCTTCTCCTACCACAATCACACATTCAGTGAGTGTAGCATTTTCTATAGCCATTCGGACAATGGTTGTGTCGGTATCCTCTGCAGCCTGTTCGACAGCGATGTTTTCATCAGCGAATTTTTGAATTAGCAGTGAGATGAGTCGTTTTTTGTTCCCTCTATTCGACAGAAATTTATCTTTTGACATTGTCAGTAACATTGTTTCATCAAATTCAATGTTTGCTGCAATATACTTGTTCCTTCTAAGGCGTTCTGCATATTTTGTTCTCTTCTCTCTAGATTTTTCTGGATAGCCATCAAATACTATGACTGATCGCGTCCCGAAGTATTTTTTTTACATACGCCACGTATTTGTTGAGAACTGAAGAGAACTTTTCTCTCAACTCCCACGGTACTCGGTGAAGTACAACCCCTCCCCCCCCCGTCAATCACATAGAAAGCACTTCCGATGTTTGACGGGGTGTCCACTGGTTCAAAGAAATCATAGTAAATAGATTTACGTGATTTTCTTATCATTCCTTGTTCATCAAATAAAGATGGGGGGGGGGACAAGGTGCCAGTTCATATGTAATTTCTGAGTTCAGATTCTGTTTTTTTTATGAAATGTAATTCTCCTGAAAATGAAGTATGGGTCTATTGACACTACTTCGTCATACAACTTCACACTGCTGGTGAAGTCTCGTATTGGTAACACTCTTTTATTCCTGGAGATCTTCCTTTGACCAAAATTGCTTCCGATAATGCTTTCGAGACTAAAATTTCCGACTTGGCTTCACAGAAGGCAATTTACGTTTTTATCCCCCACAACTCCGGTAGACAGTGACATTACGTACTCCCCAACTGGAAAGGGATTATGGCAAAGGAACTTGTTTCCGGCGTATTCATCAAAACAAAAACTAGAATTTAACTAGTAAAAACGGCACAATTCCTCGATGGCACATTATAAAAAGATATATATATTCATAATAAAAATAAAACATATTGAAATAAAGTAAAAATAATTGGTGGCTGGTGAAAATCAAAAAAAGAAATAAATAAAATTACTTAAGTTAAACTATAATAAAAGAAAATCAACTAAAAATCATATTACCGGATAACGACTGCAATCTAAAAAAATTAAGAAAAGAAATTAGAAAGAAAGGTAATGTAGTAAAGATTAAAGTTTGGGAAGTAGGGTAGGGCATGCCCAAATTAAGGGAGTTAGCTGGCTCTTGAATTCTCCATAACCTCCGTTAAATCGTACTGGATCTCAGGCTTCTTTTCTTTCGGCTATGGCGTCTGGAAGGCGACTGCTCTCTCTGGCGGCGCTTCTCCGACTGTTCTCTCAAACTATTCTCGTCACCAACTCGGGAGCCACCTGGCTTCCTGAACCTTACGAGTCGAAAATAAATAGTTCTCCACCCTCCTTTTCGCATTGATGAGTTTCGCCGAGTCTTGGTGCTTTAAGTCAATTTTTTACGTTTTAATTGCATAAATATTTGCATCACAACGTGTGTTTTTAATTCCAAATCCCATGATTCACCAAAACTGGTTCTTGATTCGCCAGCAGGAATGAAAAAGTAGACGACGCCGACGTTTTGTTGAAAATTGTTGTACCGGTGTGTCGCATATACGGTCGGGCACAAGATTTGATACTACGAGGTAGGGTCAAAAAGTTCCCGGAATAGGTCAATTACAAATTATAAAAAATAGAACAATAATTTTACCTTACTGGCCTTCAAAGTAATTTCCTCCTGCATCCACACACTTCTTTCAGCATTCGTATAACTGTTCAAAACACTCATGGAATCCATTTTTTAAGGTCCTTCAGTTGCTTCGCTGCATTTTCGATCACCTCATCTGAATCCACAAAACGATGTCCCTTCAATTTCATTTTCTGCCGTGGAAACAGGTAAAAATCCGCTGGTGCTAGGTCGGGTGAAAAAGGAGGATGTTCCAGAGTGGTAACACTAGCTGCGTTTACATGGACAACAATAATACCCGGGATTTACCCGCTAATAGGGAAAACCTTCGAAGTCCGTTTACATGGGACCACATTTTCACCCTGCTTTTACCCGTCTTACCGGAAGTAAAGGCCGTCACAATTCGGCGGAAGTGATCCTCATACACCATCATTCCTTGTAAATCACGTTATGGGTTCAATCCCAGCCGGTGTCATACTTTTCCAAATTCACTGTATTGCTATTTTTAGCTTTTCATCTTCGAACTCCGCATTTATCTCGTTACAAAGTGTATGGTCCTGGGGAAGGCCTTTTTTTTCCAATTGCTGTTCTTTTGACCTCGTATTCTTAAATTTTAAAAATAACAAACAAAAAAATGATAAAACTTTAAAAATCCAAAAAGATTGAAAAACTTACAAAAATATTTTTTGTATTCTTATGATATCTGCTTTTCTGGGCCTCTTAATATTATTACTTTTTTGTTTTCCGTGGATCATTAGTCTTATCTAATTTTTCTTCTAAATTTTCTTAACTTGTAACTCTATATTTTTTCTGTTAAAATTAACTTTTTTGTTTTAATTTAACTTTACTATTAATTTTTTTTCTTTTACCCGCGTTATTCTTACCTTAATATTTTAATTCATTACTTAAAATTTTAACTACTGAGCACTCCCACCTTGATTACATATATCTTGCTTACAGGAGATAAAGTCGACACGACCAATGCACTCCTCTTCTAAAACACAATTACGTCTGCGTCTATTTGTTATTTAAATGCAGCACGTCAGTCGCTGTTGATAATCATAGAACGTTTACGATTTTTTTCTGTTGTTTTTAACAATAAATTTAGAAAATAGATAGGAAAAAAGGAATATAAGAACTAGAAGATTGATGCGGATATTAGATATAATCGTACGATCTGTGGCTTCATCGCTAAATTTAGTTTTTCCACAACAAAGAATGTGGGCAAAATTACGAAGCTCTGTTTGGTGGGAAGAAATTGTTTTAAATTCCTGAAGTAATAAAGACTGGAAAGAAAATTTTCCAATCGATAGGTGCATTTTTTTAAATTATAAGATTAATTGTAAGATACTTATTGTTTTAATAAATCCTTTTATAAAATCAAAATGTAATTTTGATTTCAATTTTGTTTCAGTAATTTTTAGTCATGTATAAATAAAAAAATTATAAATAGATATAAATAAATTTTTATCTGTGATTTCTAAAATAATTAATTTATAAATAAATTTTAATGTTACGTTTAATTATTGATTATACTTATTAAATTTATTAATTTTACCATAACACTTTAAATGAAAATGTTATTGAAATTTTATTGAAATGAAATTTTATTTCTTATTTTACATACCAGATGGCAGTACCATTCTATTTATAATGTAATTGGGGATGTTTTTTTTTTTTTAAACTAGATGGGCAGATCAAGAAATAAATGAAATCCTCCGGAAAAAAATAGGCACTTTTCTACTGTTTTCTTGAAAATTATGCGATCGTTAAGGGGTTCCAGATCCTTCCATCGATCATTTAGCTGCATTTTCATGGATTCACACAAGTTCAAACCCGCCATGTTATTTACTCCCAGCTTCGAAATGCATCATGGGTAATTAGCGGGTTTTATCCTGGGTCGAAGCAGGGTCGAAAATCCACCCTGCATTTTTCCCTATCGTAGGGAAAAAGTAAGAAACGACCCTGCTTTTACCCGGGTTTTTGGCACATCTAAACGGCACTACTGTGTCTGGCAAGGTACTTTTTCCCAATCAGAGCACGATGTGGTGGAGCATTGTCGTGTAAAAGAAACCAATTGTTTGTTGCCCATTTTTCAGGTCGTTTTCTTCTGACTGCATCTCGTAGTCGTTGAAGGATATCCAGGTAAAGTTCTTTATTGGCAGTTTGGCCTTCAGGAATAAATTTGTAGTGAATAACGCTATCGTAAACGAAACAAACCTCCAACATCAATTTCCCTCGGATTTTCTCTCGGAAGAGGAAGGCCCAGTCCGAGGATCATCTGCGATGTTTGTACGACCTTCACGAAAACGCTTATGCCACTCGTACACAGCCGTTTTTTTCATGGCATCGTTTCCGTGTGCTTTCTTCAGCATCTCGAGCGTCTCAGAAGGTGATTTCTCGAGCAAAACGCAGAGTTTGATGTTTGCACGCTGCTCTAAAGACGACATTTCAAAATTCGACGAATGAAAAATTCTCTTTGTCATAAATAATCTGCAGCTAACGCCGACAGTACCAGAAATGAATTCCAGATGGCTGTGTTTTCCCTATTAGTGCTTCCAACCTCCAAAAAAGATATTTCCCCTCCAACGAACACCTGCGTGAATGTAGGCCACCATTCCGGGAATTTATTGACTCTACCTCGTATATGATATACAAACGTATTATTTATTTCATAATATGAAATAATTATAATGTATTTATTAATGTATTATAGTATATTTTACATTGCGAAAATAAGGTTTAAAAATCCAAAGGGCGATTTTTTTTTTTAAAAATGAGAAAAAATTGTCGTTCTTTGAACTTGCATACCTTCCTAAAACCTTCACGTAATTTCAAATGTATGGTATTCATTCGACGCAGAATTTTGTGTACTTTAAGTTTTAAAAATAGTAACATTTTCCTAGAAATGCATCGCGTAGGAGTTATTAGAGAAAAACTGAAAAAATTCTGAACATTTCGAGGTTTTGGGGACACCCTTCATAGAGGACAATCGAAAATTTGGTGCAAACTTCAATAAACTCTTTTTACATGCAAATGAAGAGATTAAAACCGTTTCCAGCTTTCCGAGAATTATTCAGCCTACAAACCTTTTGTTGCCTGGCCTATATCTCTGTTTTGAATTTGAAAAAAAAAAAATTTTTCCAACTATGAAGGGTTAAGGTGAATGCACGTTTGAAACTTGCGAGGTTCAGTACTTCTCAAGTTAACAGGGTCAAGTTTCAACAGGGTTACAAAACCACTGCTCTAAAACAGCGCATCTTAAACTTTTTTCATTCATAACCCCTTTTTATCATCGAGAATTTTTCGCGACCCCATCAAATAAGGAGATAAAGATAAATATTTTCTCATAAATAATTGATTTCTTTGGTAAACAATATACGCAGTGGCGTACGCAAGGGGGGTTGATGGGGGTTATAACCCCCCCCCCCATTGGTTCTGATTACATATATTATTTAATTAGGTTTAGGCTTTGCACTGATTGCTCAAAACTACTCTTTCATAGTAATAGTCCAGTCAAATTAGATCAAAATGGCGGCGAAACATGCATTAAATGAAGGGGTTGAGATTTTATCAGGAATGTGTAGGGGATGGTCCCCTGAGCAACGCCTAATAAAGTCCCTTCGATTTCAGGCGCCGCGGAAGGGGGGTGTCCAGAGGTCACTTTTTTCAGTTTTTGGCGTATCTCGAAAATGGTGCGTCGCAAAGAAAAATATCATGCCCAAAAATTAAAGCTTATAAAATTCCCTTCCAAATGGTATATCCATGTTTGTACCCAAGTGTTACCGTTTTCGAGATATGAGCCGTTGAATATGAAAATTTTTCAAAAAAAGTGGTAGCAGTTCAGGTATCTCGTCAAACTTCCTCTTCTAACTCTTTCTCCTTCCATTTCTCAGAAAACTCATGATAGAGAAAGTTGTAGAGAGAAAAATTTCATTCAAAAATGTATGTGTTATGCTAATTTATCTTCATCAGGTAAATAGTTAGAGCGTTTTGAAGTTTAGGGGTTCTTTTCAACATTTTGCTTCTAAAACGCTCGTCACTCAAGTTTCGTTTCCATGGTCTGTAACTCTCTTAATCACTTTGTATGCTGTTTAATTAGATACGTATAGTATTCATAACCCATATAAATAATAAATTGTGTATGCCTGTACGTATAATGTATATCTCATAATATACAGAAGAACACTTGTAGTACAAAGGAGGAAGTAAGAAAACAAACCAAAATGTATAAAAGTTGTTCATATAATCAAAAAATGGTTATCAAAAGTAAGTTCAAACAACAGTTACATTAAATATATTATATACAATTTATTTCATCAACTGCTTTCCTGTATATTAAAAGCCGTCAATCTGATACTTCGGAAAAAGTTTCAAACAAGTCAAAGTCTTCACTATCATTTCAGCTTCTGTAGAATGTCCGAATTTTCACGAACTGATTTCCCACAAAGGTGGCATCCCACTATAATGCCACGATCAAAGTCACTAAGCTCCTTTGACTTACTCATCGTCTCACAAACGTATAAATATGACATGACAAACCACTACCAATACTTTTATAGCTTTCGGTTATGCATCAGATTACGTCACCTGCTAGATCCACTTCTTTAGGGGGGTGTCCGGATATTTTTGGCCGGATAGTGTATAATTCATTATTGAATATTAATGAATTATTAAATTTACTTAATGGGGTCAGTACGAGCAAAGAAAAATGAAAGGTACCTGTGGTGATTGAGATCATGCTCATTTGGCGGGGCCTGGAACATGAGCAGGAACATTCGTTCCTCAGCTCCAGTAATGTCTCCTGGTGAAGATTTGGAGTCATAAAACACTTTGGCGATGTTTGTTGTTTCATTGGCATACCGCTGGAAACATTGTACTATTGCTGCTTTGCTTTTGCCATAAATCGCTGACGTAGTGTCACATTCTGAGAAATTATGGATGCAGAGAATGTACTGCAGAGAATTTAACCCAAGTTTAAAGTTTCATTTATGAGGATTTGTATTTGCTCCCGATCGCAGTGAAAACGAGTTGTGTTGAGATGACAGATGCTGACTGATGTATTTGAAGAAATGTGATACTTTATATTCGCTTTGCTTACAGATAGATTAATTGAAAAAGAAAGGGTTCGAATGTATATGAGGTGATTTATGAAGTATTCAAATGGTATAATAAACTTATCTTTAGTATTCGTCTGTATCACTATATAAAAAGCATTCTTTTCAAATTTTTTCTTTCATCAGGTATCTACATTATGTTCTGTTACGGAATAAATAATTATCCAACTTTCAGACTGCTGTGTACTAACCCTATTTGATTCGCTCACCTAAATGTTAACCTATACAGGAAATTACCTACTATTTACAGCTACATAAATGCTGATAATCGGATAAAAATGGCATTTTTAGATAGCCTGGACTTTTCTGCACCTTGCAACAGGATTCATTTTAGAAATTTCGTCCACCAAAGGAATTTATGAGCGGTTAAAACACACTATACCAGATTTTTTAACCGAATAATTTCAATTTCAAAATATTATTTGCATCTTCAAAAAAAAAAAAAAATTAAAAATATCCCATGGTGTAAAATTTCTTTCTCTATTACGGAGTACAATTTTTTAAAGAAAAAATTCAATCTAAATCGGCAATACTTGGACACATTTTCTCCATAGGTTAACTTTGAGGTGAGCTAATTCAATTGAGTTAGTACACAGCAACTTTTAATTACTCTAGAACTACGGATTGCTTACAGTCTGACCACACACGCTGGAGTAATGTAACATTTATAATACATGTGAGACCTGTGATAAAGTTTGCACTTATATGCATATTTTTTTTAATTTACGGAGAAAACATTTTTACGGATGTAAGAACAAATATGAGGTATAAGCAGATGTATTGTAATCGATAAATAGGTCTGTAAGGACTTTGCCTTAAATAAACGACCGCCAGCCTTTTTGTATTTTATGCTTTAATTGCATTTCTCGACTAAATACAGGCTATTTACCATCAATCAATCAATATATATATATATATATATATATATATATATATATATATATATATATATATATATATATATATATATATATATATATATATATATATATGTAATATTTTGTCTGCTACGAAACACCCGGCGGAGGGCCGGCGATTTTAATAAATATGTAGTTCGAGAAATTTGTGGTATGATTTGTGTGTCCGAGGGTTGAGATGAATTGCGGGAACTGTTTTAAAAACGTTTGTGATGCACGGCCAGGCGACACGTCATCTTTTAACCTCAAGTAGAAAGGCGAGAACAGTCTTCCAAAGCTACCACTCAGCAATCATTCGTCGGCCAGCGCCCGTATTTTTGGCCGGATAGTGTATAATTCATTATTGAATATTAATGAATTATTAAATTTACTTAATGGGGTCAGTACGAGCAAAGAAAAATGAAAGGTACCTGTGGTGATTGAGATCATGCTCATTTGGCGGGGCCTGGAACATGAGCAGGAACATTCGTTCCTCAGCTCCAGTAATGTCTCCTGGTGAAGATTTGGAGTCATAAAACACTTTGGCGATGTTTGTTGTTTCATTGGCATACCTCTGGAAACATTGTACTATTGCTGCTTTGCTTTTGCCATAAATCGCTGACGTAGTGTCACATTCTGAGAAATTATGGATGCAGAGAATGTACTGGCTGAATGATAAGATCTGCAGATGTTGGGAAGAGTAGAGCCTGTCTTCTGTGTTACCCCGTCCGGCCTTCATGAAACACACATTCGTGTCTCGTGGGGTGAGTGCCACAAGTTAGACGAGCAGGTCTTACCTATCTACTATCACCAGAGTTAAATGAGAGGTGTTTTGCCACTCACCTCTGACAATACTGCAGTCAGCATCTCCTTTTTCTGTAGTAGACTGTATACCTCTTGCACCCACGGCCTGAACTAACATAGTAATGAGCTTGGTTTTGTTCCTTTCATTGGAAAGGAAGTTTTCCTGATGAACAGTAGCCACCATGTTCTTATTGAAGTCAATATCCACTGATGTTTTACGTGATGCTCTCTGATGTTGTTCGTCTCTTTCCGTGGAGTTCGTGTCTTCATAACCATCAAAAACCACAGCTGAACTGTTGCCGTAATGGTTGATTATGTACGATACATATTGATTGCAGATGGAGGCGAAGGTGGTGTTGGTGTTCCACTTTACTCTATGAAGCAGGAAGCCGCCATGGATTACCGTGAAACTGTTCTTCACATTGATCAGTTGATTGCATTTTGGGAAAGTATCAGACAGTGCTGACCTTTTGATTTTTCTTATTATCCCCTCGGCGAATAGATACATAGGGTATGGGGCTAACTCGTACGTTAGCAACTCCTCTATATCCCCTTCTTTCTTCTTGGTGATCAGAGTTCTTTGAAATTTCATCAGAGGCTCTACCACCACTACCTCATCATTAACATTGATCATATTGCTCATCACAGCTAAAGGAACGACTGAGTCCTTCTTGGATTGTTTCACTTCTGAGAAATTCATTCCAACAAAAGTGCTCATTGTGCGGGTTTCAATTTTCAAGGCCTGGTAGCAGTTGACGTTACTTGTTCCAATTACTCCCGTTGAAAGTGACATCAAACAATTACGTTCAACAAAAGGCGGGTGATCAGCCAACTATTGAGTAAGCTTCTTTCTGTCTAGATCATCTGTGGTTATGCGTGATGCTCGAAACTCAACATGTTGTTCTCCTCTTGCAGTATGGACACCACAAATCATCTCAAGTGAATTACATATTGCTGTAGCTGTGCATGTTCCCCCAACCCATTTCGCCAACACCGAATCACTAAAGCCTCGTCCACGTGTTAATTCTCCTTCACTCCCCCTCTTCATGTCACACATGAGTGTCACCTCAATTGCCATGTCAGACCACACACCAGCCATTGGTGTTCCAGTTCTGTTGACAGTGAAGTATCCACGATCTATAAAATCCTGTTTAAGTTGAAGGTGGCGAGTTGTTAGTCCCAGCATGTGTTGTACATATAGGTGAGTACACTTAGCATAATGAAAATGCCCGCTGGCATGGAAGTAAGGTATTATCAGTTGGGCGCTTGTCATATGATCTTCCCAGTTGCGCTGTGCTGCAATGAATTTTTTCATCAACACCACCATTTCAAAGTACTGGACCCACAAAGCTGCTGTTGGCCCATTACCTTTGAGACATGACAATTCGTTGCTCAATTTCCACTGAATGCTGGCAAGGGAGGTATTTGTGGAAATGTGATGTGGAGTAATTTCTACTGAGGTCAGAAGTAACTGAAGTATCTTCTAACTGAAGAGTTAGAAGAGGAAGTTTGACGAGATACCTGAACCGCTACCACTTTTTTTGAAAAAATTTCATATTCAACGGCTCATATCTCGAAAACGGTAACACTTGGGCTCTAAGTTAGCACCTACCCTTTTTAATATTTTTATGAATTACATTCCTAACTCTCCATTCACTACACTAGCCATGTTTGCGGATGACACGGCAATACTACCTAAGCATCAAAATGTTAAATTGATGCACAAGTTCCTACAGAGACATATTGGAATTCTTAAACGATGGTTCGAACGGTGGAGGCTCAAGTTAAGTCCTTTAAAATCTAAAGCTATTTTTTTCAGTTACAATAGAATTCCACCTACTCCGGTCACAGTATGCAATCAACTGGTTCACTTTGAGACAGAGGGCAAATACCCAGGAATTTACCTCGATAGTCGACTGACGTGGAAGAAAAATATTGAACATAACATTAGAAATTTTTTTTAAGTCAGTAAGGATATCGCCCACCTCCTGTACCAGAATCAAAAGGGTTTAGATAACAAACTACTCTTGTATAAAACCTTACTGCGTCCCATCCTGTTGTACGCCGTTCCTGTTTGGGGCTCAGCGGCTGACACCCATATCCAGCGATTGCAGACAATTCAAAATAAAACATTCCGCGGTATTAGGAAGGCGCCCTGGTATCTTAAAAACGTACTTATTCACAGGGATCTGAGAATCGAACCCATTCGGCAACACATTAAAGATCTCGAATCTAACTTCTACAAAAGATTATATTCAATAGACAACGAAGAAATAGCTAACCTCCCCGACTACGATCCAAGGGAATGCTATGGGCGTCCTAAGGCCACTTTGATTATTCAGCCTGGTCTCCTTCCCCTTTCTTAACTCTCCCTCCAACCTCTTCTAAATTTTAGTTTACATTTGCCGTTGCTTCTGGTTCTGACCTGCGTTTTTTTTGATGGATCAACCTCAAGACTATCCTTACTAATTTTTGCTTAATCGTCTGCTACCGTAATTTTTTTAAAAATAAAACCTGCCACATTATTTACTTATTTATTTTTTGCTAGTATTAGTATTATTTATTTTTATTTATTTATTATTATTATTATTATTAATATTTTTACTATTATTCTAACTTTCAAGTCAACACTTTTCTTTTAATCCTGAGAACGGAAATATAGAAACAAAAAATTCTCCATACCGAGGATATGGAGCCCTGTTCTCTGGTGCCTCGTTACGTTATTGTACCTTGTCTATGTCTATGTCTACGGTAACACTTGGGTACAAACATGGATTTACCATTTGGAAGGGAATTTTATAAGCTTTAATTTTTGGGTTTGACAATTTTCTGTGCCAAACCCTGTTTTCGAGATAAACGCCGAAAACTTAAAAAAGTGACCTTTGGACCCCCCGCGGCGACTGAAATCGAGGGGACTTTATTCGACGTTGTTCAGGGGACCAACCCCTACACATTCCTGAAAAAATCTCAACCCCTTCATTTAATGCGAAATGAAAACCTAATTTGACTGGACTATAACCCCCTCCTTTGAAAATTTCTGCGTACGCTACTGAATATACGTAAGAAAAATAGTAGCTTTGATACATGTTTCAAGTATACAAAAACTAATGGAAGAAAATCACGTTTTGATGAGACGGATGTGGGTGTTTTTCGCTGCATAACAAATTAAACCTTGGTGCAAATTTTGACATTATATACGAATTAAATTTTCGCGACCCACAGTTTAAGAAACGCTGCTCTAGAACAACTGATCTCAACTGTTTCAGCCCCATCCCCCCCCCCAAAAAAAAAAGTAAGAAAAACGTGTAATGTGCTAAAAGTTTAAAAAATATTGAATACATTAATCCTTAAGAGGTAAAAATGTTAAGAAATTTCACTGGTGAAGTGATAAAAATATTTACAAAATTAGTCATTAAAATACTTGTAAAAAAGGTAAGGTAGTAAATTTTCTAGACCAGATATCAAAAATATAGAACTTCCTGAGAATTGGACACATTGTTTATCATGGTCAACAAAATGATGATTATCAACATAACTATTATTATACAAAAATATTTTTAAATATAACATGATAAGATATATTCTAATGCATTTAACTTTTTAAAAATAGAGAAATTAAGTGAGAGGAACAAATATTTTGTTTTTAGAAATAATTAGAAAATTTCATAGCAGTAGAGACAATAACTCTCAAAGTTTTTATAAAAATAACACAAAATGATAAAAATCGCAAAACTGTGACTGCAGTAACTTCATATGTAAAAGCTGTCATTTTTTGACCTATAGTATAAATCTCCCTATACACATTCTAAATTAAATATTTTTAAATAATGAAACATTAAACGGCGTGATTCTATCAAAGAACATTCCATATTCCATGAAATATACATGAACTCAGATTTCACTGTAATCAACATTTTTATTCAATAAAATTTACATTACCTGTATCACACAGTATGTATTATCTGATAAACCTAAGTACTACTGTTAACAGACAGAATAACATTGAATACAAAATCATTAAAATTATAAACATTCATATGGAACAACAAACAAAAAAGGTAAGAAAATATAATTTTTTTTTCTAAATACATATACAGGGTGTCCATAATTAAACTTCCCAACTTTAAAGTTGTCTACAGTCGAAACTATTGTTCAGAAAGTTATGAAATTTTGTGTAGGCCAAATTGATTGGATGGAAATTTGTTTGAGCAATTAAAAAAATTAGTTTAAAATTTCACCACCAGAGGGCGTTTTTGATGAATTACACATTTATGACTGGTTCTTTACTTAAGATTTTACCATCTTTTTATCCATAGGTCACCCTAACACAATAACTCATACTCATTAAATTTTACAATCTTTAAAGTGATCGCAAAGTCGATCGGAAACTTGTTCGATAACTAATTTTCGGACAAAAGATTTGAAGGAACGAAGAAGAAACAATATGCAAATTAATTTTTGTCAACGTAGAGCAGAAGCTGTTATAAAACCTGAAACTTTCATTGTTTTCAATGTGATTACTATTGCTAATCAGAATGTCGTCATTACGATTACCAGATCGAGCTTTGTTAGTAAAATTGTTTTACCAAAACGATAATTCAGCACTAGTTGCTCTACGAAATTTTCTGAGTTTGATGCAGAATGGCCTTGGAATATCCTCTGGACAGATGAAACACACTTTTATTTGGACGGTTCGGCGAATACTCACAACTGCCAAATTTGGGAACCAGAAAATCAGCGTCTAATCTTAGATGTTCCGATGCATTCACCGAAAGTAACCGTGTTGTGTGGTGTGGATTTTCTGTATTTTTTATTCTCGGCCCGTATTTCTTTGAGGAATTAAGTCCTAGAGGTCCAGTAACATGCTCGGTCACCGGGGAATGATATGCATCCTTGTTACTGAATAAAATTGTTATGGATCTGTAATCACGTCAGTGCCTTTCACACACAATTTTTATGCAAGATGGAGCTCCTCCACACATTAGCCTCCCTGTTAAGAACGTTCGTAAAAATCACTTTACAGAAGAACGTGTCATCAGCCGCCACTTTCCTAATGTGTGGCCTCCCCGATCCCCAGACCTCAACCCATGCGACTTTTGGCTTTGGGGGCATGTGAAACATCTAGTCAGTCTTGATAAACCAAGAACTATACCTGATCTGATAGACAGCATTTACACGGACACACTGCGGTCAACATTAGAACATGCTATCTTATGATTTCAAATGGTAGCTGAAAATGATGGCTGTCATGTTGAACATGTCTTATTGTAATAAATTTTTTTCACTATAGTAAATGTTGGCTAAATGTGTAATTCATGAAAATACACCCTCTGGTGGCGAAATTTTGAATTAATTTTTTTATTCGCTCAAACAAAGTCCCATCCCTTCAATATGTCCTACACAAAATTTCATAACTTTCTGAACAATAGTTTCGACTGTAGACAACTTTAAAGTAGGGAAGTTTAATTATGGACACCCTGTATTTAACAGATGTCACAAAATAGACTATGAAAATAAGATAATTAACACAAATTCACAAAATATTGCTTGTAGGCTATCGAAGCCAAAAAAAATTTAAGGGACTTCCTTTTTATAGTGGTGCTGGCGAGAAACAAATGGTTACCGACTGCATGTGTGCATGTTATTTATGTTTCTTCAGTTAGTGAAATTTTTCTCTTTTAAAATAAAACAGTTTTTCGTAGTAAAATATTTAATATGCTTACTATTTCCAATCCACCATTGACAGTAAAAGATGCTATAGACTTTTTCTAAGAGAAATGTATTTTACCTTCTGAAAGAATTTGTGAAAATGGCCATTAAATACAAATGAAAATGGAGCGGCTTGGCATCACCTGGAGTCCTGCCTAGCAGAATTCATGTTCAGGCATCACACTGGCTATCATAATGTGTTTGACCCATTATTAGCAACAATTACTGAATTGTAAACACCAGAAAGTGCCTCCTAAAAATGAATTTTCTGGTATGCTTACATACAAGGCGGTGAAAGGCAAAGTGGTGTAAGTCAAAAGCATTTTACTGCAAAAACTACAAAAAATTCCACTATAAATTGAACAAATTATAATTTATAATAATTATTATAATATTGAAAATAATAATTATTTGCAATTCCACTATAAATTGAACATGGAGATTACATTTTTGCCCTCAAATAAAAAAAGTTGAAAATGTGACTTACACCACTTTGCCTTTCACCGCCTCATATGTTGTTTATTTTAAATAAATAGTATTAAATAAAATAGATACAAATTTATATTAAATTGCTAATGTATGTATATATTAAATAGATTGTGTGGTATAGATATTGAATGAATTGCTTGGGTGTATTAGTAACCTGTTTCTTGCCAAGGCGGAAACACACCAAATCCCTATTCTTGTCAAGGCCGCTATAGAAGGGAAGTGCCAAATTTAATATTATAAAATAATAATATACACAACAGATTAATAGAAAGTAGTTTCATTAATTACTATCATGAATTAATTTGGCACTGAAACATAAAAAAATCTGTTTACAGACAACTATGCAACACCAAAATAAAATTGTTTCAATTATAGTCTATCATAGTTGTGTGTCACAAAAGTAATTCCCCAAAACAGGAACACACACTTTCTATTATAAAATATTATCTACTACATTACATACACTTCACACTCCACTACATACACTTTCTACATTAACCACTATAAAAATTTGTGAATTGTCTATACAAACCTAATGCATCTCAGCCTGATGATGAAACATTAATTAGTTCAAAAGTAGTTGCCACCCTTTTGATTGTAGATATTAAGAAGCCACATTTTCCACAAATTTCTTGTAAGTTGTAATTTCCCACAGTTTATGGTCACTTCATTCACTGAGATCAAAATTCAGTGATGGTAATACTGACTATTTGTTATGGTCAGCAAGAAAAACGTCTTGACTTTGATATTTGATGCTGACAATCCTCTTCAAGTAACTTTGAAGTAATAGTATTACCATTTGTATTACATATAACTGATATATCCTTAGAAATAAAATGTTTTAATGGAGGTTCTTTTTTTATATTGAGTTCAAGAGCTATATCTTCAATTCTGCTGCCACTGGGTGCTACAGAAGGCTCAATTGACCCCAAGAAGAATGGAAGTTTCAATTTGTATTTATTATAGATTAAAGTTAATGCTATGCATAGTGCAAATAAGAAAATCAATAAGACAATTAAGTAAAATGCTTGTACAAAACTCAAGTCATGGAACAAATCTTTCACTAAAACATTTAATGCACGACCCATTGGTCGAAAGACTTGGAAAAAGGTAGAAGACACAAAATCTGAAACAACAATGGACAAGGAAAGCTCTGACATGGGGTCAATCATGAGTGCTTCAAAATATTTCTGGCAGTGATCTCTGTGAGTATTATGTCGAATAAATTCTTTAATGTGAGCAAATATACCAGATTCTTTATTCAAAATATTCTCACAGTATGTGGGAGAACTACCTGACACAATAGCATGTTTCTCAGCAACTTTTTCTTGGTACATTTTCAAACCATGCCATGAAATACAAATAAAAATAATGAATATTATTCTGGAAACAGGATAATACAAAAGAGTGAAATATAACAGAACCAAAAGAATAACACTGCTAATAATATAAAAACCTACTGAGGCATACATATCATATAAGTTACTTAAATTATAACTGCAATGAACTGTTGCATTTGAAATCAAATCAAAAATAAATTTATCAATATTATGAATGTCATATTTTTCAGATACTGACAACATTTTCAGGTCCTTTAAGGAATCTATGGTAAACAAAAAGCTAATGCTCAGTTGTTCTGTATAGGGATGATTATCAAATTTATTTAATAATTTCTTCAGCCAACGGTTGAAGTAGAGTCTCCCCTGAATCTGAACAGGTTCTAATGCATCTACTATATTTTTATCTTGCTCACTAAGATTAGGTGACTCATATTTTCTTTTATCCCTTATAAAATCACTATTTATAAATTTGTTTACTTCCTCAGTTTCTTTAGAACTAAAATGATAAGTTTCTTTCCAATTTTCATTTCCTTGATTTAAAGATGATAAAAAAGGTTTTAGATGTTTTTGTCTTTGAAGAAGCTCTCCAGAAACTGCATGTAGATTTTCAGTCAACACCAGCCTATCATTTTTCTTAAACTCATCTTGAATGTTTACCATTTCTTCTTTGGACTTGGAAATATGATAGTTAGTGTCATATTTGTTTTTATTAGTAGTCTCATATAAAGGAGAGACTTTAAGCCACTTCAATTCTTTATGTTTTAAATCTGTTTGGCTCTTAACAATGCGAAGGAAATTATCCTTCATATTATCAACTGAACAATAACCTTTGAAGAGATCTAAATCCCTTTTGGATAGCACTGAATGTTTATTTCCTTTCATATTGAAATGGGTTTCTGTACTTGTTTTTGAGTCAACTAACTCAAAAATCTTGTTTTCTCCTGATTTCATATCATCATAATTACACCGTTTTTCACCATCTGAGGTTGCATGGTGACTTTCAACCATATCTTCAACCAATTTTGTTAACTTCAATAATGATGTATCAACAACTTTTAACTGAGAAATACCTTCTTCAGTGAGTCTTTCATCACTCAATGTTTCTCGTGTTCCATTATCAAAATTCAGCTGTTGACCGTGAGTCCTAGCTTTTCTTGAAAGCTCTTGCTTTGATGTTTTCGCAAAGGCATGTTTGATTAAAACAGGAACTTTATGTGCCGCTTCTTTTTGACGAGGAATTTCGTCACCAGTGAAGCTCATATGGTATGTTTCAATCCAGCTTTTTTGTTCTTCTGCTATCTGTAATAAATGCGGTTCCACAAGTTTTCGCCTACGAAGGATTTCTTCGGTATTAATTTGGAAATCTTCGTATCCCTCATGGATGTAACGTACCGTAGATTCCCCCAATAATATATAAAAACTCATATACAGAAGAAAAATTGGAAAACACAAACGATAATGATTATATAGGCATAAATTCATTTTTTTAACATGACTCTCTCGGAACGAGGAATTCGGAAAACGCGCTTAGTAAACAAATTGTGTATGAATATTAAAATCGTTGCCAGTCTTTGAAAAATTTCAAAATTTCTATGGATTTAGAAAATTAATATTAATAGAAAGAAGAAAATACCATTTATCATTAAATGAATTAGTTTGTGAGTGTTACAAGATTTTTCAAAGAGAACAAAATGTGTTTATTTCTTTTATGTTTACTTTCTTTTCCATTAATTTTGAAATAAATCGAGACATGAAGTAGTTATCGATTTATTCAGTCAAACTTTAGTTTTCATTTCTTTATAAACAAACATTGAAAACTGAAGTTAAAAGTGATTGTAATTTATCTGGTAATCAAAGGTTGATTAATAATTTTCTGTACGTTTGTCTCTTTTCCATATGTATTACATATTCAGTAATGCCGAATTTTTCAGCTAAGAAATGCCAGTGTATTTTTTATTGTTTGTTATTTACTTACTGTAATTACCTGCATATAATTCTTCATTCTTTCAATTTTTAAAATAGAAATTGTAGTATGTTTTTATTATCTCTAGTTCTGTCGATCCATATGAAGAGTTATTTCTCACTCAAAGTAATATATGAATATTGTATTTCTATGTAGATTTTTCGCCAATTTGGTTGCCAAGTTGGGGCGATTATGGTGTCAATGTTGTTTGTACAGCAAATAAAGTAAAATAATTTCTTATAGTCTCTTATAAAAAAAAATTTAAAATTCAATTTAATTTAATCTATTCAATAGAATTGGAATAACAGTAACATATTAACAGATTAAAATCAAAAGTATAAACTAAAGAAAATCAATAAATTTCCAATCAGAAGATCAGCAATTATCGATGTACAATCAATTCAGTTGATCAAAGAATTGAATGGTCAGATATAATGGAAATGAAATCTGTGAACTGGCTTCTGTGATACTAGCTCTCTTTTATATTGCAGCAATCCTTGGGATGCTTCGCCAAAGGGCAGCTCTCCAGCACAGAGAAAAACCAGTCATACAAGAATTGGCATGATATTGCTAAGCAAGCTTCTGGTATTATATTGGAAGGCTAGCCAGATTAGTGATTAAGAGAGAAAGGTGCAGATAAAGACATGCAAAATTGAATAGAAAAAGATCTGGAAGTATAATAATTTGAAGTAGTGATTCTCAATCTTTTTATACTTGAGTACCACCTGAGAACTTTGTAGGGTCAAGGCATGCCACTGGTTATGTTATAACTTTTTGAGGGGGGGGGGGGGGGTCAAATAAATTCCATACACTGAATAATTAACAAAATGTATTTAAGTATAAATAAAACAAAATACAGAAAATAGATCCATAAAACTAGAAAAGCTGTTTATACATAATTGTTATTCACAATGGCAAATAAAATTTCCCAACACTTAAATGTCTTTATCAGGATGCTTAATGAGAAACTTGCTGTTGGTGTTACTTAAACTTATTTCTTACTAGAAGGTAACCCGTCATTTTGACGTCATAATATTAATAATGACATCATAATGGAAAAAGTATATGAAAGTTTAAAAATATCCCGAATTATCTAACAATATTGCCTTTAATCCACACCTTGTAAAAGCAAACCCTTTCATTATTTTTTATTTATTTAGTTTTTCATGCTATTGGAGTAGTAGACTGTCATCTAGTTTTTTACAGCTCACTACGCGATATGAATACTTGAGCTACTTGATTCATTCACATTCAAGTTTGTTTACATTCAGAATTCATCCCAAAAGTAAACAGATTTTTAAAAACTGTTAAATATACAGCTAAAAGCATCCAATTTTTTTTAGTTCTGAATGTTTTATAGAAAAATAGGCTGAACAAATGTGATTTGATGGAGAAGATAGTTTTTAGGTAAGAAAAAATTCTGATCCACATCTGAAATTGAAATTAAGCCGGCTGTTTGTTTACTGAGGACTTCAATAGAAAGATGAGTACAGCCCAGAAGTGTTATACAGAGACAATGGCTATTATATATATAATTAGAGCTTATTATTATTGAACCATTCTGTGTACCACCTCAAATGCTCTTGCATACCTACAGTGTATACCACCAGTTGGGAATCACCGATTTAAAGGATTCTTTTGAAGCTATACGCAGGGCAAATTTCTCTTACCTTTTTGCCTGCTGAGCATACTGCAGTCATTAATCTTATGTTCTTAGTTATAATCTGTAATATTTATTTTGGTTACAAAAATTATTTACTTATGCTTTGATTTTTAATAGTGCATTTTAATTATAATCTTGTTTTCTCTTTATCACAAAACTAAGTCACTGTGAACTAGTTAAGGATGCCTGTTGGCATAGTGGTTAAAAGCTTCAAGCTGCCATACCACAGGTCCAGGTTTCGATCCTGTGACTGGACAAGGGCATCTCAGCCTTTCTTTCCTTGAGTGGGTCAATAAAATGAGGACCAAGGATGCTTGGGAACTAACTCTGGGGGTCCCATGTCAGGTTGACCACCTGACCAAGGCATATGTTGTATGGCACCCCAAGCCCATGGTCATGAAAGCAGAGCCACATCAGACTGTTGTGCCATGAGTTAGAACTAATTAAGTAACTTTAGGCAAAAATTCAAACTTCTTTATAAATTCATAGTGGAGTTACTCTACACAGCAAACTTAGAACAGAATCAAATTTATTTTTAAAAGTATAACTTAATTTATAACCTCTTTCTTTAAGGGAAGATTTATTTTGATGCATTTAGGTCAATATAATCTGTCGGATGTATTATGTTGATGCACAAAGTAGTTCTCTGTATGGAATCTGAAAATACACCCCAAGCTATTGTACAATAGCTTATGACACTCATTTTACAATATGATCAAATCTTTCTTTACCAGTAAGTGCAAGAGGTGTGTTTTCTTTATGGGTTGTTTCACTTTTTCTTGGCAAGTAGAAATCATTTCTTTCCTTTTATTTGCATTTTAATAAAGTTTTACTATGAAAGAAATATTTAGGTTGTATATTTATATGTTGTAAAATGTTGATAACTGATTTAGGTAATGAAAAATCATTGAACATGAAATTATAATGCAAGAGCTATACAACTGTTAATGAGACCAAGTAGTAAGACTGGACTCTCATCAAAATGTCTGTTTTTATTTATGTTTACAGAATAACTTATACTCTTTTTAGGACAGGGTAAAGTTGTGAGAGTCTGTTTACTAAAACATTATGTTCTGCCATTTATATCAAACTTTATATTTAAATCAATTTAGATTTTCATAACTGTAATTATTATGACCATTCAAAATTTTATGCGTCTGCTATGATTGTAAGAACTGGAACATTTTGCAAAATCATTCAGGCAAACTTCGAAAAGGGGTCTGATTTGTATTAACATAAACTTTTTGTTAAGAATATCACTATTCAAAAAGTAATATGAAATTTAGAAATTTGTTTTTCGTAAGATTTATAAGAATAACCATCTATTTGTTTTTTATGTAACCAGTTTTCTTTTATATCACACTCTTGCTATTTATTCATATTTTCAAGTTTCTTTTCTTTTGTCCCTCAGAATTAACCTACAGAAATTTTTTTCTACTGCCTCAATTTTCATTGGCAGAACACTTGTAAATATTGGAAATCTTTTCATTGTTGGAATTGCATCAGTCATCTATAGATTGTGCTCTTGGTACTGTCTAATGAGGCCAAATCTGGAGAATATGGATGTGAGGAACAATATCTCAGTTCTTACAGTGTCGCTGCTGCAATTGTTGATGAATGAACCAGAGCATTGTTGTGATGGCAAAGAGCCTTTTTTTCCCCTGATAAATTATCCAGTAATGATGCATAGTACTTTCTTGTAATCGGTTTGCTTTTTTCCAAGCAGTCAGTAAAATTTATACCATGGCATCTCAAAACACAGTCACCTTAATTATTACTGCTGATGAATCTGCATTTTCACATGCTTCGACCCACTCTTTTGACTATTCTGTAGCGTAATGGAAGTATGGGGTTATTTTATTTATATCCCAAGACCTCACAGTGTGCACGACACACAGCTGCGTGTATATCGAGGTATTTTTGCCAGTTCCCACCGTTTTTGAACACGTGGGGGATTAAAAAACGATTCCAACAAATGCAGCCAGAGTTTTTGGCCTAAAAGTTAATCCCAGACATAGCATTTTCTCTAACAAGTTGTTGGAGTAACTGTTTGAAAAAACAGAAACGTTTCCCCATCACCATCGTAAAGCTGTCTTTCCTAGTAATAGCTATGCGACTTTGTCACTGGAAGGTAATAAAGTTTCGGCATTAAGAAGAGCTGTCAGCTGATAATCTGGCGGCCCTCCCGGTGGTGAGAAAACGATTTCTAAGAAGATGACCACTCCGGGAGGGAGAAACTTGGTGTTTTTGGAGGAGATTGGCATGTAACATCCAGCCGAACAGACATGTTTTTTAGGAGCTCCTGTTTTTGGGCCGAACTGGGTCCTGGAGCGTGTATTGTGAATCTGCACGTAAATTAATTGAATATGTTGTAATGGTTTAATGTTTAAAATGTTTAATTTTTTTGTAAATAAATGTTATGTTAAGTTTTTGTTTTAAAAATTGGCCTTTGCCTTTTAATTAGGACTCTCTTTCTTAGTTATGAATTCAAAATTAGAAATTTTAGTTACGCCTCAGAGTTTGGCCTTAGCCAACTATCGTGCCACCACAATTCTCTCATATCTGGCTGATAATAAATCCATGCTTCATCAACTGTTGTTAAATAACATAAAAAATCATCTGGATTTCTTTGAAACTGCTTCAAAGTGTTAACTTCTTCATATTTTTGAGTGGTTGTAGGCAAATGTTGCACCCACATTGCCTACAGCAGGGGTGGGCATTAAGTCGATCGTGATCGACTGGTGGACCACCAAGACATTTTGGGGTGATCGCCTTTACTAAGACCTAAGATTATTATTATTATTATTATGTTTGTATCTTCCGGTTTGCTTTAAACTCGGTTTTAAAAGAGTAAGTTTTTTTTATTGTAGTTATGTAGGTAAGTACATATTCTGTATTTATTAAGTTATAATAAATATTATAGAGTTTTATTTTAGCTCACCACACCTACGCCACTGGGTGGACCCAGGGCCTTTTTATCGCATGGGCAAATCGGGACTTTGCCCAGGGCCCCCTGATGCTAGGGGGCCCAAAAAACCCTTGGTGTATGCACCTAGTACTTCTAATAGTATGTATAGCCCCTGGATATGTTCGTAAGGGGGGCCCCCAGCGTTCATAATCGGGCCCTGGGTGGACCGCAACACCTTGAAAAAATTAGAAGTAGCCCGTACCCTGGAAAAGCCTGCCCACCCCTGGCCTACAGCTTTCTCCTTGGTTATGAAAGTGGTCCAAGTCATTGTACCTGTGATTACAAAAGTGGTGTAAGTCAAGAATCTAAATAAAAATTAGTTCATTAGCCTTTTAGCGTTGCATTCTTTTACATTACCATAATCTGAAGCAGCTTTGCAAAAATTTAAAATTCAAGCTAAATATTTTCTGAAATATTTTTTATGTAGTAAAAAAATATTTTTCAGTTTGTTCAAACTCAAACCTCTAAATATCTCGAAGGGAAAAATATGACTTACACCACTTATGTAATCACCAGTACAATGACTTAGACTACTTTCGTAATCAAGGGCACATATAGCCAGATAAATACATATAGCTATTTATAGTTTTTTTTCAAAGAATATCAACTTGCAAAACTTTTACATGAAAGTTATCAATGACCTGTATGCCAAATTCTGCAGGTTTAAGTTCTGTAGTGTGGGTGTTTTCAGCATTTAGGAATTGGCTTTAAGTAATCCCTATTTCTTAATTAATTTTTTTAGTTTTTATTTCTGTTATTATGATATTTGTGCACTCATGTAAGTAATAAAATAATGCTAGTTTAAACATTGTTTTAATAATTTCATAAAGTTGATATATTGGCTGTAATATGTTCATTTATGCTTCTTTTAGCACTGTATTTTTTCATGGTCAGATAGAAAAACCTACAAAAGGCTTTGTAGATTTGCTTGATCATTATTATGACAAAAAGGTTTTAGTTTGTATCAATCTCGAGGGCATTCATTATCGATGCTGCTGACTGTGTATGTGTTATGTTTTTGTAAGACTATCAATAGTTTTAATAAAATAGGGAAAAAATTTCTTAAACTTTAAAACTGTAATTTAAATCTTTTGTTTTTCAATGCTTGGTTTTTAATAAATTATGTAAAAAGTTATAGGGTTCTTAAGTACTCCTAATAGGCCATAATAATAGGAATTTTCTTGCCTATATAAAGACATGAAAGAAAGTATGTGATTGTAAAGGTACTCCAAGGCAGTAAAATATGAATATTATGCTTCATAATATACTTAAAAAATCAATTTAACTAAATACTGACATAACCACAAACTAAACAGTTAAAATGAAAATTATTATTTTCATGTCTGATTATTTAGAGATACATTATAGACCATCATTGGACAGGATTTTCTCAACTTTGATATAGGTTTTATTTATATGTAGTGTAATATTATAGTACATATAAATAAAATTGCTTGATGCTTTGTATAGGTTTTATTTATATGTAGTGTTAACTGTTAGGGAAGTCTAGTTCATATTTATTCAGTTATCAGTAAAATTTTCTATCATACTGTTTAAAATCTTCAAGTTGTTTTATTGATAATTTTTCCTGTAAATGTTAGAAAATCTGCACTATATTATTGAACAGTTGCATTATTCAGAGACACTATTAAGCAAAAAAATGTTGAAAGAAATTTTGGTAGATTAATAATACCTTTTTTTTATATTTTGTCATATAGAGTAAATGTTCCTTTTAGGAAAAATATATTTACAATTTTTTTGTTTATTATAAAAGAAGAAATTTAATATGTTTCTATTTCTGATGGTGTTTCATAATTTTTTAATATTTTTTATTGAAAAATTTTAGTGTGAAATTTGTAAATTTAATTTAATTTATATTAACATTTATTCTTATAGCAAGGATTCAAAATTGATACAGTTTCTCTCTCTCTCTCTCTCACTCGCTCGCGTTTCAGTGCCTCTTTCAGACTTTCTTAATTATAATATACACGTATTCCATGATTGTAATTCTTTCTCAAAACTAAATCATCTGCTATGTTTCAATGTCACATCAGTTATATAAATCATCGCGTCAAGGCTAAACGCACGTGTTTCTAGCTAAGTGAACGCGTCCTTCATATATTTGAGTTTGAACAGGTAGCTTGGGATAGTTTCAATTCATTGAATATGAATGACTTTCCATCCTTATAATTTCATTTTTAAAAAGAAATATTCCGGCGTTGCCACGTATATGAAAATAATATATCAAATTCATTCTTGCATGCGCCAATATATGAATAAATCACGTTTTTAATTCATGTCTATTTATTTTTACGGAAATGCTATAATTTAATTGGCAACAATAAAATGTTACAATGGCTTTGAAAAAAAAATATCCGTTGATACCGCACAAACTTGTTCTAACATAATTCGGGAATGGAACGTCATAGCGAGATGAAAATAGTCTATAACCTTCGCGCAAGGTCAAGCAATAAATTGACCAAGTTTCATCGCAATCGGATCAACGGTACGGCAGCGCATAAAATACGAACAAACAAACATTTATATATATATATATATATATGGGCACAGAGACACGAACACGGGCTCGATATGAAAGTTTAATTATCTCTAAATCTAGTCTAGGGGCATTATTTACATTGGGGCAGCATTTACAGTTAGAAATTTAAAGGGGGAGAGTTCGTCATAGCGGTCGCGTCTCTTGCTCAGTCATTTCTCGTTCTGCAGCATCGCGTCTACTGGCTCACTCCTCGTTTCGCCACAGAGGGCTCTATCGTTGGTTGAAGTCGGCGCGTGCGACATCTCCACTTCGCACTCGGCTCATCCTGCCGGGACCGGACCTCCGGGACAGCAGGTTTGGGGACAGGGCAGACAATAACTGCAAAATAAAAAGAAAGAGAAACGAAAACAGAAGAAATGTTCTCCGAAAATCCTCTCCGCAAACACACCGACAAAGTCGTTTGGACGGTCTCATTTGCATCAGTTGGCATCAAAAGAAATTTTTCATCACAGGTGTAACGACGAGATGGAGTTGGCACCACATCAAAGCCAACATCCAAGTCACGTGCAGGTAACATCATTTTAGCAGCGTGTCGACGTCACGTTTTCATCAAACATCACAAGTTCATCATCATTTGTTAACATCACAATTGAAAAAACAAGATGTCGTCCAATCGAACAGTTCAGAGTGTCTTAGAGATTCAGTTCAGAAATGAAATTTGAAAGGAATGAAGATTGTTCTTGAATAATATATGAAGTAAATATAAAAAGTACGTCACAAACACAAAAAAGTAATGTTCAAATAATATAATGAATGTACTATGACGACCATTTTTTCATGTAAACACTGGCCGTAGACGTTAGGTTTGGTCCTTCATGTGACCCGACTTTTTCAACTTTGTATCTGTCATTCGGAAGCAGTTTGTGAATTATATAGGGACCAAAAAATCTGGATTGCAGTTTTTGTCCAGTGCCAAATTGTGTCCGTTGAATGGCTACAAGATCACCAATGTTATAAATCGATGGCGATTTGCGATGTTTATCAAAGTTTTTCTTGTTACTCGCTTGTAATTTCTCAATGTTTTTCTTAGCGTCAATACGTAGGTCGTTTCTGTCATTAATTAGCGAATCAAGATATTCATTTAATATTTGTTTAATTTTAAGGTCTTCTTTGTTTTTCATTTTTATGCACATTAAAAGTTCGAAGGGAGTATATTTGGTAGCATCAGTTAACTGTAATTCGTCATCAAGTTCTTCAATTTGGTGTTTTTGCTCTTCCAACTTGCCTTCAAGAATACATTTAGGTTTCTCCAATTCTGAAGTCCTTTGACAATTAACTAATTCATCTAATTCAGCTTCGAAATGTTTCTTAGTCTTTTCAAGTTCTTCAACCTCTGATTGTAATTCTTTCTTTGATTTATCCAGTTTTACGTGAACAATTTGCATATAATCTAATTTGTGGTGCAGTATACCAATATCTTTCGACATCGTCTTATTTTGTTGTTCTAACAAAGCAAAAGTATATGCTTCCTCTTCAGTTTTCTTTTTATATTCTGCAACCTGGACATTGGCAATAGCTAACTTTTTCTCCAAGTTTTTTCTTGCTTCTACTGCTTCATCTACGTGCTCATGTAAACTTTCACGTTCACTTTCAAGCTTGCGTTTAGTCTTCTCTAGAGCAATTTTAGATTTTTGCACTGAATCTAACTGTTCATTTAATTTTCCAATGGCAATTGTATGTTTCTGCTTTAAATCACGAATCTGGTTTGTGTGCAGCAGTTTCATCTTCCAAGTTTCTCTTTAGATTATTGAGTTCTTCCTCCAATTTAGTTCGCAAAGCTTGTTGTGTAGCAGCGACTACACTATTAAGACATCCTGTACCTGGTGCCCAGATAAGTTTATGGGTTGATGCTAGTAATGTCGCGATTGGTGGATCCTTAATGCAGCTCTCAGAAGATCAGTGGGAACCCATAGCGTTCTATTCTTGTAAACTAAATAAGGCCCAGAGGAATTGGTCAACTTACGATCGTGAATTATTTGCTATCAACTCTTGCATAAAAAAATTCAGGCATATGCTAGAAGGTCGCAATTTTGTTATTTATACAGACCAAAAACCCCTAATATTTGCCTTCCAACAAAACCCTAATGAATGTAGCCCTAGGCAGCTGCGCCATTTAGATTATATTTCGCAGTTTTCTACCGATGTTCGGTACACCAAAGGTTCTGATAACAGCGTGGCCGACGCACTATCTCGCATTAAGATAAACTCAATTTCTCCTAATGTGCTGAACTTTAAAGAGTTTGCCAATGCTCAGACCGTTGATGACGAGCTGAAACAGCTTATCGAATCTGACACCTCCTCTTTACGACTGGAAAAACACTATTTTCCTCTCGAAGATATATATTTATACTGCGATATGTCACAGACACACCCTCGACCTTTTGTTCCCAAAAGTATGCGACAATCTGTTTTTCAAACCTTGCATTTTTTTCTCCCATCCAGGTATATCAGCCTCATTAGATTTAATCTCTAAACGATTCGTTTGGCCTGGTATGCGTAAAGACATAAAATCTATGGTTCGCAGTTGTACTACATGTCAAAAAGCTAAAATCTTTCAACATACCAAATCACCAATTGGCACCTTCTCTGATCCTGATGCTCGTTTCGCCCACATACATATAGACTTTATTGGACCGCTCCCACCCTGAGATGGCAATCAATATTGTATGACCATCATCGATAGGTTCACGAGATGGCCCGAAGTTATCCCTACACCCGATATGACTGCGGAAACAACTGCTCGAGCATTAGTACACGGTTAGATCTCCAGATTTGGATCCCCTGTTACTGTAACTACTGATCAGGGTAGAAATTTTGAATCTACTCTCTTCAAAGAACTCACTAACATATTAGGATGCAACAGAATCCGAGCATCTGCTTACCATCCACAGTCAAACGGTATCATTGAAAGGTTTCATCGTCATCTCAAGAGCTCTCTTAAAGCGCACAACCAAACTAAATGGACTGAAATCCTTCCCATAGTCTTATTAGGATTGCGCACTGCTCTCAAAAGTGACATCAAAGCCAGAATCTGGAATTCCACTTATAAAATATTCAATTACAGAGCTTTCATCAACGTTACCTCTAGCACCGATTTGTCTCAGGTCGACCAAATATTCTGACAGTGTCTCATGTGGTTTCAATTTGCGCTGTTGCAAAGCTTGGTGTATTTGAATGCTATTAATCGTATCGGAGAATTCATCCAAGAGAATTTCTTTCAACTCATTCCACGAGTTAATACCACGAAGAGATCTTATTAAATTTAACACGGAACCCGAAAGACATTTTTTCGCAAATATGAGTTGATGGACAGGATTCTTAATCTCATACAGTGAAAAAAATCCCTCTACTTCGAAAACAAAACTTTCAATAGGCGTGTCGTCCTTTCCAGTAAACGGCCTAATTAATTCTACCCGGTCTTTCAACGAAAAGGGCGAACGAAAGGAATCTGTCGTACTAAAATCAGACCAAATTCTTTCATCGAGTGCGTTGAAATATATACCGAAATTTATATATACCGAACATTAAACCGAAAGTGATCTTAGAACAGTTTGTAAGTACTTTGAAAAATGAATCAACGAAAACAAAAGTACACTCATGGACAAAAAAATTAGCGCACCAAGAAGGAGTCGTCGAAATGAAACGAAAATTTACATACGTAATGACTACTTTGATGTAAGTAAATGATAAGAAAATCAAAGAAAAAGGATAATTTATTTCAGAGAAAAAGGCAAAAGATCGGAGGAGTTAATACTCCGTTGGACCCCCTCTAGCGCGAATGCACGATTCGATACGATCGGGCATTGAGTCATACAAGTTCTGTATGATGTCTTGAGACATTTCGTTCCATATTTGCTGTAACCTTGCCTCTAGTTCGTTCAAACTCGTGGGATGCCCAACTCGTCGTCCCAAATGATCCCAGATATGCTCGATTGGAGACAAATCTGGGGATCGGGCAGGCCAAGGAAGGGTAGTAACAGTACGGAGACAGTCTTGTGACACCCTTGCCGTATGAGGCCGAGCATTGTCTTGTTGAAAAATGGCTCCTGGGAGCCGTTGCATGAGTGGCAACACATGTGGTTGCAGGATTTCATGAACATACCGCTGGGCTGTCATGGTGCCACGGAACAATACTAGGGGTGACCGTGTATTGTAGGCAATGGCACCCCATACCATCACACCAGCTGTGGGAGCGATGTGTCGCTGTACAGCAAAGGCAGGATTGAAGCGTTCACCACGGGCTCTCCACACACGAACACGATTGTCATCACTGCCGAGATTGAATCTGGATTCGTCGCTAAAGACGACCTGGTTCCATTCCGCTGCAGTCCAGTTTCCTCGTGCGCGGCAAAACTCCAAACGGAGGCGTCGATGGGTGGGCGTCAAGAGCAGCACACGTAATGGGCGCCAATATACCAACTGTCCTTCAGCCAGGCGCCTTCGTATGGTTCGAGAAGACACAGAGGCCCCTAATGAAGGTACTACCTGTGCCTGGATGGCGGCCGATGAAGCAGTTGGCTGTACGCGTGCATTTCTTACGATGTGGCGGTCTTCTCGACGACTGGTCTGTCGAGGGCGTCCTGAGCCTGGTCTTCGTGTACATGACATCTATCGGGTCCACTGGTCCCAACACCTCCTCACAACAGAATCAGAGCGGCCTAATTGACGAGCTACTCGCCTAGCTGACCACCCAGTTTCCATCATCCCGACGATTCTCCCCCTCTCAAACTGCGACAACTGCTTATATTGTCTTCGAACACGGCGTAATGGCATGTCTATCTCAGCTCTTCCTTTGTAAATGATTCAGCACACTCAAACAAGCTTTGGTTACCTGTTTTATACTCCACAGAGTACGATGTTCAACGTCTTCTACCGGCTATACGTAATGCTCAATCACGCTGCATTTCTAATCATTTGCATATCTCCCCGACATGTACCTTCATTGCAAGTTTCGTTACGATCCCGCAATTATTTCTTGGTACACTAATTTTTTTATCCATGAGTGTACTTACAGAATGAATCAGGAGAATAACATCACATGTAGAGGTATCCAAACAGTATCAAGATAGCAGGAACCACAGGGGCATCCATTTTCACTAGCTCTTGAAGTTTCAAATCCAAATCGAAACTGCTCGGGAAAAACCGGGCGAGCACCCAGGTGAGCACAGAGACAGGACACGGGCTCGATATGAAACGTTTAATTATCTCTAAATCTAGTCTAGGGGCATTATTTACAGTGGGGCAGCATTTACAGTTAGAAATTTAAAGGGGGAGAGTTCGTCATAGCGGTCGCGTCTCTTGCTCAGTCATTTCTCGTTCTGCAGCATCGCGTCTACTGACTCACTCCTCGCTTCGCCACAGAGGGCGCTATCGTTGGTTGAAGTGGCTCTTGCGACATCTCCACTTCGCATATATATATATATATATATATATACACAGGGCCCGATTTAGAAAATTCTTGACTATAGACACAACTCGGGATGGGGGCCCGCCTAACACTGATGTGGGCATAAAATTTCCAAAATTAACCAAAAAAAAAAAAATTATGAATCATTGTGGAAGTACCATTTTACCAAGAATTGGCTATTTGAAGCGTAGATGCCTCAAACATTATCAAATAACAAAAAGCAATACAACATATTAACTTCATCATTAGAACACCAATAAAATGCAACCAGAAAAACTTATTAATCCCTTATATACACTACTAGCTGAAAACCTGCGCTTCGCTACGGAGTACATTCAAATTAAATACAACGGTCAATGTATGCAATTAATGCCAAAAAAATAAGTATATATATCTTATTAATAAAAGAGAATGTTTGCGTGTGTGTATGCGGCTTCCAGGCTAATCTGTGAAACTTACAGCCGTAAAATTAGGCACACGGGTAGTGCAGATGGGAATGTGCGCCTCGAAGCCCGAATTTCAAATTTTATTCTAGAAAATTTTTTATTTTATGTTTTGTGGGATATTTTATGTTTTTTTAACTTCGGATTACGATATCTCGGCAAAAAATGATCGTAGAGTTTTGATCTTTTTACAATCTAAGACTACAGACATTTCTCCTTCAAACAAGACCTCATTTCTTTAAAAATAATTTAAAACAGACTAATATTTTCATCAAAATATTAAATTCACTTTTTCGAGATATTTACGCGCTTTTTAGCATCTCCGATCGATGCTCTTCGTGTTTTTATCTTACAAAGAAAATTTTTACATCATCTGGAAGATGAAAGTTTTCTCATTCATATAAACCTCATTTAAATTATCTTAAAATTTCGATTTTTAATTGAATTTTAAAGAACGATACGTCAACACAAATTTCCTATAGTTCGTTCAAATGCGGTAGTCTGGAAGAAAGAATTTTTCGCCCATACGTGGAGGGGTGGACGGGTGGACGGAAGCGAAGTTGTAAAGAACGATTGAGTCATAACAAAGCGTGATTCTTTCACAGCGTGATTCTCACTAAAAAATGAATCGCTAAAAAGATGTGTCATCGTGTGTCTAATTTTTTATACTTTTTAATTCAAACTTTTTAATCATAAATAGATAAATATTTTTTTTATTTCGAGTTATAAACTGATCTTTTGAAATTCGGCCATGTTTTTTCGATATAATTTTTTTTCATTAAATGTTACATATTTGGAAAGAGCCTTAAAAAAATTTAATTAAAAATTTTTAATCATAATTAGATCATTTCAAGATGTACTGATTTTCGGGGGGATATTTTGCAAGTTAAAAGTGAAAAGAAATTTGAATTCAAGTAACTGTCATTCGAATATGAATCGATTCGGTTTAGGTAAATTTTTCGCACCGTTTTCGAAAATAGTTGTGAATACCTTTGGTTTCATAAGTTAGAATTTTTATTTGAAACTCTTATTTTTAATATAATTGCATACTATTTAATAAGAAATATAAAATATGATTTCAACAATTATATTAACGAAGTAATAAGTATTTTCACTGTTGAAACATGCTATTTAATAAGAAATCTATATTAATAAAAGCGAATGTTTGCGTGTGTGTTTACTTACGTGTGTTATAATCATTCCTAAATTCACTATAAGGCTGATTCTCGAACATCGTGATTAAAATATGTTAATTTCCATTACTTCAGAACAGAGTTAAAGATAAAACTGAGAAACCCAACACCAATGATTTTAAAAATTACATCAAACAAACACTTGAAAACAATTATATTAAAAAATAATAGTTTTGGATCATATTATTGTTAAAAACTGTGAAGACTAAAAACATAATCAGAATCTTCAAATTCACAGTTTGAAAACGCGTAAAAGCCCAACTTTCTTAAAATTTGTCTAAAATTTTCCGATTTTAAAAAATAGTTATGTGAAACGATACGAAAACATTAATTACTGTAAACATAAGAAATTAATTAATGTCATTTAAAACTGTAGACATTCAAACTCTAAATTTCTTTCATTTCTCAAGCAATATAATAATATGTCAATTTAGCAATGATTATAACACACGTAAGTAAACACACACACAGACAAACACTTGAAAACAATTATAGTTGGGTTTTTACGCTTTTTCAAACTGTGAATTTGAAGATTCCGATTATGTGTTTAGTCTTCAAATAATTTTTAAAAATAATATGATCCAAAACTATTATTTTTTAATATAATTGTTTTCAAGTGTTTGTTTGTGTGTATGTGTTTACTTATGTGTGTTATAATCATTGCTAAATTCACATGTTATTATTATATTGCTTGAGAAATGAAAGAAATTTTGAGTTTGAATGTGGTATTTATATTATTTGTTTGATTTCCACAGTTTTTAATGACGTTAATTAATTTCTTATGTTTACAGTAAGTAATTTATGTTTTCGTATCGTTTCACGTAACTATTTTTCCTTACGTTAATAAAAGTTCAGTTAAAATCGGAAAATTGTAGACAACTTTTAAGAAAGTTCGGTTTTTACGCTTTTTCAAACTGTGAAACTGAAGATTCCGATTATGTCTTTAGTCTTCACATAGTTTTTAACAATAATATGATCCAAAACAAAAAGTCGATGCTATTATTTTTTTCTCATTTTATTTATATTATTATTTATATTATATTTATTTTTCTCATCGTATAACTTTTGAATACTACTAAAATATCAATTCTACTGTTATTCAATTTTAAAAAAAATAATATTTCATATTTTAAGGACCGTCTGGCATTCAATGCAATTCTATTTTCATTTTCTGTATTTTTGAATTTAATCTCAGTTTTATTTCAGGATCTTTCATTTTATTTGCTTTCATTTTGTGCTTAATGTTTTAGTAATGTTTTGCACTTAACATTTTTCTTGGAATATGCCACAGCCTCCGAGGGAAAAAAATGTCTTCGGACACAAAAGCGACAGAACAGAGAACGAAATCGAAGTAGGAGAGAAGCTGAATCTACTCCAGAAAGAGAAGCAAGACAGGAAGCAAACAAACAACGGAGCAAAGAAGAGAAATCGAAAATGTACTCCTGAAAGACAAGCAAGACAGGAAGAAAACAGACAACCAGATCAAAGAAGCAGAGAATTCGAATGTACTGCTGAAAGGCAAGCAAGACAGGAAGCAAACAGACAATGAGATGAAAGAAGAGAAATCGAAAGCACTCCTGAAAGACAAGAAGCAAACAGACAACGAGATCAAAGAAGAAGAGAAATCGAATGTACTCCTGAAAGACAGGAAGCAAACAGACAACGAGATCAAAGAAGAAGAGAAATGGAATGTACTCCGGAAAGACAAGCAAGACTACAGCAGGTTAGAACTACAATAAGTGCTGCTCGGAGGCGCATGTACACTAATTTTGAAAATGCAGCTTATAACTACGACCCATCGGCAGATTATGTATCCGATACTTCGTGTATCATTGGATCCATGTCTGAAACTTGCCGAGGTTGTGCAGCAAAGAAGTGGAAAGGTGAAGCCACAGGTATGTACTGCAGCGGAGGAAAGGTTCAACTGCCACAGTTGATGGATCCACCTGAGCCCCTATGTTCTTTACTCAGCGGCACTTCTGAAGAAGCTAAACATTTCCTTTCTAATATAAGAAGCTACAATTCCTGTTTCCAGATTTCCTCTTTTGGCACAACGAAAGAAATTAGAGAGCCCGGGTACATCCCTACATTTAAGGTACAGGGTCAAGTTTATCACCGCATCGGCAGTCTGCAGCCTCTACCGAGGGAAGAGCCTAAATTTTTGCAAATTTACATTGTCGGAGACACTACACAACAAGCAGAGCATCGCTGTAAAAACAAGCCACAAGCCAGACGAGACATAGTACTACAGTTGCAAGGTATGGTGCATGATCACAACTGTTACATCCAGAGCTTTAAGTCGGCTATGGATAAGATTAGCCCGGAATTCAAATTGGTGATCGTAGCGGACAGAACCCCACACGGTGAACATGAGAGGCGGTTCAACGCCCCCGCAACAGAAGAAGTCGCTTTGATCATGGTGGGTGAACAACATGGGACAAAAGTCATAGTTTTAGAAGAAAGAAGTGGCACCCTCATAAAAATTCCCGAGACGCACAAGTCCTACGACGCGCTACAGTATTCACTCATCTTTTGGCAGGGGGAGGTTGGATATCATTTTGAACTGCGACTAAAAGATCCAACTATAGGAATGCCCCAAACTAAGAAGATTTCAGCTATGCAATTCTATGCTTACAGGATGACGATACGTTCTTCAAATTTCAACACATTACTGAGAAGCAAAGACCTGTTACACCAATTTATCGTTGATATGTATGCCAAGATTGAATCGGAAAGACTATTGTACATACGAATAAATCAGAGGACTCTCAGAGTTGAACAGTATGCTCATTTGAGGGATGCGGTCATGAATGATGGAAATTTTTCCGACATAGGCCACTTGATCATCTTGCCTTCTAGCTTTACAGGGAGTCCAAGGTACATGCACGAGCGTACTCAACATGCCATGACCTACGTGAGAAACTACGGCAGACCAGACCTCTTCATCACTTTCACCTGCAATCCAAACTGGACAGAGATACAGGAAGAACTATTTATTGGACAAAAACCACAGGATCGTCATGATTTGTTAGCAAGAGTATTTCATCAGAAACAAAAAACGCTTATGTTACTGTGAGGGAAAGATTTTTGAAGAAGTTCAGTGTCATATGTACACCATAGAGTGGCAGAAGCGAGGACTTCCTCATGCTCACATTCTTATTTGGTTCAAGGACTCCGTACACGTTCACCGCGTGGATGACTTTATCAGTGCAGAAATCCCTAATGAACAAGAAGACCCGGGAATTTTTTCAATTGTAACTAAGCAGATGGTGCGAGGCCCCTGCGGATCCATAAATCCAACCTCTCCATGCATGAAAGATGGAATTTGCACTAAATGATACCTGCGTCAATTTTTGAAAGAGACGCAAACAGGACGAAACGGATATCCACTTTATCGCCGCCGATAACCACAAGACGGGGGATTTAAGGCTGACATCGTTTATAAAGGATCGCAAGTGTCTATAGACAATACTAGTATTCTCCCGTATTACCCTCCACTAACAAAAATTTTCAATGCCTTCTTCAGACTTTGCACCCAAGATGAGTTTGCACGCACCCTGTTGTACAACCAAGTTCCCAAATACTACACTTGGAACAATGGAAACAAGACATGGAACCATCGAAAACAAGGACACGTTGTACCTGAGCAAACAGGAATAAGGTCAAGCGATGCACTGGGCCGGGTGTACACCGTCCATCCGAACAAATCAGAGTGCTTTCACCTGCGCCTCCTCCTGCATGAAGTACCAGGCCCAAAATCATTTGAAGATTTGAAACCATTTCAGGTACGGCTCTGTGAAACTTACAAAAAGGCCTGCCAGCTTAGAGGCCTTTTGGAGAACGATGACCACTGGAACAATGCCCTCGAAGAAGCGGCTCCATTTCGATCACCAAAGGTTTTACGGAATCTGTTTGCTGTAATGCTACATACATGCTCCATGTCATCTCCCGAACAGTTATAGATGAATCATAAGGAGAACGTGTCCGAAGACATGCTGCACCAAGCACGCATGTATCAACAGAGCGCTAATCGACATTGAAGACAAGATTATATTGATGGGTGGATCGGACCTGAAAAGCTTTGGACTTCCACAACCCAATCGAAACCTTCATTCAGTCCTGCCGAGTGAAGAACGTATGGAGCGAAATTATGATACGAATGTACTCGCAACATCCATAGAGGAAAATGAGCCGGAAATGGTCCCAAATCAAAAGAAAGCATTTGACAAGATCATAACAGCAGTTTTCAATGGTCGTTTTGGCATATTCTTTTTGGATGCTCCCGGCGGTACAGGGAAGACTTTTTTTAATCAATCTTCTTTTGGCTAAAGTGCGACACAGAAACGAGATTGCCCTGGCTGTTGCTTCTTCTGGCATTGCTGCGACACTATTGACAGGAGGGAGAACAGCTCACTCGGCTTTCAAGTTACCCTTAAATATGGCAAACACGGAGACTCCTACGTGTAACATTTAAAAAAATTCAGGAAAGGCAAGGGTTCTGAAGCATTGCAAGTTAATTGTCTGGGATGAATGCACCATGTCCCACAAAGCCGGATTCGAAGCACTCTATGTCACATTGAAGGACATCAGAGGTAACAATTACAGAATGGGAGGCGTAACTATGGTGTTGGCTGGCGACTTTCGACAGACACTTCCGGTTATTCCACGTGGAAAAAGGGCGGATGACATGCAGGCGTGCTTAAAGTCGTCTTACGTGTGGAATGACATCAAAAGACTTGGTCTTTCGATCAACAAACATGCGAGTGTATGTCAATGGTGATCCCTCAGCCCAGCAATTTGCAGATAACCTTCTACAACTTGGAAATAGAGCCATTACTACGGATAATACAGGATGTATAGCCATGGGAACGATTGGAATGATTGTGACAACTCAACAACAGCTGAAAGAGCCGGTGTTTCCAAATGTGGCCCAGCACTTCACTGATCACACATGGCTGTTCGAAAGAGCAATCCTTGCCCCAAGAAATGAAGATGTCAACGCCACCAATAAGCAGCTTTTACAAGAATTGGCAGGTAAAGCTCAAGTTTACAAATCGATTGACACCACCTGTGATACAGAAGAAGCGGTACACTACACCACAGAATTTTTAAATACGTTGGAACCATCTGGAGTACCCTCTCACATTTTAGAGCTGAAGATTGGTGCACCAATTATGCTGCTGAGAAATCTGCATCCACTTTCACTCTGCAATGGAACAAGACTTGCCGTAAAGAATCTGATGCCGAATGTGATTGAAGCCACCATTATGACAGGACATTCTGCAGGCAAAGTCGTATTTATTCCCAGGATACCAATCATCCCTTCCGATATACCATTTCAATTTAATAGACTTCAGTTCCCTGTCCGTTTAAGTTTCGCCATGAGCATTAACAAGGCACAAAGGCAATCGCTAAAAGTAGTTGAACTCGATCTTCTCAAACCCTGTTTCTCACATGATCAACTTTATGTGGGTTTTTCTAGAGTTGAAAAGCCGAAAATCTCTACATCCTAGCTCCAAGTGGAAGAACAAAAAATATAGTATATCCTGAGGCTCTCTAAACTGATATTTCAAGAAAGAAAAGTGAAAGAAGACTCAAGTGAATTTTATCAACGCTATACGACTTTAATATAGCTTTCAAGCCAACAACATGGATGGACAAGCCACAGATCAAGAAGCGTTAATTTAATTTATATCAGCCTTTTGAAAGACACAAATAAGAGGAGCAATGCCGTTTATTTATTTTATGATATTTATACTGTTATTAATTCTATGTTATTTATACTGTGTTTAGTTTTTAAATTGATTTTTGTTAACAAACATTACACAATTTGACATTTTTACTTTTTAACATTTAGTAGTAGAAGAATGATGAAAGGCTGAATCTATTAAAATTCTGAGATGTGTATAACATTTCACATGGTTTTTTTTAATGTTATTTATACTGTGTTTACTTTTTTAGTTGATTTTGGTTAACAAGCATTCGACAATTTCAATCTTATTTATACTGTGTTGAGTTTTTAAATTGATTTTGGTTAACAAGCATTCGACAATTTCAATCTTATTTATACTGTGTTGAGTTTTTAAATTGATTTTGTTTAACAAACATTCGACAAAGTGACATTTTTACTTTTCAGCTTTACTTTTCAAAATTCTTTACTTTCCTAAAGACAATTTGGCATTTTACCTTTTCGACGTTTAGTGGTTTATTATAAATTCAAATTAATGGAGATAATGTTAATGTTTTTTGTTGACAAGAAAAATGATTTAGATATTATAAAAATTGATTGCTTTTTACATTATTTTCAACTCATAAATGGTTTAAATGTAGATATATAAAAGCTTTCAATTTTTGTTAGTGTATTTGTATGATTAAATTTTTTTCCCAGTGTCTGAGTATTTTTTTCTGTTCAAATTAATGGAGATAATGTTAATGTTTTTTTTTACAGGGACTAATTTTTTGTTGACATGAAAAATGATTCAGATATTATAAATATTGATTGCTTTTTACATTATTTTCAACTCATAAATGGTTTAAATGTAGATATGTAAAAGCTACAAGTTTTTTCTGTTCAAATTAATGGAGATAATGTTAATGTTTTTTTACAGGGACTAATTTTTTGTCCCTGTAAAAAAACATTTTTACATTATTTTCAACTCATAAATGGTTTAAATGATTCAGAAATTATAAATATTGATTGCTTTTTACATTATTTACAACTCATAAATGATTAAATGATTAAGGATTAAGAAAACATATCCCTACTGGGGAATCCTCGCCTTGAAAATATTGCGAAAGGAGGATAAGGCGCCTTTGCTGTACGCCTAGCATGGTGAGGAAAACAGCAGTACCGTCATAAAACGCGAGTTAGTAGCCACGTTTGCAGTTTTGTCATCTTTGGCTATACTGTGTTTCCTTTTCTTTAATTTTGCCCTTTTCATTTTAATCTCAGTTTTAAGGCAAACTTTTTCAGTCATTTATTTTGTTTTTGTATTTCTATAATTTCAAAACATGCTTTTAATACTTTATTTGTTTGGTTGAATTATTTACATTTTACTTAAATTTAATTCAAGCAATACTTTGTTTGGTTTTTTATTATACTGTGTTTAATTTATAAATTTATTTTGGTTAACAAAATTGAAATTTTTACTTTTCAGTTTTTGGTGGTAAAAGGCTGAATCTACCTAAATTCTGAGATGTGTATAACATTTCACATGCTTTTTTTTCTATGTTATTTATACTGTGTTTAGTTTTTAAATTGATTTTTTTAACAAACATTCAACAATTTGACATTTTTTTTCAGCCTTTATGACATGAAGAAATCAGGTAGAGGAGGCTTCTGCAAAACGTGGCCGCTGATGGTTGTTTTGTGACAACTGACTGAAGTGGCGTCATAAAACGACAGTGAGTGGTCACGTTTGCAGTTTTGTCATCTTTGGCTATACTGTGTTTCATTTTCTTTAATTTTGCACTTTTCATTTTAATCTCAGTTTTAAGGCAAACTTTTTCAGTCATTTATTTTGTTTTTGTATTTCTATAATTTCAAAACATGCTTTTCATTTCATTTTCTGTAATTTTGCACTCTTGATTTTAATCTCAGTTTTATTTCAGGGTCTTTCATTTATAGTTCTGATTTATTATAGTTCTGATAGTTTTTATTTATACTGTGTTTCCTTTTCTGTAATTTTGCCCTTTTGATTTTAATCTCAGTTTTCAGGTAAACTTCAGGTAAAAATATTAAAATATAGTAAAAGAAATGTTCCTCAAACTGTGCTATATTAACTGTACTATATTCTTTTGTATGTTCTATTAGATTTAATTTCAATATTTTCTTCTACATTATTTTGCCTATTAAAATATCTGTTACGATTTTTTATAAATATATTTTTTTGTTTTTTTGGCATTAATTGCATATATTGACCGTTGTATGTATGAAATTTTAATGTACTCCGTAGCGAAGCACGGGTATTCAGCTAGTAACAACTACGCTACATATCAATTCTTAACACGAAAGTATGAGCCGAGGCGTCAAAAATTAAGAATGATGTATTGCTGTTTAATAGGAACTGAATACAAAAGACTATCAAATGTCATCGAGAACTTGGCTGAAACATTTACCACTTACCAAGGACACTATGACTAAATTCAGACGATATAAAAACAGAGTACTTTTCCTGGAAATTATAAATAAAATAGTTTTTTGTTCCCTTTGTGAATACAAACGCAGCTAAAATTTTTAGATAGAATGTAGACGTTACAAAATATTAAGAAAGTAGCTGATATAAGGTGTCAATGTAAATTATTGACTCCTTAATACAAATACATAATAAATACATAAATACCGACTCTTTTCACGTCAAAGATGTTAAAATGTTTCATTAATTGATGAAATGGTTCACCCTGTTCACGTTTAATTTTGCTTTGTCGAGAAGCTTCATTCAGTTAAAGACACAATTCTATAGGGCCAAAAAAGAGAAAGTCCCCTGCATTTATAAAAATTAAAACAAATTGTATATAGTTTCGGAAACAAAGCTAAAAAAACCGCTAACATCAACAGAAAGAGAAATTAAATTTTCATAAAAGTCCTGTACGGAGGTGTACTATGTTTGACAAAAAAGCAAATGGACTGTAAAATAAAATAAGAATTTAATAGCGTGGCATTGTTTGCCAAAGGAAACTCCGCTTGCTGCCGGAGCTCCTTCTAGGACGGATACAGAGTTCGTTCTGCGTTATTCATGCCGCTAGAGGGCGAAGTGGGTGGAGGCGTTACGTCACACATTACGTAACATACTCCCGCGTTGAAATTGTGAAAATTTCAAAATACATACAGTGATACATAAAAATATTGAAAAGTATGCGAATAACAATTTAGCACAAAGCACATTACAATAATTAAAAAAAATAGAAATATTATGCAGTATTGAAAAACACATTAAACATATAACTTATTTACAATAATCATAAAAAGACTGATCATCATTTACAGGTAATAAACAAATTTGAGTGATGCCTCGTTTTACCACTCCATTAGCTGTTTTGATGTACACTACTCTAACAGCGTTGTCCGCACCTTTAACTATCTTTTCGATGCGGCCAAGTTTCCATTTGTAAGGAGGCAAATCTTTGTCCTTAAGTATAACCATGGCATTGGGTTTAACATTATCTTTTAGAAACATCCATTTGTTTCGCAAGTTTAAATGATTGAGGTAATCAATTGACCATCGCTTCCAAATATATTGGACGAATTTTGTGGTTCTTTGCCACCTTGTAAGATAATTGTCTGGTTTATCAATCATTGTTTGTTCTGCAACAGAATTTAATGGACGACCAATTAAAAAATGACCTGGGGTTAACGCAGTTAAATCACTGGGGTCTGTTGACATTGGACTGATTGGTTGGCGATTTAAAATCCCTTCGACTTGTGTAACGACTGTTAGTAGTTCCTCAAATGTTAATTTAGATGAACCAGTTACTCTTCGAAAGTGGAATTTAAATGATTTAACCCCCGATTCCCATAATCCACCAAAGTTTGGAGATCTGGGGGGGGGGGTATAAATTTCCATGTAATACATTCAGATGTTAAATAATTCGCTAAAATTTCCTCTGGATTGCTCATAAGTTTGTGCAACCTCTTTAACTCTGAACTTGCCCCAATAAAATTCTTGGCATTGTCAGAGAATATACATGAACAGAGAATATACATGAACCTCTTCTTGCGAAGAAACGTTTTAATGCTGCTATAAGAGCCTTTGATGTTAAATCTGTCACAAGCTCTAAATGGATTGCCTTAGTGGCAAAACATATAAATATTGCTACATATACCTTTTGAGATGTTCCTTTGCGTTGACCTTTATAATTTATAAGGAAAGGACCACAGAAATCAATTCCGCAGTTGGAAAATGTTGGGCTTGGAATGACTCGCTCGGCTGGTAAATTTCCCAACAACTGATTTGAATTAATTGGTTTATTTCTGAAACAAATTACACAGTCATTAACAATTTTTCTAGCCAGATTTCTGCCTCCTATGGGCCAAAATTCTTGTCTGACGCAATGCAAGAGTGATTGCGGACCTACGTGCAAGTTTTTCTTGTGGAAATATTCTATAATGATTTTAGTGAATCTATGCCTAGCGGGTAAAAGCTTTGGGTGTTTTGAATCGTCGTGCAGTTGAGAATTTTGTAATCGACCCCCAACTCGAAGAAGCTCATCTTGATCTAAAAAAGGATATAAATTCCTTACCTGACTCCGCTTCAAGTCCTTGTTATGTTTTAAACAATTAATTTCGTAGGTAAAAGTTGCGTGTTGAACTAATTTAACTAAATGATTAGCAGCACTCATGACTTCTTCAGTTGTTAACTCACCTACCTTTCGATTCTTAGGAAATTTCACATTATGTATAAATCTGCAAATATAACTAAAGGTATGTACAAGTTTAGTAAAACTGTTACTAATTTTTAAAAAATCATCAATGAAGCTGTTAGTAGTGTTAGCAACTAAGACAGGATTATATGCAGTCTTTAGTTCTTTAGAATAATCATTATCAGTCATGTTAGTAGGTTCCTTAGAAGATGGAATGTCCGAATTTAAAAATGAAGGGCCAGTCCACTACACAGAGTTTTGTAGAAGCTTAGTTGCACCAGTTCCTCTGGATAGGACATCAGCAGGATTGGTTTCAGAAGAAACGTGTCTCCAATCATAGTCAGGACACAGTTCGTTAATTTGTTTAACTCTGTTGTACACAAAGGGTTTAAGTCTTTCATAAGGAGTTTTTATCCAAGCTAGAGTTATCGTAGAGTCCGACCACAGGTACACCTGATGGAATTCAACTTTGAATGACAGAGATGATCTTTGCGACTAGACGAGCTAGTAGCAATGCCGCACATAGTTCCAGCCTGGATATTGTTAAGGTTTTTATCGGAGATACTCTGGATTTAGTACACAACAGTGTTGTTTGCTGCTGTCCTTGGCTGTTTTTTGAGCTTACATAGATTGCTGCTCCATATGCCCGTTCAGACGCATCGCTGAATCCATGTAATTCAATTATGATGGGATCTGTAATGATCACATGCCTAGGAATTTTCACTTGATTTAAAGCGGGAAGTTCGTTTAAGTATTTAAACCATTCTTATACTAACCATTCAATATTCATATCATCAGGAGGAATTGGATCAGACCAATTTAACTTTTCCCTCCACAGATTTTGTAGAAATATCTTGGCCTTTGTAATTACTGGTCCAATAAGACCAAGCGGATCAAACAAGCGTGCTATAGAAGATAGAACATCCCGTTTTGTGAAGCTTGCTTTAGAGTCTACATTAACCTTAAAGGTAAAATTATCGGAATTACATGCCCAAAGCATACCGAGAGTTTTCACAGGATCAGAATCTGAAGAAAAGTTATATTCAGCACTTTTACTGTCATTTAACAAATTTGGGTGGTTGGATACCCATTTATGTAACTGCATGCCACCTTTGTTCAATACATCTATTAACTCAAATTGTAAGGAAATTGTGTCTTCTAAATTGTCTGAACCTGACAAAATGTCGTCCACGTAGACGTCGGTAAGTAAAACTGCGGACGCATGAGGAAAATAATTCTGCTCATCCTCAGCTAAAGCCTTTATAGTTCTAGTCGCCAAATACGGGGCGCATTCTATCCCGTACGTAATTGTACGCAATCTGTAAGTTTCAACAGGGGAGCACTGACTTAATTTCCACAAAATTCTTTGAAAATCTCTATCCGATTCTTCGACAAGACTTTGCCTATACATTTTAGTAATGTCTGTACTAAATACATATTTATGTGTTCGGAAACGAGCTACTATTGAAAATAGATCCTGCTGAACAAGTCTACCATTCAGTAATATGGAGTTGAGATTTATTCCATTCTCGCACTTGGCTGATGCATCAAACACGACGCGAAGAGGGGTAGAAATGCTCTCTGGGCGGAAAACTGCATGATGCGGGATATAATAAATTTCACTACAGTTCTCGCAGTCCGAAACCTTGTCCGTGTGATTTAACGTAAGATATTGATCCATAAATGTCTTATATAAAGTGGACATAGTTGGATCTTTGTCCAATTTCTTCCAAAGGGAATTTTGACGTCTTTCCGCCATTGATTTAGACTCTCCTAAACTAGAACGTTTACCTTCCTTGATGGGCAGTCGTACAATAAATCTGCCGCTATCATCTCTTTTGTGAGTAGTAACAAAATGTTGCTCACAATACTCCTTTTCAAATGTTTGAGACTCATTATTTGTATCATCCCCCGGAAAGGATTCCATCTCAAAGAATTTTTTGACAGAAAGTTCTAAAGAATCTCTTTCTGAAATATGAGCAAGACCAGTAAAATGGTGAGAAGCTGCATTTTCCACAGTCCCGGTAACCAAATAGCCGAAAACACTGTTCTGAAGCATCAAGTTATTATCATATGATTTGAATTTTTCAGCCTTAAGCAATTCAAAAAATATCTCACAACCTATGAGTAGATTGATTCTACTTGGGAGATTGAATGTATCGTCAGCAAGTTTTATTTCGCGAGGGAAATATACGCGAGAAATATCAATCTTCTTTACAGGCGTTAATTCTGTGATTTTAGGTAGCACAAGGAATGATAATGCTTTTGAAAAGCTGCCCTCATCGTTTGAAATTTTTGCTGTTACTTTATTTTTAACAAAATATTCTCCTCCGCTTATGCCTGAAATGGATGAATTGCATTTTTCTTTCTTTAATCCCAAAACATCTGCTATTTCCTGTGTACAAATTGATACTGAACTTCCACTATCAAGAATTGCTTTCACTTTTATTTTTTCGCCAAATGAGTTCTCAATATATAACATTGTAGTGCATAAAAGGCTGCTCGAAGCTAAATAACACTCTTTGACGTCTGCTGATAAAGTGGCGCCTATGGTTTTGTCTGGTGCGAGCAAATGAAATGATGACTCATTTTGAGCGGGAACTGACTTAGAGATATTTATCGTGTCAGAATACGGAATGTTTTCACAGTTTTGATTTGAATGTATTGCGGTATTTGGCGGGGCGGGATACTTATGAAGGAGCGTATGGTGGTTTGTCTGTTTACAAACGAAACAAGAACTTTTAGAATTGCAATTCGATAACATGTGAAAGGCGATTAAACAGTTATAACAAAGTCTATGTTTTTTAACGAGATTGACTCTATCTTCCAGTTTCATTTCTTTAAATTTCTCACAATGAAATAATGCCTGGGCTTTGGTTTTACAAACTGCACACATCTGAGGTGATTTATTAGATTTAACGAAAAGGGATTTGAATCGTTCGAAATTTGGCTTGGTTGAGGTGTTAATATGAATGCCGTTTAGAATTTGACACCGTCTTTCTAAAAATTCCAAAAATGCATCGAAATCTGGTACATTGTTATCCTTCAGAGTTAATTCATAACTTTTTCGCGTTTCGCGGTCTAATTTTTCAAGAACAATATTCAATAGCAAAGCGTTAGAAAATTTGTCTCTTTCGAAATTCAAAATTTTCAGTGATCTAAGATTTTTGTTTATATTATCCAACAAGTTTCGAAGCTCTTTGGCTGACTCATGTTTGATAGATTGAAGATTTAGAATGTTTTTCAGGTGGCAGTCAACGATGATCCTTTCGTTTTCGTACCTAAGCTTTAATGCTTTGAATAGGGAAACATAACTGTCATCTGAGGTTTCTATAATTTTTGCTTCTCCCTTTAGTGACCCACGTAGATAGTGAAGCTTTTCGTTTTCAGAAAGTTCTGAATTTTCGTCAATTAGACTAATAAACTGGCTTTTAAACAAGTTCCATTCCTCGAATTTTCCGTTAAAAATAGGAAGAGGGATTTTTGGAAGTTTTATTGACATTCTTTTCAGCTGATCATTGTTAATCGAATTCGAATCATGAGTAGAATTGTCAGAATTTTGATTTAGATAAGCAGAATTGTTCTTATTGATTTTAAGTTTATTAATCAAGGTTTTCAGACTCACCTCTGAATTTTGAAACTCCTCATCTAGCTGTGACAACATTTCCTCAGTTTCTTCAAAACTCTTTTCACTGACTACTTTATAATATTCTTCTTTTAGAACTTCAAATTTTTCTTGAAGCTTCGAAAGTACATCCAACTGAGCCTGCAGTTCGGCGACATCATCGCTATCTTCACATATAGTAATCTTCTTCAACTGTCCTTTTATATTACCGCGTTTGCGATTAAGCGTTGTAATAACTGATTCAGTAGTCATTATTCTTAAGTTTAAAACTAGGTAAAATTTCATGCACTGGTAATCCCTCCGGGTCGCTAGGACCAAAATGTACGGAGGTGTACTATGTTTGACAAAATAGCAAATGGACTGTAAAATAAAATAAGAATTTAATAGCGTGGCATTGTTGGCCAAAGGAAACTCCGCTTGTTATCGGAGCTCCTTCTAGGACGGATACAGAGTTCGTTCTGCGTTATTCATGCCGCTAGAGGGCGAAGTAGGTGGAGGCGTTATGTCACACATTATTACGTAACAAGTCCTTTCAACTTTTTTTCTAAACATGGACTGTTACAGCCGTAAAAAAATATCCAGTATCAATTTTTTCCCCAATGCAGCTAACATTTGTCCTAAAAACATTTATTTGCCCATACACACCGCGATTTTTGCATGCTACTTTATTATGGGCGCACCGTATAGGTGAACCAACATTACTCCCAAACAGCATAAGAAAAGTCCGTGCCTCGGTTGAAATTCAATCCCAGATTCACGGGGGAGTAGCTTGTGACCAATGTGATGCAATGTGAACGGCTAACTTTCCAAGTGTTTGAAATTAAATTTTTAATGTCAATAATCGTAGATTGGAAAGCATTTTTATTTACTTGTTATAAGTTGCAAATACAATCGATATAGGTGATTTTTACTACATGTTCGTATTCTAATCGTTAGAGCTTTCGAACTAATAAAACTAAATCATGAAGACAGTTTATGAGTCTTAATGACTACTGTCACGAGTAGAAATAGAGGCTGTGACCTGTCCATTTTGAAGTCAACGTCCTGACTACCACATCAACCCGGTTTGTATTTTCATCTTCTAGAGATCATTCCTTACAAACTATTATCTTACAAACTATTAGCATGAATAAGAACTCACGTTGAAAAAGAGTTATTATCAAAACTATTTTCACATCAGGATAGTTTATTGCAACTCACAAAATTTAATCCTTTTTTTTCTTTATGAGTTGTCCTCAAAAGTAAAAATTTCTAACTAATTTTTCAACATTTTTGATTGAAAAGCAATTTTGGAATAAAAAAGTAACAGCTTGTTTCTTTTTATAATTCCCAAATTTTAGTTCATATACCTTAGAAAAAAAAATCTGCTCATCTTGAAAATTTGAGATTTTTGACTTTTTTGTATAAAACGTATGGAAAAACCTTTGTTTTTTTACGTACGTTAAAATTACAGTTTTGAAATTTAAAAAATAACATCATATTTTCTTATATTTTTCAAGTTTCCGAATTTTTCTCCACCTTAAGCAATTTTAAGGGAACTTATGGCACTGCCTGAATCGAAACTGAATCAGTCTAAGGCCCGTCGCAAATTGAACCCAAAGCACGCACAGCCCACGCGTGGCAGACTCTGTGAAGCATAGTTTTGTTCGAGGCACCGCAAATTGAACCCAACCCAACCCAAACGTGGGAACTTCTGTGATCGTCGCACAGATTTCGTGGGCAGTGGGTCAGATTTGGATAGACGATAGCAACGCCCTCTGGCTGGAAAAACATTCGGAATAGCATTTATGACATGGTTACAAAGCTATTTACCATTATGTTATCGCTTAATTTTTAAAATTTTTGTGAGTTATGTTGCTATGTTCGAGTTATGTTCGAAAAACATTTTTAAACGGGGAAGGTTTGTTTTTTTCCCCCATCCATATACCAGATATGAAATCGTACATCGTTTTTTTTCTAATAACTGTTCTGATGATGATATTTGTCTTGTGGATCTTATGTATAGTTTTTGTTACACACATTGTTAAATTTTAACATGATTCTAGTGTGTAAATGTCATACCTTTGTGATAAGATGCTCTTTCCGATCAGGAAAGTGGATTTATTGCGAGGCCATATGCACTTGTTGTAGTTTCTGTTGAAACGGTGTTGAAGGGCGCCCATAGGGAGAATGCCCATACAAACATAGAGTTAAGTTAAGTTAACAGCAGTAATTGAAGAGTAAAGTTTTTGTTCAGATACCACTGGCTCATTTGAGAAACCACTTATTTTTATAATCAAGTAGTTCTATGTAATGCTTATGTTTAATAGGTTAAGATGCTAACATCTAAAATTTATTGTTGAATTTTAATATTTGAAAAATATGTATTTGGTAACTTTTCATTCTTTTTTTACAACGGTTATCAACATAATTAAGATTTCATGTTTTAGTTTCAATGACAAATGGCTATGACATGTGTTCAGTGCTGTGACCAAGTTGTTTGGATTACAAAAGTTTTTAGTTCAAAGAAAATACAAAAAAATTATGCTTTTTGGAAGAACACTTATTTTGTTCTGAAAGAGATGTAATTCATAAATTTAATGCCATTTATTAAAGTATTATATACTGTAAAATTTATTGCAGTTGTTTGTATACATTATTATTGTTATTTTGTTTATTGTTTAAATGTTTTAAACTGAGAAATCTGATTTATGTTTCAATATTTCTTTGGTATCTATTTTTTGAAAAATGGTGCTTACTTAGTATTAGTTTTTCGGAGGAAAATAGGCTGAAAGTAGATATACTTCTCAACTTGTATTAAAGGGGATAACATGCCTTGTGCTGTAATTCTCCCATGGTGTAGAAATCAAAAAGTCTGAATAATTTTTATTATGAATTAATTTTTTATCATATAAAATAAATTATGCTCACTTAATTATTCATACTTTCTCTTAAAGCATTTTAGCACTGCAGATCTAAGAAGATCATCTTCCTATTATAAGTCAGAATTGAATTGGTATGTCATATTTAGTTGCATTTAAATATTAAAAAATGTTGTTTGTATCTAGATTTAAGAGTTATGAATTACAACTGAATGGTTAATTTCAGAGATTTGCATCTAGTGCATTTCTCTAAATTTGACTTTTCAGTTTTTAGCTTTAAACATCTGTACTTTATTTACTAATTTGGATCCTTTTCTAATCAGCTAAACTTTTGTCTCACTAGGTAGCTGTATTGTTTCCAAATTCCACTTTAGATAATTCAGGAAATATTGCTGTGTATATAGGCCTTCGATCAAAAAATTTTCTTGATTCGTAAATTAATTGTGTCATAAGCCATACATTGAAAGTGTCATTTTTATTATGTGCTGCACTTTGTAACATGGCCCTATGTGTAATTATAAGGTAATGAAGAAATGTCATTTGTCATTATTATATAGATTTTTATTATTTGTCATTTTTATATACGAATTGTAGTAAATGCAGAACTCATTTTAGAATTTCATGTAATCTTGCATTTTAAAAATTATTGATACATACTAACGATAGCTGTATGGTTTCCAGAAATATTAATTTTCTAAGTTTATAATTTTATTTGGTCAAAGTTATACGAATTTGAATTTTGATTTTATTCAATTCTATTGTTTATCTAGTATAAAAATGATTTATACTAGATATCAAAGTTACATATTCTTTGAATAAATCTATGGTTTTTATATACTTATTAAGTTATAAAATTATATACTTTTTAAGTTATATTAACATTAGATTGTCTTGTACATTAAACTATTGTATAGAAGTATGTATCAGTAATTTTTAAATTATTGATACATGTATGTATGGCAGTTTAAACTCCCCATGGATATTTCTGCCAGCTAAATATGCATTTCTTTTACTTTTCCTGCTTCTAACTATAGAATATAATAATATTAGTTCTTCATTCTGTGATTCCGATTCCAAATCCATGAGAAGTTAAACCTCGGACGTCATCGTGCTAGACTGGCGTGGATGGCTGTGCTGGGTTCAATTTGCGGTGCCCCGACCCAACCCAAGCGAAAAGGAGGCGGGGCCTAGGCGTATGCTGTGCGTGCTTTGGGTTCAATTTGCGGCGGGCCTAAGAAGGAACTTCTTCCCAATCCTGGCATATAGGTCTGATCACTTTCCCGGCTGTTTCGCACCAAATAAAAGCCACCCGAGCTTGAAACGGAAAATTTTCTCCAGTTCTTTACATATAAAGCGCAACGAAATTACTCGAGACTCCATTGCCAAACGCCTGGTGCTCCATCTTGTTTCTTTTGAACCAATTTTTTGCGAGACTGGTAAACAACGAATGTCATAAGCTCTGAATAAAGGAAAACGGTAAAGAATTACGGCAGATATTTTGTTCATGTTAGTTGTTTTTGTCTTTTCTTATATAACAGAGGTCTTTTATGTATGATAACAATTGTTTGTCTGAAAGCATTGAAGAACCAATTTCCAGCATTGAAATTACGTGAGCCGCTTCGGCAACTCTTTCTTTTTACTGAGAAAAGAAATGCGTATGTATGATTGATAATGAAAGCGAAAACACTTCATGGCTTACTTTTTTGTTTATGAATATGAAGCACGAGAGGCAAAAATAAATATGAGTTTCAGATAATAAAACGGACTTGTGCGTAAATATAAATCATTTCATAAGCAATGAATCACAGCATGCACATAGATCCCGTCGTTAGGGGCCTGATCAAAGTTTTACGTTGTTGAGATGAACAAAGTCTCAAAGAAACGATGAAAGAAAAGAGTATTTTATAAAAATATAACATTACTAGCTGAAAACCCGAACTTCGCAACGGAGTACATTCAAATTAAATACAACGGTCAATGTATGCAATTAATGCCAAAAATATTTTATATATATATATATATATATATATATATATATATATATATATATATATATATATATATATATATATATATATATATATATAAGAGCTTGTCTGTTTGTTTGTCCGCTATAGAATCATAGACTGTTTAACCCACCGGGACCAAATTCGGCACAGTTAATGTTTAGGACCCGAGAAACTTAAATCAGCAAAAACGAAGTTTGGGGCTCAATTAGTTTTTTCTAAATTAATTTTTTAATGATTTTTTGTGCCCCTAGAGGTGCGAGTACCCCCTGTGGAAACAGGCCGTTCCCCACAACATGTTATCAGTGAAATCTGAACCTATCCCCCGCGCGGTTATAACCAACCCCTCTTTCCCCGCGCGGGAGGGGGGAGGGAGAGCTTCATGGTAATTATCTTTGGCCTTGCCCCTAACTGACTGATAGCCCAGTCAAAATAGGTTTTATGGCTAAAAAAAATATGAAAGTTTTGAAAATTGGTGGAGATGTTTGTTTAGGCATACTAATGAACATACTAAAAGTCCCCACCGATCAGACTTGAGCTTTCGCCGCCATCTTGGAAAATGTGTACACTTTTTTGGTTTTTTGGAAATAACTTTATAAATATTGATTTTATAAAAAATAATTAAATACAAAAATTAAAGAGCATTAAATTATGAACAAAAATCATTCATAACATTTTTTATATGTCTAACAGGAACAAAGATAATTGACTTTGAAAAGAGCGCATTATCACACCTGGGACGCGCAAGCGCGGTTCCCCATCGCAGTGGGGGGAAATACCAGCGCATGTGCATACCATAATTAGCCAAATTAGTTTTACACTAAATGGGAAGGTTTTTTGTATTTTTTCAAATAACTAGGGAAATATTAACTTTACGTAAAAAAAGTTTATTTCAAAAATTAAAAAACATTAAATTATGTACAAAAACGATTTTATACATTTTTGTCGTAAACCTAACAGGAACGAAGGTATTGACTATAAAATGCGAGTTGATAATGGAGGTAGCTTCAAAGTCTCGTTGCAGGCGCTCTTCTTTGAATTTCTAACCTCTCCCACATTTCGGCATTCTTTAAACACAAGAAAATAGACTTTAATGTTTTTGGCTATGTAGATAATTAATCATTATTAATTTTATACATGAATGTAGTAAACTTGGGGGTATTCACTATCACAGGCAGTTGGGCCTTTCTTTTTCAGGTGCTCCAAGGTCTTCCTCATTTTAATTTCGATGGCTCGTATTTGACTGTGTGTGTTTAAGGTTTCTTGCGATGGAGGTTCAGTAGCAAAATCTCGAAACAACTCCCGGAGATTTTTACATTCCAAATCCGATATATCCATGCCGTCAAAAATTATTTTTGCTAAGGCTGTTTGGGTCATTAAATGAGCTCGGACGGCCCTAGCGTATGCATGGCCAGGCAACATTTTTTCTACTGACGTAGGTGCATAAATCAAAGTGAGTATTTCTTTTAACCCACTTCCAGCCATTATGTACCCAATGCAGCCTAAGAATGACATTAAAAGATGGAATCCACCAAGCCTCATAATACAACTTGATAATAATGGATTGGATGTTGCTGCGACTATCTCTCGAGCTTTAATATACAGTAGTTGGTCAAACGTGAGTATGCAAGACTTTTGGTGCATTTTAACACACTGCTGGGCAGCATATTTCAGCACAGTGAAAATGGTGTCATACTTGCTTGGTGGTGAATTAACAAAAGGAAGGGTTATTACTTTGGTCTGTTCACAAGGCTGGTTTCTGGTTATACAATGGAAAAATCTTTTCCATTCAGGTATCTGTTGAAGACCTAACCACTTAGCACACATCCAGGAGATATCAGATGGCTTACGCAGTGGTAAATCTTCCGCTAAAGGATTTAAGACATTCAAATCTTCAATAGTAATTGTTTTTAACCCAGACCCTCGAAAATTTTCAAACGTTTCCAGAGGAATGATTCCCATTTTGCCTACGGTCGATGCGGATGTAAGTTCGGTTAATTTTTTTATCTTCGTCCCGGGTTCCACTGCTGACGCTGGAGTAAAACAAGTAATGCCCCCCAGGCTATGAAACGTATTCAGGCCATCGATTGTCGACACATTGAAATTTGCATTGTCAAATACGAATTGGCAGAATGATCTCTCGCGCATTTGGGGTTGCGGATGATTTATGGCTGACATCTCAAGTGTTTGGGCTTCATAGTAAGAAGAACAAAATCCCAAATTCGAGAGCATTGATATTAAATTCTTGGAACAGAACTTTTTGTACAAAAATAAAGCAAGACCATTGAGCAGAGGAGACATAAATGATTGTGACCTTAGAGCTGATATAATGACGTGAGCTATTGAAGTGACTTTTTTTCCGCCTTAGCAGTCTTTATTTTAATAATCAAGTGCTTCAAAAAAGATTTTAGGCTTTCTGGAATGCCCTTGTTCACATCTCTGAAAAGGTTATCACTTGGAGGATAGCAATGAGTGTCATAAACTGGTGTCTGTATATCATCTTTTATGATGGCTGCAGCAGTTTGTACTATTCGTAGACGCTCCTCACGATCATTTCGTATCCTTTTGTCGTACCAAGAGTCTGATAAGACTTTCATTCCAGTATTACGTAAACATATGACAGTAACTTTTTTGGAGTTTGAAGCAAAAATAATGCCATCCCCGTATTTTTGTTTCAACTTATTTCTCAAAGTGATGTCGTCTGGAACTAGCCCTGTAATTTGAGATTTGAGTTCGGGTAGTGAGAATTGACAGTTGTCATTATTATCAAGTAAGAAGGATATTTCGTCTGCAGCTGCTGAGACGTAATCCGACTCAGGCCGCCCTCTCTTTCTGATTGGTGCAATGTGTAGAAAAAAGTCATGAAGCAATCTTGGTGATAAATGGAATCAGCTGCAACTAAATCAGCAACGTTTATTATACCACACTGAACTTCCTCTCCCCACTGGTCATGTCTATTCTCTGCAGCTTCAAGAACTTTGTTTTCAAGAACTTTGTTAGACTCCTAACTTCGTATATAGTTCTTCGCCTGTCAGTTGGTTTTTTCTTTTGTCTTGCTTTGAATTCTTCGTCTATCACTGCCGTACAAAAGAAACATTTTGTTCGAAAATCGAACTTGGGTAAAAAGGATCGTAAACTTACCGCGCGTTCTTCACTTTCGGATGTTGACGCGATTTCTGCATTTCTTTTTAAATCAACTTTTATACTTCCTGGTCTGGTGTAATTTCTCCGACACAACGAATGAACCGAAACAGATTTTAAATGTTCCAACTGTTCATTCTTATTGTCTTTTCTTTGGACTCTAGCTCTCTTTAAAGCGTCGATCCCCTTTCCTCCTACATTCACGAAATCATCATTTGACATTAATTTTTTACATATAAAACATAGTTCCGTATCAGCCATTGTTCACAGACGCACACGGAACGGTGACTAACTATTAACTGGCTAGGAAAATACTAGGGTAAGACCGATTTGGCACCTTACGGTATGCACACGCATGTGTCTTCCAGCCATCGCGATGGGCACCCACGCATGCGCGTCCCTGGCGTGATAGTGACCTCTTTCCAAAGTCAATTATCTTTCTTCGTGTTAGACTTATAAAAAAATATAATATATGTTTTTTGTGCATTGTTTTTTGAAGAAGCTAACCCCATTATCAACGCGCATTTTATAGTCAATATCTTCGTTCCTGTTAGGTTTACGACAAAAATGTATAAAATCGTTTTTGTACATAATTTAATGTTTTTTAATTTTTGAAATAAACTTTTTTTACTTAAAGTTAATATTTCCCTAGTTATTTGAAAAAATACAAAAACCTTCCCATTTAGTGTAAAACTAATTTGGCTAATTATGGTATGCACATGAGCGGGTATTTCCCCCCACCGCGATGGGGAACCGCGCTTGCGCGTCCCAGGTGTGATAGTGCGCTCTTTTCAAAGTCAATTATCTTTGTTCCTGTTAGACATATAAAAAAATGTTATGAATGATTTTTGTTCATAATTTAATGCTCTTTAATTTTTGTATTTAATTATTTGTTATAAAATCAATATTTTTAAAGATATTTCCAAAAAACCAAAAAAGTGTACACATTTTCCAAGATGGCGGCGAAAGCTCAAGTCTGATCGGTGGGGACTTTTAGTATGTTCATTAGCATGCCTTAACAAACATCTCCACCAAATTCCAAAACTTTCATATTTTTTTTAGCCATTCGTCAAAATCGGGTCTATTTTGACTGGGGTATTTACCTCTTGGGTGATGTGGAACAAACTGAGCTTTTAAGGGAAAAATAAATAATAAAGGCAAATGTAAATTATAAAACTTATTTCTAATTAAACAGTGGATCAAACAAATATAATTAAATCTAATTAAAAAGAATCTAACAAATATAATTAAACAGTAAACTTATTCAATCCAAACGTGCGAATCACGCAACACTGTGTTATTAATTCTCAATAAAATCAGACGTATAATCAGACGAAGGTCCGCAGGCTCAAAGTTTCTTTCTTTCTCATTGTTTGTATATCATTTCAGTAGAAACGCGCTAAGCGCAATCTGTCTAGCCAGATGAACATGAAGAGCGGGGGGGGGTGCAGCCCAGTATTTTTTTGATGGAATGCATCAAAAATTTTATATCTATATATCTACCCGGGCATCACCGGGCAATAATGCTAGTATATATATATATATATATATATATATATATATATATATATATATATATATATATATATATATATATATATATATATATATAATAAATACGACGATCAATGTATATACAACTTATGTAAAAAAAAATATTTATAAAAAAATCGTAATGGATTTTTTTATAGACAAAATAATGTAGAAGAAAATATTCGAATTAAATCTAATAGGACATACTAAAGAATATAGTACAGTTAATATAGTTCGGGGAGAGATACCAATTGAAATAAATCAGAATTAATTAACAAACTATTATATTTGAGTTTCGAAATAAATTCTTGTTTGAGGAACATATCTTTTACTGTATTTTAATATTTTTTTGGAGTTTAATGTCCAATCGTCTGTCGCATTAGCAAGAAGAAAAAAAAAATTTTTTGTCCATTTCGTTGTTATGCATACGACGATAAATTTATACCGGAAAAGTACCAGAAAAAGAAATCCCGTGATCAGCTTTTAATAAATTAAATTCTAAAAATTAATCTTTAAAAATTCACCAAAAATCAGAAAATGGAGGTAAAGATTCGAAAAAGATTTCATTTTAAAGGAATTTATATGACCTTTCTTGTGATATAAATTTTATAATACTCAAGTTATTATTTTGAATGCAAACTTTAAAAAAGTTACTAAAACAGCTTAAAAATTTAATTTTAAAAAATCTAAGAAGAATTTTTCAAAAAATCTTTCTTAGTGCACCCCTACACTATAAGAAGAATCGCCATGCAAAATTTCAGCCCTTTAGGTCCAGCGGTTTAGTCTGTGCGTTGTATGTCAGTGAGTCAGTCAGTTACGGAACTGTTTTATATATACAGTGGCTCCCAAAAGTGTTCGTACACTTACGAATTTCAATGAAATAGGGGTCTATCCATTAATTAAAATGAATATTTCAGAATGGGTATTTAATAATAAGATCTGAGCTAGGATGTAGAGATTTTCGGCTTTTCCAACTCTAGAATAACCCACACAAAGTTGACCATAGGAGAAACAGGGTTTGAGAAGATCGAGTCCAACTACTTTTAGCGATTGCCCTTGTGCCTTGTTAATGTTCATGGCGAAACTTAAACGGACAGGGAACTGAAGTCTTTTAAATTGAAATGGTATATCGGAAGGGATGATTGGTATCCTGGGAATAAATACGACTTCGCATGCAGTGTCCTGTCATAATGGTGGCTTCAATCACATTCGGCATCAGATTCTTTACAGCAAGTCTTGTTCCATTGCAGAGTGAAGATGGATGCAGATTTCTCAGCAGCATAATTGGTGCACCAATCTTCAGCTCTAATATGTGAGAGGGTACTCCAGATGGCTCCAACGTATTTAAAAATTCTGTGGTGTAGTGTACCGCTTCTTCTGTATCACAGGTGGTGTCAATCGATTTGTAAACTTGAGCTTTACCTGCCAATTCTTGTAAAAGCTGCTTATTGGTGGCGTTGACATCTTCATTTCTTGGGGCAAGGATTGCTCTTTCGCACAGCCATGTGTGATCAGTGAAGTGCTAGGCCACATTTGGAAACACCGCCTCTTTCAGCTGTTGTTGAGTTGTCACAATCATTCCAATCGTTCCCATGGCTATACATCCTGTATTATCAGCAGTAATGGCTCTATTTCCAAGTTGTAGAAGGTTATCTGCAAATTGCTGGGCTGAGGGATCACCATTGACATACACTCGCATGTTTGTTGAAAGACCAAGTCTTTCGATGTCATTCCACACGCAAAACGATTTTAAGCAGGCCTGCATTTCATCCGCCCTGGTTCCACGCGAAATAACCGGAAGTGTCTGTCGAAATTCGCCAGCCAACACCATAGTTACGCCTTCCATTCTGTAATTGTGACCTCTGATGTCCTTCAATGTGACAGAGTGCTTCGAGTGCGGCTTTGTGGGACATGGTGCATTCATCCCAGACAATTAACTTGCAATGCTTCAGAACCCTTGCCTTTCCTGAATTTTTTCAAATGTTACACGTAGGAGTCTCCGTGTTTGCCAGATTTAAGGGTAACTTTAAAGCCGAGTGAGCTGTTCTCCCTCCTGTCAATAGTGTTGCAGCAATGCCAGAAGAAGCAACAGCCATGGCAATCTCGCTTCTGTGTCGCACTTTAGCCAAAAGATTGATTAGAAAAGTCTTCCCTGTACCACCCGGAGCATCCGGAAAGAATATGCCACCGCGACCATTGAAAACTGCTGTTGTGATCTTGTCAAATGTTTCCTTTTGATCTGGGACCATTTTCGGCTCATTTTCCTCTAAGTATGTTGCGAGTACAATCGTATCATAATTTCGCTCCATACGTTCTTCACTCGGCAGGACTGAATGAAGGTTTCGATTGGGTTGTGGAAGTCCAAAGCTTTTCAGGTCCGATCCACCCATCAATATAATCTTGTCCTCAATGTCGATTAGCGCTCTGTTGAAGATGTCGTCACTGTAGTCCAGATCCATATTCTGCTGATGCATGCGTGCTTGGTGCAGCATGTCTTCGGACAGGTTCTCCTTATGATACATCCATAACTGTTCGGGAGATGACATGGAGCATGTATGTAGCATTACAGCAAGCAGATTCCGTAAAACCTTTGGTGATCGAGATGGAGCCGCTTCTTCGAGGGCATTGTTCCAGTGGTCATCATTCTCCAAAAGGCCTCTAAGCTGGCAGGCCTTTTTGTAAGTTTCACAGAGCCGTACCTGAAATGTTTTCAAATCTTCAAATGATTTTGGGCCTGGTACTTCATGCAGGAGGAGGCGCAGGTGAAAGCACTCTGATTTGTTCGGATGAACGGTGTACACCCGGCCCAGTGCATCGCTTGACCTTATTCCTGTTTGCTCAGGTACAACGTGTCCTTGTTTTCGACGGTTCCATGTCTTGGTTCCATTGTTCCAAGTGTAGTATTTGGGAACTTGGTTGTACAACAGGGTGCGTGCAAACTCATCTTGGGTGCAAAGTCTGAAGAAAGACGTGAGTGTCGTTTCCTGAGGTGTTTGGGCATGTTCAGCAGCGTTTTCTGGTGTGAAGTAGACTCTCTGTCCATTCTCAAGGTGGACGCTCAGATGAATCACTGTGGGGTGGCGCTCATGAATAGGAAAGTTGAGTATTCGCCACACTGCTTCATTGCTGCTGATATATCTTCCCATTTGATACTGGTCAATTTCAATTAAGTCATTCTCTCCACTGTTCACTTCAAAAACAGCCATGTCAGATCCTTTGTTAATATACTTACAGACATATTTTATAGACTTAAAAGAATTGCAATACTTTACGTTGATATGGGCATTGAAAATTTTTTTTACTAGAGGGTAATACGGGACAATCCAAGTATTGTCTATACATACTTGCGATCCTTTATAAACGAGGTCAGTCTTAAATCTTGTAGTAATCTGCGCCGATAAAGTGGATATCCGTTTTGTCCTGTTTGCGTCTCTTTCAAAAATTGGCGCGGGTATCGTTTAGTGCAAATTCCATCTTTCATGCATGGAGAGGTTGGATTTATGGATCCGCAGGGGCCTCGCACCATCTGCTTAGTTACAATTGAAAAAAGTCCCGGGTCTTCTTGTTCATTACGGATTTCTGCACTGATAAAGTCATCCACGCGGTGAACTTGTACGGGGTCCTTGAGCTAAATCAGAATGTGAGCATGAGGAAGTCCTCGCTTCTGCCACTGTATCGTGTACATATGACACTGAACTTCTCCAAAAATCATTGCCTTTGTGATGAGACTCATAAGCGTTTTTTGCTTCTGATGAAATACTCTTGCGAACAAATCATGACGATCCTGTGGATTTTGTCCAACAAATAGTTCTTCCTGTATCTCTGTCCAGTTTGGATTGCAGGTGAAAGTGATGAAGAGGTCTGGTCTGCCGTAGTTTCTCACGTAGGTCATGGCATCTTGAGTACGTTCGTGCATGTACCTTGGAACCCTGTAAAGTTGGAAGGCAAGATGATCAACTGGCCTATGTCGGAAAAATTTCCATCATTCATTACCGCATCCCTCAAATGAGCATACTGTTGAACTCTGAGAGTCCCCTGATTTATTCGTATGTACAATAGTCTTTCCAATTCAATCTTGGCATACATATCAACGATAAATTGGTGGAACAGGTCTTTGCTTCTCAGTAATGTGTTGAAATTTGAAGAACGTATCATCATCCTGTAAAGCATAGAATTGCATAGCTGAAATCTTCTTAGTTTGGGGAATTCCTGTAGTTGGATCTTTTAGTCGCAGTTCAAAATGATATCCATCCTCCCCCTGCCAAAAGATGAGTGAATACTGTAGCGCGTCATAGGACTTGTGCGTCTCGGGAATTTTTATGAGGGTGCCACTTCTTTCTTCTAAAACTATGTCTCTTGTCCCATGTTGTTCACCCACCATGATCAAAGCGACTTCTTCTGTTGCGGGGGCGTTGAACCGTCTCTCATGTTCACCGTGTGGGGTTCTGTCCGCTACGATCACCAATTTGAATTCCGGGCTAATCTTATCCATAGCCGACTTAAAGCTCTGGATGTAACAGTTGTGATCATGCACCATACCTTGCAACTGTAGTACTATGTCTCGTCTGGCTTGTGGCTTGTTTTTACAGCGATGCTCTGCTTGTTGTGTAGTGTCTCCGACAATGTAAATTTGCAAAAATTTAGGCTCTTCCCTCGGTAGAGGCTGCAGACTGCCAATGCGGTGATAAACTTGACCCTGTACCTTAAATGTAGGCATGTACCCGGGCTCTCTAATTTCTTTCGTTGTGCCAAAAGAGGTCATCTGGAAACAGGAATTGTAGCTTCTTATATTAGAAAGGAAATGTTTAGCTTCTTCAGAAGTGCCGCTGAGTAAAGAATATAGGGGCTCAGGTGGATCCATCAACTATGGCAGTTGAACCTTTCCTCCGCTGCAGTACATACCTGTGGCTTCACCTTTCCACTTCTTTGCTACACAACCTTGGCAAGTTTCAGACATGGATCCAATGATACACGAAGTATCCGATACATAATCTGCCGACGGGTCGTAGTTATAAGCTGCATTTTCAAAATTAGTGTACATGCGCCTCCGAGCAGCACTTATTGTAGTTCTAACCTGCTGTAGTCTTGCTTGTCTTTCCGGAGTACATTCCATTTCTCTTCTTCTTTGATCTCGTTGTCAGTTTGCTTCCTGTCTTTCAGGAGTACATTCGATTTCTTTTCTTCTTGGATCTCGTTGTCTGTTTGCTTCCTGTCTTTCAGGAGTAAATTTCGATTTCTCTTCTTCTTTGATCTCGTTGTCTGTTTTCTTCCTGTCTTACTTGTCTTTCAGGAGTACATTCGATTTCTCTTCTTTGATCTCGTTGTCTGTTTTCTTCCTGTCTTGCTTGTCTTTCAGGAGTACATTCGAATTCTCTTCTTCTTTGCTCCGTTGTTTGTTTGCTTCCTGTCTTGCTTCTCTTTCTGGAGTAGATTCAGCTTCTCTTCTACTTCTATTTCGTTCTCTGTTCTGTCGCTTTTGTGTCCGAAGACATTTTTTTCCCTCGGAGGCTGTGGCATATTCCAAGAAAAATGCTAAGTACAAAACATTAGTAAAACATTAAGCACAAAATGAAAGCAAATAAAATGAAAGATCCTGAAATAAAACTGAGATTAAATTCAAAAATACAGAAAATGAAAATAGAACCAAACGGCAATGGAATCTGAATCTGCAAAGAAAAAAAAAGTGAGTTACCATAACAAAAAATTATTGAAAAAATAAATACATTAAAACAATGCACGAGTTGAATTCAGTGAGGGTCCTCATCAGCGCATTGAATGCCAGACGGTCCTTAAAATATTAAATATTATGTTTTTTTAATTGAATAACAGTGGAATTGATATTTCAGTAGTATTCAAAAGTTATACGATGAGATAAATAAATATAATATAAATAATAATATAAATAAAATGAGAAAAAATAATAGCATCGACTTTTTGTTTTGGATCATATTATTGTTAAAAACTATGTGAAGACTAAAGATATAATCGGAATCTTCAAATTCACAGTTTGAAAAAGCGTAAAAACCCAAGTATAATTGTTTTCAAGTGTTTGTCTGTGTGTGTGTTTACTTACGTGTGTTATAATCATTGCTAAATTGACATATTATTATATTGCTTGAGAAATGAAAGAAATTTAGAGTTTGAATGTCTACAGTTTTAAATGACGTTAATTAGTTTCTTATGTTTACAGTAATTAATGTTTTCGTATCGTTTCACATAACTATTTTATAAAATCGGAAAATTTTAGACAAATTTTAAGAAAGTTGGGCTTTTACGATTTTTTAAACTGTGAATTTGAAGATTCTGATTATGTCTTTAGTCTTCACAGTTTTTAACAATAATATGATCCAAAACTATTATTTTTTAATATAATTGTTTTCAAGTATTTGATGTAATTTTTAAAATCATTGGTGTTGGGTTTCTCAATCTTATCTTTAACTCTGTTCTGAAGTAATGGAAATTAACATTTTTTAATCACGATGTTCGAGAATCAGCCTTATAGTGAATTTAGCAATGATTATAACACACTATATATTATAACACATTATATATGTTACCGGCAAAGTATGAAACGCCGGTATTGTATATAATGCCGGACGTTTTTAGGCAAAGTATGAAATGTAATAATTATTACATACTTTCCCTAGGCATTGTATATAATACCTAGGCATTCTATAGAATGACAAATACTATTTAGGCAAAGTACACTGCTGGCCACTGTAAATACAACACCCTGAAGGAAACATTCAAATAACATGAAATTTACAACATGCATTAGCGGAGGTGAGACATGCAAATGATTAGAATTTCAGCGCAGACGCACATCACGTGCGCCCGTGGCGCCACTTCAAAGCGCTATTTAAGGCTTGGAGATTTCGACGATTTCAAGTTTGGCAATTGTGTTTTTCTTGTGGTTTTTTCAAAAAAACGATCAATTATGCCTCATCGAAAACAGTGATCATCTTTTGATCAAGTACCCGAGTTCGACAGAGGAAGGATAGTGGCCTACCGAGATTGTGGATTATCTTTCAGGGAAATCGGTAGTCGTTTTGGACGAAACCAAACAACTGTAATGCGGATATGTGATCGTTGGATGCAGGAGGGTACGACGGACCGGCGTGTTCGATCGCATCCACCTCAGCGAACCACTTCACGTGATGACAGGCAAATTGTGCGCATGGCAGTGATGGATCGCTCAGTCACATCACGAACCATAGCACAGCACATGCAGTCTGTAACGCATCATCCAGTGTCTGCGCGTACCATTCGACACCGTTTACAGCAGAGTGGTCTGTCCGCAAGACGCCCATTGCTTTGTCTACCCTTGACGCAGAACCATCGACGTCTCCGCCGCCAATGGTGCGATGACAGAAGGATGTGGACGGCAGAATGGAATGAAATTGTCTTTACTGACGAGTCACGCTTCTGTCTGCAACACCACGATGGTCGCATTCGAGTCTGGAGACACCGTGAAGAGAGGATGCTGAACAGCTGCGTTATGCACCGCCACACTGGTCCTGCACCGGGTATTATGGTATGGGGCGGTATTGGATATCACTCTCGCACACCTCTAGTACGCATTGCCGGTACTTTAAACAGCCAGCGCTACATCTCCGAGGTGTTGGAGCCAGTTGTCCTTCCTTACCTTCAGGGCTTGCCCACAGCCATATTTCAACAGGATAATGCGCAACCACACGTCGCACGCATTGTCCAACGGTTCTTCGTCAATCGCCAGATTGAATTGCTTCCCTGGCCGCCTCGCTCTCCGGATCTTTCGCCGATAGAAAACATGTGGTCCATGGTTGCTCTACGATTGACCCAGATTCCATCCCCAGCTGCCACAGCAGATCAACTTTGGCAACGTGTGGAAGCTGCTTGGTCTGCTGTACCCCAAGAACTCATCCAAAGTCTCTTTGAATCAATGCCGAGGCGTGTGGCAGCGGGGATCTCCAACAATGGCGGCTACTCTGGCTACTGATTTTGGCAGGAACCACACTTCACAGAAGTCTATAAATTTAATCATTTGATACTTGGTCAACATGTTATCTACAAAATAAATTTTGTTGTGCTATCTCTTGTCTTTCTTGGTGTTGCAGTTTGGGTGGCCAGCAGTGTATTAAAAAAAGGTTCTGATAAGGCTATTATATAAATGACTGGCATTCCTCAAAAATACAAATGTTATTCAGAAAAATGAGAGTGCCATTAAAAAAAAAAATTATTCAAAATACGTAAAGAAAAATGAAAGTTGTACAACACAAAATTTATGCCTTTCTTATTTAGGGTAACAAAATTTTCATATAAAAATTAGAAATTAAAATTAACCCACTTATTGAAACATTGTAGGCTTGAATGACATTTTAAATTACATTTCATTACATTTTTCATGCAAAGACATTTCATATTTTTGAACTTTGCTTTACACATACATTTTACGAATCATTGGCCGCTTCCACTAGACTGAGCAATTGCAACTGACCGGAGAGGAATTTCGTGTTCAGGAATATCTTCAATTCTAAGCAAGTTCTTGGGGGCATAAAGTGAATTGTGATCTCGCGCATAGTTGTTTTAAAATTCCCTCAGAAGGTCCAAGTCGGTAGAAACCATCCTCTGTCACACTCATTACAACTGCCAATATATTGCGTGAATCACTTCGCCCCTTGGCGACGTCAGGTGTCGCCGAATTCGAAAGAACGCGATCAGGTGACGTAACAGCAGCATCACCAAACAATTTCCCAGCTCATCCGGGACTTTATGTAACGACTTTTAGAACTGATTTGATCGCGAAGCATGATAGACGTCTCAGTCAGAGATGAGAAACTTCTAATAATTAATATTCAATGTTTGTAAATAGTTAGCCTAGAAATTGTATATCTTTTAATGTCCGTAATGTAAAGTATCTAACCAAGGAAAATATAATAATATTCATTCGTAGTGTTGTTTTAGTGTGACTTCAGTTTTCATATTCATTTAGAATAAGATAGCAACTTGGTGTACAGAATAACCAGCAGCAAAAAAGAACCACGTGGGAACAAGGTAAGAAGCCTTATTTGATATTCAATTAAAGTAAACAATTGGATAAAAGAATATTCAGATCCCACATAAAATTGGCGTCCGCGACAGGACTGCTGTTATATTTTTTTATTGCTATCAAGATTGGCTTTGATAAATGATAGTTGAAGTTATTTAAGATTTGAATCTAAAGAAACATTAACTAAAAAGTAAAAGATGGATAAAGCCAAACAAAAACGGAGTACACTTAGATCGCTCGCTACGAAGTTAATAACGAAAACAGAAACATCTATTTTAGATGAAAACGTTAGCATAGAACACTTAGAAGACCTCTTGGATGAGTTAACTTTGAAACAAGAGGAATTAATACAGTTAGATACTGAAATTCAAACTGCGATCTCAAAATTAGAGGAGATTAACGAGGAAGTTCTGAAATGTGACGAGTACACTACTAACATATTAAAAGCGAAACGAAAAATAAAAAGAGCAGTTGCAAAATGTAAACCCTCAATTTCAATTCCTACGGCAAATGATGATATTGAAGGGACAAAATTTATTCAAAAACGAGCAGTCGAATCCCCCTTTATTAAATTACCGCTGCTTACTATTGAAAAGTTCAGTGGAGAATTTGGTAATTGGCGAAGGTTTTGGGACCAATTCGAGTCCGCCTTTCATTTTATGAATGGCGGACAGAGGTCCCTAAGATCAGAAATGGACCGTGGATTAGCGAGGCTGAAAAAATGGGAATAAACTTTTCTGACCTCAGTTGTAACGATAAATTAGAGAATGAAGAAATCAATTTGTTCATAGGGGCTGACGTATGTGGAAAACTCTTAACTGGGAATATCATAGAGTTAGAATGTGGTGTTATCGCAATCGAAACAAGACTGGGATGGTCGCTGATCGGTAAGACACCCGTTGAAAGTGAACCTACTAGGAATTAAACCATATCAGCATTATCTTAACTTTCAACAGAAAGAAAGCTTTCTGACTTATGGGAGTTAGATGTAATAGGTATTAAAGACCTTTCCGAAAAACAAACAAAAGCCGAGCTGGAAGCAGAAGCAAAAAAATCAAGATTTGTCTAATGTAGAAAGACTCAGTTATCTAAAATCGTATCTTACAGGCGATGCAGCTCGATCAATAGAAGGTTTTGCTATTACAAGCAATAACTATCAGTCGGTTGTTGATACCCTTGCGGAAAGGTTCGGAAAGAAACAATTAGTAACTAATTCTTAAACAAACTTCTTACTCTGCATCCTGTAAAACGATCCTCAGATGTACAAGCTCTAAGAAAATTATTAGCTTCGTGCGAGACACAAATCAGAAGTTTAAATACACTTGGAATAAACTCAGAAAATTATGGGAGTCTGTTAGCTCCAATATTGATAAAATTTGTTGCCTTCTGATATAGTTTTAGAGATATCTAAAAAAATGCGGATCAGGTGAATTGAAAGTAGATGAAATACTTCAGATTTTGAAAACGGAAGTGATTAGCAGAGAACGCATGTTGTCATTGACTAATAGTACTGAAGCGATAGTTCACACAGATAGACAATTTCGCGTCAACAAGTCTGCGGCTTTTTCGGGGGGAAAGCAAACCGCTGCGTTGCTATTAAATGAAACATCAATAAATAAAGACAGATGCCTGTTTTGTAAGAATGAACATCCTTTATACCAGGGGTTCTCAACCTTTCAGGCTCTGTGCCCCCCTTTGAACACTAATGTGAGGTCACGCCTCCCCCATCACCACCATATGTGGTCAATACAAGTAGTAAATTCGGAATTTGAAACTGAAGCTGGTTATTAAATGAAAATATAGAATAGATGATTTCATACACAAAATTTAATATTACTACACTTATCTTAATTTGGAACATATTATTATTAGAACGTATGAAATCAAAGAATTAAATACAGATCATATATATTGGCGGGCACTGTTTGTCCTTGACAAGTTTCTGAATATTTGGTTGTAACTGTGACAAAGCACACCTCAGGTCACTTTCAACGTCCAGACGTATTGCAATTATCGTGTTCATGTTCGTATGTCGGAAATACGTTATGTTTACATTGAGACCACAAAATTGAGTACAGTAAATTACAGTTAGTTTTACTTTTTATTTTACTCGCGCCCCCAGGTTGAGAACCGCTGCTTTATACGATTGCAAATTGTTCAGCAATAAAAATATGAAAGAAAAAAAAAGAGTTCCTGCTTAAAAGGGGAATTTCTTTTTCGTGTTTGAAGCTAGGTCACAGGGTAAAATCTTGCAAGTCGTATGCTAAATGTAAGAGATGTTTTAGAAGACATCTTGCTGTCATGTGCCCTGAGACGACAAAAGAAACTCAAGCAGAAAAAGGTGATGTTTCTTTTAAAGGAATTTCTGCAAGTACTGATCATGCTTTATCAAATAAAACTCATCGACAAAACGTTGTGTTGCAGACTTTATTGGTTCGTCTGCTTAATAAAAACAATAATGAATAGATATTCATTAGAGCTCTGTACGATTCGGGATTACAATTCAGTTACCTCTCTACAAATATAATTAAAAAGATGGGTTACGTAGCGACAGGTCATGAAAAGATGCATCATAGCCTATTCGGTGGGCTAGAAGAAGTTCGAAAACATTGTAAATACAAAATTCACCTGAGTAACTTATCCGGAAATTATTGTTGCAATTTTGATGTCTATGATCAAGATAAAATTTATACAGAGGTCCCTAAGATCAGAAATGAACCGTGGATTAGCGAGGCTGAAAAAATGGGAATAAACTTTTCTGACCTCAGTTGTAACGATAAATTAGAGAATGAAGAAATCAATTTGTTCATAGGGGCTGACGTATGTGGAAAACTCTTAACTGGGAATATCATAGAGTTAGAATGTGGTGTTATCGCAATCGAAACAAGACTGGGATGGTCGCTGATCGGTAAGACACCCGTTGAAAGTGAACCTGCTAGGAATGAAACCATATCAGCATTATCTTAACTTTCAACAGAAAGAAAGCTTTCTGACTTATGGGAGTTAGATGTAATAGGTATTAAAGACCTTTCCGAAAAACAAACAAAAGCCGAGCTGGAAGCAGAAGCTAAAACACATTTTAATAACACAGTTGAGAGGGAATCTGATGGCCGCTACACAATCTCTTTGCCATGGGTGCGGGAGCGAACTTCTATTTTAAATAACAAATCAGCTGCTGAAGTAAGATTAAAAACGATAGTAAAAAAACTGAAAGAAACTGGACATCTTGAAGCCTACCAAAACGTGTTTCGAGAATGGTTGAATGAGAATATCATTGAAGAAGTAATAGACACTGAAATTGAATTTTCTCAGTGCTATTATTTACCACACCGGGCTGTAGTCAAAGAATCCTCGGCGACAAAGATTCGTCCTGTTTTTGACGCGCCTGCGAAGGGCAAAAATTCCCTTTCCTTGAACGACTGTTTGGAAAAGGGACCCAACCTAATAGAATTGATTCCGAGTATTTTAAATCGCTTTCGGCTTGGAAAATATGGGCTCACAGCTGATATACGCAGGGCTTTTCTCCAAATTAACATCAACCCGCAAGATAGAGACTATCTGCGATTCATTTGGTGGGAAGAGGACAATCCTGAAAAATTAAAAGTGTTAAGAGATAGACGTCTAGTTTTCGGAGTCAGCTCAAGTCCTTTTAAATTGGCCGCCACGTTAGAACATCTCATGACAAACTCACCCAAACACTTGGAAAGAGTGGCTAATAAATTAAGAAAGTCGATGTATGTCGACAATTGTGTTACTAGCGTAGACTCTTTAGATGAATTAAAGGACTTTGTCCACAAATCAAGGGAACTTATGTTCTCGGGAAAATTCGATCTCCGAGGCTGGGTATACAATAAACTTAGATCTGAAGATTGGGAAGAAGGCATTTTAGAAACTCCTTTCTCACTAATGCCAGAAACTCAGAGCAACGAGTTACATAAGAAAGAAGTTGTTTCTCTGTTAGGTCTTAAATGGAACGTTAGAAATGATACATTGAGCTGTGACCTGAAAAATATTAACGTTATTTTCAATGGCCAAATAAATAAACGGCTAATTTTGTCTACAGCAAACCAGATCTACGATCCTCAAGGTTTTTTAACTCCAGTAACATTGATGCCAAAAATACTGGAAACTTAAGATTGGTTGGGATGCCGAGCTTCCTAAAACGATCTCCAAGAAATTCGCAGATTGGGCATACCGATTAAAACTTTTAGACGGTATAGAAATTCCACGAAATTTTCCTGAAATAAATGAAAGCACATCTTTGCATGTTTTCTGTGATGCAAGTTGTTCTGCATACGCGACGTGTGTATTCCTTAGAAGTGAAACCGAACAATCGGTAGAATGTCATTTGATACAAGCCCGATCTACAGTTGCTCCAATTAAAACAACCTCGATCCCAAGACTTGAATTATTGGCTTGTATGATCGGGGCAAGATTAGCGCACAGTGTCAAGAATGATTTGTCCTTAGAAGAAATCCAAACGTTTTATTGGTCAGACTGAGGAAACGCGATTTATTGGATCAAACGAAATGAGAACTGGGCCACTTTCGTTTATAACAGGGTGAAAGAAATCAGATCTTTGAGCGACCCTGGAATGTGGAATCATATAGCTGGACTCTTGAATCCCGCTGACTTACCTTCTCGAGGATGCAGTCCTGAAACTCTCTCCAAATCTAAATGGTGGGAAGGTCCGGATTGGCTAAAGAAGCCTCCCGGTGAATGGCCCAAATCCGAACCATTTCCAGATTTTAATATAACAAATTCGGAAAAGAAAAACACTGATCGGTGCAACCAATATTGAGAGTCCGATTAAACAAATTTATGACGAGATATCTTCATATAGCAAATTAGGTGCGTCACAGCCTGGATTTTGAGATTTTCGTTTAATTGTAAGCCAAGTAATGTTAACAAGAACTTAGGCAATTTAACGTTAGAAGAAATGAACAAAGCTGAAATGATACTTTTTACGACGGTGTAAAAAGAATCTTTTGAAGGGACAGAAGATAAGAAATTGAAAACCCTTAAAATTGTTGTTGATTCTTTAGGCATTCTCCGAATAGAATCAAAAATTTCGAGAAGAGAAGATTTGCCTGAATTCAGATATCCTATCCTCCTGCCATCTGATCATTCTCTTGTCATCAAACTGATCAGAAAAGAACACGAGAAATCAAGCCATGCTGGGGTGCAGACTTTAATGTCAATCTTGAGAGAAAGATTCTGGATTTTAAAGTGCAGGAAGATGATTCGCAAAGTTATACGGAGCTGTACCCGCTGTAAGAGATTTTCTGCAAAACCCATTGAGGTAATGATCTCTCCCCTGCCTGAGGATAGAGTTCGTGATGCCAACGTTTTCGACATTACAGGGGTCGATCTGTGTGGACCACTATTTCTAAGGGACGGTATAAAATGCTGGGTGGTACTGTTTACATGTGCAGTTTTCCGAGCGGTTCACCTGGAGATTACTATAACCCTTTCAACTGATGGACTGTTGCAAGCTTTAAGGCGATTCATCGCCAGAAGAGGCAGGCCGCACACCATATACTCCGACAATGGCACAAATATGATAGGCAGCAGAAAAGAATTGAACACAGTTAAATGGGAAAACATTCAAGATTACGCAACCACAAGGAAAATTCATTGGAAACTTATCCCACCATCAGCGCCCTGGTATGGAGGATTTTGGGAGAGGTTAATAGGAATCCTCAAGTCAATACTGAAAAGGGTGATAGGAAAAGCCTGCTTGCAACTAGAGGAATTGTACACAATTATCTGTGATACAGAAAGTATTATCAACTCCAGACCCTTAATTTATATATCAGAAGATTCATCAGATTTAATAGCTTTGACTCCAGAGATGTTCATGAAAGATATTCGTGACACAGGAGTGCCAGACTTCGACAGTATCGATGAGACAATTGATTAGATTATAATTTCGTGCTTAAATAAGCTGACGGACCAACAGCATTGATTGCTGCAAAATTAACTTTATTTTTATTTCTCCGCTAACGGGAGGCAGAGTAGCTGTCGACCGCTGTCAAGCGGCGCTTTCGTACTTCTACTTCCTTTTACATATTGCCGCTAGAGGGCACACGGATGCATCGCATGACACTAAAGGGTTATATGACGTAACATACACCCCGCGTTGAAATCGAAGGTTTCAACAAATATAGCAGCTTAACACATAAATTTTCATCAAAATGCAATACACATATTACAATTACAGTTAAAACAACAATTAAACAAATTTTACACAAACAAATGATAATATGCAAAGTAAAGTTATATACAATTATATACAGTCTGAAAAATTCTATATACAACTATTTACAGTCTATGGGTAATAAACAAACTTGATTTATACCCCTCTTGAAGATACCCTCAGAAGTTTTTACCCAAACGACTCTGACCTTTCCATCAGAGCCCTTTACAACTCCTTCTATACGTCCTAACTTCCATTTATAAGGTGGCAAATTGCTATCTTTTAGTAATATCATGTCGTTCGGTTTTACATTATCCTTAGTAAATTTCCATTTATTTCGTGATTGTAAATGATTCAAGTAATCTCTCGACCAATTTTTCCAGACCATTTGAACTAATTTGGTCGTTTTTTGCCATCTGGATAAATAATTATCTTTACTTTCTGTTAAATTTGGCTCTGGTATCGAAATTAATGGACCGACAATTAAGAAATGTCCAGGTGTTAATGCATTACAATCATTGGGATCTGTAGACATAGGCATAATGGGTCTACTATTGAGAATACCCTCTATTTCTGTTGTTACAGTTAAGAATTCTTCGAATGTAAGCCTTGTAGAACCCACTGCTCTTTTAAGGTGATATTTAAACTATTTGACACCTGATTCCCATAACCCTCCAAAGTTTGGGGACCGAGGTGGGATGAATTTCCATTTAATTCCTTCTGTGACTAAATAATTTACAAACATTTCAGAAGGTTTACTCATTAGTTTATGTAATTTTTTGATCTCAGAATTAGCCCCTATGAAGTTCTTGGCGTTGTCAGAAAAGAGACAAAAACTTTTTCCACGTCTAGCGAAAAAGCGTTTCAGTGTCGCAATTAATGCGTTTGAAGTTAGATCTGTGACCACCTCTAAATGAATCGCTTTAGTGGCAAAACACACAAATACTGCGACGTATACCTTTTGAAATATACCCTTACGTTGACCCTTATACTTGATTAAAAAGGGCCACAGAAATCAATCCCACAATGGGAAAATGGAGGACTAGGATTGACTCTTTCCGCAGGCAAGTTTCCTAGTAGTTGGTTGGAACTAATGGGCTTGGTTTTGAAACACGTAACACATTCGTTAACAATTTTCCTTGCGAAACTTCTTCCTCCAATTGGCCAAAATTCTTGCCTGACACAATGCAACAAAGCCTGAGGGCCTAAGTGTAAATATTTCCTATGGAGGGATTCCATTATAATTTTTGTAAGTTTGTGTCTAGATGGCAAAAGTTTTGGATGTTTAGTATTTTCATTTACATTAGCATTTTGTAACCTACCACCTACACGAAGAATTTTATTTTTATCCAAAAATGGATTTAAGTTGGTTAATTTTCCAAATTTGATAGGTTTGAGTTTAGTCAAACTTGAAATCTCCTCAGGAAATTCAGCTCCTTGAACCAATCTTACCAATACATCCGATGCATGGTTGAGCTCCTCTGTTGTTAGACTACCTACCTTGCGCTCCTTTGAATTTCTAACATTTTGATAAAATCTGAAAATGTAACTTAAAATACGACAAATTTTAGTGAAATTATTACTTAAATTTAAAATATTATCAAGAAAATCAATTTTTGTATCCCCTAATAAAACTATTGGAACAGAAGGTTTAAGTTCCTTATTATATAAATCATCATTTTGAATATCCCAGTCACTTGAAGATAGAATGTCTGAGTTTAAACAAGTGGGGCCATGCCACCACAAAGAGTTCTGCAATAATTCAGAAGCTGATGCACCACGTGATATAACATCTGCTGGATTGTCTGAAGAGGGAATATATCTCCAGTCATAGTTAGGACACAAAGAGTTTATCAGCATCACTCTATTAGACACAAAGGTCTTTAACTTTTCTGGAGGTGTACGAATCCACGCCAAAGTGATGGTGGAATCACTCCACATGTATATGTGTTTAATGGGAATTTGTAGGATTGGCACCAACCTCGACACGAGGCGAGCCAATAACAAAGCAGCGGAGAGCTCAAGACGAGGAATAGTTGATTTCTTAATTGGACAAACTCTTGATTTGCTGCACAATAAATTTGTTTTCACTTCTCCGTTGATGAGTTTAGAAGATATGTAAATTGTTGCACCGTAAGCTTTTTCTGATGCATCACAAAAACAGTGCAGGTCAATGGTAGTAGCATTTGGAAGAAGGACAAACCTTGGAATTTGCAGCTGATTGACATCAGGTAACTGTTTTAAAAATTTCAACCAGTCATTTAATTCGTTTGGTGGAATGGGATCATTCCACATGAGCTTCAACTGCCAAAGTCCTTGCAGAAATATTTTCGCCCTTGTGACAACTGGACCGATAAGACCTAATGGGTCGAACAGTCTGGCGATAGTTGAAAGAACGTCACGTTTTGTGTAGCTCTCTGAATGTTGTACTGCGACTCTGAATTTGAAATTGTCCGACATGGGTTGCCACAGCATGCCAAGTGTTTTAACAGTGGGCAAGTCTGATGAAAATGCATATTCTTCAATTTTGTTGTCATTTAATAAGTCAGAGTTATTAGACACCCACTTGTGTAGTTCCATACCTCCTTTAGATAGAATTTGAGCTAACTGAATTTGCAAGTCCTTTGCTTCTTCTAAACTATCTGATCCCGACAAAATGTCATCTACATAGGTATCATTGATTAGTGCTAAGGACGCCTTGGAATAATTTTGTTCATCTTCAGCCAGTGCTTTTAGAGTTCTTGTCGCTAGAAACGGAGCACAAGCTGTACCATAAGTAACAGTTTTAAGTCTGTATGTCTCCACTGGAGCACAAAGAGTTGGTTTCCACACTATCATTTGTAAATTTCTATCCCTGTCATCTACAAGAATCTGTCTGTACATCTTTTTTATGTCCGCACTGAATGCATATCTATAAGTACGGAATCTCGCTATTATAGAAAATAATTCTTGTTGTACTGTCCCACCATTCAGCAATATGGAATTCAGAGAAATTCCACTGCTTGATTTTGATGAAGCGTCAAACACGACGCGAAGTGGTGTTGATGTGCTTTCTGGGCGAAAGACAGCGTGGTGTGGAATATAATAGCTTTCCTTAGGACACTTATCATTGATCACTCTTTCCATATGGCCAAGAGAAACATATTCCTCCATAAAAGCTTTATATAATGTGCCCATTGTCTTATTTTTATCTAATTTTTTCCAAAGTAAGTTTAAACGCCTTTCTGCGATTTCTCTAGAATCCCCTAAAGTGTGCAGTTTTTCTTTAATAATTGGTAATCTCACAATGTACCTTCCTGTTTCATCTCTTTTAACTGTAGAACTAAAATGTTCTTCACAGTACTGTTTTTCAAATGTTTTTGAGTTATCTGAATTTCCTATACGATCTCCACGAAAGGACTCTAATTCAAAGAAATGTTTTACAACCTCATCTAAATTTTCAGGTTCTGATATTAGACCAGAAAAATAATAAGAATCTGTATTTTTGATCGACCCTGTAACTAGATATCCGAAAACACTGTTTTGCAATAATAATGAACCGTCATACGATCTGAATTTTTCTGCCTTTAACAAATCAAAAAACAATTCACATCCCAACAATACACTGATTCTGGTAGGGACATTGAAATCCGCATCAGCAAGTCTTATTTCATTCGGAAAATAAATATTGGATATATCAATTCGTTGAGTAGGCGTTAACCCTGTAATACGAGGCAAAATAAAAAATGATAAAGTTCGGCTAAAATCACCCTCTTCATTAGATATTTTTGCCGTGGTTTTATTTTTTACAAAGCATTCACCACAATTTATTCCCGAAATCGCTGTGTTAACTTTTTGTTTATTCAATCCTAATGATTCAGCTGTTTCCGAGGTCATTATGCTTATACTGGAACCACTATCCAAAATCCCTTTTACTTTTATTTTTTCTCCAAATTTGTTTTCAATATATAAGCTGACTGTGCAGAGCAACGCACAATGTTTGGAATTAGCGGCTAGAGACGATTGCATAACATGTGGGGCATCTGGCGCCAGCCTCGTATCCGAAGGCAATAATTCATCCACATGAGAACTACTTTCACAGTTCGAAAGCGGTAGTTTCGATTCCGATGGAACATGAACTAGAGAATTGTGACCTGATTTTTTACAAATTCTGCAGACAAACGTTGATTTACAGGGTGCATTATGAATCTTTAAACAATTTTTACACAATTTGTTTTCATTTAATATTTCTATACGTTTAGGAACACTCATATTCAAAAATTTCGAACATCGGTATAACGGATGATCTATGTTACACAAAACGCAGGGTTTGACATAACTTTTTTGTTTATTTTGATTAACAAGTAAATTGTTCACTTTGCTTGTTGTAGCCTGACGAAATTTAGTTGTGGTTGGGGGTTTGTAGATCTGATCTAAAACGAGAGATCTTGCATGTAAAAACTGAAGTAGTTTTTCAAGCGATGGAATTTCCTTTGACGTAAGAGACATCTCATATGCCTTTCTTGTTTCTTTATCTAATTTTTGTGAAATTATATTTACAAATATTGCATTCGTAAGCTCGTTACACTCTAATTTTAGAACCTTTAAGGCTCTTAAGCTTTTATTTACTGTATCTGTAATTAATCTTAAACCCTTTGATGACTCAACATTTAATTTTTCTATTTTGAGAATAGACTGGATGTGTATGTCAACAACCGCCCGTCTGTTATCATATCTCAGCTCTAAAGCAGCAAATAACGACTCAAAAGTATCATCACTTGTTTCAATAAATTTGGCTTCACCACGTAAGGCGGCCTTCAGGTAGAATAATTTTTGTTCTTCAGATAAACCTTTATTGTTTGTTATCAAACTAACAAATTGAGTTTTAAAGTTAGTAAACTGTTCGATTTGGCCACTGAAAAGTGGCAAAGGAATTTCCGGTAATTTAGTGTTAAATTCTAACTGATTCATGACAGATTTAAAGTTTATATTTTGCCCAGCTTCAGTTGACTGAGATTCAGATACATCAGATTTAAGTTTAGAAAGAAAGCATTTGACATTTACCTCTAAATTATCTCGTTCTTCGTCCATTTCAAGCAATTCTGTGTCGGCTTTCGACAGGGTTTCTTCATCGGCTTCTTCCACCTCTGAATAGTCACTAAATAGCCTGTTAATTTCTTCCTTTATTTGATATAAATTACTTAACTTTTGTTCCAACACTATTTCTTGTTCTTTTTCTTCTTTAGTTGAATCATACATTTCGATGAACTTATGCATATGAGTAAATTTTGTTTTTATCCTCCCACGAATCCTATTTAAATCCTTCAAAGTGGGAGATGATTTTTCTTTTATATCCATGGCTGGTTTCGTCTCCGGCTCGACGGACCACAATGATTAGATTATAATTTCGTGCTTAAATAAGCTGACGGACCAACAGCATTGATTGCTGCAAAATTAACTTTATTTTTATTTCTCCGCTAACGGGAGGCAGAGTAGCTGTCGACCGCTGTCAAGCGGCGCTTTCGTACTTCTACTTCCTTTTACATATTGCCGCTAGAGGGCACACGGATGCATCGCATGACACTAAAGGGTTATATGACGTAACAACAATAATGCACAGAAGATACGCATACAGACAGAAAATCAGAGATGATCTTCGTCGCCGGTTTCTCAGTGAATACCTGGGATATTTAAGAGAATGCACAAAAACTCGAAAAACAAGTGTCGAGATCAAAGAAGGCGATCTAGTCTTCATAGATGATGGTCAGCTGAGACGTATTGATTGGCCATTAGCAAAGGTGATAAAATTATGCACAGGGAAGGATGGTCAATCCTGACTTGCAAGAGTGAAAACCAAAACAGGAGAACTTTTGCGTCCTTACCAACGTCTTTGTCCTTTAGAGCTCCAGAGAAACCAAGTTGAGGACTTGAACCTGCAACAATATCTGTCAGGAGAAGCTCCGATTGCTCAGTTACGGCAGCTTAAAAAGACCAAGTACGGCCGGATAGTGAAACCCGTTGACAGACTGAGACATAATCGGCTACCAAATTCAGTATTTCAAACATCTTCCATACTCAAGGTGGAAATATGTTGCCGAATTCGAAAGAACGCGATCAGGTGACGTAACAGCAGCATCACCAGACAATTTCCCAGCTCATCCGGGACTTTATGTAGCGACTTTTAGAACTGTTTTGATCACGAAGCATGATAGCATGATAGACGTCTCAGTCAGAGATGAGAAACTTCCGATAATTAATATTCAATGTTTGTAAATAGTTAGCCTAGAAATTGTATATCTTTTAATGTCCGTAATGTAATGTAAAGTATCTAACCAAGGAAAATATAATAATATTCATTCGTAGTGTTGTTTTAGTGTGACTTCAGTTTTCATATTCATTAAGAATAAGATAGCAACTTGATGTACAGAATAACCAGCAGCAAAAAAGAACCACGTGGGAACAAGGTAAGAAGCCTTATTTGATATTCAATTAAAGTAAACAATTGGATAAAATAATATTCAGATCCCACATCAGGAATAGGAACTCGCACAGTAGTTCCCAAAAAAGCAGTGAGAATTTATTTTTCCGAATTCATTTTCATTTTTTTTTGGCTTGTATTTCCAGATTGATTTTAGAATTTATTTTACGTTCAATAGCATTTTCAGTTTTGAAACAAAGGGTACACAAAATACAACCTCTGACAATAAAGTTCGGTGAATGAAGTCAGAACGGCCGATCTGGCAACACTGGCCAAAAAAAACGCTGCACCTGCGTAGCGGTAGGTGTTGACCATATGCCCCCACCGTTGTTCAGTTGAGCGTCGTTTGTGTTCCGTGTAAGACTTGTTTTACAAAGTCCTTGTTTAGTGCGTTTGTTCCGTGGGACAAATCGTTACCCAGAATTTAGGGATGAGAAAAACATGTTGTTTTGTACCACATCACTTGGATGACGATCACAAGCAGGCACGTTTAGAGGCTTCACAGGATTTTGTTGAAACGGCGGATGCGACACCAAACTTTTTGATTGTGACTGAGGATGAGTCCTGGTGTCTCAGGTACGACCCTGAAACGAAACGACAAAGCATGGAATGGCGTTCTCCTGCATCACCTCGTCGGAAAAAGGTCAGAGCAGAAAAATCGCGCATCAAAACGATGGTCATCACCTTTTTTGATAGTCAAGGCATTATCTACAAGGAATTTCTACCTGAGGGAAAGACGATGAATGCTGAAGGGTACATTGAAATTTTGACCCGTTTCATGAAACGTCTACGCAGGGTACGACCCCAGTACGCACAGCAAGGTTCATGGTTTCTTGTTCACGACAATGATCGCCCTCACACAGCCAATATCGTCAAACAGTTCCTGGCAAAAAAGGGGGGTGATGCAAATTGAACATCCACCATACTCGCCAGATCTCAATTCTCCAGACTTCTTCCTATTCCCACAACTCAAACTCTGTTTGAAAGGAAAGAGATTTGACGATATTCCTGACATCCAACGAAACGTGACGAGGCTTTTGAACTCCATCCCAAAAGAAGACTTCGTGCAAAGTTTCCAGAACATGAATAGCAGATGTCAGCAGTGCATAGTTATGGGAGGTGACTATTTCGAAGGACAGTAAGGTAACTTTCGTTAATATTTCATCTACGTTAATGTTACGGGACTATTCACCGAACTTTATTGTCAGACCTTGTATCCATTTCATCATCTTTACTAGCATGGCCACAGAAGGTTTGAATTTTTTGACGACACTTTTTGCATGCAAGTGCATCACTCGTTTCTTTTAAACACACACAACGGGTATCAGAAACGGAAATCTCTTCGGTAAGCATGTCTTCATCATGTTGGTTTAATCCACTATAGACTATAATCTCATCCGTGTTTTTTAGAAACAGGCTCTTTTTCTTGCATAATCTGATTAGTTTAACCTTTTTCCATTGTTTGGACGATTTCTATTGCTTTTTCTAGCTGCTCCTCTGTATTTGTCTTTTAAAACATCTTCGGGTAGAAAAGACGTTGGAAGCCCTACTTAGGTTTGCAGCGAAAGAGAGCTTCGTATGGTGTTCTTTTGATCCCACAATAAGCTCTATTTTCATAAATTGAACGAAACGCAGTCCTTAACCCCAGCGGTCAGATTTGTTGTCCTGCATCCAAGTACAGAGCATATTTTCGATATCTTGCTTAGCTCTTTCGACACTACCCTGGCTTTGCGGCGAGGCTTCCCATGGACGATCTTCAGTTCTAGCCAAAACTCCTTCAAGCTGGTCACCATATTATTGGCAAATTACCTACCATTGTCAGACTGTAATATAGATGGCGCTCCAAGCAACGAGAATATGTCCACTAGGTTGTAGGCTACTTCTTCAGCTCTCTGACGTTAGAGACTTGAGAATCACAAATTTTGTGAGATGATCTTGGTACACCATAATAAATTTGTATTCTCTATCTGGCTAAGACTGAAAGTCAATAAGATCTACCTTATAACGGGAATTAAATTCGGAAAAAATCATAGGTTTCACAACAATGTCCTTTTTAATACCTTTCTGTTTTTTTCTGGCAAGGTTCACAAAGGTGGATGTACAGTTCAATATCATGACGTGTAACGTTTTTGTATGTGGTTGAAAGTTCTTTCAACATTCTATCACGTCCTCCGTGTCCAATAGCCAAATGTAGAGATGGATAAATCAGCTCAGAGCCGTTCGCTCTGAACGGCTCTTTGAAATGAACGACTGATCCGGATCTCAGTATCTCGGATCTGACGGCTCCCACATCGTTCACCGGAACCGGAAAGACCGATGTAGATCTTCAGATTCCAAATATTTTTGACGATACAAGCCTTTCAAAAAGAGCTGTCTCTTTTTGAAGACTTTTCAAAATAAACGGCTCTTTTTTGAAGATCTGTTTTCAAAATGACCCGGTTCTCTGAAAGACCGACTTCGGATCTGCTATAGATCTGTTATAGATCTCGTTAGCGAACGACCAGGATCCGGGTCTTTGGAGAAACGTTCGGGCAGCGGTGATTGATTTGCTGGCCAGCTGCTGAGTAACGGGGGGAATAAGTCAACGGGGAAATAAGCAGTCTATTGTAATGAATTACGTTTTCAGTGTTACGGTTGATATAACGATTGATGTAGAGTGGAAAATACAAATTCATCCATTTAATAATATGTAGTAACGGATGTATGTACAGAGGCTGTTCGCACATTTTTTAGACGATTTTGGTAAGCTGTAATAAAAAATCGTTTACTGCAAAAGAAATAATTGCAATTGTACTATGTTTTTAAAATTCAAAATTATCGTCTGCGACTTGAAATTTTTGTTATTTTTCAAAATGGCGTTTTTAACAAAGCAGTAGTTCGAAGGCTACGTTTATGCTCTTTCCGAAGAGAAATATGCATACTCCGTTATCCAAAAACGATGTGAGAGTCATGGTTTTGTAATATCTAAAGCGTCGATAGGTAATATCGTCAACAAGAAAGGAAAAAAAAACGTCAAATTGGAGCCTCAAGTGGGACAAAAATTCCAAACAAGTATCCAAGGAAAAAACGGACATCTTCGACTATTGCAAAGGTACGTTGTTTAATGTTAAAAGAATATCCCCCTTGTCAAAGGACAGTTGCAAAATCATTAAAATGCTCGGTGTCCACTGTAAACAAAATGATAAACGATGATTTAAATCTTAATAAAGCGAAAAAACGCAATGTGCATCGTCTTCTTCCAAATCATATCGCTGAACGCAGGACACGCTGCACAATTCTATATGAGAAACACTTATCCAAAGAAAAATGGAAAACAATTGTCACAATAGATGAATCATGGGTGTATTTAAAGATTGCAACAAAAAAAGAGCCACTTATTATCATAAAAGGGGAGAAAAAAATTTAAGTACATGGTTCAAAGAATCGAAAGAAAGTTTTTCTAAGGGATTCATGATTGTTGCTGATTTTTACTTATAATGGCAAATTAAAAATAAAGAGAGTGGAAAAAATGTCAAGATTAACTCCAAATACTATCAGGAACATATTTTATCGCCAATTTTTCTGAATGAAATACCATCGCTTTACCCACAGTGCCATCAATCTGTGAGACTCCATCAGGACAAAGCTAGCAGTCACACATCAAAATCCACTGTAAATTTCCTAAAAGAAATAGAACAAAAAACTGGTATCAAGGCCATACCCTTCACTGATATCCCTACTAAATCTTCCGATGTATCACCTATGGATTTTTGTGCTTTCGGACTTTTAAAATCTGCATTATCCAAACGTCGTCCCAAAACCTTTACAGGACTCTGGAAAGCTGTTCAGGAGGAATGGGATCGAATACCTCTTCTAACACTTCAAAAGGCATTATTATCCTGGAAATTGCGGTGTCGAAACATAGTTCAGAATAAGGGATGTCAAATAGAACATTTGAAACACAAGAATTTTATGTAATTTAGTTTTGTGAATACAATATACATCGTCTAAAAAATGTGTGAACAGCCTCTGTATATATCATGTTTCAGCAACCAAACTTGGTACACATATAACTTATAATATGGGAATAATTACTGGGGGGGGGGGTTGACACCCCTAGCACCCATAGGGGGGAGGGGGCCATGTAAAACTAAACGAAAACGACTGATACTAGTGTCGAATCCATAGTTTTCGGGATCGCTGAAATAAATAGTGACACTCTCGAAGCCATTTAAGGGCAAGTTCAGCCCCCCCCCTTAAAAAATAAGCATTGGGGGGGAGGGGGGAAAGGATGAAAAATAAAATGTCCAAAATGACCGAGAGTGGTGTCTAATCAATAGTTTTAGGGGTAGCTGAGAAGAATAGTGACACTCACGATGCCGTTTAAAGTCGAGTTCAGCCCCCCCCCCATCAGCATTTGGGGGGAGGTGGGAAGGGATGAAAAATGAAATGTCCAAAATGACCGAGAGTCGTGTCGAATCCATAGTTTTCGGGATCGCTGAAATAAATAGTGACACTCTCGAAGCCATTTAAGGGCAAGTTCAGCCCCCCTCCAAAAATAAGCATTGGGGGGAGGGGGGAAAGGATGAAAAATAAAATGTCCAAAATGATCGAGAGTGGTGTCTAATCAATAGTTTTAGGGGTAGCTGAGAAGAATAGTGACACTCACGATGCCGTTTAAAGGCAAGTTCAGCCCCCCATCAGTATTGGGGGGGGAGGGGGGAAGGGATGAAAAATGAAATGTCCAAAATGACCGAGAGTAGTGTCGAACCGATAGTTTTCGGTGTCGCTGAGATGATTAGTGACACTGACGATTCCGTTTAAGGGCAAGTTCAACCCCCATCAGCATTTGGGGGGGGGGGGGAGGGGGAAAAGATGAAAAATAAAATGTCCAAAATGACCGAGAATGGTGTCTAATAGTTTTAGGGGTAGGTGAGAAGAATAGTGACACTCATGATGCCGTTTTAGGGCAAGTTCAGGCCCCCCATCAGCATTGGGGGGGAGGGGGGAAGAAGGGGTGAAAAATAAAATTTCCAAAATGATCGAGAGTAGTGTCGAATCCATAGGTTTCGGGGTCGCTGAGAGGAATACTGACACTCCCGATGCTACTTAAGTACAAGTTTGGGGTACAAATAAAAAATCGGGATAAATAAATACCCGAAACAGTCGGGTAAACAGCTAGTTACGAATAAAATAAAAATGAAGCATTACTGCCGGCCAATCAAACATAATGAAATATTCTCGAAATATATAAAAGATTAAGTTGAAGAAAATGTTATTAGTTCATATATTAAATGACTAAGGTCGTCTAAGGTAGTGAACGAGTTAACTTAAAAATGTTCTCTTAGAAACTGCTTAAAAATGACTTTTTTTAAAAATCTGGTTATTTTTTGGGGTTTACGGTGTGAAAGAACTTTTTTTTATGTCACAGAAACATATAATCAGATACACATCTAGATGTTAAACAATTTTGCGTTTGAAATAACATAACAAAAACTATCCCTCGTGATAAATATATACATCTTTTTGTATATCTTTTAATATAAAATAATTCTACAACTTTTAAAACAAGGAATATGTTCAGTTAATGAAGTTATATATTCATACAAGTATACATTTTCACTTAATAATTACTAATATATGTAAATACTAAAAGTATTTAAAGGAAATAAAAAACAGAACTCGTTCTTGACATAAAATCTAGGAGTCAAATTGACTCATCATATATACGAGGGTTGGGGCAAAAGTCATGGCAACTATTTTTTTTCTTGAAGATACCAGTCCGGTTGGAAAATGTGACATATACAGACGAAAGGACAAGGTCTTAACTACATGTGTGGACAATGAATAGCACTGAAATATCGTAACACACTAATTTATTACGGTAGTATACAGGGCAATATGGCCTTCACCGTGCAAAAGAATGATAACACAGTACACATAAAGTTGACATGACAAACCTGGGACTAAAGACCCTCAATGTAGACCCCTGCTAGTGTCACCACACGCTGCCAACGATGTGGGAGACGCTGAATACCATCAGCCTCAGCATTTGCCGCACCATGTGTGAATCGGGTCATCTGTTGGCGCACAGCATTAGCAATGTCCTCTCGTGTTGCAAACCGCCTACCACGTATTGGTTCCTTAATCTTGGGAATGAGATCAAAGTCATAGGGCGAAAGGTCAGGAGAGTACGGTGGTTGTTCCAATTCTTCCCATCCCCAACGTCGGAGTAGCTGCCGTACACACCGTACTTTATGTGGTCTTGCATTGTCGTGCAGGATTATTGCACTGTCCACAAGACTGTCCACAAGCCAGGGAATCTGCCGAGAATCGGACGTGTCACGGCGCAGTATAAACAGTTCCATTGAAAAACAGGGAGGAAATGATTACGACGACTCGTCGCGCGCTCGGATCGTTCCCGTTACGTTCCCTCCTCGTGCCTGTATAAATCGACCCTTAACCGGAGTCGCACACTTCAGCCCGAAGCCTAGAATGCCCAGGGGGCATTAGAAACAACAAGATATATATATATATATATATATATATATATATATATATATATATATATATATATATATATATATATATGTGTGTGTGTGGGAGCGAGTTACTTTTAGCCGCTAGAGGGCCCTCCCACCACTTCCTGTTTGAAGACGAAATACGAGAGTTGGAAGTACGCTCTCGCGGAGGAGAGATCGCTTTGCTCGAGTAGGAGCTAAGAAACCTCATTTCATTATATTATATGTTTAAGTGTCTTGTGTAGTGATAAAATTAACCCTGTGAGTGTGTATGAAGGCGTCGTTCCTCAGTTCCAGCACACCCCACAGGAAATTTGGGGGCTCGGCTGGGATGGACCAACGGCATCTTTGAAAGCAAAAGTAAGGTACAATTTTTATGAACATTATGAGCATGCTTAGTAATTTAAAAAAACAAGAATTGAGGGTAGTCGCTGAAGAGCTTGGCCAGACGGTGCCAGCTGAAGCGAAAGTGGTAGAAATCAAAACTTTGATTGAAAGTTCTGACATTTTCAAAACCGACCCTGAATTTGTGCGCGGTACTATAAAATCGATCGTGGAGGATGAAAAAGCTAAAACCGCTGCAGAGCAATCACAAATTGAACTTGTAAAGATAAAATTAGCCCGACTCGAGAAGGAGATTGAGCTTCAAAGACTAAAACTACAGTCACCTAGTACGAGTGAAATTTCAGATCGTTCTGTGCTTAGAGATTCTGAACCAGTATCGGATAATTTAGAGACTTTGATTAGAAGTGTTAAAACGTGAACAATAGCTGTCCCTCAGAAACCGGAAGCTCTGCATTTGTTTTTCAAATCACTTGAAAAAGCTTTTAGTACCAAAATAGTTCCCGTTAAGTTGAAATCGGAAGTATTAATTAATCTATTGGGAGAAAAGGGTAATAATGTTCTAGCTTACGCTACCGAACAAGAAATTGCTGATTATGATAAATTAAAAGCGTTAATTTTAAAAGAATTTCAGCCAACGCCACGCGATTGTTTAAGTAATTTTAAAAATGCGGTGAGAAATCCTAATGAATCGCACGTCCAATTCTCTTCGCGTTTAAGTGCGACTTTCGATTACTATTGCCAGCTAAGGGAAGTTGATGATTTTAAGAAATTGTGTGAGCTTATAGTTTCTGACAAATTGCGGTGAGAAATCCTAATGAATCGCACATTCAATTCTCTTCGCGTTTAAGTGCGACTTTCGATTACTATTGCCAGCTAAGGGAAGTTGATGATTTTAAGAAATTGTGTGAGCTTATAGTTTCTGACAAATTGTATGAAACACTAGATTTTAAAACTAGGGAGCACATTAGTATTCGGGAGGGTAAAAAAATTTTTAAGCCTAATGAATTAGGGAGAGAATGTGATTTATATTATTCATCTAGAGGAAAGTCTTTAGCCCAGGTCAATAATACGCGACTGGATAATACAGTAAACAAAAGGTCTAGCTTTAACAAAAACTATTCTAAAAAAACACAATATAATTTTAAGGAATCACTGAGTAACCCTGTCGAGCGAATTTCCGAAAGAATCTGTTATGTTTGTGGTGATAGAGGGGAATCATTTCATTTCGCGCGAAATTGTCCTAAACGTTTCGAAAAAAGTGGAAATCCATATAATAAACGGGAAAATATAGCATCAGGACTGAAAAGTAAATCGGATAGCACGGCCAAGAACGAGCTAGAATATATTGATTTATTCGTGGATGGGAAAAAAGTGAAATGTTTAAAAGATTCGGGAAGTGAGCTGATTGTTTTGAGAAAATCTCCCTTTCCTGATAAACATTCTACTGGAGAATTGCAAATCCAAAGTTGTTTTGGCAATGTGATCAACGCTGACACGGCGAATTTTCAGTTTACTTTATTCGAGAGTGACGAGCGGGTTGACCATGAAGCGGTGATCTGTTCCGAACTTATAGTGGAGGGGATATTTCCACCTAAATGTTTACAATTACACAATAACTCCTGTGTAGGCGACACTGTGTTTTCGGAATGCAGCAATAATTCTTTGCCTCTCTCGAGAAACTTTTTGTTTTTTATTTCGGCAGCTGTAGATCAGAGCGAGATAGATTTAACAGACATTGTTGATAAATAATTGCGTAATACTATCTCCGGTTTGATTAAAGAGTACACACCGCAGAAAAAGCCACGTGGCACAGATTTAAAAATGAATATGGTATTTGTATTTTCTTCCGTCGATTTTATATGCGCTGGTTCAACAAAGTGACTAGACTGGTATTTTATACAATTAATAGATCGATGCTGATTTTATTTTAAATTTACGAAACGAATACAAAGGTTATGGCGAACTGACGCACGATAGGTCAGTGCCATTCGAACGACATTAAACGACTGACTAACAGTAGCGCTCCTCGCTAGAGGGCGTTGCAGACAATTTCACACAGGAGGGTGCCTTAATACCGAACATACCGGCCCCATTGAAATATTATTTCAATAATACAATACGATAAGACAAGTTACAATTGCAATATTACCATACAATAGTTAAAAATGCAAACAATACAATAAATTTCGATTATTTTAACAATATACTAGAACTAATACAGTATAATTACTAGATATAAAAAAAAACATGAAATAATTATGAGTCAATTACGTTATCAAAGGGTAAAATACTTAATTTATGAATAGGTCTTTTATAGAGACCCTTAGAGGTTCGCACTTGAACTACTCTTACCCTTTTATCTGAACCAAGTATAACTTCTTCAACTCTACCTAATACCCAATGGCAGACAGGCAAGTTATCTTCCCTTAAAAGCACCATCGTGCCGGATTTTATGTCGTTTTTCTGAAACTGCCATTTTGTTCGTTCGTGCAATTGAGACAAATAGTCTCTTTGCCAGCGTTTCCAAATATTTTGAACCATTTTGGTAACCCTGTCCCATCTGGACAGTCTATTTTCTGGTCTGTTGGTAATATCCGGCTCTACAGGGGCTAGTATAGGTCGGCCGATTAAAAAATGGCCTGGTGTTAAAGCATCAAGATCATTTGCATCTGAAGATAGAGGTGTAATAGGCCGCGAATTCAATATACCTTCAATTTGAGTTACCAGGGTCATAAATTCTTCGACAGTTAATTTCGAGTCCCCAACAGTCTTTTTAAGATGTGTTTTAAAAGACTTTACTCCCGCTTCCCAAAGTCCTCCAAAGTGAGGTGCCTTGGGGGGTATAAATTTCCATTCTATTTCCTCGGTTAATAGAAAGTTCGTCAAACCTGGTTCTGGAAGGTTAACTAGCTCAAACATTTTTTTCAATTCATTTCGAGCTCCAATAAAGTTTGTAGCGTTGTCGCTATATATGGTCGAACATTTTCCTCTTCTTGAGAAGAATCTTTTTAAAGTGGCAATTAGAGCCTCAGTAGATAAATCAGAGACAATTTCGAGATGAATTGCTCGTGTTACCAAGCATACAAACACCGCGACATACATTTTTTGGAAAGTTCCCTTTCTTTGATTTTTTATTCGTATAAGAAAAGGACCACAAAAGTCTATTCCACACTTATTAAAAGTGGGTTCAATTTGCACTCGCTCTGGAGGCAAGTTGCCCATTAATTGATCTATCGGCACGGGTTTATATTTGAAACATTGTACACAATTGTGTACGATTTTCCTAGCAAGATTTCTGCCACTAATTGGCCAATATTTTTGCCTGACAGCGTTCAATAAGGCTTGTGGCCCAAGATGCAAATATTTCAAATGATGGTACTGGAAAATTAAGTGAGTTAATTTATGTTTAGCAGGCAAAACAATAGGAAATTTAGAGTTAAAACTTACCTGAGACATAGCTAGTCTCCCACCGACGCGTAAAATACCTTCCTTATCTAAAAAACTGTTCAGAGATTTTAATTTACTTTTTTTATTTACCTGATTACCCCTTTCAATTGCGGATATTTCAGAAGCAAAGGTTTCCCTTTGAACCTCCTTTATTAAAAATAATTCTGCCCCCTTCACTTCTTCCAAAAGGATAGGTCTAGATTTACGAAATTCCTTCTTCTTCCTAACGTTAGAAATAAACCTAAAAATAAAACTAAGAATTCTGATTAGTTTCATATAATTATTACTAAGATTCAGCAAACCAGTTACGAGTGAATTTGGTTTCATAATAGCAAAATTAGAGTTCAATAATGGCTTGAGTTCTTTACTATAGTCATTGGAATTTAGAGAGTCAAATTTTTGTTCATCCAATTGTTCATCAGAAGGCAATTGTGGGACACACCACCAGATATCACACGTTAAAATGTCCTTGGCATCTAATCCTCGAGAAATGACGTCAGCCGGATTATTTTCAGAAGAGATGTGCCTCCATTCAAAGGATTCAGTGAGATGTTGTATTAATGCAACTCTATTACTGACGAAAGTTTTCAACAAATGAGGCGATTTTCTAATCCATGCAAGAGCAATTGTGCTATCTGTCCATAGAATTATCTTGTCCGGATTAACCTTCAAGGAGTGTAAGACTTTATTCATCAATTTAGACAGCAAGAGACATGCGTTTAACTCCAGCCGTGGAATCGAGAGAGTTTTGATAGGTGCAACTCTTGATTTGCTGCATAATAATTGAGCAGCCGAAGATTCACCATGGCTCAAGGGCTGAACATAAACAGCAGCCGCATATGCTAACGAAGATGCATCTGAGAATCCATGTATCACGATGCGATTTTCTTGGAAAACAAATCTAGGAATTTTGAGATTTTCTAATTCAGAAAGAGTTGATACGAAATCAGTCCATTCCTTCGCTAAAGGATCTGGCAACGGCTCATTCCAATCAATTTTGGATAACCACAAACGCTGCATGAAGATTTTAGCTTTGGTTATAACTGGTCCTATTAACCCAAGTGGATCGAAAACTCTTGCAATTAGAGAAAGAACATCTCGTTTTATATAAGAAGTTGTTTCTGGAACATTAATTTTGAACTGAAAACAGTCAAGTTTAGGATTCCATAGAACACCCAAAGTTTTGATTGCCTCGTGTTCTGGTTGTTCATCGAAACTATATTCGACACCGACTTTACTTGATGGAACACTGAGATCTGGATGGTTTGCACACCATTTGTGCAACTTCATTTTACCCAATTGCAGCAATTCTATTAATTCTCTTTGCAATGATTTTGCTTTTTCCAGTGACGATTCACCAGATAAAATATCATCCATATAAAAATCATTTAATGCAACAGACGATGCTAAAGGTAATTTGTGCCCTTCATCTAAGGCTAATTGCTTCAAGGTACGAGTGGCAAGGTAGGGAGCACTGGACGTCCCATAAGTCACAGTATTAAGTCTATAAACTTGTACTGGCGAATTAATACTGTCCTTCCACAAGATTCTGAGAAGGTCCCGTTGGGCTGGGTTTACTTGTATCATACGATACATCTTTTCTACATCTGCCGTGAAGGCATACCGATGCTTACGAAATCGTATCATTATAGAAAACAGTTCTTGTTGAGGAATTTTCCCCTTCAAAAGAATATTATTTAATGACAGACCGGACGTTGTCGCTGCTGATGCGTTGAAAACTACTCTTAAACGCGTACTGGTTTTTTCAGGTCGGTAGACGCCGTGATGAGGTAAATAATAACAACCAGTTTCAGTATCGGAACCCTCAATTAATTCCATATGATTCAAATTTTTATACTCCTCCATGAATTCCGAGTAGAGGTGTTGCATATTAGAATCTCTGTGCAAACGCTGCCACAGTTGATTAAGCCGTTTTTCTGCTAAGTTTCGAGATTCTCCTAATAATTCCGCAGCTTCTAAGGGCATCGATACAACATATCGCCCATCAGAATTTCGATAATGTGTCTGTTCAAAGTGGGTTTCGCAATTTTGTTCTTCCTTACTTAATTTTACATCCAAGTCATTAATATTTTCTGTTTCCCAAAATGTTTGTAATGTTCTATCTATATTTTCAAAACTTGTATTCAAACCGCAATAAAGACTTGTTGTCGACGAATTTGTTTTTCCCGCAACAATATAGCCAAATACAGTTTCTTGGAAAAGTAATTTCCCACATGAGGATCTAAACTGATTAGGTTTCAATAAATCAAAAAATAGCGAACAGCCTATGAGTAAGTCAATTTCTCCCGAGAGGTTAAATTCCGGGTCAGCAAGTTGTATGTGAGATGGTATATTTATTTCAGTTATATCAATGGGGTTTATTGGAGTCAAATTTGTAACGAAAGGCACAATTAATAGCTCTAGATGTTGCGAAAAACCTCCGCAGCTGTTTGAAACTAATGAATTTATTTTTTGGTTAACAGTTAGTGAGATTTCTCCGAGTCCAGATATTGAAGCATGTGTTTTCTCCTTTTTTATTTCTAATTTATTTGCGGTTTTAGTCGCTACGAAATTCAGTTGAGAGCCACTGTCTAATAACGCTCTACATCGTAAATAATCGCCGTTCCCCTTTTTAAGATAAACAATCGCTGTCGGTAGCAGAGTATTTTTTCTTTTCGAGGCTAAACAGTTTGAGAATGCCAGCGCGCCTTCCACTTGATGTAATGACTCATCAGTTTTCGCCTTTACTGGCGCCAACTGACATTCTAACGCATTGCTTTGCTCGACTGTGATTTTGGGAACTTGCGGCTCGAAAATATGCAATAAAGTATGATGCAATTTGCTAGAGCATACCTCACATCTATTCTTTGAAAAGCATTGTTTTACTTGATGGGAACCCTTCAAACAGGAAAGACACAATTTTTGCCTTTTTACATAATTAAATCGATCCGAAACCTTCATATTTTGAAAAATACTGCACTTATAAATTGAATGATTAGGCAATTTGCAAACCGTGCAAGGATTTGAAGACGTATTTGTATTTAAAAAGGTTCTACCTTTATTCACCGAGACTTGTTTCTGCTTATACGTAAATGGTACTGTACGATTAATACTATCCAGAATTTGACAACGTCTTTCTAGAAACTCTAAAAGCGCATCAAAGTCTGGCACATCATTATTTGTTAATGTTGATTCATACAACTTTCTAGTTTCATTATCTAATTTTTGAAGTATAATATTCATAAGCAGAACGTTTGATAATTTGTCACGTTCGAAAGTTAACAATTTTAAAGCTCGAATATTTTTCTTAATACAGTCTAAAAAACTACGTAAGTCTTTTCCAGATTCTGACGTTAGTTTTCCGTGATTAATTATATTTCTGACGTATGTATCTATGATAATTCTTTTATTTTCGTATCTCTGCTGAAGTGCTTTCAGAAGTGAATTATAACTATCATCTGTAGTTTCGATTTGTGATGCTTCTCCCTTTAGAGAGGCGCGTAAGTAATACAACTTTTGGTTTTCCGTCAAACACGGATTATCGTTCATTAAATTTTGAAATTGACATATAAAAGTACTCCAGTCCTCGAATTTGCCATAAAATATTGGCAAAGGTATCTCTGGTAGCTTAATTGCTACGCTATCATTCTTCGTGGAATTACTCGAATCAACAATACTAGACGAATTACTAGCTTCTTTTTTACAGTTGTATAATAAGGTAGTTAGACTTACCTTTAATTCTTGTAAGTCATCATCAATAGCAACAAGGTCCACTTCAATATCCTTGATTTGTTTATCAGATGAAGTTTCATAATATTCCACTTTTAATTGTTCGAAAGTTTCTATTACCGTTCCAAGAATTTCTAAACGAGACTTAAGTTCAGCTTCACTGCTGCCAGCTTCCTTTGAAATTAAAGATTTAAATTTCGTTATTCTTGCTTTTATATTACCTTTTCTCCTATTCAAAACAGTCAAATCTGGATCAGCCATTTTTTGGCACTCTTGAAAAACGAAAGTCACCAGTCAGGTTCAATTTACTCCGGCTCGACGGACCAAATGTATTTTCTTCCGTCGATTTTATATGCGCTGGTTCAACAAAGTGACTAGACTGGTATTTTATACAATTAATAGATCGATGCTGATTTTATTTTAAATTTACGAAACGAATACAAAGGTTATGGCGAACTGACGCACGATAGGTCAGTGCCATTCGAACGACATTAAACGACTGACTAACAGTAGCGCTCCTCGCTAGAGGGCGTTGCAGACAATTTCACACAGGAGGGTGCCTTAATACCGAACAGTATTAAAAGATTACATACCTGTTTCTCAACGATCCAGGAGAATTCCTTTTGCAGAACAAAAAATTGTCGATAAACAGATAGATCAATGGTTAAGGGATGGGATTATTAAACCTTCCTGTTCGGACTATTCTTCGCCTATCGTTTTGTGTAAAAAACGGGATGGAACTTCGCGGTTATGCGTGGATTTCAGGAAGTTAAATAAGAAAGTAGTTAAAGATTCATTCCCAATGGCTCAAGTGGAGGAAGTTTTAGATCATTTGAGTGAAGCAAAGGTCTTCTCAACGTTAGACTTGAAAAACGGTTTTTTTCATGCTCCCGTGCAGGAACAATGCACGAAATATTTGGCTTTTATTACTCATGCTGGTCTTTACGAATTTTTGAAAGCTCGTTTTGGTTTGTCAACCTCCCCAAGTGTATTTCAGAGATTCATTTACAATGTGTTTAGGGAATTAATGCGGGATAACACTGTTGTTGTGTATATGGATGACTTCATTATACCGGCACGTACTGAAGAAGAGGGTTTAGAGAAGTTGAAACGCGTTTTAGGAGTAGCCAAGGAGTACGGTTTGGAAATTAATTTTTAAAAATGTCAGTTATTAAAAAGAAAAATAGAATTTCTGGGGTATATTATTGAAGATGGTATAATTCGTCCCTCCCCTGATAAAACTTTGGCGGTTCAAAATTTTCCAGAGCCCAAAACCTTAAAGCAAATTCAGAGCTTCTTGGGTCTGTCAGGATACTTCAGAAAATTTATTGCCAACTACTCTAAAATTGCCAAACCCCTGAGTGACCTCCTTCGTGACGGGGTAGAATTCAAATTCGGACTTGAACAAAATGAAGCATTTAACAGACTGAAGGAACTTTTGACGACAAGCCCTGTTCTTCACATTTCCAAACAAGGAGCCCCACTAGAATTGCATACGGACGCAAGTAGCCATGGCTTCGGCGCCGTGTTGCTCCAAAAATCTGGTGATGGACAATTACACCCCATACACTTCATGAGAAAAAAAAACGACCCCCCAACAAGAAAAGCTATGCAGTTATGAGCTTGAAGTTTTAGCTATAGTAGAAGCTCTAAAAAAATTCAGGAACTATCTTCTGGGGTCCAAAATCAAAATTATTACGGACTGTGATGCTTTTCAGAAGACTGTTAAAAAAAGACCTAACTCCCAAGGTAGCGAGATGGGCTTTACTTCTTGAAGAGTTTGAATATGAAGTCGTTCACAGATCTGGACAACAAATGAAGCACGTTGACACGCTGAGTAGAAACGCGGTCATGATGATTACTCGTTCTCAGGGAGAAGTTGCCGCTAAAATTGCAGCTGCGCAAAATAGTGATGAGCGCCTCCAGTTGTTAAAATCCTTAGTCGAGCAAGGACTCAAGGAAGACTACGCGGTAAAAAACGGTGTACTATACAAGTACGAGAATGGCCGTGAACTACTTGTGATCCCCGAAGCGTTGGAGCTAGAAATCATCCGAGGTATCCATAGCAAGGGACATTTCGCAGTGTCTAAAACGGAAGATCTGCTGAAGATGGACTTTTATATTCCTAGCCCCAGAAAACGAATCGAACAAGTCATTGCAAAGTGTGCAGAGTGCATATTGTGCGACAGAAAACGAGGGAAGGACAGAGAATATATAAGAGAAGAGGCTAGAAAGAACATTCTAAGAATACAGGAAGAGAACAGAAAAACGTATAATAGAAAAAGGAAAAAGGTGCAGGTGTACAACGTTAATGACCTGGTGGCAATACAACGCACGAAGTTTGCAAGTGGTCTAAAGCTAAGACCAAAGTTCTTTGGACTATACCGAGTAACAGCAAAGAAGGGCAACGATCGGTACGAAGTGGAAAAAGTAGGACAACATGAAGGTCCCGGTGGGCACCTCCACAGCAGCTGACCACATGAAGCCCTGGTCGGTTCCAGCTTAAAACTGTGCAGATTCTGAACACTCCATTTTCTTTTCTTTATTTACTTTGTATTGTTATTTTTCAGAGACTTTCAAGATCCATAGTTTGATGGTGACTGTTGTTTTCGAGGCCGAAAACGGGAGTCAGGATGCCGAATATGGGAGCGAGTTACTTTTAGCCGCTAGAGGGCCCTCCCACCACTTCCTGTTTGAAGACGAAATACGAGAGTTGGAAGTACGCTCTCTCGGAGGAGAGATCGCTTTGCTCGAGTAGGAGCTAAGAAACCTCATTTCATTATATTATATGTCTAAGTGTCTTGTGTAGTGATAAAATAAACCCTGTGAGTGTGTATGAAGGCGTCGTTCCTCAATTCCAGCACACCCCCCACACACACACACACACACACACACACATATATATATATATATATATATATATATATATATATATATATATATATATATATATATATATATATATATATATATATATATATATATACCTCAGGGTGTATATTGTATGCCATAATTAAAGTCCCACTTTCAAAAGGCTGCAAAAAGAACCACTGGTCAGAATGACTTCAAATTTGAACTGAATATACTGGAAGAAGGGGGAAACGATTTGGCATAATAAAAAGAAAGTTCCAACCGCTTACAGGGCCATCTATTGATACATTTTGGAACTTTTTTATTATGCCAAATCGTTTTCCCCTTCTTTCAGTATATTCAGTTCAAATTTAAAGTCATTCTGACCAGTGGTTCTTTTTTTGCAGCCTTTTGAAAGTGGGACTTTAATTATGGACACACTGTGTATATATATATATATATATATATATATATATATATATATATATATATATATATATATATATATACACGAGGGTTATTTTTTTTTCAAGGTCCGATAGGTCGCTAAATGAAAATCACAGTCAAAATCAAGAAAATTTTATATGGAACAATGTGATACAACATTAAGCTACTTTTCGACGTATTCGCCGTTCCGATTTATACATTTGTCGTAGCGTGGTACCAATTTTCCAATACCTTCATCATAGAAAGCAGCCACCTGTGTTTTCAGCCAATTCTGTACGCTGGTCTGCAGCTCGTTGTCTGTGGCTAATTTTTGTCCTCCTAGCCAGCGTTTCATGTGGGCAAAGCGATGAAAATCTGAGGGAGCCAAGTCAGGACTGTATGGTGGGTGATCAAAAACTTCCCATCCAAAACGCTCCAGGAGAATCTTTGTTGCAACTGCAGTGTGCGGCCTCGCATTGTCATGAATAAGGACAATGCCTATCGACAACATTCCTCTTCTCTTGTTCTGAATTGCCCTTCGAAGACGTTGAAGAGTCTTGCTGTACGAAGCTGCATTGATGGTTGTGCCACGTGGCATGAATTCCACTAAGAAAACACCTTTACGGTCCCAAAACACTGTAGCCATACACTTTTTGGTTTAGAACGTGCGCTTGAACTTCACTGGTTTACGACTCGGGGAGTGTGAATGCATCCACTGTTTGGATTGCTCTTTCGTTTCTTCAGTTTCGTAATGGACCCATATATCATCTCCTGTGACAATTTTGTCCAAAAACTCATCTCCGTCGTAGCGCTGGACGATGGTACGCTGGACGAATGTTAATGCGGCGCCCATTCGCCGAGTTTTGTGATGGTCAGACAGCATCTTGGGAACCCATCTCGCGCAGAGTTTGCGATACTCGAGTCTTTCACTCACAATGGTATAGAGAGCTGGCCCTTGAAATTTCCGGATCACTCAACCCAGAAATTGTGAACCGACGATTTCCGCTAATCGCCTGATCCACGCGCTGAACAAGATCATCGGTTGACACTGGCTTCCTTTCCTGGCCGCCTGCATCATGAACATCTGTGCGTCCAGCATCAAAGTTACTGCACCATTTCCACACTTTGCTGTCAGACATGAACGTTTCTCCGTACACTTTACTCATTCGTCTATGAATTTCAGCTGCATTGCTTCCTTAAGCATGCAGAAATCGAATGACTGAACGCAACTGACATTTGGCGGGAGACCCTATTTTTCGAAGCATCTTTATGTGCTCCCTACGTACTCAGAAATGACAACCACGAATCGGTGCGTTCCCCTGGCCAACTACAGACACAGCGCAAGATGTCTGTGCACAGACCTAGCGGATTTTCCCCGAAGCTTTCCTTTAGCTACCCATCGGACCTTGAAAAAAAAATAGCCCTCGTATATATATATATATATATATATATATATATATATATATATATATATATATATATATATATATATATATATATATATATATATATATATATATATATGCATATATATATACATATAAATATATACATATATATATGCATATGTATATATGCATATCTTATATATATATTTCTTCTGTCCGTGTGTATGTAACTGAACTCCTCCTAAACGACTGGACTGATTTTTATGAAATTTTGTGTGTGCGATTAAGTTGAATCGAGAATGGTTTAGATTCACAATTTGATCCGATAGAAAATGTTTTTATATTTTTAATTAATTAATAAAAAACCAACAATTTATAAGGGGGTGCGTCCGGTAAATGGAAGCTGTTACAGTTTGTGGAATCGGCCCTCTGGATAATACCGTCCACGTTAGGTTTAGTTAGTAAATAGCGAGCGAAAAGATAAAAATAAATAAAATCAAAAAGTTTCAAGTCATATATTAAATCAGAATAATAAATGAAAATAATAATCTTTAAAGTCAGATTTTATACTCTAAAATACATCAGATCCAACGGCATATTCATACTCTCGACACGCGATGGAAAATTCGAATCAACCACGCTAAGTGACACGAGATCTTTTTTAATCGCTACTGCAATCGCCCTCGCCTATATAATTGTGTCTATTGAAGAGCTAAAGACTAAGCTTCTATTCTGCTAACTTATTTCTGACTAAAAACTCCTCTGCAATTTATAATCACCAGCCCACAACAACTTTCGAATGACGAATAAGTTTAACTTTACTCAGTAGAACACCGTGTCATCGTGACGCATTCGGTAGGTCGCGCAAGTACCATGCTATCGACCCGGGTTCGAACGCAGAGTAGAGTAAATTTTGCTAGACCTGTTATTTCAGCATTTTTTTAAGGCTTTTTTATTTCAGCTTTTATTATTATTTTTTTAATTATTATTTTATTTTTTTTTTTTTAAATTTAAATTTCAATTTAAACAGGACAACGTCTGTCGGGTCCGCTAGTATATATATATATACATATATATATACATACATATATATATGTATATATATGCATATTTATATACATATATATATACATACATACACATATATGTATATATATAAACATATGTTACGGCCAAAGCCCAAAGTCCGGCAACTTCGCGAATTGGCCGGCCAATTCGCGAAGTGGCCGAGAGGTATGGCCAAAGTGCGATGTAATTGAAACGATCAGTGAATATTCTACTTTGGCCGGCGTTTTCGCGAAGTGGCCACGATGTTCCAGCCAAAACGCGATGTGCTCATTAAAGAATGCCCGGTAGGCGGTGCATCTGCAATACATACGCACACGCGCACGCACGCACGCACACACACACAGAGTAAAGTGAACGGTTCCCAAAGATCCGGATCTCTCTACTGATCCGTTTTGCCCATCACTAGCCAAATGAGCTTCCTGAAGTACGAGAAATAACTCAGAGTCCGTGACGTAATACTGTATAGTTCTGACGCCTTCTTTAACAGGATAAATGAGTTTACTTTTGTTTTCCACAATCATCATATCATAGCAATTCAGCAACCAATAGTCTCTGGGTTCCATCTTAGTAGTCATTTTGGCTTTTTGCACATCATATATAAACTTCTGGTAAGTAGTTTCGGTTAAGAAAGAACTGTATTTTGCAGCATTAACTCGAGTTTTCGACAGTTCATCGTCGAATCGTTGTTTTATTTCTAATAGGCATTCACTTCTTCTCCAACACTACAGCTTTCTCCTCCATTTTCATGCAGCACAGTAAAAAACTAATATTTTGTTGAACAAATTTAAGTAAAATTGCGTATTTTGACACTCCCGAACAAAACGCAAAGTGCAGCTGGCAAATTCTGAGCCTGAGGAGCGCTTTAAAAGTCGAGTGCCTTGCCACGTGATATTCGAAACGAATCGGAGATGTATTTCATACTTTGCCGGTTTCTCATTTGGCATTCTATAGAATGCCTAGGAAATGTGTGAAATATGAATCGTTTCATACAATTCCGTCTAGTTTTAGGCATTATATACAATGCCTAGGCATTCTATAGAATGCCGGATTTCATACTTTGCCGGTAACATACACTGCTGGCCACCCAAATTGCAACACCAAGAAAGACAAGAGATATCACAACAAAATTTATTTTGCAGATAACATGTTGACCAAGTATCAAATGATTAAATTTATAGATTTCTGTGAAGGGTGGTTCCTGCCAAAATCAGTAGCCACAGTAGCCGCCATTGTTGGAGATCACCGCTGCCACACGCCTCGGCATTGATTCAAAAAGACTTTGGATGAGTTCTTGGGGTACAGCGGACCAAGCAGCTTCCACACGTTGCCAAAGTTGATCTGCTGTGGCAGCTGGGGATGGAATCTGGGTCAATCGTAGAGCAACCATGAACCACATGTTTTCTATCGGCGAAAGATCCGGAGAGAGAGGCGGCCAGGGAAGTAATTCAATCTGGCGATTGACGAAGAACCGTTGGACAATGCGTGCCACGTGTGGTCGCGCATTATCCTGTTGAAATATGGCTGTGGGCAAGCCCTGAAGGTAAGGAAGGACAACTGGCTCCAACACCTCGGAGATGTAGCGCTGGCTGTTTAAAGTACCGGCAATGCGTACTAGAGGTGTGCGAGAGTGATATCCAATACCGCCCCATACCATAATACCCGGTGCAGGACCAGTGTGGCGGTGCATAACGCAGCTGCTCAGCATCCTCTCTTCACGGTGTCTCCAGACTCGAATGCGACCATCGTGGTGTTGCAGACAGAAGCGTGACTCGTCAGTAAAGACAATTTCATTCCATTCTGCCGTCCACATCCTTCTGTCATCGCACCATTGGCGGCGGAGATGTCTGTGGTTCTCCGTCAAGGGTAGACAAAGCAATGGACGTCTTGCGGACAGACCACTCTGCTGTAAACGGCGTCGAATGGTACTCGCAGACACTGGATGATGCGTTAAGACTGCATGTGCTGTGCTATGGTTCGTGATGTGACTGAGCGATCCGTCACTGCCATGCGCACAATTTGCCTGTCATCACGTGAAGTAGTTCGCTGAGGTGGATGCGATCGAACACGCCGGTCCGTCGTACCCTCCTGCATCCAACGATCACATATCCGCATTACAGTTGTTTGGTTTCGTCCAACACGACTACCGATTTCCCTGAAAGATAATCCACAATCTCGCTAGGCCACTATCCTTCCTCTGTCGAACTCGGATACTTGATCAAAAGATGATCGCTGTTTTCGACGAGGCATAATTGATCGTTTTTTTAAAAAAACCACAAGAAAAACATAATTGCCGAACTTGAAATCGTCGAAATCTCCAAGCTTTAAATAGCGCTTTGAAGTGGCGCCACAGGCGCGCGTGATGTGCGTCTGCGCTGAAATTCTAATCATTTGCATATCTCACCTCCGCTAATGCATGTTGTAAATTTCATGTTATTTGAATGTTTCCTTCAGGGTGTTGCATTTACAGTGGCCAGCAGTGTATGTATTCACTTCCAACTCTTTTTCAAACACTTCATCCATTGCTTTCTGAAATTCTTCTGGGGCATTATTGAGCCCAAAAGGCAAAACGCAAAATCGGTATCTACCCCATGGGGTGGCAAATGTTGTTAACAATGATGAATTTTTATCTAACGGCAATTGCCAGAACCCATTTTTAGCATCTAATATGGTAAAGATTTTGCTGCCTTGAAGCTTAGTCATTAAACTGTCCGCTGTTGGGATTGGATAATGTGACCTTTGTATGGCTTTGTTCAATGGCCTTGGATCAAGACAAATTCGGAGCTTTTTAGGAGTGTTTACAATCACCATGTTACTTACCCACTCAGTAGGTTCTTCAACTTTGGTAATAATGCCAGTATCCTCCATTCTGTTTAGCTCTTCCTTAACTTTATCATGAAGAGCTCATGGCACTTTGCGAGCTGCTGCTATGTGTGGGACACAATTATGTTTAACCTTAATCTTCACTGTTCGGTTAAGTCTCCCTATACCTGTGAAGACATCACTAAATTCTTTTATCACTTGTTCTGGGGTTTCTTCTAAATTAGACTTGTTTTCTTTTATTTGATACAAACGTTTTATCAGTCCTAGCTTAGTACAGGCTTGTAGGCTTAAAATGGGGCTAGATTCTAGCTCTGTCACTAAAAAGCGTAAATTTTCCTCTTTGTTTTTAATTTTACAGGGTAAATTACATTCTCCTATTATTGGAACCAAATTATCACTGTAGTCCAGAACAGTTTGTTTGCATTTCGAAACAATAGGTTTATTGGGCCATTTTAAAATTTTACTTTTCGGTATTACATTCACTTGAGATCCTGTATCCATTTTAAATGTTACACAATTGCCATTTACAATAATATCCTGATACCAAACACTTTCATTATCACTACAATTAATTGCATCAATTGTTTTCAGCTCTTCGAGGTAAACAGATTCAGAGTCACTTACCTCATCATTTTCTTCCACCGCGTTCACGCGTTTCATTTTAGTATTTCTTCCTCGCGATCTGCAGACTTTAGCCCAATGATTTCTTAGCTTACACACTCGGCATACAGTTCCAAAAGCTGGGCAGTTTCTAGGTTCGTGAACCATACCGCACGATCGGCACAAATATTTATTTTCATTTCGCACGCCGAATTCTCTTCTAGATGACACAGCTCGGGAGATACCTCGTTCAATGGCGTCTATCGCGGCGGGTTTGTTTACGTTCATCTCGCTGGCTTGCGCTTTGCTGTGCTCTGCAGTTTTACACTCGCTGACAATTTCTGCAACGTTTTTGCTTTTCTGCTTGTTTGTCTTATCAGACGCTCTAGCAAAGGTTTATCCTGTAACCCTTGTACAATTTTATCCCATAGCATGCGATCTTCTAGTTCTCCGTAATTACATTCAGTAACGGCACTCTTTAGTCTTAGGTAGAAATCGGTGAATTTCTCGCCTATTTCTTGTTTCATTTCGAAAAACTTGAAGGACGCATATATTTCATTTTGGAAATCTTGAAAATATTTTCCAAATTCGTCTAGAATTTGCTGTAGGCTTATCTCCGTAGTACCGGTTAACGGTTTCAAATTGAATGCTCTGTACTGCTTCTTTAGTTCATCTCCACACACGTGGCGAAAAAGAACCGTTTTAGTCTTTTCCGATTCATTTCCGTATCGTAGAGCTTCAATATAGTCCTCAAAATCTTGTTTCCAATTTCTCCACGCTTCCGGGGGATTTGTACCTGCATCGAAAGGTTGTATCGCTGGTAGATTACTCGTCTCGTCATTTTGCGATCGTCAGTTTCTTCTTTTTCAGGCGATTTTTTACTGGAAATCGGTGGACGGTGTTCTACTCTGACGCCATTTAAGATACTTTCGATGACTTAATATTCATAAGCATTATTATTTAAGTGGATGAATTGAGATAACTACAGACAATCAAACTCTACATCGTAACTACAGGCATGACCTCAGCTAGCTTATTTCTGACTGAAGTTAGTAGCTGATACACTTTTATTTACTTTATGTACACAGGTGCTGCCATCTACATTTATATTTATTAAATATCTTACACATGGTTTTAAAGAAATTACGCAAATACTTACACCGATAAGTAACATAAAATAAATCATCCATAATTTAAAGCCTAGCAGGACACAGAAGAAGAAAACTTCATATGCAAATCAAAGTTCATGACGTCAAAAACCAGAAAAAGAACATAAGGGCGGAAATCGGGATGTTGCAGAAACGTCTGTTTCACTTCCTTAACTGTGAAATTCGATTGCTCAGTTATTCTTTTTGAGAAAAGGTGACTTGAAAATGTCTCAACAACGTGATTTACCAGAATCCATGGCATGGCGTATTATAGGCAGACTTGAATCCGGGGAAACACAACGTAGTGTCGCGGACGCTGTTGGAGTCGCCAGAAGTGTCGTTGCAAGGCTGTGGAATCGATTCCAAGAAACAGGGAATGTTAGACGTCGACCAGGGCAAGGTCGGCCACACGCCACTACAGCAACTGATGACCGGTATATACTGTAAACAGCTCGTCGAAACAGAACAGACAATGCTACTCAGCTGCAAAGACAGTTGCTCTTGGCAACAGGATGAAGGGTGTCCAGCCAAACAGTACGTAATAGGCTTCATCAGGGAGGTCAGTATGCACGTAGGCCAATAGTCTGCATTCTGTTGACCTCACGCCACCGTACGACCCAGAAGATGGGCTGCTGAACATCGAGATTGGGAGCAACATGATTGGAGCCAAGTGCTGTTTACAGACGAATCCCGATTCAGTCTGGAGTGTGACACCCGACGTGTTTTGGTATGGAGGGAAAGGGGCACTCGAAATAACCCCACATTCGTTCGTGAAAGGTCACAAACAGACGAGCTGGTTTTAGGGTATGGGGTGGAATCAGCATAGGTGGACGTACGGACCTGCATATCATTCGGAATGGTACTTTGACGGCCCGAAGGTATGCAGACGAGATACTGAGACCTATCATACCTTACGCTGCAACCATTGGAGATTCCTTTGTTTTCCAGCATGATAATGCCAGACCGCATACAGCTCGTCTTGTGGAGAACATGAAGCTGAAATAGTAAAGCGTATGGAGTGGCCAGCGTGCTCTCCTGACCTGAATCCGATCGAACATGTTTGGGACATGCTCGGACGACGCATTGCTGCGAGACCAAGGCCTCCTTTTACTCTCCGAGACTTGGAGATTGCACTTCTTGAGGAGTGGAACAGTATTCCCCAAAGTCTTATCGATAACATCATCGCATCCATGGAAAACAGGTGTGCAGCAGTCTTAGCTATTCGAGGACACCACACGCCATATTAAAAATCTTGCATCATTTCTAAATACTTTTTTTTATCGTTTATATGTAACCAAATTGTTGCCCTAAATCATCTTTTCGTGTTTTTTTCCCACATTTTCAAAGAATTAAAGCTTAATTACAAAGTTTTTACGTCTTTTTTTCTGTATTGCGCATTGATACGCGTTGTGAAGAATAGGAAATTCTTCAAGCAGTCAGTCGTGTGACTATTTGATGTGTCTTTGTCACCCCTGTCCTTGGCAACAGAGGGGGGCGCGAACTGGGTTGAACCCTGGTGTCAAGCTAACTGACTGATGGTCATCGCCGGGCTGAGGGCGGTATTCCTCTCCTTGTCTACTGGCAAGAGGGTGTCAGCTGGCGACAAAGGCCACACACCGAGACTCCGACATTCTTCATGCACAAAAAGGCTATTCGTTACGCTAAGCCCTCTGCGTGGGAAATTCTCGAATGTGGGAAATAGCTGATGTCACTGATTTCAGCAAATCAACGTCTAAACACAAAAACCAACGCATGATAGGACGAAATATGTTCCAGGGAGGTGCTTAGAGTTTTCTTGGAGAACCTCAGACCGAAAAAGAATCAGAGAGACTTGAGATCTACTCTCAGAAGGTGACCGATACCTGCGGCCTTGGGCCAGATTACATTTTTGGGAACTTGAATCCCGGGCTTAGTGCCGTTTCATATAGTCAGTGGACTCTGACTGTTTGGGAAGAATTTTAACTCCCCGGTGCCTTAGGGTGGTTATGACAGTAAAATTTGATGTAACTGAAGTGTAAATATTGTATATAATTAAATACATAATTTTAAATCCTAAACTCCGTATCTTGAATTAATCTATGCCCAGCTACCTGGGAGAAGTGTTCATATCGTCACAGCGTGTACTGTCCATTTTATGCCAATACGTGGCTATCTCGCACGGTTTTCTTAACTTCTTTGCTTGCTCCCCTAATTTTTTTGAGCAGTGTATTTCCTCTTCATGTCTAAGCCCTTTTACTCAGTTTAATTCTTACTGTAGAAAATCAAGTTTTATTCATTTTTTTATTGCTCTTAAAATGCATGCAAGAAAATAAGCTTTCATTGATTTGTTTACATCAATGACACAGCAATGGGAAAATTTGGGGGTTTATATCCCCCCTCCCGAAATTAGTCTTTACACTGCGTAGATATTTCCTCATTAAAATTTCCCTAATTTGCAGTTGTTTAAGTATATATGATTTTCAAAATCTTTCTCAAATCCTCAATTATTACCAATGATATGTATTACTTTGTTTTGATATTAAAATTTGGATGTTAAGATTCAATTTGGGTTATTGGGCCCAAGAAAGGTGTTATACACATTTTATTATCCCTGTGTAAATTTTTGTTTCCATTATAAGCATTTCTTACATTTAAAGATATTTATTAAAAATTATTTGTACATAATGGAACACATTATTATTGAAGATATTGAACTACCGCAGAATTTGTGTTTATGAATGATAACGCCCATCCTCACCGAGCAAAAATCATAAACAAATGCCTTCAATCTGAGGATATCACCCGTATGGAAGGGCCAGCATTCTCACTTGAATCTGATACAACATGTGTGGGACATGCTTGGCAGACGAGTTGCAGCCCGTCAACCACCTCCTACATGTGTACCAGAACTTGGGGGAGCATTTCTTGCTGAGTGGAGTAATCTTCCCCAAGATCAGCTTGATAATTTGATACTCAGCACGCCTAGGCATTGTACAGACTGTATTTTATTGCATGGGAGGCATACAATGTATTAACCATCATACCAACCATGTAATATTAAGTTTTTGTAAAGGAGATATTTTTTACAATTGCTCCAGGGAGCAAAAATCGTAGTTTTTATGAATGGTATCATACATAATCTGTTTTGTTTATCTTTTGTTTAATAAATGGGCTTTATGAATAAGACACGTTTGTTTTGTTTCTGAACCTTTATTTGCCGGAGCTGGCATTATCCTTAATTTATGGACATGAGTGTAAATCAGATGGTTACATTATAATTGATACTATTACAAGATTTACAAATATTGACTTTTATTATAGGTGAATAATAATAATAACAACATAAAAATTTACATTACATTATAGCGATACATTTTCGTACATTACATTATAGTAACAAAATTTTAAAATAATCTGAAACTTAATTCATATAACTTGAATAAATTAAAAACATCAGGCTTTAAAAGTCATGCATTACACTGAATTTAAAAGCTCAATTTTAAAATATAGTATTGAATATTTGTTGCCCTTTCTTATTTTCACAATTACTTTCTTAAGTTGTGTATTACAGAACGGCATTCTTAATTTTTTTTAATTAAAAATTTATCTTAAGTTTCATGCAATCTTTGCCATTTTCAACTTTATCTTTTTGTTTTCTAGAACAAGATCCAGATGGCTACTTTTGATTCATTTTTAAAAAATTAACAGAATACAAGTAGATGGAAAAAAAAAAATAACTGTATGGACTTACAGAATATGAAGTCAGAGATAGCATTTAGTTGTTTTAGATCAGAGGTTCCCAAACTTATTTGGCCTACCTCCTCTTTTCAGAAGAAAAATTACTCAGTGCCTCTTTGGAAATTTACCTTCTTAAGTGAACAAACAGAGATGCAGTGACAATTCTGCATCCTTTTATGTATATATATTTCTGCTTATGTCATATAACATAATAAAGAAAGATGTTGCATATAAGACACCTTTTCACTTGAAATTACAAAATTATTTGTTAATATTAACCATAGTAACATTCATATTACAAGCAGAAAATAAAGATAATGAAGAATAATATTAAAGTAAAAATTATGAATAAAATTTAAACTAATCCTAATGAGGAGGACAAACTTGGTGCACTTATCAATTTATTGATGTTCAGCTCTATTTGTCAGCAGCATACTTAAATCACTGCGATTAGCTATTTGTAGTCGAATTCTGTTTTTAGTAAGCAAATTTGCAATCACATTAAACCCATGTTCTACTAAGTATGATGAAGGAAATGCTGATGAAGTATAAACTTTTGTACTATGGTTCATGATCCAGAATAAAGCATCAGTATCTATTTTTGTAGCTAGAACTATTTGTGGCTGCGTTTGAATTTAAATTTAAATTCCTCATTTGCTCTTACTTCTGTTAGTTAGTTCTTATAATTTTGGAGATTTTTCTGTGTTTGTACTTGAAAAAGGATCCCAAACCCAATTGGGTATGTTCATTTTAAGAATGTCTTCAAACCATTGATTGAAATCAGTGGAGACCCTCCAAGTGTTGACAATAGATAAGCAAGTTTTCATGTTTTTTTACTGTTGATAAATTTGGAAACTGGCCAAATTCCCCTCGTCCCAAATTCTGTGTGTACAGAAGAATTACAGTTTGTTCTCTCACCTCCTTTGAGTTCTATTTTGTTTCATTAAATTTATTAAACAAGTCTGTCAATTAAGCTATGCCAATTTTTGAATCGATAAAGTTGGCTCATAAAACCTCATCTTTGTTTTCTGAGAAATCTAGCACCGAGTTAAAAAGTTTATAAAATTGATCCAAACAGGCACCTTTTGATAGCCAACAAACTTCTTAATGAAAAAGCAAGGGATTGAATTCTTCATCGTGTTCAATTCTAAGTTGTCCAAATAATCAGTCATTAAATGAATTGCTTCTGATTTTATTCACTGCTTTTATGACATGCTGTAAAGACATATGTAGGTGTTTACTCAGATTTTTGGCAAATAAATGTTGACGACAAATGACACAGTGTACACCAAATACATTCAGAACCCCTTTTTTTTAATATGCAAGAGGACACCTGTAACATCCTATCATTGATGGAGCATCATCAATATCTGATAAGATATTTTTGAGGGGGGATCTCCTTCTTTGAAAAAGATGGTAATTTTACCTCTTGCACAACAGACATAAAAATTCGCTCCTAAATTACACTTGGCCCACTGTCTTCTATATTTTTCTGAAGTGGCCCCTGCTTAGTTGGTCACTCCTTGTTTAATTCATGCTGAAACTGAAATTCCCCAACAAGATTTTAATAAATATTTTCCATTTCACAAAAAAATGTTAAAAAAGATAAGATAACAAGTAAAAAGTAAATGAATATGAAAATGCATCCTTTACAAAAAACCCCTACATCTGTCTCACTAACTAGCATAGAACTACTGAAACGTATTATTCCCTTCTGGGTTTTCCTTTGAAATACATTAATTCCAAAAAAATGTTTTAACACCCATGTTCTCATATAGTACAGAAATATGCAGTTATGTAAAACTTGTATTACCGCTGTGAGTGTAGCTGAGATACCAAACATTTTAAATTCATTTAGTAAAAAATGTTAAAATTATGTTATGAAGCTCAACAACTTAATATAAAAAAAAAACTTAGATAAAATAACACAATGCTTAATTAAATATTGTATTGATTTTAATTCTTTATTTCAACATAATCAAGTTATAATCAAGCCGTATAGAAACATTTATGTGTCTCTTAATAATAGTTTGTTACAGCATTTACTATAAAACAAATTAGTACAGCATCTCTTAGATTTGGAAGTAGCATAATATTTATATAAATTCAAGGTATCACATGATAATGCTTAAAAAACACTTTCCCCACATTTATGCACACATAATTCAAATAACAAAAATAATGTACACATTATTATAATGTGAACTGAAACAGTACTCTTAATTTCTACAGGTTTATGAATTCAATTGATTTAAGGTAATTTATTTTTATCTATCTTCCACAGAATGACTCGGTAGCAGTAACAAACATAATTTTTTTTTAAAGTTACTTTCAATTTATGCCAAAAACAAACAAACAAATATAAGGACACAGGATAAATGGCCAGTTAAGGGGCCAAGGTCTACTAATTTTAAAATTTGAAATTCGTAAAAGGGTTAATTCACACAAATATAGAAAGTCATGCCTAAAAACTTTTCTACAGCTTTCTGTTCTAAAACAATTACCTGTCTATCATTGTCTGAAGAAAATAGGTAATGTAAACTATCATCTCAAAACTCTGGATTTTTCATTGTTCACTAAGAAAATTATGACAAAGAAAAAGTCATTTGTCAGCTCATACATCACAAATAACTGTAATTAAACAGAGAGTCAGTAGAGTTTAAATTTGTCCAAAATTCTGAACTGATAAAAAATGTTATCAATTACTTAGCCTTAAAAGATCACTGAAGCAACTGGCAAAAATCTAAGGTCTGCACTGAAAATTTGATCTCTCAAAGAGCAGTCACTTGAGAATAGTTTTTTTTTTTCATTATGGGTGAAAAGTGACAAAAGTAAGGGTCAACAGGATCTTCCCTTTCGCCGAAGCCCAGGATGTGAAAAGGAGAAAATTGTCACACATCATCTCCCACTATTCGCCAAACATTGACTCTTATCCGAAGGAAGAGCTGTCAATACTCGAACAGGAGTATCTTTTTGCCAGTATGAAAGGAGTAAAACTAAATATGATAGGTGCAAAATGCAGAATGAGAGGGTACTACCCAAGTACCCTCTCATTCTGCATTTTGTACCTATCAGAGCTCTATAGCTCAGATATGCTCAGAGCTATAAAGGCCAAAAATACAAAACTATGTCACCGGACACTTGACAAGTTTTACACTATATGAATGTTTTGAACTTAGGATCTTCCCCGTTTCCCCTGTGCCCAGTGTCCTTGGGATGTTTCAGAATTTCTTTATCCTGTGTTATTCTTAATGCTTCCACTGCCCCTCATTTGCACCTGAGGCTACTCCCCCCCCCCCTCCAGATCATTCCAGTGCTCCCAGGGGGTGGTATTGCCTACTTCAGGACACCCTGTTTTAGATGTACTGCACTGTTTCTATTACCCTCATGCCTTTTTTATGTTCTTGGATGTTGCATTGGTGTTTTTTTCAGAATCAGAAATCAATCTTGTCTTGCACCCCTCCCCCTTCAACTCTCCCATAACAAAAACTGTTGATAAAACAATAGACGGTCTACAGAGTTCTCATTGAAAGTTTTATTACTGTGGTATAACAATTTCTAAACATATGCACACTTGTATCACAAGGAATTTAAAACAAGAAGGATTTATTAAAGCATTCCTTGATCAATTGGGGGGGGGGGGGGGGGAGGGGACTTTTTAAATTGATTCATTTGCCAACAATTATCTCTTTTGAAATAGGATTAAACTTCCTGTAACTGAAAACATTAAGTAAAACCATAATTTTAATAAATTGTCAGACATCATTTACTACATTTTCCAAACTGTATGAAAGTAATATTACAAAGAAGGCTAATTCAACACATATGAAGTGATGCTTTGATTAAAGTTTTCTAAGATGTACTGCATTGTTGAAATCCTTGCTTTTGACTCCCAATAGTTCCTCCTTTTAAGTCATAAAAAATTAGAATTTTTATCTACAAAGAATGTCTTATTTGCACAGAACTGCAAAGGTCATCCCTTCCTAGATACTTTTGATTCTAATTTGGCAAACAAGGATTATAGCGATATAGGAAGGAACACCCTGAGGAGAAATTTCAATATTTCTCCTCAGGGTGATAGACTATATAAACATACAATATTTACAGAAAAAAAAAAAAATCCAACTGAAAATAATGCTTATCTGTAAGAAATACCAATCTCAATTCTAAACTATGAGCATTATCTTGCAACATTCACTGCAGAAGAATCCTAATTTATTGATTTAAATCTGTTTTGTTGTTAATAGTAAATATTTCAAAACATTTGAATAAAATATTATCTAAACTAACCAGTTTCACTTGATTTCTTTGTATTTAGGCACCTCAACACCAGAGTAATCATAAAGTTTACCAGGTTTTCTAGCTATTAAAATATTGAGATTTTTGTAGGATGATAAACTTTTGCCTCTGATACATTAAATTCCATCTCACATCTTTCACAGATTAAAATGAAATTGCATACAAAAATTTCCTTTTAATTTTCATATTAAAGTAGTGAAATTTGATGTCTCTTTTAAAAGACTGGTTTAGTTACAAAAATCAGCAGCTGTTCCTTCAGTATATTTAATGTATCAGGCAGAACATATTTGCACAGGCTACTTTTCCAATTAGTACAAAAGTAATACTGCAAAAAGAGACTTTTAATACATATAAGGTCTTTAAATAAAATATTCATGATGTTATATAAGAATTATATTATGAGAATGTTAAACAGAGAAAAGAGAATAACTTTCAATATTTGACAGTTATTTGTACTATTTTGTTGCCTATGCCTGAAGCAGGCTATGACAATGTTCCCTTCTATGTTAGTTAAAAAAAAAAAAAGTGATCTTGCAAGATGCTGCAAGCATACAACATGACAAAATACCATGCCATACATAGTCATTGGATGGGTAACTGATGCAAAAATAGGGATCTCTAACATACCCAATAGTAAAAATAACTTACACAGCAGCCATGGACAAACAGTTTTTATGTGCTCTCAGCTTGTATTTTTCATGCAGAAGAGCTTTCAATGAGATGAAACTTAAATCCATTACTGATGAATATCCCTATTTAGTCTGTGATAATTAACTAAATTGCATAATCAAAATCAAATTAAATAAAGGAAACCTTTAGTTTTCAGATGAAAAAAAATTGATGTAAAAGGGTAACTGATAATTCCTAATCAATGAGAATAGTCACTTGATAAAAAAAAAAAAAAAACCCAAAAAACTACGTTAAATAAAATAAATTCTTTTTAACATAAACTAGAAGTAATCAACCCAAACTTTTAGTCTTTAATCAAAGTACAAATCAAGATAATTAATCATAAATAAATGTGCATTAGTGACAATGTTACATCTTTCATACTCAATTTCAGAGGAAAAAATTTTTTTAGAGGTTATAAAGGAATTTTCGAAGGGTCCTTAAATTGTTCAGTGCTAAGTGAAACATACTTTCAGCCACTACTATGAAAATATGCCACTATCATTATTATCTTTTGTTTGTACACATAATATTTTAAGTTATTTAATTACATTAGATCATTTTAGATAAATAAAAGAAGTATGATCATATATTTATTATCACTTTATATATTTATTTTCTGTTATGAACATATAAGATTTAAATTCACTATTAAAAACATGAAAATTTTTTTTATTAACTTTTTATCTATTTCAACTAAAATTTTGTTCAGTTGTTTTTTTCCTTAGCACTTTGATATAACAATGTGGCAATTTTGAAAAGTAACCAAAAACAAAGAAAAATTCAGAACTGAGGAGTAACAAGACAAGACCTACAACAGGGTCTAAGTCAGGGATCTACATTCAATGAGGGTTGTATAATGAATTATTTTTAAAAGCTTTTACATGTAAAAAAATTGTCACTTTTATTAATTTGCTTTGAAACTTATAAAAGTTGATCTATTTAGACCAATGATGGCCAGATATTGATTTTTTTTTTTTTTAAATACTGCTTTAGAGACAGGCTCTTGACCTTTTCTTTTATATAAAAATAAAACTTACAAGAGCATGCGTGAGGACTATGAAGATGAGGTGTATTCTGAAATTTTCTAAAAAGAAGTAGCTAATAGAAGAGCAGTAGTATATCAACTGAGCAGTTTTTCAAAAGCAAAATAAATTTTTTAGGACTCTTGAAAATGAAATTCCAATTTACAGAATATTTACACATTGTAAGAAGCCTGGTGATAGCAAACTTAACAATGATCAATTACAAAAACATTACTATACAGTTCATCCAGTAACCAGCACTGAAGACTTTTGGGGTAATTTCAAAATCAATAGCCATAATACTGAAATATTAATCTGATGAGGAGGGTGATGTAACAGAAATGGGTGAACTTTCTTGACTATAACTGCTACTAACATTTGTAGCCCCATTTACATCAGGGGCTTGTAAATGCTTTTTACACTCTCTTTCATCCTGTTCTTCTTCTTCATCTAAAGTATTAAATTTGCTGTGGCAAGCTAAACAAAGAGAAAGAAGATGTTTACTATTTTATTCCAAGTTTTTTCCCCCATAATAAACACATTATACAATTTCAATTACAAAATAATTTTGCTAAACTTTGATTAGAACTTATGATTATTAGAGAAAACTGGTATTTGATAGTCTTTTTCAGATGCAAATTTATTTATTCTAATCAATGCTCTTCTGGTATGTAAACATGGGAAAGGGACAGAATGTAACTTCTGGTGCTTGCTCCTGAGCATTTAAAATCATCCTTGCACACTTGTTTAAAGAAAAAAAAATTAAGTTTCATTATTGTAACAAGAGAGATATATTGCATAAATATCTAGTTTCTTACCCATTTTAAATATGCTGTTACAATTTTTGCTCAGTCTTTCAAAATACCTTATGTAGCTCTCACTGGTACATACAAAAAACAAATACTTATGGTAATTAAGAACAAGTATGTAGATGTTAAATTAAGGCACTAGAGACGAAAAAGAGGATTTCAAAGAGAAAAATGAGATTCCTCATCACTGAGGTAAGCTATGACAGTTTATATCTACAAAGCTTACTACCACTCAAGAAAAAAATGAATAAACAATGATGATTAGGAAAAACTGATTAAAAGTAAGCCAAGCTAGGCGAGCTCTTTTTGGGTCAGGGATAAAGATATTAGCTAGTGGTTAATTTCCCAGAATATGAGTGGTATTGAAGAAATTTCGAATAAAAATAATTATTTGTTGACTAAATTTAAGAACTTTAAATATTTCATTTTTAGTACAAGCTCTGTTATGCTTTTACCCAGCTCAGCTTCCACAATTTCTCAATGTTGCAACACTTGAAAAAAAATTGTTAAATATTAAGAATCTGCAATTAATATTTATTAAAAAATAATTTCAATGCTTAATATGTGTGTGTCAATACATGAATATCAAGCACATCAATAAAAATTGATAAAAAACTTTAAATATTAATTAAAAGGAAAGACATATCCAAGAACACAAAACATAAAGCACTTACATATGCATATATACATACATACATGCCTATGCATGTTGACATTCACAGACATATTTAAATATTTATGAAACAAAATTTACCTGAGAATGCTTCAGGATACTGTTGAGATAATTTCATTTTTAAAAATCTAAAAAAATATTAAAACAAACTTTATTATACATGGAAAAAAATTAAAACCTTCCAAGTGTTTATTCTAAAACAGTTTAATGAGAAAGCACATGGTAAGTTATATTAGAATAAGGGTTTGGCAGTATTTTAGTATTTAATAATTGTATTTGCCAGGATATAGGATGCAGCAGAGTATAAGAAACTAATTTAGATTAGTAGAAGAAATTTAAATGCCCATGGAAACAAACTATAAAAGCTCACTAATTTCAGTTACATCATCCTTTGGCTTTTAAATTTGTTATTGATTAACTAAAAATGCAACAACACATTTACTTTTGAATGTGCAGTACATTTGTCTCAGCCAGACATTGCTGGATATTGTCAAAACACACAAAAAATCAGTTTGTTGATCCTATGAAAATAAACATTCCAGCAAATGAATTTATCTGCTTGTTAAAATTACATTAATGCACATCAATAAAATGCCAAAATTTAATAGTTTTTTTTTCTCTTAAAAGGTAACCATAACCTCTTTAAGTATGGAGAGAAGGAAGGTGTTATAAATTAGCCCAAGTGAAAGTAAAATTTGCTTTAAAAGTACTTCTTATAAGTCTCAACCCTGGATTCAGCAGTTAGTTTAATTTAAAATATAGTCACCATTACAGCAAACCAGATGATGGCAATCTGTTTAACTTTTATGCAGAAAAAAAAGAACATAATGCTCCAAAGTAAAATCCAAATAACATTCAGTTGCTTCTACAAATGTAATTTTCTAACTGTAAGAGTATGTCTCATGATATAATCCAATCTTATGCCCTGAACCCATTATGAAAGTAAAAAAAAAATTCATGGTACATGCTCTTGTGGGAGGGATTACTAAAGCAAGTATATAGATCTCCAATATACCCAGCAGACTTAGGTTTTGCCCTTGTTATGAGCTCCTTGGAAAGGTATTATCATGGGCTATACCTTGATGACAAGTTCATAACAAGGGTGATACCTAGGTTCAAGGCAGATGGGTATCCTTGAGATGTGTAAACTCACTTAATGAAGGGTTATATCTATTAGCCCCAAGTATTTGCCACCCATAATTAGTATTTTAGATTTAAGAAGCTTTGATCCTTTTTGGTTAATGGAGCACCAGTCGTAACTGTGCAACAAATTGCCAAATGCGTTAATCTGTTTATTTTACAAGTAGTTATTCAATAAGCGGGTGAAGATCAACACAATAATTTTCCCTCCCAGATTTTCAGTGGCTTTTTTGTAGAGGTAAGAATCAACTATATTCCCACATAATTGAATTCATGTGGTATCGATTGCATGAAATAATGCAAATGTTTTTGGGCAATGCTAAATGAAATTGGCAGCTTAATGCCTACTACGTAATCTGAAATTAATGCTGTAAATTCCATTTTGCATTTTTCTTATTTTTGAATTTCTGTATTAGTCTCTTATTTATTTTATATTCAATAAAACAGTCATTTTGTTAAATCGAAAATTTTTCTTATTTCTAGTTAGATTTTGTGTCAACATTTATGTTTCATACCAAGTTCCAACCTGTTAACCAAAAAGTACTGAAGCTTTTATCCTCAAATTATAAAATCTCCTACAAAAAGTTACCTTGTTTAAAATTTAAAAAAATTAACTTTAACACATTTTCTACACATTTTTTAAAAAGAAAAACATTTTAAAAATTATTGATAAAGTAGGCTATGACTTATTCTAGCTCAATTTCAGAAACTAAATGGAAGTTTCAAACAGTCTTCTCATTCTAGCACGCAATTGTACACATGTGTGGTGATTTAGTCTAAAAGAATCTATTCATACATAATCCTTAAAATTATTTTCATTGTAAAAACAAAAAAATTATAATTTAGCATTTCCATGTGCACCACATCAATACAAATTATATACGATTTTAAAAAAAAATCAACCAACCTAATTCTCCGAAATACAGATTCAAGATCTTTTTTCAATTCTATTATGAATGCAATATGCTTTTTCAGCTCTTTACTTGCTCCACTATAACGAATTGCAAGAAGTGCATTGCAATTTATTAGCATTTCATTAGTCTTCTCAAATCTATTTAACCTAGAATATAAAGAGTCATTTCATAAAAAATAATTTATTCATAAATTAAGTGATGACATATTAATCGGTGGTGATAAAATATACATAAGGTGCAAAGTTTATATCCTTGCAAATACAAGACGCTATAAAGTAACAAAAATTATCTTATACAAATTTTGATTAATGACTACATAAATAAAATATATTGGCCCCTCCAATATATGTGTACTTATTCCAACACAGAACTGCATTATGAAATTTGCTTAAATTTTTCTATACATAATAGCTGTAATTAAAAGTTAATATTTACATATGCTTTTGGGATTGAATAAGAGCCAGAATATCATCTTCATTGACTTCGCGTTGTAACGATTGCACAAAAGCAATAGGTGCAGAAAAATTAAGACTAGCTGCACTACCCAAACCCATATTATCTTGCGATGTTGCAAGATTCATTTTTGATTTTGCAGAATGGACTAACAGAAAAGGGAGATACAGCCTTACGGCTATGCGAGAGCTAAATGGAATTGATTCTCATGCATCTGTTATAAACCTAATATATACTGGTATATATAACAAAATCCAACCCTTTCCCAATGAAACACTTCGAAAAATGCTTTTATTATCAAGATTATTATGATTTTCTGTCTCTGTGCAAATCGAACAAGCACATATGACGTCACACCTCTTTTGCGTATATCGTACTCTCTCATTGGTAAGTTCTGTGGATCAATAGTTTTAGGAGACTGTGCACTTTCTCTTTCTAGACAAAAAGATGATGATTCTAATGGTAGGAAATACTAGGAGCATGGCATGATCTGGGCTGGAACTAGAGAAATAGGGAGGAACAAATGAGATGCGATGTGCGACGTATAGCATACAGGGCTTTCTCGCCAAGATAGCGGGGTTTTGTTAATCCACAGAGAAAGCACTCCTCTGCAGTTAACTCGAGCTGAAGCTGACGCTGTCCGTACTTCTGCGGTTGGCATCGTGCTCTTCAATAGTACTCGTACTAGGATAGAAATGTTTTAATGTGGGAAAATATTTTACGTAATTTCTTCACTGTGAATAGTTACTGAATACAGATAATTACTTCCTGTTGTTTTCTTGGTATGTAGGCTGTCTCTTTGTCAGATCATTTTAATTTGGCCAATATTAGTTGAGGATATCTTTAATGGATGCTGTAATATTATTTATAATGATTTTAATATTACGCAATTCTGATATTTTTCAAAATTTCAAAATGCCCGAATTTATACGCACAATAGTGATATGGGCGAGAAATAAGTCATAACGAAAACAATGCAAGTAACATGTTTAGGCATCTTAAGTTTTTCTCTCTGTGATAATTGGGGTTCAATTTGGATTCATTCTGTATCAACTGGGGGCAGGGTGTTTACCAAAGAGGGCGCTTAAATTTCCCCTTTTGCTTCAAGGAGCGCAGGGTACATTTTGTTGACAAATTAAATTCTGCTGTTTAGAATGGCTGCATAGATAGAAAATTTATATTTACTTATAATATACTGCTATACTTGTAATACATTTTTTTTCTTTCTTAATTTAACTGTTTAATTTCCTTTTCTGGGATTTTTTTTAAAGAATTACAATGTACAAAAATGTTTCATGAAATAATAAAAAGTTTTTCCATCAATTTTAAATGTAATCTATTTTGCAACATGCTTTCTGTCATCATATATTGAATGAAAAGATGTAACAATTATACAAGTTTACTAATTGCCATTGCCTACTTGTATAGGAATGCTAAATTTAATGATATTACATTGCAAACATGAAACTCCGTATTTTTGGAACCATTCTTGCTCCTTGGCATAAGGATTTGGATATTTGTTTTTGTGGTGGATTTTTTTTTTCTTTCTCTTACTGAATCTCTTTTTTGAGATAAATATTTGATGTCTTGTGTGAAGATATGAAAGGTGTAGAATATTTACAGACATATTTAGGTGACATATTAATGTGTAGAATATTTATCCCCTAGAGGGCCTGGATGTTTGTAGCTATTTTGAATTAGCTATAAACTTTAAGTCTTGGTCTCTTCAGACCTTCTGTACCAAAAGATTACTGTAGTGATTCTTATAAAGACATCAAACAATGCAGTATAAAGACTTAAACTTTTTCTCTACAGACATTTTGCTGGAGTTATGAAATGTTACTTCTCATAAAATTTATATATTTAGAAAAGTAGCATTTCATAATATTATATAAAAATTTATGTATTATGCTTGTGACATTATTATTCTTTGCTTAGTTGTCAAATTTAGTGTAAAAGATTCCAAATTTAAAAAACTGGTATTGTCATAGAGCATGAAACCAAAATATGATTTATACTAGATTTTAAGTTGACTAAATTGCCAAATAACTATGAACCTTTTAAGTTACCTTGACAGTAATGAAGTGTGAACATGTTAAGTAACCTCTATAGAACTAATTAGAAATATATAAGAATTTTATCATTCTCTTTATTGACAAAGGATAGTGTATGCATTAATCATATATATCCATGTTTGACATATTTGTCTTTGCCTGTCCTTAGCATCATGATTAATAAACTAACAGTCCCTTTTTAAATAAAGATGTTATAATACTATGATGGAATTTGAGCTATTTAAAGGGGATAATGGTTCAGCAGGCATACTCAAGCTGTGATCTACCAAACTCTTATGTGCAGCCCAAGACACTCAGACTGATTATCAGGCAGGTGCTTTTGTAAATATAATTTTGGAAATGAGTGCCTGAAAAATACAAAAGTGTACCACTTGCTGCTCATGTTGTTTGTATCAGTGTATCGTTGTGAATCATTCAATTCCAAAATGAAAGAGGTGAAGAACGTAAATAGAAATCAGCTTACTGATTCCTACCTTGATGACATATTGAGAGTAGCATGTAGCAAGTATAAACCTGATTTGTTTAAAATAGTTTCAACATAAAAAATAAATACTCTTTTTTAAACAAACATTTTAATACATTTAGGTTTTGAATTTTATTTTTTACATTATTATATTATGAAGGTATAGTGTACTATGCAAACGTATGCATGTGGCCCAAGAGAACAAGAAGTTGAGTATGGCTGGTTTGGAGCAGTTCAATGATTGTGAGCTTTTCGGCTAAGTTTGTTCTATATTAAAAGAACCCTAAATACAGTATACCATAATAATGCCCAAATCATCTTGTTTTGCTTTATAAATATGCTAATTTCTATGCATATGTTTAACTTTTTCCAGGGAATTTTTTTCAGGAAATCTCATCAAAGAAGTTTGTGCTTTGAGAGAATGAAATAATGCATCTTTTAGAAAAGCCAATAGATTACTCAAGTAAGTGTTTATTTTTGTTGCCTTTTTTTAATAATTTAAAATTTATGAAGTGCATGCACATAGTTAATGGAGTACATACAAAGAGATGAGAAATAGAGCCTTCAGGCAGTAGAAAGTATTAGTTCATTTGAATGATAAGCCTTATTTACAAAATATTGTATGTATCCTTGAAAATAATAGTAAAATCAGCAGAGGTAGGGGATAATAGTAAACAATATACTATTCAGTTAGTAAAAATGTATATTTCATAGAGCTAAGTATTATAATGCTGCTAACTTTTACAAAATTATGTAATTTTTGCAGTTATTACAAATTTTTTGTCAGTTTTATGAACCTACAAATGATGCAAATAATATTTATGAAAATTATAGTTGATATTTTTTTAAAGCCATTTATTTTTATAAACCTAATAATTATGAAAAATTCTTATATTCTAACTTTCATAGAAATAAATATTTTGATATTCTTATTCCTTTGAAAATATTTTCCTTGCCTGTATAAACTTTGAGAAATCTTGTTAAATTTGTATTTTTATTAAATTTACATCTTCCTCGTTGCAATTAAAAATTGATGGTTTGACATCACTCTGAATTCAGATCCTGCTATTGTTAAATTATTAAAAAACTTCATCAGATCAGAAATTTTTATTAAAAGGAAAACAAATTTTTATAGTTGACAGTCCTTTCAATTTTCTTGTAATTTTTTGTTCTCTATTTTATTTTAGAAGCTGAAGAATTCTTGAAAGATGTTGAAAAACTTACATTGGGTAAGTGTATTAAAGATTTATCTGTATATTTTATGTAGAACGAAGTACTCTAAAGGAAAGTAAAACTTTTCCTTAAAATGTTAATGCATACTAAATGTTCTGTTTATAGTTTATCCTTTATATATATCATGTAAATAAATTGTTAGTACAGTGAAGTGGGGTAAGTGAGAATGCGGGCTTAAAACCCTAAAAAAATTAATTAAAAATAAAATCAAGTGTACTTTGTAGAAATATTCTTGCTCTACTGTTATGTTTAGTTTTTATTTACAGAAAAAAAATTATAAAATGGAAAGTTTTTATACCTACCAAACCCTTACATTTTAACTAAAGTACTTAAGTTTGACTACTAGCCAAAAAAAATCATAATTAATTAACCACAACATATAGTTATTTTGAAAATACCAACTTATTCATTAAGAAACAAAGAATTCAGATAAAATATATATAACCATTCTTTTGCAATATTACTTACTGTAAAATCTCTAGTATAATACACTTTTTTTTTAATATTTTAGTCTGCAAAAATGAGGGTGCATATTATACTTGTGTACAAAAAAAAAAGTTTTAAACATTGCATAAATGAACATACAGCAGCTGTAAGACATTGTCGCAACACGGGTGCATGCACATCTGCATTCTGTGATTCATCCACCCATTTACTAAGCAGGTATTCCTTTTAAACAAATAGAATTCACAGTTCGTATCACGCACACGTTTGTTTAATAACAGGTCCCTTGGCGTAGTGATAGTTCCTGGTTGTTGCAAGTGCAAAAAATTATTTTATTTCCTTCAAATTTTCTTCAAGATGGTCCTATTTGCTGCAGAAAAATTATCAATTGTTAACACTAGAACCACGGAGTGGGTCAATTTGACCCAAAACGATGTTTAATTTATCACCATGCGAAAAGTATCGATTGACAAAAAAATTCCTTTTATGACTTTTAATATTTTAAGGTGAACAACAATTTACCAAATTTAAAAATTCGTAACATAATTTTCCAATTACTAACACTTATACCTAGAACTGCGGAGCGGGTCAATTTGACCCGTAAGAAATGTTAATGCACAAATGACGAAAAACAGATGCATTTTCTCAGAAGTAGCTGTAAAGTACTTCTACTTCACTCTTGAATTCCTGAAATGGATGGTACCAGAAGGGGAAATAGTGAAGGTTTTCAGTCAATGTCATTATATTAGGTTTGAAGCGTGAACTATGTTCGAATGCAGTGAAAAATTATAGCGAATGTTTAGAAGACTTTTTGAGGTTGCTTTTATCCTGTAAATTGTATATGTATAAAAAAGATGTCATGATGCCGTAATCTTACTGTTCACGAAGCTTTACAATATTTAAAACAATTATCTGAAACTGATTCAGAAGGTGAGAATAATGATGAAAGTGTTTCAATTTTGAGTAGTGAGGATGAATACCTGCCTGCTAATGAAGAAAATTTGGATTCGGATGAAGAAAATGAAAGTGAAGATGACTCTGGCAATGCTCTAACAATCGCTGGTCCTTCTCATCTCAATAATGATGATAATTTATCTGATAAAAAAGAAAAATCAAACATTCCAAGAAAAGATACACACACACAAAGAGATTTGAAAAAGAAATTGACAATAACATTCAAAGTTGGAAATAAGGAAGTTGGCAAAGATGGGACAAATGGGAATGTCGCTCAATTAGGAACAAACGATAGAGGAAGAAAATCAAATGTAATATTTTGAAAGAAGTTGGGGGTCCAACACCACATGCTAAACGTAATGTTATCGACAGCAGTCCTTCAGGTGCTTGGAGACTTTATAGATGAATGGATATTGAAACACAGAAAGAAATGTACTGAAGATGGAGCTTATCGGCAGAGTCATGAAAGAGAATGGAATATAACATTAGAAGAAACGGATGCTTTTATATCAATTTTATATGCACGTGGTATATATTGTGCAAAAGGACTTGGAACTGAATAGCTTGTGGTCAAAGGACTAGGGACCACCATTTTCTCAAAATACAATGTCAAGAGACCAATTTTGGAAATAATGAGATATTTAAACTTCAACATAAAATCAACAAAATCAAAGCATCTAGAGACAGACAAATTTGCTTTTATTTCTGATATCTGGAATCGTTTCATCAAAAATTGCAAGATTAACTATACACGAGGTCCTAATATAACTGTAGATGATCAGTTATTTCCTACAATTCTAGATGTAGGTTTACCCAATACATGCCAAACAAACCAGATAAGTTTGGAATCAAGTTCTGGTTGGCTATAGATGTTGACTCAAAATATATGATAAATGGATTCCCGTATCTTGGAAAAGATAACCGAAGTCCATCCAACGTTTCTCTTTCTGAACATGTAATGCTGCGACTAATAAGTCCATATGAGAACAAAGGTAGAAATGTCACAACGGACAACTTTTCACAACGCTGAAGCTTGCAGAGACATTGAAATTCAAAAAGTTCCTTGTAGGAACTGTAAAATGGTCAAGAAGAGAAATACCAGTCTCTGTAAAAATGTCAAAATCCACATTGCATTCAACTACGGTACTAACCCATAAAGACATGAGTCTAACTGTTTATCAAGGTAAAAAAAGATAAAAATGTTTGTTGCTAAGTAGTCTCCATCCAACCGTAGAAATTGCAGATAACCCAAAAAAATTACCCGATACAATCGCTTCCTACAATGCAAGTAAATACGGTGTGGACGTGATTGACCAAATGGCAAGGAAATATACAGTCAAGTCTGCTTCACATAAGTGGCCGGTGCAGGTTTTTTGTAATATTTTGGACCTTGCTGCAATAAATGCCTGGGTTTTATATAAAGCTGTAACTGTAAAATATATTAGTAGATGGCAATTCATTCAAGACTTGGTTGAAGAATTGCTAGAAAAATTTGCTCTCTCCCGACAAAAAAAAGTGGCAAAACAGAGTGTGAAGCAACCGATGAAAACGACGGACAACCACAAAATAAGCATAAACAAGTCCGATGCCACAGTTCGAAATGTAAAAATAAAACTATAGATATCTGTTCAAAATGTAAAGCATCCATTTGTGGAAAATGTACAAAACTTATTACTCAGTTTTGAGCACAATACGTACAGTAAATTTGATTTGTGTAATCTATAAAACTAGTAAATAACTGATAAATTTTTTAATTTTTAATTTTTTGAAATCATGTCTAAAATTATTGAAAAGAAATACTCTTTTTTCCATTAAAATTAGGAAATTTATGTTATATTTCGTTAAAGAGACATGTTGTTATACTCAAGGATATAAAATTTTAAATAATACGATTTTGTAAAAAGTAAGTGAATTTCTCTTGATTTATTTAAATTATTTAATGTAAATTCTGAGAAATATTGATTATGGCTTAAAAAATAAAATGTTTTAGTTAACTAAATCAAGTACTTGTGCATATTTTATAGGTTTACAATCTGGGGTCAAATGACCCGCTCCGCGGTTCTAGGTATATCGAAAGTCCCGCGGTTCTAGTGTTAAACATGAGACGGCAGTGAGAACGACATATTATGGGAGGATGGGCAGGTGTCATCAAATGAGGATGTTGATGGTGATATATATTATCACTTCTAGAGAAAGTTAATAAGACTGATAATTGGACAATATTGTTTGTTTTGAATAAATATTTAAGTTTTTTTTTCTACTGAATGTAATGTTTACATTTCTTTTTATTACAAATTTTATTTCTACTAATAAATATTTGTGCAATTTTTAAATAAAGTATTGAAAAGTCATGGGTGCGTTTTATAGTCGAATTTTAATTTTTACTGAAAATTTCGCGCAAAATCAAGCATGCGTATTATACTCAGGTGCCTATTATAGTCGAGATTTTATGGTAAGTACTGGAGGGTTTCACTTGCCCCATAAAAATTTTGTGTCGAGGCAAGTGAGAACTGGCCCCATATGCTGAAAAAAACCAACCTTTGTGTTATAACAGCCATATAAATAGTTTTTTCTTCCCAACATATGTTTTCTACCTGGAGAAACTTCATAACCAACCACTTTTTGCAATATTTCTTTAACAGCTGATGATTATTTTTAATTCCTTAACATTCAAAAGTAGTAAATTATGCAACTGAAACTAGTTTTTGTAGGTTTGAAGAAGTGAATTGTAATAAACTAACTTGTTTAGACTAACTGTTACTGAATGTGAGTGGAATGGACACTATAAATTATGTGTGAATATATTGAATTTCTAATTCTGTTATCACTATTTCTGAGTTGCTTTTTGTACCAGATGATGACTTAATAGTGTTCCTGGAAGAGCCGAGGCCTAGAAGGCACAATGAACTAATTTTTTCCATGTCTTTTTCGTCCTACAATATTCAGTAGAGCCTAGGCAAAGGGAAAAAAAAAACTTTTTTTGAACTTTTAACATACATTTGTTACTCTAAAACATATAATACAAATATACTTATTTTGTTAATATTCAGACGTTGTTGACACTGCTAGCTTGAACAACAAATACCTCCATAACTAAAGAATGTTAAAAAAAAAAGAAAAAACTCTTGTTCAGCTTGAAATATCTATTCTTTCCTTTCCCTACTTATTTTGCTATAAGCAACTATGATTTATTGGGACCTATGTTTCTCACTTGCCCCAAGTGTGGGAGCAAATGAGAATGCAAAACATAAAAATTTTAAATATTTACAGCAAAAAAAGTTGTGAATAGATTTAAAATAAAACTATAAATGTAGAACATAACCAAAAGTATATATGCAAATTTTCATATAAATGCAACAACTTGTTAAAAACTTGTTTAGATTCAAATAGGAACTATATGATTTTGTGTTCTTACTTACTCCACTTCACCCTATATACATTAAACATTTCATTATATTTACTCTACAAAATACAAGTTAATTCATATAACAGATACATAACATCATGACTTTAAGCAAATTTGATTAACCTTGAGAGTTCACTGTTCTAAAATTTTTGATTTAGTAACGCACAACATTAAGATAAACTACTGCAGGTTTACTAGCTAGACTGTTTCAAAAGCTTTGTGTTTCAGGGATCAAAATTTAATTTTTGCATTTTCAGCCTTTATTTCATGCAATATCCCAATTGTATGACATGCTTTAAAAATATTTCAAAATTTCCTTTAGATTAACATAATCTCCAGTTAACATGCTAAGTTTAACCTGAATCTGCTTATGAACATATCTGAAAGTTTTGTATTTAATTACAAGTAATATCCTAATGATGAAAGTTCAACTACAGTGGAATCTTGATCGATCGTTTTCGGATCCATCGTTTTTCTGTATGTGTCGTTCATTTTATCCAGTCCCAACAATCATATTTCTTTGTTATGTTTCCGTATCTATCGTTTTCCCGCATTTATCGTTCATTTCAATCAGTCCCTTGGAAAACGATAGATCGAGATTCCACTGTATATAAACGCTGATATTTTTGGGGGGTTTTCTGCATTCAGTTTAAGGACGCGCTTATTTGGTATTATTAATGGTTTAGAATTAAGGTATTATTTTCATAAATCTTTAAGAGTGTCAGAATCTTTAATTACAGGATCAACAGGAATTTGCAGAATTTTTAATAAAAGTTAAGCATGGTTGTGAAGTTTGAAATAAGCATTTTATCTCACCTATTTTTAGTAGACACTGAACATCTAAACTCTCAAAAGATTTTTTTTTTGTGATTAATTATTAAGATTATTTTTTGTGATTAATTATTAAAGATTATTTTGTGTCAAGATTTAATTTTATTATGTTGTTTGCTTCTTCCTTTGACAAAATGCTCTATATTCAGAAAAAGTAGATTAGTATTTCAGTGGATCAATTCTCTTGATTTGTATTTATTTATTCAGTCTTTTGCCACCTTATCTCTAGTGTTTTCAGTTTAGTTATTTCCCTCAAATGATTCACAGTAGATTTATATGATGATTTTACTTAACTGTTATCTCATTTTTCACACAAAATACAAAATTAAAAAATAAAGGGTTCTGGCAGATCTTGTGATGGTTTGAACTTTTACTTTGGGGCAGACGAATGCGTAGTGGATAATGCTGATGAACTTCTCCTCTGTGAAGCTTAATTTTTTTTTAATTGAATGGATATTTAAACCAAAATGTTTTAAATCATTAATAGCAGTAGTGTTTCTTGCCTAGAATAGTTGTCATCTTATTAAAGACTCGTGTTTTAAAGAAAGCTTTAAACAAATTAAATTTTGACAGACTCAGTGTTCATATTTAGCCTTTTGTATAGGGTTTCTGAAAAAAATAATTTTTTGTTCTCTTAGATGAGTGAAATTTTTCTTCTTTTTCAGAAGATGCAAGACAGTTGTTGAAAAAACTTTATGAAGATAACAGGAATTTCAAGCAGGTTGCAGCAAAAGCAGCAGTTACTCTTGAGCAATACCGTCTTTTGTTAGCAGTGTTTGATGGATATGTTGCAGACAAAGAAGTATGAATTATTAATTTGAAAAGTCTAAACTTCTAATAATACTTCATGGTGTAGTTTTGTTTGCTGAACAATGATCAACTGGGTAATGTCCCTGTTGTTAAACTAGTAAGCTTTGACATGTGCCTGTGATTCACATTGAAGCAATTTATATAAGATTTGCATGATTGTAGGTTAAATAAACTTGTAGTTTAAATAGTAGGTTAAATAAACGATGCTTAGCACTTAGTATGATTGATGTTGATTCAAAATTCTATAAAGTTACTTAATTTAAATATATTAACAGATATTAAATTTATTCTGGTCTTTTATTGTAATTGCAACAGGTTTCTTATGAGTGTTTCCTGACTTTAAAGTATTAAAAATAGATTTTTTTTTAAAGATTTAAATTGTTTTTTTATTGTTTTCCTATCTAGAAAATTTTCATATGTTTTAAGAACAATCTTTAGTTAAGATAATTCTGCATGTTTTATAAGCTCTAATTATTCCTTTTTCTCTATATTAGAATGTGAGTGAAAAAGGTAATAGCTTAAAGCGAATGATAGTAGCCACACTCAATGCATCAAAACATCTTGCTTACTGGGTGATGTTGCTGGCAGAAGCTGCTGGACGTATTGTTTTTGAGGACCCTGTAGTGTGAGTTTTTCATAATATTAGTTTTTTATACAAATATTTATACTAAATTTATAAAACTATGCTTTGTACACTCATTATTATAAGTTTAAATTTCAGTGAACACTTTGACTATATATTGTAGAAAAATGTTCATCCCATCTGTGTCAAAACTTTTTTCATAGTTTTCCCTGTATAAAATTTTGTTTTACCTCCTGGAAATTTGACTATGATTCACATTATACAGTAGAATCTCGATCTATCGTTTTTCAAGGTACCGACTGAATTGAACGATAAATGCGGGAAAACGATAGATGTGGGAACAGGGTGAAATAAACAACACATACAGGAGAACGATCGAGATTCCACTGTGTGTATATATATATATATATATATATATATATATATATATATATATATATATATATGTGTGTATGTATAGTGTGCTAAACATTTCGATTTTCCTTGGAAGTTTCTGATTTTCTGCCATTTCCTCAATTTAATGATTTTTCTAATTTTGGTAGTCTTTTACTGAAATCCCATGAGTTTTCACCTGTCATTTTATAACTTCCCTCACATTTTCTGACTGACTGAGGGAAGTGCTGCCTTTCTTTTAAAAATAAAATTCAGCTTTTAGCAGGTACAGTCCTAAACAAGAGAAACCAAAGACATACAATAAGCCTGAGGAGGAAAAGGAGACTATGTAAGTTGAACAGCTCTGAAAAACAAAGCAAAAGCTTTTAATTTTGGAGAGATACTCAAATCTAAAAGAGAAAGAATTGATAGGAGCAGGATTGATATTTAGCTTTTGGCACTAAGCATTACAAGTGATTTGCCACTTAATGTAGCAGAGAAGAATATGTTGAAGATACCATCTGATATATTTTATTATTTTGCATTTGATTGATAAGTATTACACAAAATAGGTTTAGAATTTTAAAAGAGCTGTTTATATCAGAATGAATATTGTTTCAAAGAAACTGAGGTCTTTATGTCAGGGTCTTTAAAGTTCTATAAAAGTTTGAAATTTTGAGGATTATAGGAAAGTGGACAGACTGAAAAGGGTCATTGTGGATGTGAAAGTTGGTGGAGCAGGCTGAAAAGTCATGTTGATCCAGAAGCAGACATGGGAGTTAGAGAGATAAAGTTCAATCAGTTAAAGTCTTTGAAGAAAGATCTCATCGAAGAACCTGAAAAAGGGGGTTGCAGGTTAGTCTCTCGAGGAGAAAAGGTTTGCATATCTCACAAGGCATTGGCGTGAGCCTGTTATTAAAAAAAAGACCATAGGGTGAATAGATGTTTATAATATTAACCTTCAGACTACCAAGAAAAAGATAGTGCAAAAATTACCGCTCGGGTCCATTGGACCCATATCTAAAATATATAGGATATTAAAATATACGAAACATCCACTGATTTAAAATGAATATATTTATAGTTAATATACTTCATGTAATATATAAAAGTTCAAAAATTATATTATATTGACTTCAAAATTTACTTTCATTGCATTTGAGTAATTCAGTACACATAGTACAAATAGTGACGGAAATTTTGAATCCAATTTTTTCTTTTCTCTGCAAACATTTTTCATACATTTTGCACAGAATGTTCGTGTTTTGTGATCTTTTTTAGAGGGGCAAACATGGCATCTTGATTTTTTTCATGGCAGTTTGGAGGTATCTGCGTGAAGCAGTTCTGAAGCATGCATTGAGGCAGTGGCACTCTCTTAAGCTGCTAATTCTTCTGCAAGTTAAATAAAGAAATTCTGTCTTTTCTTAATTTCTGATTACATTCATCCTTTAAAGACAACTATATTACGCATGTATTCATTGCACTACTATCTATCATATTAAAAAATACAATAAAACACCACCAATGTGTCATGTGTTTCACACTGTAAGTTTTCACCATTTTGTCCCTCATGTCAACTTCATACTTTTTAAAATCTAAATTGAACAGGAACAGGAAAAATGACAAATAAGGTAAAGAAAAATTATAAACAGTCCTAAAATAGCAAAGCAAGTAAAAACTGCACTTATTACTAAAGTATTCCGGTATCAAGTATTATTTTCAATCAAAACACAAAAATATCAATAGACCAACACTACTCATTCACTAATTGTGGCCTCTGATGAATGACTTACTGAATAGGATTCAACCCCTTCTATATATATCTTGTATGAGATTATCTAGATCAATCAAGAATGCTCCCAAAACTTCGCTATAAAGTCACCGAATTTGGTGACATTGGCACAAAAATTTATTGCCAAGTTTTATTGTCACTACTCATATTTGTATGGCAACACTAGCAAAATGAACAGTATATTTTGTCTGTATCAATAGCAGGTCCAGTGGATCTGCACGGTAAGTAATGAAATAAATAATCAATCAGTCAAAAATTTCAAACAAAACTTTATATAAACTGTATATAAATAGAGTAGAACAAAGGAAGAAAAGCCACATAATCTCAAAATTTTCAGCCCTAATTTCCGTGAGAAAACCTGCATGAAATATTGCTGTTGGGTCCAATGGACCTGTCTGGTAGTCGGAAAGTTAAGCCGCTTATTATACATGTGTGGGAAAACAAACTTCAAGGATTTCATTATCAAATAATGGTAAATGTTAGAAGAGATATGGAGGAGGAAAAATTGATAGAGACCAAAATCAAAAGACTTCTGCCTTGAGAGACAGAAGAAAATTAGATTTTAGGAAAATCTCCTATAAAACAAAAATATCAGCAAAAGAAAATGGTGGGTTAAACCAAAATCATTGGTTTTAAAAATTGCAGCTATTCCACTGTAAAATATTACAAGCCATAAAGGGAAGAAAACAAAAAAGGGGGGGGGGAACCCACCAAAAAGAAATTTAATAGAAAGACAGGTGTTTACTTTTTTGGCCTCTTAAGGCTTTTGACCAAACCAAAGAATCTGGTGAATAAACGGTGGATTCCAGTTATCCATTATGGGACTGCTTTCCAAATTAGGACAATCCGTGAAAGAGGAGCCTAGTGAAGATGAAGAATGGATAAGTTTAGTTATCTTTGCCCTAGCTGATTCTAAGGAGTATCAGTACAATCCTTAAGATTTTTAAATAAATTAAGCACAAATAAAAATATATTCTACAGTATACAGGGTACAGGAGATGTATATTTTTGCTTAATGCTCTGCCTCTTCGGCACATCTTAAAGTATTTTTAGTAAATTAAGCTTAAATCTGTTGAGTATTAAAAGTGGTTTCCAGCATTGACTAGAGGTATGCTGACTGAGGTGTGCCTAGATTGAAGAACATGTCAAAAAAAGTGACAGAAAATAAGAAAAAAAAACAAATACAAAAAAAAATACAAATAACTAGAACAGTGTGCAAATACAGAGAAGGCCAAAAAGACTAAAAACAAAACTATACTTTGAACTAAAAACAAAACTAATTTTGAACTATAAACAAAAATAGCCAAGATTCTGCTAATACAGTTGACAAGTTTCTCAAGCAGAATACTAACTTTGGTGCTCTTTTGTCAATGACAGTTAGTCAATGTTTCTATATTTGCTATTTATCTGGTCATATATTCGGGTATCATTCCACTATTAGTGCTGCAGTTAATTGTACTGCGAATAGTGTGCAAAGCAAGCAAAATAGGTAGCTTTCTGTAAAATTTTGATACCTGTAAAATTTGAAAGTATTCTGTATTGAAAATTCAAGAATAGTCCTAAAATAACTCTCTGCATATGTTTGTGATATTTTAGCATTTCTCTGAAATTGCATACATGAGAAATAAACACATTCTTTTATATGCTGAAGTAGTCAATCATAGATTATTTAAGGCTGTCTCAAATTCATCAATTAAGCTTGTATTCTGAAAATTATGAGACAGTCCATTATAAATGTGGTTAAGTTTTTATTTACACTGTTCATTATTGAACATAACTTTTCTATAGACACCAGTAGTGATGCTGGACATTTAAAAAATGGTATTTATGGATATGTTGTAACTTTTATTAAAAATTTAGGAAGTGCACAAACAAAAATTTCTCAATTTCTGAAGAACTTTAATTAACAGAATGATTTAGTGACCAATGTTTTATTGGCAAAATAACTTATAGTAAAATTCAGAGAGAACACAAAATGTTTTGAAAGTGTATTGACAGCCAAATTTTCAGTTAATGAAATCTTGCACAGTATTTCTAAACAAAAATCAGTTTTAAGATGTGAAAATATTAGGGGTTTTGCTTTACAATTCTATTTTATTAATTTTTTTAAATTTAGACGTATTAAATTTCTGGCCAATCTTTTAGGTTCAGAAGGATTATACTTTAGTGATTATTATTTTATTATTATGTTGTTATTTAGTGTCAAATAAGTTTATGTAACCTTAAATTTCACCAAAACTTACCTTTTTAGTGTTTGCTCTGTTAGGTTTTTCAATGCATGTGCTATATTGATTTAAACTAATACAAAATAAATAAATTCATTCCTAGGTTAAAATGAGAAAAATAAACTTGTTTTTTAACAGTGTTGTATATTTTTTGTTTTTATTTCCTTTCCCTTAAATAAAAAAATCACCTGAAGCAGTATTATTATGCTAAAAATGTGTAATGAACAGATTTTGGGTTTTTAGAAGTTGTCATGAATATGAATTTTTCATGCAGCTTACAGATGCTATAAAACCTTATAAGATTTTATTTAAATTCCTTATAAACAAGCAACATTTATTCTGATCATTATGAAAATTAGTAATAATAAAGAATATTTGGTTTAGGAAATTTTTTGCTTGAAAAATTACTTCCCCTCTTGAGAAAATTATGAATAATTATTCTAATTCAACATTCAAGTTTAATATAGTCAAATTCTGTAAAAACAAATATTAAATCATGATTGGAAGTATTATCACCAGAAATGGTCAGAATGATATTGCATTGGCAAACCACCTAGTGATTTGATACAAAAAGTAAAATATTTATTTAATCAAACTGTTGACAAAAATACTTTATGGCAGACTTCTAGGGAGTTGACCCTCGGTGAACAATCACTTGAGGAGTTTTCTTTTTCTTGAGGGTTAAAAAGTGACCAAAGTCTGCATAAATGAGATCTCATCACCTTCCCTTGGTCACAGTCTAGAACAGGGATGCCCAACCTGTAGCTCACGAGCCAAATGTTGCTCGCAACTTTTGATGTGGCTCGCTCATTTTATCAACTCTGGCATGAAATGTCTAAAAAATTATTTGCTCTATAAAATAAATATCGCTGTTAATGGCCATAGTTGTTCAGACATTTCTTTAGTTTAATAGTTATATGTGTAGAAAGAAAATACATTAATTGTAGGTAATAATTTGGTTCATTACACAGGCCTGCAACCAAAAAAGTGTTTAGAAATCAATAGCTGATACTGATAGATTTTTAGATGCTGATTTCAGGAAAAATTCCATGACGTACCATTTTTTCAAAAAATTGAAAATTTTGATTTTTGTAGCCACCAATTGATTGTGTTAATTAAGGAAGGGGATGAGCATATAGTGTCATAAGTCGTCATTACTGGAGAAAACTGGAGATTTTTCTGTCTCTGGTACGAAAAAAAAATGGGAAAAAAGAAACAATCGAAAGAATCTGCCAAACTCATAGGCTCTAGGCTAAAGCAAAGAATTTATTGGTTCCTGGTACTTCTTTCTCATTGTTCAGAAAAAGAGAAACAGATATCGTTCCATACTTTTCTCAAGATAGTGGCTTGGTTTACTGTAGCAATATCCCTGGATTGATGGAGGATTTTAATATACAGTATGACCTGAACGAGTGGAGGCTCTTTATTGACTCCTCAAAAAGAAGCCTCAAAGCAGTGCTTCTACCTAATGGCAGCAAGTATGCTTCTGGGCCATTAGGACATTCTGTGTACCTGAAAGAATCTTGTGAGAATTTAGCTTTGATTCTCACCTATTTGAAATATAAAGAACATGGATAGATGATATGCGGCGATCTAAAAGTGCTTTCCATGCTTCTTGGACAACAAGCAGGAAACACCAAGTACCCTTGCTTCTTGTGTGAATGGGACAGTCGGGATAAAAAGAATCATTGGATCAAAAAGGAGTGGCCGCAAAGGAAAGCATTAACACCTGGAAACAAAAATATAGCAAAAGAAAGTTTGGTTGATCCCAGGAAGGTCCTGTTGCCTCCACTTCACATCAAGCTTGGCTTGATGAAACAATTTGTTAAAGTTCTATCAATAGAAGGAGAGTACTTTAAATACCCAGGCAACAATTTTCCAGGACTGTCGGAAGCAAAAATAAAGGAAGGTGTTTTCGTTGGTCCAGATATTCGGAAAGTTTTTAAAGACAAAGTGTTTGAAAGAAAAATCCTTTCGAGGGAAAAAAGAGGCCTGGAGAGCTTTCAAAGAAGTCGTCGCAAAATTCCTCAGGAATGTTAAGGACCCCAGCTATAAATCTATCATGGAAAACATGTTAATGAAATTCAAAAACTTGGGTTGTTCAATGAGTTTGAAAGTTCATTTTTTAGTCTCATTTGGACTACTTCCCTTTTTGGTGTAGTTAGTGATCTTGGTTCAATTTGTGAAGAACAGGGTTAAAGATTTCACAAAGATATTAAAGAGATGGGACTTAGATACCAAGGTAGATGGAAAGTCAGTATGATGGGGACTACTGTTAGATGCTACACAGAGAAGTCCCGCATACTGACTACAACAGAATAAGGGCCTGTTCACATAGGAGTCCATTGCATAGCGTTAAGGGAAAGATGACATTGAGACGAAAATGAACCAATCATAGGCGTTAAAAATTTCATTGCTAATTGTTTGGAGATTTGTCATTGGTTAAATATATTTCAATACTTTAATGCTCCGCAACGGACTCCTATGTGAACAGGCCCTAAGTGCCAAAACGAGCTTTCAGGGGAAAAGGAAAAGAAAGCACTAAGGATATATGAATCCAGGATGTATTAAACAATAGTAACCATTAAATGTTTTAATTAATATAATTTCTAATTAATATATATTTAGCAAATCATTTCCAATTGTTTTATATATTAATTCATTCGTAAATAAAACGCTTAAAAATATTTTAAAAAGACCTTCCCAGAATATGTACAGTAGGCTTTCTTGTCCATATATTCAAGCCCATTTTGTGAAAAATCCTTACATGATTGAGAAAAATGGATGTCATATTTGAAATCAGCACACCAAATAATATAAAATTCAGTCATTACATTTCAAACACTTTTCTATGACTTGAATTTTGCAGGCCTGTGTTATTTGTATAGTTTTCAGTTTTATTAAATTGTTACACCACTGACCAGGAATATTTTTGCTTCATAACGGCATTACTTGAAGCCCTTTTCGTAATGTGCTGATGCCGGTTTGTTAATGCATGACGTTGGTCATAAGCTATGGAGAGGGCAGTGAGATAGGTTCGTTGAGTTTGGAATACGTTTATATACAGAATTTTTATTTATCAGAAGTTGTGCATGAACTAACATGTAGTTTCATCCAGATATAAAAATATTGTTCTATTTATGTTAGTTACTATTATATATTTGCAATTACTTTGAAGTTTCCCTAATCATGTCGACACAGGAACCAGAGAAAAAGAAAAAACGTGTATACAACTATAATTTTCATGAAGAATGGGAAGAGAAATATTTTTTTATACATTTTAAGAACAAATGTATTTGTCTGATTTGTGGCTCAGCAGTTACTGTTGGGGAAAAAACGCAACATAGAACGACATTTCACAACAGTTCATAAAAAGTATGATACTGAATATCCTCCTAACAGCAATTTAGGAAAATGTAAAATGACAGAAATGAAAACCACATTAATTGCCCAACAATCTTTGTTTACCAGGCCCATGAATAAATCAAAAGCAGCTACTATTGCGTTGTTTAAGATTGCACATATACAGTGATTTCCGCTTATAAGAATCACGTTTGTTATTACTGTTTTTGATTCTTATAAGCGGTTGATTCTTATAGCCGAAATTTAGGTTTCTGGGCAGGAACACACACACCTATATATACATATATTAGATAATTTACTATAAAATACTCTTTAATTTACATTAATTATCTTTTATTAAAATTATTTTTATAATTTTAAAAAATTACAACTTAATTTCTAGACCTATAAGTAGATACACATGATTATAGTAAGAGAAGAAAAAAATCCAATATTTGTTACAACATACCTGCTTAACAGTTTAACATTTCAACTACAGGAAGGGTGCAAGAAAAAGTTTTCTATGGTAGTCTGACGTAATGAAGTTTTCAGGAGGCTGTTTATACCTCTTTCAATATCAATAGTCTTCAGACGAAGATCCACCTTCTAGCTTACGTTTCACGGTTTGATAACGTGCTGAATCTAATAATGTCACGTTTGCCTAAGTGATAGTGGACACTTCCCCGAAGATTTATGTGTTTCAGGGTTCAAGAAGCCACGACCAGGATGTGGAAGGTGGGGAAAAAGAGTCCCTGTCTTTGTCAGTGGAGAAAAGTGAAATCGGATCCACACGGGTAGGATGCCCCTGGGTCAAGCTAATAGGACAGTGTTTAGCTGAAGCGTTTAAGGGGAAACTATTATATTATGTCTAACAAAGAAAGGAATGCATTTTACGACTGTATTCCATCCCATCTTATCACTCTTCCTTTTACAAAAAATAAAGAAAGAACTTCGTACCTTTTGAGGGTTTAAGTGGCTTTTTTGAAAAAATGAAAGCGAAGAGTGTAAACTGATTCTTTAAAGCGAAAAATTTAACATGGAAATAATACATTTGTTTTTGTTTTTGTGATATTGATTCTTATAAACGGTTGATTCTTATAACCACTGATCACTATAAGCGGTGGTTACTGTACTTGCAATGCATAAAAAACCTTTTGAGGATGGTAACATAATTAAAGAATTAATGCTTGCTGCATCATAGATATTATTTCAAGAATTTAAAAATAAGAATGAAATTATGTTAGTTATCCAGGAAGTTCAATTATCCAGAAATTCAGTAACTCGTAGAATAGAAGTAATGTCTGTGAATATCAGAGACAAATTAAAAGAAAATTTACAAAAATGTGTTTTTCTAAGTTTATAGTGTGATGAATCAACAGATATTTGTAATGTAGCACAAATAAATACTTTTATAAGGATAGTTTTCAACGATTGCTCAGCAAAGGAAGATATACTGTCAGTTTTGCCATTAAAAGGGAATACATGTGGGTATGACATATACCAAGTTATTAAAAATCATATTACAGAAATTAATCTTCCGCTTCAAAAACTTGTATCTATAACAACAGATGGCGCACCTACCATGATTGGTTCTGCTGTTGGCTTCATCTTGTTTTGTAAAAACGATGCTGAGTTTCCAAAATTTTTTCTCTACCACTGTATCATACATCAACAGGTATTATGTGGAAAAGTCCTGCATTATGAACACGTAATGAGAGTTGCTCTTAAAATTGTCAATTCTATTTGTGGCAAACCACTTTAGTGCAGATTATTTAAAAAATACTGACCGATGAACTTAATGCTGAGTATGGAACTTTAATGTTACATTCTGAAATTAGGTGGCTTAGTAAGGGAAAAGTCCTGCAACGATTGTTAGAGCTTCTTCCAGAGATAAAACAGTTTGTAGAGTCTAGAAACGAAAATTATGTAGAACTTAGTGATCATAGCAGGTTATGTGATTTAGCCTTTCTTTCAGACATAACAACTAAAATGAATATACTCAATCTTGAACTTCAGGGAAAAGGAAAAACTATTATTGAATTAATAGGAAGTATCAACGCATTTAAATCAAAATTAAATTTGTGGATGGCCCAAATAAAGGGATGTACCTTTGGTCATTTTACAAATTTGGAGTACTACGTTAAGAAATATGAGAAAATTGAAACAAATATTTTGAATCTCTCACTGAGCTCAAAAATGATTTTGAAATTGCATTTTCTGATTTTCGTAAAATTGAGTCAATTGCTTCATTCATTTTAAATCCATTTGTTAATACTAATATTTCTGAAATATCACAACAAATTGCAAATATGATAAATAAAAAAGCTACTAATTTAGAGATGGAAATAATAGATTTTCAATCTGATCTACAACTGAAAACAAGAATATCACGAACAGACTTTTGGATACTCGTAGCTGAGAAAAATATCCACTCTTAAAAGAAACTTTTCAAAGGCTACACTCCTGCTTTGGATCAACTTACCTGTGCAAAAGTGGTTTTTCAACTATGAACTTGTTAAAATCAAAGTTGAGATCCAGGATAACTAATGAACATCCGAATGACTGCATGAATTTAGCTATAACATCGTATGTACCAGAGTACCAGAAACTGGCAGAAGAAATGCAGTGCCAGGTTTCACATTAAATGTTTTTCTTATATTTAATTTGTAATTGAATTCTTAATAAAGTACACATTTTCTTTGATATATTACAATTTTTTGTGCATCACCTTTTTACCTATACATCTAAATTGAAATATTAAAAGCAATATATATAATTATTATTATTATTTTGTGGCTTGCCAAAAAATTTTAAATACTTAATTGACTCAAGCCAGGTTAAAGGTTGGGCACCACTGGTCTAGAATATTGTTGCAGAAGATTGTTGCTAATCATACTCCAATTTGCAAACATTTAACCTTTCCCTTATGGGCTAGTATGCACCTATCCCAAGGAAGAACTGCTGATGTTCAAACAGCAAGGTGTTTTTTTTTTCTTCCAAGGAGTAATGGTTTTGCCTTAGGAAAAGACATTGTTTATGAGAGACAAATGGAGAATAATAATAAATGAAAGGAATTTTTCATCTGTATGCCTATTGGAATAATATTTGCCATGATTTGCTTAGTAATCTAAAATGCTTAAATGTTGACCTGTATTTATTTTCTATCTTTAAAATTTATAACTAAACAAAACATCTGTTTATTATTAAAATTTTAAAATAGCAAAAACCTAGTTATGAGAACATATTTGACAGAGGATGAAATTTGAGTTTTAACGGTAAATTCAAATGGGAAAATTTTTCTCAAATCAAACTGCATGAATTTGAATTTGAAAAGTTTTTAATGTGTTGAAATGAATTAATAAAGGTACATGTCGTTTTTTGTATAATCATCATACAATTTAAAGGGAGAGTTCTATTGCAACAATATTTGAGTGAGGGGGGATATGAGAATGATAAAACTGGAACCTCTTATCATTTTTTTTTCCCATCAATATTTTTGGGGGAGGGATTTTAACCACTCCCTTCATATATTTGGCTATACTCCTATATTCTTGGAGCATTGAATATAAATGCAAATATTATTTATTACATGATTTATTCATTTTCACAATACTTACAGGGAAAAAAATGCATTTTTAGATGATTTCTCTTTTGAAAATGATTCCAAAATTTATAATATTCAAAGTAAATTAAAGTCTGATTTTCACATACAAAAATAAATTTAATTTCTTTTCATGTTTTTTTAAATTAAAATTTTTAAAAAATCAATTTCGGAAAATTTATTTTTACATTAGCAACTGTCCTAAAAATTTTCTCTGGCATGAAATATGAACACACACCATTAAAACTTCTTACACTGTCTTGTCATAAGTAAGTAAGGGTAGCTCTTTTTTACACATCTGTCATTAGTTTACAGAAAACAGCTTATGTAGGGAGACTAGTGTAAATGAAATACCTGCATCATATCTGTTAACAGACTATGGGAAAACTGAGCCTAATTCATCCCTGACCCCTTAAATTACCATTCTCTAAAGGGAGGGAAAATTGTTGGTGAAAATTTCTCATTCTTGGACGATTTACAGATTCAGGTTTTGTAATCTACAGGTAAATGTAGCCTTGTTCTGCTACCTAGTGAACATAACTGGTTTTACATTTGATGCTACTTTATTATTCATATGATCTCATAGTCTGTGTGATTTAATATTACTACTATGGAAACTGTTTCTAAGAAAACGAAAACTCTTCATTCCCTAACTAGTTAGTTTTTAAAATGCTGTTACTCAATTTTGCAATGAAAAGTAGGAACTTCAAATTCCTGTTGTTCACTCTAGCTGTGATGACTGAAATTTTTGTTGCAAGTGTTTAAAGGATTAGAATGAAGAGGAAAAATATGGAAGATAAAAATGAAAAACCCTTTAATCATTATCCAGCAGATCACACAAAATTACTTGTGGAGGATTCTGACATGGGCATTATAAGGAGTACAGATAATGAATTTTGCATATCTTTTGTACATCTGTAAAAAATCTGTAACTGAAAAAGTAGAAAATATTGCAAGATCTGACTATAAAATCCACTAGTACAAAATCCTCTCATGTGGTAAGATTTATTAATTTTGATAAATAAATTTAAGTGCTCCAATTATCAAGAATTATTTTGTTTATAAAAATAATTTAATTTTTTTTGTTGCTAACATTAACGATTTAATTTCTCTAGCATCTAATCACTCATTTCTACAAAAGACATTTTATTTGTCAAATTAAAAGAAATTTTAAAACTGATAATAATCGGTATTCCTGTATACATGCAATAAAAATAAATCTATTATTGGAAATCACTAATTTATAAGTGCAAGTCTTAATCAGGCTGACAAGGATTTCTGAAATACCATTTGTTATGTTTGCATTATTTATTAGTATAACCTGACTGCACTTATTACTTTAAATGAAAATAAAACTGCTGAAAAAAAAAATCAGTTTCTTTCGTAAAAGCAGATAGAATTTCAAAAACTCTTAATACCTAAAAATCTACAACATTTATAATTCTGCAGGGTTAAAAGTAGTAAAATATGTTGATTATATAGAAAAAAGAATATAAAAATCATAGCTTTTTTATAGTCTAAAGAATGACTAATACTTCTTATCAATACCACAGTATGGGATGTTTATTTTACCTGACCCTTAATTTCAAGAAGTGATTTCCCTGGAATGCAGTTTTAAAGATTGTCTCAGGGCTCAGCTTCCCAGGGGTGTAAAACAGCTCTTTTTCGAAACTATATAATTATCATGCAGTCCTTGATAAATGCAAGATGTGGATAATACATAGAATGACCAATAATCCATGTGAAGGAATTCTACTGTTTTTTAACATATGATCTCCAGATTATTGACTGAAAATTAAGGTATTCAACTAGTAACATAACTAGCTTTAGCTAAGGCCCGAATAGGGTTCCAGTTCAGGGCCCTTTATTTTTATAGAATAATAAAAAGTAAAGGATAGTACAATTTAAAAAAGTAAGTTGTATGTATATATTATCATTATTTAAGTATAAATTAATTTTCTATTAGCACTTTGCTATTTACAATTGCAAATTCTTCAATTACATCATCATAATGTACATTTTTAGCAGTATTGTGTTTCACCAAAATTAATGAAAGACCAGACCAGGGATAGTGAACCTTTTCGTGCATGTTCATAAAAAAATTTAGGTACTTATGTATTATAGCTGAAACTTTGCCGCTTGGTGAGAAAATTGCAATAAAGGGCCCAATTATGTTATGTCTTCCTTGTTTCAAGTATCGTTCCCACTATTCATTGCTTTTTGTTATAAGTTTTGTTTTGAGCTTTTTATTTATTTATTTTTTGATGTTGATAAAAATTAGCTGAATACCCATGCTTCTGGATGGAATACATTATTACCACCAATTATGTAATTTGGTTAATTTAGATTAACTTTAGTAGTAAAGTGATGTCAGAGAAGTTCACCCTATAATTTAACAATAGTAATCCAAAATTACTGTTTACAAAGACAGTGATCAGTCAGTTAGTGTTTTTGGAGGGGTTTAAGCCCCTTAAATTGTATATTTCTTAGAAAGATTTTTTACTAAACACCAAGGGCCTTGTAGGAACCACCGTGTAAATTTTCAGCTACCTAGGGCTTATGATTCCGGAGATACAGTGAGTGGGTTTTCAAAATGAGTAGTTATAAAAACCATACAACGAGACTTAACAGTTTTAATGGTAAATTTAGATGATGAAATTTTTCCCAGATCAAATTGCAAAGAATTTGAAAAGTTTTTAATATGTTGAAATAAACTAGTAGAGGTACATGTAGCTTTTAGTTGAAGAGGTCACTAGTATAATCATAACATTTAAAGGGATAGTTCTATTACAACAATATTTGAGAGAAGGGGATATGGGAATGAAATGATTTTGTACCCAATTGTGATTTCTTTTTATGATTGTTTGCAATGTGTTTGTATGTTTTTACTTTTGTATATCATGAGAAACAAATAGTTATGAAATTTTGAAAAGATTCATCCAGGAATATTTTTTGAGAACTTAAAATAGGTCATAGCAAAAATGTATGAATATTTATATTATTAATGAGGTAAGAGGTCTTTATCAAATTTAGGTGTAAACAAATGATTCATTTAGTAAATCAAGCCAGTCACTAAATAAGTTTTTGTGTGAATAGTGTATTTTCAAATAAAATACACTGTGTCTTAATGGGCATTCTTGTAGTTTCTTTTTGTAAGAGAGATTTAAACAATATATTGGGGAAAAAAATATTGATAAACTAGAAACTTTTTCTTTATATTAAGGGTGTTATTTGTTTGAAAAATCTGTATATAGGACATTGGCTCTGGCAGAGTTGTTATGCACTTTGTGCCCTACCCTGAATTTAATTGGCCAAGTACTACATACAGAAATACTGTGACATACTTATCTCATCCACAATAATACCTACAAATCTATCCACAATAATACCTACATAATTTATTAAAAACTGCTTTCAAATTTCTTCCACTATATATGTATAAAAAACAAGATTTTTAATAAGTTTTCTATTTATTCAAAAGATTTTTATTTGATATAAGATTTAATAACGTACCAAAATAACACTTGAATGGAAGCATTTCCTAGAAAAAGACTGATTTAAGTAATTTAATGGCAATTTTAAAGGATTTGAGGAGGTTGATGAAGAAAAGTGTCTAGAGATATTAGAAAGCGATTTGCATGAACCAGGGTTTGGACATATAAGTGGCCCTGATATCATAAATCCTGTTACGATTCAACCTCAGGAAGGAGTTAAAGAGAGTGAAGAGCCTGGTGGTTTGATCAAACACAGGACACAATGCTACCTTGCATTGACACTTTGCTTGATTATATGAATACAGTGATTTCATAGCTGTTTGGAAAATTTGTAGTGATATCAAAAAACATATCAAAGATTCATTAAAAAAACAAATGGGTTACATACATAAATTAATAAAATAGAAAAGATAGTTTAATATATTTTGAAAATACAATAAAATTTGATAGAAATTGGATTATCTGTGATTTTTAATTATTCATGCTATACCTCCCCTCCATTCTCCTGGATAATTAGAAGTACTCTGCATATTTTTGTGACAATTTTAATAAATATAGTGTTGATTACCTCCTTCTAAGCCACCGTGATCAATCACAGATTGTTAGTCATGGATGTTGCTTTCACTGCAAGTCAGGGTAGCAGAGTACAATAGTTAGTGTTGGTATTTTGTAGATATTTACATTTATATAAAAAATGGCTGAATATTTTCAGTTTTAGAAGTAATAAGATTATTGTATGGTTTTCCATTTGTTAGGAAAGAATTATTTTAAAGCATTACTCGGTTTTTTTCAAATTTTATTTTAAAAGTATTAATTTTATTACATATGTAAATTGTTTTGACTTTCCTTCTTTCCTCTTTCCAGTGATGATCTTTTTGCAGAAACAAGAGATGTCTGTCACAATATTTGTACTACTACTTGCAAACTTTCAACTCAGAAAATTTTACCACCAGAAGGTATGTATATTTTTTGTATTTATTCTAATATTTATTTGAATTTGATTAGTGAATAATTTATAATTTATTATTAGCAATGATTTTTATAAGTATGAATGAATATTTATAAGATAAATGAGATTTTTCTGCATTGTTTATATTTTCTTTTAAATTAATATTTTAATTTCATCAAATATTACTATTACAATATTTAATGAATTTTTTATGCTGCCTGTTTCACCCCATAGAATATTCAGTACAGTGACTGAAACTGTATGAGCAAACAAAATGCTTAAAAAAATCAAGAGAGATTTTTGATGATTTCAGTAGTGTGTTAATTGTAGAAGCTCATACTAACATTTTTTTATTCAGTAGATGAGACAGACATACGAGTAAAATATTTTACTTAAAATTTTTTACTTAAAAAATCATTAACATTTTGTTATTTTCTTTGGTGGTAACTGTAGAGTATAAAATATTTAAATGCATTTCTTAGAAAAGTTACAAAATTATGGTGTATTTCCCAATTAGTAGCTTTTCTTCTAAACTGATGCTTGTGTTTTATCATTTATTTATTTTTTGTTTCAATTAGTTTTGAATTCTGTCTCTAATTTTTTTCCTTTCACTTTTCACAAAATATTGTATTGTCAAATGTGTGTTCCATACTTCTTAAAAATGCAATTTTCCTAATGCATGAAAAGTAATTCAGTGTGGTTAAAACTGCTGTAGAAAGGTTTTAATAGTTTGAAATGATTTAATTCTGAACTTTAAATTTTTGTATTTTGGAATTATCACCATTTTTATAATTTAAAAATGTCATTCTTATGGGTTTGCTATAATTTGAAGATATATCTATGGTTCAATGGGAAAAGATCTAAAAAAAGTCAACATCAGTTTTGCAAATTTGTTATATCATATCATACATTCTCTGTGCTTTTTTTTTTTTTGACTAATTTTTGAATTTTTTTACATTTAGTAACATATATTTTACATTTCTATTATAATATTTACTTATCATTTCTATAATTTCACTTAATTTAAAAATTAAATATTGACTGAAGTTTAGCTGGTGTGTTTTATTTCAGAGTTTGTTAATAGAAAAGCAGTATAAATTGCCCATCTGACAATAATGTTTATGCAAATATTTTAATATTCTCTTAAGATGCATTGTATATTTAAACTAATTAAAGTTGTCTTATAATTTTTAAAATGTCTTTTTTTTCTTTTAATTCAAGAAAAAAATGGAATTTATGTCAAAAATCTAGAAAGAACTGAAGAAGAAAACAGTGAAAATTCTGAAAAAGGGTTTTATAGCCGCCAGAGTTTATTAATAAATAAAGGAGATGTAAACACAAATATATTACAGAAAGGTAGAGGAAAACGCCGTCGCAAACCTGGTCGTCGCAAATCTGGCAAATCAACTGTAGATGACAGAATCTCATTACAAGATGATGATGGAAAATGTGGTGAGGAACCAGGCAATTCTCCTGTGGAACTGTCAGCAAGTACTTGTGATAATGACATCAGTGAAGGTAAAAATAATACAGCTCAAGACTCAGTTTTTGTATCTAAGAGATTTTAAAAGAATCATTCTTCAGTTACATTATAATTCAAACAATGTTACAGAATTGCTAAATTATTAAAGTTGTACACCAGGGGTGTCAAACTCGCGGCCTACATTTTTGTGGCCTGGCCAATATATTGGCACACAATAATATATAATAAAATAACCGACGCAGAATTATAAGAAGATAGGAAGAATTCGCTAAATGTTTTTTATGATACTCTTTTTTGCTGTTATTAAACAAAATGCATATATTTATGTTGAATATACTGTAATTAAGTAAATAAACCTACGTTTCTATTAATATTGATTTTTTTTGCGGCCCACCTATAGTTAAACCTTGTTTGTTTGGCCCAAGGTAGCCTTTGAGTTTGACACCCCTGTTGTACACAAAGCCTTATCAAATGAGGGGGGGGGGGAAATGTGGCTTTGCTAAATAACTACCACTGTATGTGTATTTTGGATGGGGGGGGGGATGATTGTTAGCAGTATGGATATTCAAATTTTGCAATTTTTTTTTTTTAAAAAGCAGCAGGCTATTGTACTGAGGATTTTTGTCAATCCACGCTTTGATTTTGTTTAGGGTACCTGCGAAACAATTTTAAAGTGCCCACAGTTTCAGTATCCAAATTTTAGTTATTTGAGTAACAATCGCTAGTAGTTGTAATTAATAATTTTAGTGAAAAAAAAAAATCATAAAACTGTAAAAATCAAACACTGAGCAGCCTGCTCTCTTGATGCCATTGCTCTCCACTTGCTGTGAGTCAGCTTCTTTTTCCTGCTCTCAAATTGAACTCTCTTTGCGTGTCAACATATGCTTGTGAATATTTGTTTTCCAATATGAAATACTTAAAATCAAAGTACCAATCAAGCTTCACTGACACTCATTTGGACCAATGCTTGAGAACTTGGAATTCAACTCATGTGCTACACTCAACAAGGGAGGCAAAGATTTGAAATGTCAAAATTGTATTAATTATCAATTTTTAGATTGTTTTGTTTAAATCAAAATTTGAATTTATGTATTAAAAATTTGTCGCATAAATATTTTCATGTTTAAATATTAACTCCTCTCCACCACTTCATCCAGAGGTGCAGGCCGAACTCTTGCATTTCTGAAATATGCCCTCCCAGTAAAAAAGGTTGCTAACCCCTGATATAGATGAACCAACACTACTCCCTTTGAGGAGAAACCCTCACAGGAATGTCCATGTCTCTTCAGAACTGGATGATGACTGAATGTCTAGGGCACTGGCATTCGGTACCAGATTCTGTGGGTTCAAGTCTTTCCCCTGGCATGGATGTTTGTAGCTGTTAGGAATCAACTTTAAGCAGTAGGTCCTGGTTTAATTACCCCTCATGTAGCAAAAGTTGACTGTAGGACTCCAAACCATCCTTCTCCATGATTTGAACTTGAACCTTTTTGTGGTGGTTCAGTCTTGTAGTATGCATTTAAACAGTTTTTGTTCTAGAGAGGGGCAGTTTCTAAAATTTAAAACTTAAACTGCTGATGAATAGAATTAATCTAAAAATGGACAAATTATTCTACCAGTCTTGAATAAAAGTTTTCTATTACCTCTTATCTTCTAAAATTATATTTGTAATAATGTAATTAGTAATTGCTGATTTTTTTTTTTTATCATTTTGCAGTTAAATCATAGTTTATTTTATTTTAGTGATTTTTTAAAAATTTATTTAAACATGTAAATGAAAAACATTTGAACAATAAATAATAGAGAAACAATTATATCATTCAGCTAAGTGCTTCAAAACTTTGAAAAGTGATCTTTTTATTCTCCTTTTTTGAAGGTCCTTAAAAAGTTATAACCATATCTGGAAAATTTTCCATTTTTACCTACAGCTTAAAACATACTTAATTTTTCAAATTTTATCTATAGATTTTTTTCAGTTCTTCAATGGGGTAAACCCTGTAAAGTTTGAATAACAAGGGAACTGCTTTAAGGCCTGTATGCCAATCAAATACTTACGAGAGCAAAGCTCTCGCAAGGCCCCTCCCTTCCGCAGAGGGGTGAAAAATGAGATGCAGAACAAACAGCGAGAGCTTTTTCTCTCGTAAATACGAACGCCACGTGATCAAAACTTGCGGCTAGTAGGGAGCTCTCGTAGACCCGTCTTTTCTCTCGCAAAGCCGGAATAGTCATTCGCTTTGCGAAGGAGAAGGATGTTATCCATTTCTTTAAGCAGGGAATGGATATTACAAGATATGGATAATCCACTTGAGATGGAAGATGAAGTTTTTATTACAAAAATTTAGACTGTGCAAACATGAATTTATGTGCTTATTATATTTTTTCTACAACATCTTCTTCAGCATTTATGAGCTCTAAAAGCTTTTTATTTCTGGCTAACAACTTATTTTTGTCTTCCATTATTTTAATTAATGTTTCTAAATTTTGATTAATTTTTAGCAGAATTCCTTGCCGGGATGTTGTTTTGATTTCTTGCACCATAGTTTTTTGGGTTTGAAGAGCCTCAGCTTCAAATTTATTTAATTTGGCTGCTTCTCTTTTTCTTTTTAAGGCTAGATGCCTCCTGCCACGTACTGTTGAACTGTCTAGAAAATAATAAAAAATACATAGTAAATGAGATAGCACATGGAACAGAGCTGTTATTTCATACATAAAAATCAACATAAGTTATTTCATAGAAGTTATTGTCACAGATTATATAGTAAAACTGCAAATAATTATGAAGAAGAGTTCTATGCAGGCATTTACATAAAACTATGTATGTTACGTAAAACATACAGTTGTTTAATTTCTATAAAGTATGGTACTAAAAAAATTTTAAATATCTCCAACAATTTCAGTCTGAAATTTATATTTTAAAACTTGTTACAAAAATTTGATTTAAATTTATCAAAATCCAAATAACTTACTTGATGATTGAGCAATATGCCAAGACTTTGTTTCTGCTGTTTTAGTGGTAGTTACAATCTTAGGTATTGTAATTCACTTTGAATAACAACAACTTTCTGGGGGGGGGAATTAATTAGTATAAATAGCAAATAATTTTGCTTTAAATTTATTTAAAAAATTCAAATTTTCCAAAAGCATTATGAAACAAACATTCATTTTGTTAGTTACAATAGCTATTTTTTTCTCTAGGATTTTTCTTAGCTTTATGATTATTAAATACATAGTTGTATTTAATAATCATAAAGCTAAACATAATTCTGATATATGACTGAGCATTGGCAGTAATCTTTTGAAGCACAATTATTAAATTTATATTTGCTATTTGAGTGTACAATGTCATGGTCTCAATCCCCACCCTCAAATATTAATAATGCAGTGATCTTTATCTGGTAATAAAGCCTCCTGCAACAAAATATTTTGATCTTAATAGAAATATGATATTCTTGTACACAAACGCCAGAAAACTCTAACAGAACATTTTTAGTACTTAATTGTCCCTTAAATAAGCACTAGGACATTTTTAAATTTTGCTTTAATTAAATTTATTTATGATAAATATATTGCAATGTAAAAATATGATATATTATAAATAGCATTGAAAATGATTAAAAGAAATTCTAATAAACAGGTAATTAAATACAAAATTAATAGTTTACTTACCATCCATTTTTTTCTGTTTTAAAACAGCCTACAAGTAAAAAAATAATAATAAAATATTAGGATATTGCTCAAATTGCATTTTTTTCTTTTCAAATGCAACTGAAATTACTTACCAATGCAGATGAATCGAATGACTCATCAGTGATGCCTTCACTGCACTTTTTTCTCGATCTCCTCTACTGAAAAATTTGATGTCCTTTGAGACAATTTTATCTACAAAATGTAAAAGAAACAGCCACGTTGGTCGAAGTCAAAGCGCGGGTTTTATCCAATACTGTATACTTTATCTTGAATCCCAACGCAAGGAAGCAATTAAAATGCCGAGTTTGAGGCAGTTCAGTCGGACGGTTTTGCTAAATTGACCATCGTCCTATACCCTGGGTAGGGTTAGTGGGGGGGGGGGGCCTGCTTCCGCACTCGGGAGGAGAAAAAGGGCGTGGCTTGACCATATAAAGTTTCCTTACACATCTTGACGTCATCATTTGCGGAAGCACAAACTGTTTGATCAGCATAGCTAAAATGAGTGCTCACTCCCTACTCTCGCAAACTATCCCCACTTACGAAGCGAGAGTTACATCTTTCGACCGTTTGTTCTGCATACGGGCCTAAGACAGTGCCATACAAAGAGACTATAACAGACAGGAATACCATTCTTTTCCGTGTTTTGATGTTGGATATAGTCAGTTCTTGTTACTGCTTACATATGCAATTGTTAGTTTTAAATACAATAAACAGACATGCTATGTATGTTTTAGATATGAAGTTTTGACTAAGAGGTCTAGTAACTTTGATATTTTGACTGTAGATTTCTGCTTTTTTTTTCCTGCAGTCTGTGATAATCAGTCTCTGAACCCTCCAGATTTTATCTAACCATTGCAGGTCATGTGGTCTGTTCATTTGACAGTTTAGGGGAAAATTTGGGGACAGTTTTGGGGAAAATAACTATAAGAAGTGAATCTGATAGGCTGAATAACAGCAATCACCTAGCTTCCATAGGTTTTTCAAAAAAATATTTTTCTATGGTGACCCATTCATCCAACCTCTTTCAAATATTGGATGTTTCCTTTTTTAAATAGCTTTTCTAAAGGTATAATTCATTAAAACCCATTTTTAAAATCAAATTGGATTCTCTTTTTCATTTAAGCTTTGAAGTAAAAATTTTTAAATATATTTAAGAGTTTTTTCTGTAATATTTTACATTTAAAGATTATTCTTTGCACTTAAAGATATGTGCTGAACTCCCAATTATCCATGCTAATTAATATGCATGTACTAAATATCAGAAGATGCCAATAACTGTGAAATGACTTCATACACATTAAAAATTAGGGTTTATATCCTTCTCAAAAATCTTGAAAATGGAGAATTGTATGCCACTAGCATGTAGACACTGACCCAAAATAAGGAACTGCAGTTGGTCATCTCTCTTGGAGCAATCTGTGGGACAAAATTCTTTTTAAAATAAGATTCTTCATAGATTATTGTTATAAAATATTTTTGGAACTTATTTTGAATGTTTGCAAGCAATGTCAATCCAGAATTCTATGTGTATCAATAGAATACTGGCTTAATGTATGAATATAAATATTATACTTATGGTTTTTTTTTTTTTTTTAAGTTTATGATTTATTTTGAAAGTATATTTTTTTCAGCTCAAATTTTGATTCAAAGTAAGAAAGTTTTCTGAATATTATTCATAAATTGATTTTATGAAATTAAAAATAGGTCTTCACCGCAAGAAAAATGAACTATATTTGTGAGATATTTTCATGTGAATTTAATTTTTTGTTGGTCTTACACAAGGCAAATATAAACTTGCATATCTTTTAACAGGAATGCACAGATTCATAATATTCACTATTAAAAAAAAAGAAAGAACGATAAAGGTTACTAGTTTCAAACTAACTTGTATAGTTCAGGCTGAAGAGCATTTGAGATTTTGGGAAATGCCTATAGAAGCAATCACACCTAATGCTCCTGAGTCTTATGAAGATCTATTTTAATTAGCTAGAAACCTGTCACTCTTTGTTCTTATTGTCACTAAAAAGGAGCTGTGTGTTTCTGGTAAGAGTTTTACACTAAAATTTCATGGGAGTAATAACCTTTAGTTGAACAAAAATATTTTAAGAGCTGGTAGATTGATGATAAATTGACACTCAGTTTAGTACAGAAGATATTTTGAAGTTTATTAGGAACTGCAAAATGAAACTAAAAAAATTAATAGTTTTCAAAAGTTTTTTTGGAGTGTTATTTTTATATGTAATATTCTCATTTATCCTTTCTAACTCTTGTATCAAACAGTGTAATTTGAGGAATCAATAAATTTATTAAAAACAAATATAGATACATGTATTATATTAGAGCATAACTGCTATGAAACATGTATATAGATACATTTATTATATTAGAGTAAAACTGCTATGAAAATATGTGTTGAAATATGCAGCAGATGGTGTTTCAGCTTTTTATTATTTTTCTAATCTGAGATTATATATAAGTAGCAGTTTAGTAAATTTCTAGCTAAAATTTTGGTGTTCGTTAACAAATTATTATAAAGTTTATGACAAATATGGATACCTTTATAAGTGTGTATAATTAAATATGTTATGTTTTTAAGAAATTAGAATTTATTTTTTCAATTAACTGCTTTTTCCAAACACACAAATACTTTGCATCATTACTAGATACCACAGCAAACTTTTATCTGCTGGTCTTTAAAATCTATGTTCAGAGAAATGTGAAGTATTGTGGCTCTTAAGTTTCGGCAAGAGTCTAGATACTTACAAAAATGTCTGGGAAAATAGAAACTGGATATTAAAGATTGGTGGTGGGTGGGAGATGCTCAATTTTCCCAAAAAACAGGATTTCTGGAGAATTTTTTCGACAATTGGGATACATTTTTTTACTCTAGTTTCAACATAACAATTTGTTTTTAATCATGTACTCATGTTATTTCAATAATATAATAATTATAATAAAATTTTTTTCAAAAATTCTTTTTCCATAATCTTAAGCTTGCCTTCTTTATCCTAGTAGTGAAAGGTAAAAAAACTATCAAATCATACTAGATTCCTTTAACACTAGAACCGTGGGACTTTCGATATACCTAGAACCGCGGAGCGGGTCATTTTGACCCTAGATTGTAAACTTATAAAATATGCACAAGTGCTTAATTTATTTAACTAAAACATATTATTTTTTAAATAATAATCAATATTTCTCAGAATTTACATGAAATAATTTATATAAATCAAGATAAATTAATTTAATTTTTACAAAATCATATTTAAAATTTTATGTCCTTGAGTATAATAACATGTCTCTTTAACAAAATATGGCATAAATTTTCTAATTTCAATGGAAAAACAGAGTATCTCTTTTCAGTATGTTTAGACATAATTTCAAAAAATTAAAATTTAAAAATTTTATCAGTTACTAAAAATTTTATCAGCACTTAGTTTTACAGATTATAAAATCCAATTTACTGTATGCATTTTGTACAAAACTGAGTAATAAGTGTTGTACATTTTCCACAGATGGGCGCTTTACATTTTGAACAGATATCTAGAGTTTTATTTCCACATTTCAAAATGTGGCATCGGACTCGTTTACGCTTAATTTGTGGTTGTCCGTCGTTTTCATTGGTTGCTTCACATGCTCTTTTTGCCACCTTTTAATGTCGGAAGAGAACAAATTTTTCTCGCAATTCTTCAACCAAGTCTTGAATGAATTGCCGTCTACTAATAGATTTTCCAGTTACAGCTTTATATAAAACCCAGGCAATGATTGCAGCAAGGTCCAAAATATTACAAAAACACTTGCACCGGCCACCTACGTGAAGCAAACTTGACTGTATATTTCCTTGCCATTTGTTCAATCACGTCTATACCGTATTTAGTTGCGTTGTAGAAAGCAATTGTATCAGGTAATTTTTTTTGGTTATCTGCAAATTCTACGTTTGGATGGAGACTACTTAGCAACAAAACGTTTTTATCTTTTTTACCTTGATAAACAGTTAGACTCATGTCTTATGTGTTAGTACCGCAGTCGAATACAATGTGGATTTTAACATTTTTACAGAGACTAGTATTTTCTTCTTGAGTGTTTTACAGTTCTACAAGGCTGGTGTTTTTGGATTTCAATGCCTCTGCAAGCTTCAGTGTTGTGAAAAAGATGTTCGTAGTGACATTTCTACATTTGTTCTCATATGGACTTATTAGTTGCAGCACTAATGTTCAGCATGAGAAACGTTGGATGGACTTAGGTTATCTTTTCCAAGATACGAGAATCCATTTATCAGATATTTTGAGTCAACATCTGCAGCCAACCAGAACTTTATTCACACTTATCTGGTTTGTTTGGCATGCATTGGATAAACCTACACCTAGCTTTTGTAGGAAATAACTGTTCATCTGCAGTTATATTAGGACCTGGTGTAAAGTTAGTCTTGCAATTTTCCATGAAACGATTCCAGATATCCGAAATAAGGGCAAATTTGTCTGTCTCTAGACACTTTGATCTTGTTGATTTTATGTCGAAGCGTAAAAATTCCATTATTTCACGAAATTGGTCTTTTGACATTGTATTTTGGAAAAATGGTGGTTCTCAGTTCTTTGACCCCAAGATATACAGTTCAAGTCCTTTTGCACAATATATACCACGTGCATATAAAGTTTATATAAAAGTATCTATTTATTCTAATGTTATATTCCATTCTCTTTCATGAATCTGCCGATGAGCTTCATCTTCAGTACATTTCTTTATGTGTTTCAATATCCATTCATCTATAAAAAGTCTCCAGCCACTTGAAGGACTGTTGTCGATAACATTGCGTTTAGCATGTGGTGTTGGAACCCCAACTTCTTTCAAAATATTACACTTTGATTTTCTTCCTCTATCGTTTGTTCCTAATTGAACGACATTCCAAATTGTCCCATATTTGCCATCTTCATTATTTCCAACTTTGAATGTTATTGTCGATTTCTTTTTCAAATTTCTTTGCGTGTGTGAATCTTTTCTTGGAATATTTTATTTTTATTTTTTATCAGATAAATTATCATCAGTATTGCGATGAGAAGGACCAGCAATTGTTAGAGAATTGCCAGAGTCATCTTCACTTTCATTTTCTTCATCCGAAACCAAATTTTCTTCATTAGCAGGCAGGTATTCATCCTCACTACTCAAAATCGAATTTTGACAAACCTTTTTTCGAACCTCCTGAATCCTTTTAAGATAATTGTTTTAAAAATTCTAAAGCTTCCTGAGCAGCAAGATTACGGCGTCATGACATAGTTTTTTTACATATACTAATTTCAGAATAAAAGCAACTTCCAAAAGTCTTCTAAATATTCGCAGTAATTTTTCACTGCATTCGAACGTAATTCGTACTTCATACCTAATATAAAGACCTTGACTCAAAACCCTTCAATATTCCCCCTTCTGGTACAGTCCATTTAAGGAATTCTAGGGTGTTGTAGAAGTATTTTACAGTTACAGTTCGAGAAAATGCATCTGTTTTTCGTTATTTGTGCATTAACATTTCTTACGGGTCAAATTGACCCTCTCCGCGGTTCTAGGTATAAGTGTTAATAATCGGAAAATTATTTATGTTACGAATTTTTAAATTTGGTAAATTGTTCTTCACCTTAAAATATTAAAAGTCATAAAAGGAATTTGTTTTTCAATCGATACTTTTCGCGTGGTGATAAATTAAACATCGTTTTGGGTCAAATTGACCCGCTCTGCGGTTCTAGTGTTAAATAAAGTTTAAATATAATTTTATTAATTTGCAAAATAAGCACATGTGCATTTGATATTTTGGGTGTAATAAGATAATGGTAAATTGTATGTAGCAAAGCAGATGCTTTGTTTTGTGACATGTTTAGTTCTTTTAATGTTTTATACCTAAGTATAAAATTTTACCTATTAATGACCATAAATAATCTTTCCCAGGAACAGAACAAAATTTAATATTTATGTGTTGAATGAAAAAAATTGTTATAGAATTTAGGATTTGAATGACCATAAAAATATCAAAAAAACTTTTAATGTAAAACTTTTTTCATTTAAAAAAAAGTGCCCAGTAAAATGGTATACATACTTTTGATAGATCTGTATAAATTCAAGTTGTACCCAGAGTTCATATTTTGTCAGCCCCCCCCCCCCCCCCCCACCCACCCACCCACCTTCTTGAGCCAAGAAATATGAAAAAAGGGACCCTACCTTCTTGAGCCAAGAAATATGTAAAAACGGACCCTACCTTCTTGCGCCAAGAAATATGTAAAAAGGAAATTTTCATCTTCATCTCCTTCCCCAAGGAAGAAAAATTTCTCTTTTATAATAGCATTCCCCCCCCCCCCCCTCCTTCACTACAAACATTATTTTAAATGGGGTTTGTTAAAGGAATAATTAACTTTAAAAACTTATGAGTAAAGTTTAAAGCATCTGTTTAAAATTTGTTATATTCATTTTTACATGTGTGATGTAATCGTTTCTATATTTTATAATCAACCCCTTTTTTTTTTTTTTTTTTTTTTTTTTTTTTTTTTTTTTTTTTTTTTTTTTTTTTTTTTTTGTAGGGGGGGGGGATTGAAGTTACAATGATTTGGATCAAACATGGGAATTTTGCTCATCTTAAACAATCTTCTGTCTTCATGATATTTACATTGTTACTCTAAATAGTGATAAATTGATATATGAAGTTTTCATAACTATAACATAGCATTTTTGGTTTATGGAGGGGGGGGGGGGGAGCTGTGTAAATGTAAGACGTAAACACTTAAACTGCATTACGTATAAGAAAGGAAATGAAATGCGTTTGTAACATACATAGATTTTCTAATTAACTTCATTTTATTTATTACTAAATTTATTCAAAGCAGTTTCATAAGTTTTAGTTCTATAGTATCTTTCCAGAATATCTCATAAGTAATTAGTATACACTCACTTCCAAAAGTTAAGCACGGAGAGGAAAATGTTAATTTCCATAAGCCAATCTGAATTCCTCGCTCTTCTTTTTTTTTTACCCCCTCTCCCGGCTCTTCCTTTTTTTTTACCCCCTCTCCCCGCTCTTCTTTTTTTTTCCCCTCTCCCGGCTCTTTTTTTTTTACCCCCTCTCCCGGCTCTTCTTTTTTTTTACCCAAAGAAGCTGAAATTTGTTGAAAAGGTAGAAGGAAGTATGCATATATGTTAGGTAACAGCCAATCACGGTTTCACGTCGAGAAATATGCAAAACAGGCTGTCGTATAAGAAGCCGTCATTGCGAAGGGTTACAGGAGTTGCATGTAAGTCCTGATGAAAGGTGTTTAGAACATTCATAGGGTTTGTTTTCAAGCTAGACATGTTTCTATGGCTTCCAGAAGATGAATGGAAGATTCTGAGTGCTGACAGACGCATTGAAGCAGGACAGTCTATCACAGATGTTGCTCTTTTCTTCGGCGTTCATCATTCCGTCATTTCACGATTATGGAAACAATTCCAAACCAGCCAAACAGTTGTCCGAAAACCTGTAGATGGTCGTCCAAAGGTTACGACCCCTCGGAAGATCGATATATTGCTGTTGTAGCCAAGTGGAATTGAAAATCAACCTCCAAACGTGTGACATCTATGGTTGCAGCGGCCATTGGTAAGATGATATCTGCCACTACTGTTTGTCAAAGGCTACACATGAATGGTCTGTACGCCCAGGTACCACGAGTTTGTGTTCCTTTATCCGTCCAATCCAGAGGGGCACGATTAAAGTGGTGCCGCCAGCATGTGAATTGGACTGTGTCTGATTGGGGCAACGTTATGTTCACAGATGAGTCCAGATTTGCCCTACAACCTGATGATAAGCGTGTAAGGGTCTGGAGGGAACAAGGTACACGCAATCGGCCCGAGAACATCACCGAGAATCATGCATTCCACGGTGGAAGCATCATGGTCTGGGCAGGGATTTCATTGGGATATCACACCGACCTGCACATCTACAGGCGAGGTTCTGTGACGGCTGTACGGTGTCGAGATGAAGTCCTAGACCCCACTGTGAAACTGTACGCTGCAGCAGTTGGTCCTTCTTTTGTTTTAATGGACGATAATGTCCGTCTCCGTAGAGCTGCCATCATTGACGACTTTCTGGAGAGTGAGGGGATTGCGCGTATGGAGTGGCCGGCTTACTTGCCGGACCTTAATCCATTTGAAAATCTTTGGGATGCCCTCGGCCATGCTGTATAGACACTTCCCACCTCCAGCTACTCTCAGAGATTTAGAAACTGCCCTACAGGAGGAATGGCGATCACTGGACTCTGTGGTGGTCGATCACCTCGTAACAAGCATGATCATACTCTGTACACTTTGTATGAAGGTGAGGGGTGCTCACATACCCTATTAATGTCGGTTTTGGTTGTTTGTTTTGCATTTAACCATCATTTTGTTAATGACGCAAATATGACGTCAACTTATAATTTATGAAAATTCAATATTTTTTTATCTCTGTATGTAATTCTTTGTTTTGTTTCATGAATAAACATAGAGCTACTTACTTGCAGCATTTCATGTCAATCAAAGCAGTATTTGTCCATTTTTTCGCATTTTACTGCTCCGTGCTTAACTTTTGGAAGTGAGTGTATATATCTTAATCTCATAAGTAATAAGAAATAGGGTTCTTAAAAGCTGATTAATTCTTTTGCTGTTTATGTTTAAACCGTGTATAAAGTATATTTATTTTATAAATGTAATTATCATTTTAACAGGGTTCCTAAAATCCCTTAAAAATGGCCATGAATGATGTTTTGCCTTGTAAGTGTAAATAATAATAATAACAATAATAATAATAATAAAAAACCTGCATTGTTTTTATAGCACTTGCCAAATTCCACTCTCATTATTTTTTTGATAAGTGCAGTTCTATGTTCATCCTATCTTTAACCTGATGCGTTTGTTGTAAACTCTTTTGTTTTAAGTAATGGAAAAAAATGTTTTAAGTTAGATCAGATGTATTACTCACAGGCAGTTTTTTTTTTTAAATTCATATCAACAATCAAAAACTTGAATATCTGCTAGGGGGCCTTTATCAGTCATAAACATCTTGAGAAAGTTGTGAAATTGTAACATAAAAGCTTTTGTCATGTGTACTTCTGGCATATGTTTTTTTTTTAACTGGATTCTTTCATTTTTTTTGCATGTTTCACACTCATTTCAAACACACAAATGTGCAAAAAATGTACATTGCAGTGTTTGAAGTAAATATTTTAATTTTGCATATAAATTTCTACTTTGAATATTGTATACACAGGGTGTTTCATGAAGGACCCCCTAACTTTGAAAATAAATAACTTGGAAAGGATGATAGATAGAAGCATGAAACCAGTGGTATGTTTATTAAAAAACTCTGTAGATTCTTACGTTTATTTATTTTTTTTAAATAAACGTACAACTGGTTTCATGCTTCTATCTATCAATGTTTCTGAATTATTTATTTTCAAAGTTAGGGGTCCTGCGTGAAACACCCTGTATATTTGGTGTGGTGCTTTTGTTGAAAACCATCAAATTTGATGTTTGTAATAATTACTTTACACCATATGAAATCTAATGTGTTACAAATGATCCATGTCGGTTTAGGTCAAATTGCAAGGTATTTAAAAATTTTGCTCTAGTATAATATAATGATCACTCCCTTTTTTTTTAAATGTCAGATAGAAAATTTGTCAATGAAATACCACCTAAATAAATGTAATTAATAATTTTTATTGTTTCTGGGGGATTTTTTTGTGCAATACAGTGGTGCCTTGACTTAAGAGTTTAATTCGTTCCATGACGGAGCTCGTAACTCGAAATTCTCGTATCTCGAATCAATTTTCCCCATTGAAATGAATGGAAAAGCCATTAATTTGTTCCAGGCTCCACCAAAACACCGCAGTTTTTTGTTACATGTTTTTAAATAAGATAAATATGCTTGTAAATGATAAACATTGTATAAAAACTCAATACACTAGAATGTACTGCAATGAACTTGTATTATTAAGTGCAATGTACAACATTTTCCTTGAAGATTAGACTTGAAGATGCTGATGTAAGAGGAGGAGAAAGGCTGAACTGAATAATTAAATCTTATTCTTTGATTCTTAACCAAGGTCATCCCATCCCCTAGACCCCATGGGGGTTCCAGTGTGGGGGAGGGAATTGAAGCTATTTCTCTGTGATAGAGGTTGAACGCTGTTCGGTTTCGGATGGCGACCCAAGTGTGGGCAGAGCGAGCTGCCCGGGTGATAATTGTTGAGTGTTAATCTCTCGGTTTAAGACTGGATAGTAGTCTTAGAATAATATTATACAATTGTATAATAATTGTACATAAAGGTTGTAAGATCTCGGTATTATGTCGTCCCACCAATTAAGGCATCCAACTAGCGTAGTACCTGATGAATCTATCGTCTTCGGGCGTGATATCATCCCACCGCACATGGAGTGCACAGGTACGAGTTTGTTTAGGACTTTACGGAGCTACAGGTGTAACACCACATGGCGGAACTCCAGGCCCCTACGTCCATTGTCACTCTTAGCCCTGGGCATCGCCCGGTTTCCAGCCGAGACTACGTGGAAGTGGTGACAACCGAAGCCTTGGTGGTGCTACGGTGATTTACTCAGAGGATCCCACTCCCCCAGGCGAATCAAAGTCGCGCTCTTCATTACCAAGCACCGAGGTTCTCACAACGGTCCCCGATGCCCTGGGAGCAAACCACACCAACCCAACTCCGGCCCCCCGGCCACATAAAGGTTGTAAATATTATATGCTTCTCGGGTTCTCATTTGATGAGCTTGTAACATGGCGTTCGCTGCGCGAACTAGTGGTGGGGTATCTGAAGCTTGCTCGTAACTCGAAGCAAAAAATCTTCCAAGAGAATGCTCGTATCTTGAAAAACTCGCAAGTTGATACACTCGTAAGTCAAGGTACCACTGTATTTGTAAATTGCACAATAAGCAATCCTTGTTGACAGTTTTTTTTTTTTTCCCTCTCTTTTTAACCATATAAATGAAATTTTACCATATAAAGAAAACCATATAAAGAAAAATTGACATAATCAATCCTCCAGATTGTCTTTTTAAAAAAAAAATATTTTTTCTTGTTTGTGTCAAATTATATTTTTATTAGATGTGTGCTATTGAAATTTTTAATAAAGCAATAAACTAAAGAAAACTCAATTTTTTAAACATTCAAAAATTTATAAAGGGGAAAATTTAGTGTACAAATTATGCTTTCTTTTACATTTCTTAGTAAGTTCATAAAGAAACCATATCTTGCTAGATATTAGTTTAAAATTTGTATTAGTTTTGGCTACTAGTGTCTGTATGAATCTATATAATCCTATAACTATATATCTTTATCAAAAAATTTATTGGTTCTGGTTGTGTGTGTTTTATTTGATATGTTTCTGATCAATGTTATAAAAGGTGTAGTTTCACTATATATTTATATTAATATTTTTAGTAGAAAATTATATTTGTATAACTATTTTTGTTTTATTCATGAAACCAAATATTTCCCAAACTGTAGGTTTTTTTTTATTTATTTATTAAATGCAAGCTTGACAATTGTAAGCTGAAATTGGATATTTTTAAAAATATTCTTTAAATTGATTTCCCAGACTATACCTGTTTTAGAACATAGAATGTTTTTCTAAGTTAAAATGCAATTATACCAGAAAAGTTTTTTCAGAGGGTCTTTCAAGAGTCATCTAAAAGGTCTTGAAATTAACCTGCTGAAACTTTACAGACTTTCTGTTTGTACATAAATTTTTAATTGGTTTCCCAGACTATACTTGTTTATACCTATAACAGTGTCAAAAAAATTTTGACACTGTTTGGTATTAATAGAATATAATGGTGGACAGGAAATTTATTTAGAATTTTGCATATTTTGCAGTTCCCAATTACCTCAGTTTTGTTTATTAGTGGTTTCAAATAAATTGTGTAAATTGCTCCCTAATTTTGAGGAATCTTTAAATTGTTGACATAAAATTTATTAAACCATTTTCTTTTTACTTTTCATTCTTTTCTTTGAGCTAGAGAAGTAATTGCTTTCCTTGCAATTAATTCAAAGACTACAAAAGTTAAATTGATATAATTATGTCTTTCTGCTTCATTTGTACAACTGCCCTTTTCTTTTGGCTAACTATACATTTGTTTTATAAATATAACATTAGTTCTTGAAAATGTTTTGGTAGAAAAGTTCTTGAATTTTTCTTAGGTGAAAGAATGGGAACCCTGTTAAAATTCTCCATTTAAAAATTGTTTTTTAAACTATTTAAAATTGTGATAAGTGTAAAATTTCAAATTCTAATCTTATTTTGTTTTATTTTGTTGTTTCTGTATAAGGAGGAGAAAATACATGGGTTAGAAATCAAGTAACATGCGAAAGAAGAAAAGAGAAAACATTTGGAATAAGTTACCTTAAATCACAGAATTTGTTTAAAAATGATGTGATTAAAAGCAATAAGATATATCCAGATATTTCTATAAAGTGTAGAAGTCCACAAAGTACTGCTTTGGATCAGCCAACAAGTGAATTCTTAAATGAAAGAAATCAGTCATCTAGTGCTAATGAAAATGACATAGATGAAGATAATGACACTTTTCCAAATGCTGGTATTATTTCATCAAAGGAACCATGTGGTTATAAACGAAAACATTCACTAAATCCTCCTGAAAGTAATGTTAGGGTAAATGAAAAAAATGAAAGTAAAATTTTTACACCTGAAAGTTCTGTTCCAGTAACAAAGAGACCACGTAGGGACAGAAGGAGTCAGTGTTCTAATACATCTGAAATTGATGTAAATATATTGGGCATTGATGAAAGTGAAACTCTGTCTAAAAGGCTATACAGATCAAACAAACAACATTTCTCAAGTACTCATGAAAGTGAATTAAGTGAAAATAGCTCCAAAAGAAGTGGTAAAAAATCTAAGAAGCCTAATTCTTTCCTTGCATCTGAAACTGAAGCTGAAGATGTGATTTCACCTGTAAAGCCAAAAAGAAATAGAAGAGGGAGGAGAAAAAAACTAAATGTGATACAGGAACAAGAAACAAGCAAAATTTTTAAATCTCTAGAAAAAGATGAAAGTGTACCCTTTGAAGATGTTCCTTATAGTTCTGATTTATGGACTGAGATAAAACAAGCGTATGTTCCAGTGATTGATCTGTTAAATGATCCTGAAGCACAGCATTACCCTGTTGTTATCCAGTTGAAGGAAAGAAAGGCAAATAAAAGTCCTGATGTTGCTAGATGCAATGAAACTAATGAAATGGAAGAAACTACCTCCAATAAAGAAAAAAATGAAATGGAAGCTTTACAGGAATGGAATGTTCTGGATGCTGTTTCAGATGAAGAGGATAAAGAATTTGATGGTGTGGAGGGTAATGAAGAATTATCTAATAATAACGATGATCAGCAAACTTCTGACTCTGATGTTGAACAAGAACAAACAGTAAATGATGATGAAAGTGAGCAACTTGAAATTGATGATAGTGAGAAAGAACTTGATAACTGTGGCCATACTAAACTTGATGAAAGTTGCCCCTCAAATCATGATGACAATAGAAACAACAGTTCTGATAGTGAAGTAAAAGTGCATAAGAAAGGACCAAGTACTCCAGATGCCTCTCCTCAACAATCAGATTTTGAGGACAACTCTGATGATCAGGATGAAAATGAGGGTGATGCAGATTCAGTCAGATCAAATGAGGATGAAGACATATCATCCAGGAGTCCAGCATCAGGTTCTTCTATATATGGTAAGAAGGGTCCTCGAACACCTCCTTCACCTGCCCCTTTTGAACCCCTAAGAAGGGGTCCCCAAACTCCTCCTGGTAACGGACCTGACTCTGAAGGTAAACTTTCTGTAAATTTATTTTTCTTATTTTTGATTTAATTCATTTCATTTTTAAAATTAAATAGGTTCAAAACAGTATGAGGCCTCGTCCCGACAATCAGATGAAGGTGAAATTATAGCAGGTATGTAAAATTGCATTTATTCATTCATCCATCTCTCTCTCTTTCTCTCTCTCTCTCTCTACCTTTTTTTTTTTAAATGTATATACATAGCATTAGTTTCCTCAATCTCTCAAGGTAAGGAATCGTCTTTAACTTTTCTCTAATCATAATTTACCCAAGAAGTATTACGTGGCGTGTGGATCACGAAAGTTAACTCAAGATTAAAGCTTTTTAAAAATGCTAGTTTACTTTACATGAACTTTTTGAATATTATATTTAAGCAAAAAGTAAATAAATCCCTGTGGTGTGTGTGTGTGTGTGTATGTGTGTATACAGTAGTACCTTGGTTTACAAACCTAATTCATTCCGAGACTTTGTTCGCAAACTGAAGTAGTTTTTCCCATATAAATTAATGGATGAAGAATTAATCTGTTCACCCCCTTGAGCATAGTTATTTATATCTTGTTTTTATTGGTTTAGTTATGAAGAAGTGGTGAAAATAAATTAAAGCAGACTTTATTATGAAGAACTAAAACATGATGACTTGTTCTAGTTTAGCCTTCAGCACATTATTTTTCTTGAATACATGATGATTTTCAGAGTGGTAAACTAAAAGAGGCTTGATTTTACAATCACCACTTGTAGTAACACACAATAAAAGTGTAAGCCTGTCCTTCATAAGCTTGTGCCCAGGAAGTGTCTTCTCCTCTTTAGTGATGTAGGTTCTTGGCAATTTTTCCAAAACAATCCTGTTTCATCACAGTTAAAAACTTGGTTTGTCATGTAGCCTTCACTTTCCATAAACTTTTTGAATTCATCAATAAATTCATCTGCAGTCTTTTTATCTGAACTAACAGCCTCCCCATGCCTAACACCACCATGAATTCCACTTCGCTTGCTGAATTTCTCAATCCAGCCTATACTGACTTTAAAATCTCTCAGTGTTTTAGCTACGAAATCACTGTACAACTTCTTAGCATAGCAATAATTTTGCTAGCAATTTTCTACCTTTTTTATAACTTTGAGGCCTTTGCTTCATTAAAACAGTCATTCCTACCACATCAGCTGCCTTTATTGCCTCTTTGTTTTTGAGAATAGTACAAATGGTAGACTTAGCGAACCCAAACTGCGTGGCGAGATTAGAGATGCACACCATTCTCATGTTTAGTTATTATTTCCTTCTTTTTCTCAACAGTTAGGTTTCCTGCTAGCAATATCACCATTTCTTGCCGTTTTCTTGGGAGCCATATTGAGGGCTAATTTAAGCAAAAATATTTACAAAAAAAAATTTGGGAAATTCATGAGCAACCAATGCTTAAGCTGTGCTAGAGAGAGCCTAACTGAGCTTGACATGTAGACTATTCGTGAACCATAACAAGTGTGGCGAATGTTTGCATTGTAACGTTTACTTGATTATGGTGGTGAACTGATGGCTACTGCTTCTAGCAGCTGTTCTGAAATCCTTGATAAAACTCAAAACAATGCTTTAAGGCTGATTACTGGGGCTACTTTTTCTACCCCCATTGCTGCTTTTGAGATTCAGATAGGACTAGAACCTTTGTCTTTTAGAAGAGATAGACAGCTTTTAAATTTTTATGAAAGGTGCATGAAACTTCCTGTTTCTCACTGGACTAATTGCATTCCTAGTGATCCAAGGCTTAAGATGCACAAATCTCCTATTGCAGCGGCAGAATTAAAAAATAGGTATGACCTCAAGAACACTGACTGTGAACCTCTTCATACCTCAACCTTTTTTCCTGCTAGTTTAAAGACACCCTTCTATAATCTGGACATAGTCATTTTGGACAAAAAGCATGAAACAATCTCTCCCTGTCTTAGATCCTTTCCCTTGGAGACCATTTCTAATTTATATCCCACAGATTTATAGTTGGATATTTATACTGATGGCTCTTCAAGAGACAATGGTGCTTCTGGTTGTGGTGTCTATTGTACAGACCTGTTTGAATTTTCTCTGTCAGCCTATAGGTAAGCTTCAAATTTTGATGCTCAATATATTTTTAAAGGAGCAATAAGACAGGCTTCATTGGTTTTACGTGATTTGAACTTTTCATCAGGCTGCTTTTGTTGTTGACTCCCAGGCCACTTTTCTTGCTGTCTGCGCTTTCTGCCCTACCTCTTCAATACAAATCCAGTCAACTCATAAATTGCTTAATGATCTTATTCCCTCTGGCTGGGGTCTTACTTTTTAGTGGGTTCCCAGTCATTGTGATATTGATGGCAATGAGATCTTGCTGATGATCTTGCAAAAAAGGGTTGTGATCTTTATCAACCAACTTTTCCAGTGTCTTACCACTCAGCAAAAAATTCTATTGTCAAATGCATTGCTAACAAAATTAAATATTTCCACAATATAGCAACTAGCGAAAAGATTTGGAGCCAACTACTCTAATGAATCTTCCTTGACATATTTTCACTGCCAATTTTCGAATCACCACTTCGTATGACTTTTTATTTTGCTACCTTTACCGCATTGGTTTGGTAAACTCTCCTGACTGCCCTCTTTGTTCGTCTGGAGACATTATGGATTTTAATCTTCTTATGATGTGCACCTTCTTTAAGGACTATAGATTTACTACTGACAGTTGGAAAAACAAACCTACTTTGTATTGGGCTGCTAGAGGAGATCTATGATCTCTTGACTGTCTTTTGACATAGGAAAAAAAAAAGTTTCATATCACCAGATGGCAGCACATCTCTGGCACTTGTTCATAAATGGAATCATTCGTTAACCAAGTCATTCATAAACAGAGGTACCATTGTATGTGTGAGTGAGTGAGTGAAGTGAAGTGAATAGAATTTTTTTTAGCAGTGTTTCAAATATACTGTGACTTCTCTTAATATATTTTAAAAGGAGAAATTATACGTTTGTGAAGTAATTAATATTTTTTATAAGTCCAGGAATTTATTTATTCATGTATATGATATTCTGTCACCAAAATAGTTATTTTCAGACCTGATATAACTCAGATAATCCATGTGGCAAATATTAGGCTGGACTGTGGTTAGCTGAATGTTTTCAGGAAAGGCAGTTTATAAGAGGCATATCTATAAAGAAGTCATTTATTTTGTATTTATGAAGACATCCTGACATTGCCAATCATTTGAGCAAAAAATTAAATATGACTTTGATAACATTTTCCCCAGAACAAAAAGTACAGGTTGCTTACTCATTCATAAAAGGAAATTAGAGTAAAATTAAGGGACAGTTTTGAATGTCATATTATTGTCTAGAATTTAATTCACATTCAATTCAGGGAAAATAGCTTTTTATAGTTAAAACTGATTTTTATACTAAATTTTAATTTTATTTGTACATCCTAAATAGGGTATTGGCTAGGGTTAGAAGAAAACCTGGTATGTTGGGCCATAACTTGTCCTGTGTTATACTCATTTTTGTTCTTGATGATACTTTTATCAAACCTGACTAAATTGCATATTTAAGTCAAATTCTAAGGGGCAAAAACTTAAAATTGCTTGTTTTCCCCCCCTGAGAGCTTTAAAAAATATATATATATATATATATATATAAGAAAATAACACCATTTTTATATTCAGGACATAAACCTTTTACCATTTAAACGTGTTTAATTTGTATCTATGTTTTAAATCATGTTTCTTTATATATGCATTTTATGGCTGGAACAGCATAAGAAAAAGCTAAAACTTCTTATGAAGTAAATTTGTAAAAATGACTTAAAAACGTAACATGTAAAATATACTAGTATAATATTGCCATTTGTACATTTAATACAAATTAAAAAATATATTCGATTCTGTAAAAAGTTTTTATTTTTAACGAAAACCAAATAGGTTTTTGTTTGTAAACCCATCAAAGAACACCAAGGTGACTTTTTCTTGGCAGAGCTAAATTTGCCCACACTGATTCTAGTGGCAAAATTCTCATATATATAAAAAAAATAAAATGAGGGTAGGGCAATTTTGTTCTATAAAACACTACACAGTGTGTTATGTTTTCATAAAATACATGGAAGAGACTCAAACAGTAAAAAACTGTTGAATCACCACAAATTTAATATTACCTAACTTATATATATTAAGTAAAATATTCGGTGAAGGAGGAAGCTGGTGATTATTAAGGTATCATATGTAAAAGGAAAGTTGTTTGATTAACTTAAAGGATGTTATTGTATTTGTAACAGCCAAAAAAGTCATTTGAAATTAATGTGCTCAGGGACCGGTCTAGTGCTGAAAGTTTCATTTCTAAAGTGTTTTAGATGAAGGTTTGTATTCCAATACAGATTCATTGTACTAATATTACTAGTAATTTTAATTCTGACTTATGATAAATGAAAGGAAATAACTTAGGTTCTCCCATGGAGAGTTCTTAGACTGTTCTAATTAAAATATTTTGGATTATTTTAATTTCTTGGTGGGTATTTTATTTTTTCAAATTTCTACAAGTTTAACAATATCATCGAATATAAAGCTAGAATTATTGTCAAAAAAATGTACATTAAATGTTTTCATTAAGTTTTTTATGCTACAGTGGTGGGGTAGAATGGGGGTTTCTGGCTTCTTTACTATTAAAAAAATACATCGTGAGGCAAAAAAAGTTTGGATAACTCTGTATTAGAGGAACAAACATTGGGTTTCACCCATATAGTGAAAATAAAAACCGTGAAATGAGCATTATATGCACTTTTACATTTTTTCAGTCTATTTTCTGTTTAGTCAAGTCCTGCAATCAGTTAAATACTGTATAATTATTATTCTTAGACTGGTCACTTATAGTTCTAAGGATAAAATTATATGGTCCCATTGTGTAGGCATGTAAGTCCTATTTATGATTAAAGAAGATAAAATTTTTAAAAGTTTTTGAAAGAAAGGATCGTAAGAGGTGTCTTTTTGGTGGGGTTCAAGAAAAGGAAATCTAGAAAAGAAGATGAATCTTTGAATTTTATGAACCATTCCAAGACATTAAAAAATACATAATAAATAGATTAAAATACACAGGTCACCCGATGTGAATGTACTTTGAAAGAACAATAAAAAAGTTTTATTTCAATTTTGTAAAAAGACCAAGAGAAGGATAGAGAATAAGATTTAGTGACATTCTAGGCAGAGACTTTGAGATTATTCGGTCAAGGAACAGATGGACAGTTGCTTCCAAAAGAGCAAGCTAGGACAGACATCTAAAGGGTTCAAGATGGACTACTGTGTCAGTAACGATGAAGATGATGACGATAGAATAAAGATATGTGAGAAAGAAGTAAATGTGGAAGCCAACTGTAGAGTTGTATTGCAGACCCAAGTTTGACACTCACAGTGCCTTTATCTCTTCGAGAATGAAATTCTAATTTAGTTGGGAATTTTGAAATCAAAGGTAACATTTATTAAAAATATTTATATCTGATATCATTTGCAGAGGTTGTTATAATATAAATACTATCTCAGAGGGATATTGGTGCCAAAATGTTAATTTAAGATAAAGTGCATGAGAAGTATACATTTTAACTTATTATGGCTTGGAGGTAAATGACATTTAGTGCCCCCCCCTTCCCCCAAAAAAATGATAGCTACTTCTGTAATTTCAACTTTTTAGCCAATAATATTTTGATTATGGGAAATTTTGGCCCTTTATATGTAAGCTAAGTTATAATTTTTCACATGAGTCTTTGCAAAGAAATTGTATTCCTTAAGTATTTTGATTTTTGATATCAGATCTTAAATAACCAGGTTCAATGTTCAAAGGTTGGTTCAGTACTTTAACTAATGCACCATCATGTGTTTCATCATTAAAACAAATTATTTGATAAACAATTTAAATTCTCAAAGTCAAGAATTCAAATTTGTGTAGCTAACAATCACAGTTTCAGGCAGATGTTTCTATAAACATCTATTAAAATTTATCTTTGGATTTTGAGTGCCACTGTGCAAGCTCTCAAAGAAAAGTTTGTGGTGTGGTGAAACCCAGAAACAGATAACTGCTGTTATTACAGTCTGTAGCAAAGGATTTTTGTTGTCATGAATCACTGCTTGCAATGGACTACTTGTCTGTTGCACCACAAATCTGGACTAGAAGGGTAGAGACTGTGATGTGGACTATCATCTGTTCACAATTTGTGCAAATAAATAGCCCATATGAACTTTAATATACCATCAACAGAATTTGAAGTATTGTTTCTTATAGCCAAACCATAATGAATTTGCTAGAGAAAATTTTCACATCTGTCAAACGTTTACCAGATGTAATTTTTCTGTAAGTTTTTTATTTTTCACTTTATTTCTGAAGGCTTTTAATCTTGTGCTCATTCTCCTCACATGGATAATGTGTTCCAATTTTTCAATGGTGACATGATTCCCATTAACTTTTACATCATTCATTTTATGAAAATGCCATTAATAACTATCAGCATGGTAAATTATATATTACCCATCAAGGCTTGCTTCTGATCACTTAGTAAGTAAGATACTTACTAAGGAGTAAAATTGATCACTTAGGAGTAAAATGTTTAATACTCCTTCAACTTCTGCCTGGAGATGGCCGAATGGCTAGGGTGCTGGCATTTGGTTAAGATCCTATGGGTTCTAGTCCTACTGTTGGTATGGATGTTTGTAGTCATTCGGAATCAGCTTTTAACTGTAGGTCCCAGTCTAATTAGCCCTTGTGTAGCAAAAAGTTAACCGTATCGCTCCAAACCAAACCTTCAACTTCTAATCACCACTGTAGCTATCAAAATTCTTTTTGTATACTTGTGTACTACACATTTATCATTTTTACATTTGAAATAATCTTCTAAAAAGCATTTAAAATTCATAACTTTTCATTAGTAAGAGATAATACCATTCTATGATTTATGCCCTCCCTTTTGTTTCTTCCCATCAAATGCTGCTGTAACATCAGTACCTCCTTTTCATCAACATTCTCTTTCATATTTTGTATCATAAAATTTTCTATCATTGCAGACAATAAGAAATCATTACATTTTTTAAACTTTGAGGATATTATGGAAGGTCTAGAACCTAGCATAGTGTTTGAGCTGCATTATTTCCTTTCCCAATATCAATCTTTTAAATCTTAAATCTTTGATACTGCAGTATATTCTTGTGTTGCATCTGCAAGGCGTACTTAGGATGTCAAACTTGTATATCATCCTTTTGGATGACCATTTTCTCTTAGATAATACCAAGTGTTTCAGCTAACACAGTTTTTGCATTTTGCGAATAAGTTCAATAAAGACTCTATTCGTATATTGAAAAAGATATTTGAATTTCATTCAGTATTATTCTCTGTTTCAATAGCTGAAAGATCTATGTGTTTAGAACAATTCTGTTTTCTTTTGTTGAGACTTATTGATATGAACATTTCCATTGAACTTTTGCCAAAAATTCTTTGCTGTACCATTTTTTACAAATTTATGAATAATAAACTCTAGGTTACTTTAGACAAATGTATCAAATTGTAAAGATGTGTTCTGAAAATTAAAATCAACAGCAAAATTTTTTTATAACCTTGAATCAACTCAAAATATAACCATTTTACTGCTTCATTAATAATAAAAATCTTCAGAAAGTATGTAAGTGGATGTTTGCAGAGCATCAAGTCAACTGTTGCCAGGTGTAACAGCATCATGTGTTAGAATGAATGGAGAGGAAATAAATTAGATTTGGTATTTTGAACATTTAAAAAGATGACCATGGTAGCATTTGTGTATAAACTTTATTCACTTATTTTAGCTCATAAGAAATTAATATTACATTAACCTTTAGCTTATGGGGCCCATATGTCCGATTCTCTCTTTAGAAAAGGAAATTTCCTACCCCTTTGTAACAACGTCCATTAGGGGGGTTATATATATATATATTCATTCATTCTTGGCCTCGTATTCTTGGGATACATGCTATCCCACCCCGTAAGGAAAAGCTTAACATTATTTACAAAAATTGAGCTTTTGTTTTCATATCACATTGAAACAAAATGGTCATGGGGGAAAAAGAATGGGTTCATATTACTACTGAGGAATAAATTAAAAATTAGAGGTGCTGTTGTTATAGCAATTTTTAAAAATTGTGAAATAAAATACGGTCTGTACTATACTTTTGTTCATAAAACACAAATACAGTGCAAATAAATTTTATAAATTTTATTGCTAGACATGGCACATTTATTGCATCACACACTTTTCAAGCTGTATTGGGCAATTCCATGTGACTCACGTTACCGTTTGACATATTTTCGCAAAAGTAAATTCTATATATATCAAAGAAATATCACATTTGATTTTAAAAAAGTTCTTTATAGACATCTGGGGTACAGTAAGAAACTAGAGATATTAATATTTAAAAATTTAATATGAACAGATGGTATCCAGACCATAATTTAGCACTGTGACTCACGTTACAAAAAAAAGGAAGAAGGAAGTCAAGTTTAGTGTGTTAATGAAGACCTAAAATTTCTCCTCTTTCAACACAGAAGAGTAAAAAAAAAGTATTTTGTGAAATAATAAACACTTCCAAATTGTGATATACCAATCAAAAAAATTGTTCTGATAATAATTATCTTAATTAATATTTTATGTGTGACTCACGTTACATCTCCTACTTAAGTCTTTGAAGTTAATGAAATATTGATTTTAAAATATTTTATTTTGGAGATAGCAATGAAACTTTACTAAATTTAATTACCAGGCATGTAGTTATATATTTTAGCAAAGTAATAAATTAACAATAAATTAATGAAAATTAAATAAAAATGTGTAAATCAAACCAATAAAAATTACGCATCATATATATATATATACATTAGAATAAATGAAGTACAATGGTTTTATTGAAAGAATTACAATACAAATGTAAAAAAAACCCTCTTGAATTAACAGAAATTACAGCTTTTAATTGCCGAATCAACTTTGATCGAGGATAAAATATTTTATCTTCTTTTTTAGGCCATTTCCAGTATTTGCCTGTAGGGTGCATCGTAGTTATTTCAAATTCTCCATCGATGCAATTGGTAATTTTTCCTGGGTACAGTACACCGTCATATTCAATTTCATACTAATCATCACATTTAATATCAGATAATGGTTGAGGAGTTATTTTATTATCAGAAGATATAAAAAATCCTTTAGGTTTCTTATTTTCAACTTTAATACAGTGATATTGTTTGATACCTTTCAACAATGGTGAATTGTCCCAAACCTGTTGAATATTAAGTGTTACATTTCTTTCTTTGATATTCTCTTAGGTAATTTCCTGGATATTAATGTTAGTTCCAGCCATTTGGGCAGCTTGAACAAAATCTGTCGCATTAACTACTAAGCATTTACGTTTTTTTCACTTGATTAAATACTTGTCTTTTCAGACTTCTACCAATCCCATCAACAGGACCCTTTCCATGGGATGTTGCAAAATAGTTCCATATCATATTTATGGAATATTTTTCCTCCAAAACATTTATTGATGCAGCAACAAATCTGTTCTTAAATTGTTATGAAGGACCATCTGACCATATTTCTACTTGTTTTACATTATTTGGGATAGTATCTAATAAATATGAAATGTAGCATATTACTGCTTCTTTTACATGGTTCAGGAAGTCTGATACAAATGCTAGAGGATGAATGGATCCAGAATAGAGAGCTGCAGTAAAAATACTTACTTGATGTTGCTGCCAATGTGCACTTTGGATTTCATCTTGAAAGGAACAAGTATAATTTTCAGAGAAATCTATTTGGATCACACATAAATCTATGGGATAATCGTCTGACAGTACAAGTCGATGCATATTTTTATAGGAGGTGGCTTATTGTCGTTTAATGTAGCAATGTTCCAAAAATTGTGGAACAAGATCTGCTACATAACAGTGTAAGTCGGAATATGATGCAATACGTTCTATTTTCAACAGTGGATTATGACTAAGATCTTTCTTCCAGTATTTCCATTTAACCTCAGCTTTAACATAATCTGGTATGGGATATACTTTCTGAAAACCTTGAGCATTATTACAAGTTTTACATTCATTAATCCAACAATTTTGAGAAGGAGGCTTGCAAATTATTTCTTCAGGAAAAGAATATGAGTAACTAGAAACCTCCTCATTATACTGATGCAATGCATTAACAGCATTGATAAAATTCTCATGATACAGACATAAGCAAACATTGTGAGGTGGTTGCTTAAGAGAACATGTTTTGAACACAATGATGAGAATTTACTTTTCCCAACTACCTCTGATGAATTATCAGTTTTGAACAGCTCAAATACTTCTCTTAAGGAGTAAACAAGATGTCAAGCTTGCTTTTTAATTTTTTTTTCCATTTTCCCATATTGTAACTATATCTTTTCTACCAGGTGCTAGTCTGCTAATATCATCCCTTTCATAAAATTCTTGAATTTTATTTAGAGTGTCTTGGGATAAGGGATTTCCTTGTGATGCATTCTTTGGACACTGAAAACTTTTATCCATATCCATATTGCATTCCCTGCTAAATAACTTTCTCACAACTACTTCTTTACGACGAGGTGAATTGGGCAAACCTTGCTTTGCTTTGGCCAATGCTTTTCCTAGTGCACTTGCATTTTTATACATTTGTTGAGGTGATTCTATATTTTTTTCACTTGATTGCTTTTCTTTTTTAAGAAGTCGGAATTTAGCAACTCTTTTTCTTACAAATTTCCTTTCTTCATTTTTCAATTCATCTCGAATTGTTTGAGACAACTTCTTTACTTTTACAGCTTTCCTTTTTCTATATTCCTTCATCTGGAGACGGTGTTTCTGTTTATATTCATCGTACTTCCCTTCTTGCTTTAATTTTTTCCTACGCTTTTTCTGTCGCTCTGCTGCTGATGTTGGTGCCATAGTTTAAAAACTTCCTATTAAAAAATTTAACTTTAGAATTACAAGTGGAAGTAATTTTTTAAACATGTGTATGTTTACTAGAAAAACTACAATAAAATTACAATATTTAATTAAATTTAGTGGCATTAATTAATCATATGGATGTGTATAGATATAAAATCCCCCCATTGACCCCAAAAATAACATTAGGATACATTAAATGCCATTAACCCTTTCGCGGCGAACGTCACCTATACGTGACAGCAGCTATCCGCGTTTCTGGCCGATCGTCACCTATACGTGACAGCAGCTATCCGCGTTTCTGGCCGATCGTCACCTATACGTGTCAGTAGTTCGGAACGTTTTATTAGTTAATTTTTGGGGCACAAGATGGCACCGCATGTCTATGAAATTTGGAGTACACGTAGTTGGGACCTTCTATTCGAAAACAAGACTAGTATGAATCACATGCGGTCTATCGTTTTATGTAAACAAACGGAGGAATGGATGTATTGCGTTTGGCTGTCAGCGGGTAGGGCATTTTAACTTTGCACGTGGTCTTTGTTTACGAGATATCTTTGTTTATTTTTCTTTTGCGGTGGGATTGTAGCATTGGGTATATGGGTTTTGAGTCAGAATCAGATTCTGTTGCAGTGAGATTTCTTTCCTTTGATGATTTAATATGGAGAAAAGGAGAAAATATTTAACAGAAGACGAAATTTCTGAATTGATAAGAAATGTGTCTGAAAATGAAAGTAGTGACAGTGAGACAAAAATCTCGTCGGGTGAATCTGTTTATTTGGAACACGGAGATCAGAGTGATTATGAAGATATATCAGACATTTCTATTCTGAGTATATCGCGGGACGGTACTTCTTTGTGGTCTTCTCCCGTAAGGGATTTAACTCTACTAACATTCACAGCGGCATGCGGAATAAAAGTCGATGATGCTGTATCAAATGAATTGTATTATTTCAGATGTTTTTTTGATGAAACTGTAATGGATTTAATAACTAAATTAATGCGTATTATATTATACTAACCAAATTAATGCGTATGAGAGGTTCATAAATCCGGAAAGTGAACAGAGTTTATCCTCGAAGTATTTTTGCCTGTAACTAAAGAAGAAATGTTTGTTTAATTTGCTTTGACAATTTTAATGGGTACCGTGAAAAAACCAAAAATTAAGATGTACTACTCAACGAATCCAATGATTGCAAAACCTTTTTTCAGTAAGGTTATGAGTCGGGACCAACGCATCGAAATTCTTCGATACTTGCATTTCACTTCTACTAATGCCAAAAAGATTGAAAAAATTAAACCTTTTTTAGATTTAATCATTCAAAACTTTCAGAGTTCTTGATATATTATTGACATATTCTGGATATATTCCTGATAGGAATATATCAGTTGATGAAAGTATCTTACTGTGGAAAGGGAGAGTAGGATTTCGACATTATGTCCCAGCGAAAAATATTTTAAACTGTATAACAAAAATTTTTTAGTGAAAAAATAATAAAAGAATGTGTAAGTAACCCATATATAGCTTAAATAAATAGATTTGTTTGTAAATGTTACTATTTCGGAATTTTTCGCAACTTTAGGCTTAGCTCTTAAAAGTCCGCCGGCCTGGAGGGTACGCTCACGAGAAAAACTTCCGGCCTCAGAGGAAAGCGCGTGATCGGAACTGCCGTCGCGAAAGGGTTAAGAACTCTGTTATCATGCAATGCTAGTCGTGACTCACATTACATGTGACTCACGTTACAAAATAAAATGTTTTTATTTCCAAATAAAATATGTTTTGAAATGAAATTGGCTTATCAATTCTTTTTAGTAATATAAATAAGTAGGAGAAAAAGCAAAAATTTTATAATTTACAACTATAAAAAGTTATAAATATTAAAAAAATGAACTTTTTGTGACTCACGTTACAAAGAATTTGATCTATATAAAAATTAACCTCTCTCGTTTATTTTAAATGCTAATTCTGAAATAATGCTTTTATATTTGTCTTATAGGATAAATCTTTAAAGAAATATAATTATTTGTGTAAAAACATTCTAAAACTTAGTAAAATACATACCTTTAAATCTATTCAAAGCTGAGAAAAATTCACCAGAACATAATGCTCTTCAGAGCATGTCTTCACATGACAGAAAATGGTTAACCAGGTATTGCCAGATTCAAATTTGTGAACTTCAATAAATGTACAGCACATAAAAATCAAAGTTGAGTAGTTTTTAAAAAAAAAATTTTTGATGCTGTAGTTCTCATGTTATGTGGAATTGCCCATTTGTGATGCTGTAAATTTATATTTATTACACTAACACTATCTGTTACTGTGCAACATGTTTACTTTTTAGTATTCATTAAATATGGTCAACAGTTTTAAGAGTTAAAGTTTAAAGATTTGGGGGCAAGGGCACTAAAGATATCCACATTTCCATTTTATGTAGAGGAATGATGGTAAATAAAGACTAGCAGAATATATATCTTGATTTTTAAGCAAATAAAAAAATCACTTGAAATGTAAGTATTTTTAAAAGTCTATAAAAATAAAGTTTTTTTTTAAAATTTTAATAGATAAGTTCACTAAATATGATAGTCTTATACAAACAGTTCACATTTTTATTTTGTAACATAGCTACCATCTTTCTTGAAAATTAAATTCCTGTGCATTTTTGAAAGGTGCAGTTATGCAACTAATAGGAACACACAGTTTTCATAGAAGATGTGTGTTCCTGTTATATGTACTTATGCGTAACATACACACACACCTTATATTCAGGTAAAGATGATATGATTATGCCTGTTTGTTGAGTGACTTAATAACAAGTCCAAATTTGGCACTCCATGTAGAAATAATTCACTAAATAAGAAGTAAAAATTCTTCATATCCCAGAACTTTAAAATTTTCCCTGTGTTTTAGGGCCTTTCTACAGGGGAGCCGTGGGTTACCCTATCTCAATCTGTCGTAATGATTTGGCCTATATTGAAGTTGCTGCGTTGGTCATACTTTTTAGTTTAAACCTGTTGAGCCAAGCAATTTATAAATAATTTAGATGTACTGTATGTGTTTTTACAGCTAAATTTTCTTAGGCAGGTATTTCCCCAAAATGAACTAGAACAAGTATTATTTTAACAGATAATGTAAAAGTGTTTACATTGCTATGTGTTCTGTAGGAATTAGAGGACTTGAGTTTCTGGTTTTGATCAGTAGTTAAATTTCTGAGTTAAAATGAATTTGGATGAGACATGTTTAGACTTGAAAATTGCTTGAACTTTTAAGAAGTTCAATGCTTTTTTTCACAACCCTTTCTTTACTGCAGTATTGCAGCATGCCCATCCCAATATCAGTCCTCAATAAAAGTTTTACAAGTACAGTCACCACTGTGTGTGAAGTTCCTATTTTTTTATGAAAAGTCATCTTGGTGCTTTTGAGGCAAAATGTCAAGAGTTCAGCATTTTAAAGTACTTGAGCATTAAGGAAATGAGATGAATTATTTTTTATTCCATTCTATACTTTTTCAATATTTTATAATACTGGATAATACCAAAATCTCTCGTCAAAAAGCAATAATAGTGCTAATCATGCACATGCAAAATGGGTCTTAAGGTGTGAAAGCTATATTAACTATTCAATAGATTCCACTGAATTACAGTTAACTTTAAAAAACATTTTTAAAAAAAGTCTTTGAGGAAAATTTTGATTTAAACAAAATCATTCAAGTTTCTCTAAACATAGTTTCTGAATAAAAGAGCTTTCTTTTCTTCCTGATTTTCCTATTTCATAATCTCACTGTAGGTTACAATTTTTTTAAAAAATGTTACATTAGGATAAAAGTTTCAGAAGTATTCCATTTGGGTATAGGAGTTATTTTGCTGTAAAAAATTTGCCCCTAGTTATGAATTTGGCATTAGAGCCTTTGTATCAGCTCTTTCCCCAAAATTACAGTAATGTAAAATAACTTAATCAAAGTAGTGTGCATCTGTTTCTGTTAGATTTGAATTACTCAGTACACATGTATAATTAAAAAAAAAAAAAAAAAATCAGACAAAAATTTCATGTTAATTTTTTTTTCCCTCTAGCAAATAAAATTGTACAGTTTGCTTGTAACAACAGAAGTTGAAAAACATCTTAATGTATTTGGCAAATTTTCCTATTTTGTTTAATTTATAATATTTGTTTTATAAAGTTCTAGTCAATTATTGCCAATGGGTATATTTGGATAATTTTGTTGCAAAAATTTGAGTAAAGCTTTATTTTAATTTTATGATGGTTGACAGAAGCAAAAATGATTTTCAGGATTTTCGTTAGGTTTAGTGACAGTTCTTATACAACCTTTTCTTCCTTTCTTATTAGTTTGACAAATATCTGTATATAAAGATCAGTTGCTTTTTAATGTAGGATTATGTTCTCAATAACGGTCCTCCAGAAAGAAAACATTCAGAGTCCATCGCGAGTTATAATTTTAGCAGTGCACCAAACCCAGTAGCAGTAAACAGTTAAACAGAAAAGTACTGAAATGTGTTTAAAAAGGGGGGGGGGTAGCAATGATAAGTAATCCTATGTTAATAACCGGCGGTAGTTTCGTTAGAAGAGACTACTTGAATTTTTTTTTTTTTTTCTCACTAACTTTTCAAAGTATTGTATTTGTATTTGTTGTGAATATTAGCAGAGTCTTTTTTAAATTTCCGATGATGGGTGGAAAAGGCAAAAAAAGCTTTAGAAAAAAGTTAATAAAGGAAGTTAACTTATAATGTAAAATAAACAACAACAGTGTTTAGGGACCAATCCAGCTTCTTTCTTCTTAGTTTAGCTTTGTTTTTTTTTCTACATTGTTATGATGCCTCTTTATGCAAACACAAAATTTAGAGAGAGAAAAAATTAATTTGAGTTTAGGTCAGATTTTTAATCTTAAATTTGATTTCTGAAATGTTATTTATGTCTAAGAGAGATGCTTCTTTTTACTTTGAAAAAATAGCAGAAAAAGAATTTCTAAGTTATTCAATGGAGTTCTGAAATCTGAAAAAAGTTAGTCACATATGGAAAAGCATTTTCTTCTGTGTGGAATCTAAATTATCTCTATTTTTATTTTTATTTATTTTTCCCCTGTTTCTACTTTAGGGTGCTATTTACAGAATTTAAAAGTACTTTTAATGGAATGTAAAATGTATGCATTTTAAAATATTTTTAAATGCAAAACATGAGCCCTTGTTCACTTATCTTATTTGCTTAAAATTGCAATTCTATTCCATCAGAGTTTAAAAAACATGATACCTGTATTGTTCAAAATGATTCATTCCAATGATCAGAGAGGATGCCCCTTTTTTTGTTGTTGCAGTTTTGTTATGTATTGACCAAATCATGAATAGGCCACACTGAATTTCCAATATTTTTCTGTTTTTATGAGGGATAATTGAAAGTTCAGGAAATATTATGAATCATTACAATATTTTTACGTATGTTACTCAGTACTTCGTGTGACTTGTAATGTTAAAAGTTGTGTTGAACTATTAATATGACATTAGAGGTAGATTTTTCCATGAAATATATCCGTTGAAAAATCACTGAACAATTTTTAACAGTTTAATTCCTCAGTTATACTGTAATATTTGTTGTATATACTGGGTGCATTATAAGATTATATTTCTATGTTTTCAGGACAGTTTGGTTTTATTATCAGAAATGTTTACAAATTATTTAAAATATTTAACATTAGGGAATTTCTGACTGCCATTTTTTTTTCTTTGTATATCTCATACTTTTTTACAAAATTTGTTACAAATTAACTAATTGTTCAGTAACATTGAAATATATGGTGACACACATTTATTTGTTGAAAATGCTGATAATTAATATAAATGTTTATAACTAATATTAATGTAGGAATTCAGTCGCAGGTAATACAAGAGTTTATAGAAAACTTTTCAATTTTAGATTAAAAAAATTCTTTGTCATGTGCTTTGTATAGATATACTTCACACCCTTCAAAATATTTAATATATAAGAAATAGAGCAGGCATACACATACATGTTTTGTAAGAAAGTTATTTTTTAATTAAAAGTTCTCTTGTTGAAGAATTTTTGTTTTATTACAATATGCCGGACACAAGTCTGGCACCTGAAAATCTTTTTAATTAGATTATTGGTCGTTAAAAATAAAGCTCTTTGTTGCATTAAGTATGTCAGTTATGAAATTGAGTTACTTGAGCAATTTTTATACTATATTATGAGAGAGATTTAATTTATAAATATTGTATTAAATTCATTAGCACAGCTTACAATGAGCTTCTTGTGTTATATAACATACATCCATTTTGTGTAGTTCAAAAGTGCCTTGCATGGCATAAATTGTGGTTGAATGATCGCATATTTTTGGTAAGTAGAGATAAAACTATCAGTTTATATCTCATATCTCATTTAAACTCCTGAAGTAAATTAATAAGTTAATAAGATATATTCTCTTTCGATTCCTTATTTTGTGCAAATGAGTATGTGAGATAGGCTGGAAAAAGGTTTGTATTTTTGATTAAACTTTTTAATTTTTTTCCTTTTTTTTTTTGCATGTTCATTGATGATTGTTGGTAATATTTTTTTAAATATGACCTTTAAAAAAACATAACTGACATTATTGATTTTTGAGGACATATGTTTTAATTTTCTTTTCCTTTTTTTTTTTGTTGCTTTTTTACTCAATTCATTGAAATTATTTAGTCATGGATGATGAAGAAAGTAATAGTGAATATTCATCAGACTGAGAGCGAGAATTTATACTCAAACAGTAAGTTTTTCTTCAAAGTTATGAATACTATCTTTTCCCCAATGAATTAATGACAATGGTGTTTGTTTTATATTCATTTTTCTGAATTCAGAAATAATGGATCTTTGCAAATATGTTTTATAGCTCTGTTTGTTTAGAATAGTAACACAGGTTAAAAATTTCTGTGTTGTGCTATATGGGTTGTTATTTATTAGTCTTGGGGATTTTAAAATCTAGATTATTCAGAATTGCATTTTAAAGAAGACCCAATCTTTATTATGTTGATATCTGTTGTGCTTTATTGTATAAGTTCAGAATTATGTTTTAACGTAACCCAATCTTTATTATGTTGATAGCAGCCATGCCTTATTGTATAAGTTACATTTATTTTTGGCAATACAGAATGTTGGCATAAATGTATCATTCAATAGTTTTTCCCCCCAAAATTTTTGAGACTTACTACTGTGTGTATAGCATTTTTTCTTATAACTAACTGTCAGTAATGTTTTAATTTACTGTAAAAATTTAATTTGTTAGAAAATAGTTTATAATGTCTTGGAAGTGATTTAAAGTGAGTTTTAAGTCCTGCCTTAGTTGACTGCAGCGTACCTGTGAATCTATCTGAAATATCTGTGAAATTAGTTTTGTTACAGTTCTAAGTTTGCAATGATGTCTTACAATAATATTACAATCATGAAGACTCGCAGATATGCTGCTAACACTTTTACTTCTAACAAGTTCCATGTCATGCTAAACAGTTTTCAAAATTCTAGAGGCATTTATTGGAAGAATTCTGTGAGTAAGAAAAGAAATCTTATATGCTAATCTCAAATATATTTATAACTGAATAATTCTAGAAACTAAATAAGTGTTCTGTCATATTATTTATTGAAAGCTATGCTTAATTTTAGACATTTTAAGTATTAATGCAGAGAGAAATCGAAATTTGTGTTCTACCATTCAAGGCAATTTGATAAGGTATCAAAAATGAAAAAACAAAACAATAACAAGTACGTAAATTTGCAGAGTTGGATGAGACATCTAAATATCAATGCCCTGTGTTACTTAAACATTAAAAATGGGACATACAGCAAAATTATTCAGTTATTTTGTTAAAGTAAGGAATGTGCTTAAACACTTATTGTGTAATTTAAAAAGTGGCTAAAGTATAAAAAAAAAAATTAATTCTGTACAAAAGATTAAATTAGATGACATCATGGGTGATATAATTTTGATATAATCAAATAAAATGACACTAGTAAAAAAATTTAAAAGTGTATAATAGTTTTTTAAAATTATTTAATTTTTACAGTGTGATGGGCACATTTTATCCTGTGACAATTAACCCTATTTTACTGTGAACTTGTTAGCTATTTTATTAAGGGCTCCTAATTGTTGAGCTGCTGTTGCTCTCTATAAAGAAATCCTAAAGGAACACCTATGCCTTTTCCAAGATTTGAATATGGTCCTTTATGGTGGTTGCATGTGAAAATAAAATGTATTTTTAAATCCTAAACACATTTTAGGCAAAAAAATTATTTTTTAAACTTTTTTCATTGTGATACAGTTGATTACAAGTACTTGAAAAATATTACTTTTGAAATTAAAAAGAATAAACAATGGTATATTAAATTTTTATAACCCAATGCCAAAAAAGTGTATGGTTGATATTTATTAATTTGTTCGTATAAACTTACGAGGGCTACGGATCATTCTTATGATATATTGATTAAGGATATTGTGTAAAGGAACTGTTGCCATAGTTTGGTCATGTTCCTGGCATATTAGCAGAAAAGTTTTATATCCATCCTTGTCTGAACTCTTTAAATATAATTAAAATTGCATTAATGTTGCTTGCTTGTTCGTTTTTTAGAAAGATATTCAGTATTCAGAATCAATATTTTAATGTTTTAAAGTCAGTTGAAGGAATTATTTGCACTTGTTCAGTTAACTTTAAGTAGTTGAGTGATTAGTATTGTTGTTTTGTAAATCTCAAAGAAAAGGTGTGCCTTTGAAATTTCAACAAAGTACATTTTTGCTATAAATAGTTGCATAATAAGTTAATTTTTAATTGTATTATTTTGTACTTATAATTTTTTTTCTTTTGTAATGGTTAATAGTAAGGATTATGAGTGAATGAAACATAATTTTACTTGTTTCTATATCGCAGTGTTAGGCTTAATGGCCAATAATTCATTTGTCTCACTTTTCCTTTCTCTTTTAATATATTGTTAAAACGTTAATGCATCATACAAATTATGATGTGAGTGTTACATCCTTTGTATTAATTTGATTAATGAGTTACTTTTCAGTTTCAGGCCGTCCATTTGACAGTTTTTTACAAGACTGTGAATAACTTTGGATAAAGAGTAAAGACAAGTTATAAGATAAAAAGACTTTTTATCTTACATTTTCCTCATTTGCATAATAAGTATTATTGACTCAGACCAGTTCATCAATCATCCAGGCATTAGTTTCTTTATTAATATCACTAATATCAGGACCTTTTCTTATCAAGTGTGAGTTTTCATGCAATTAAAAAAAAATCTGTGTATTGTTTAATTTTGTATCTATTTGTTCTTTGTTGCATCTTTAAGTTTGAAGCATTTTCAAATCATGAAATTATGAAATACTTATTTTATGTTCACTTTTATCTTATTTATTTTCTCATTAGTTTCACAAATTAACATACGTTTATCCTTGTGGTACTGAAATGTATTTATAATTGTACCAAATCATGTTTGTCCATGCAGCAAATACTAACTTCTCAGCTAACATTTAGAGATGATGTACTCAAACTGAGTGACTTTGAACGAAGATCATTGCTGAAATCTTTATTACACATATTGTTGTTATAATGTGCTTTTGTTAGTAATATTTTATTATATTGATTGATTATAATGTAATCAAACTGCTTTTATATTTTTATCACTGTCTGTATTCAAATGTTCTTTTGTTTTTAAAACTATGATTTTTTTCCTGCTTCCATCTAGTTGTTGTTTCTCTGAAAAGTGTTTACGTAATGATTTGAAAGTTCTTTAAGAGAAATGGTACTCATGAACCCATTCTCTCTTAATTTCAAAATGTTATCTTAAAGTGTTATTGTTGTTTTATATTGTATTTTGTTTACTTTTTTTAATAAATGTTTGTAAATTTATTGTAAGCAAATCATCTCATTATATTCTGGCATAATTAAATTGCCTACCTTTCAAGTACTGTTTTGTGTTGTGATTAGTGTAATGAATTAATACATGAAAACATTTTGCAAGTTATTAATGATGTATAAAAACTTCCCTGTCATTAAATTATTTTAAGAGTTTTTCCTTATACTTTTTTTTCCCTCAATTATTTGAAATTATAACTATTATTTTTTGTGTGATGTGCATTGTTTCTCCCCCTCCCTTTTTTTCAGTTTTCTATTCATAACAGGTAGTGAGGTGGTTATTATAAAAATGCTACACTTTTAATAAATTATTTTTATTTATAGTAAAGATGTTCACACTTTTATAAGTAAACTAAAGAATTTGTAAAAATTACATGCTGAAGTTTTATTTTAGGATATTACATGTGCTATTTTGTTCCTACCAAAAACTTGTGAAGTGCTACCCCTTATTTTAAGTGTTTTTTAAATACCTGAAATAAAGAAGCTTTCATCAATGAAAACGTAGGAGGATTTTTGGTGGTCCTCTACTTTCTTACAAACATCCCACTTCACTAAAATGTCATTTATTTATTTAGTGAAAGGATTAATCTGTCCATTGCATTAAAAGTAAATTTTATTGTACTATATAATAGCAAAACAATTTTTTACCTCTCAGATGCGGTAATTTGTTTTTATTACATTCTCCTGCATTGATACAATATAATTGTTTCTGTGTTTTAACTTTTGAAGTAGAGACTTGAAAAAATTTGCATAATGCTCCTAATGCTGCTTTGTAATTATAAATATATAGAAACATAAATGTGTAGCAGGAAAAAATTTTGACTTTAGGTATTGAAAAAAAATATATTAGTCCCCATCAGAATGTCAATTTTTCATAATGTACTTGATACTGCATTTAACATTGGTTAACTTTGGTTTAACATGACTTTTTTTTTAACCTTATTCTTTTTATGTGGTGATAACTGAAACTGTTCATTCATTTGCATTATCTGAATATTTCTGAAAGAGTTAATCTTACAAACTGAAGGTTTTCTTTCTTTCTTTCTTTTTTTTTTTTAAATTATGAATAAAACATTTTTCAATACTGAATTTTCTTGATAAACAAACTGTTATGTTTTAAGAGGAGTTTTCATTAAAAATTGCCCTTTAATGGGATGGGATGAAACCTGGGGAGCATAATGTTTCTGGCTTGTAAATTAAAGTTTTTACTTTCAGGTTATAACTTTATATGAATGAGAATATAATATTGGGAGTGAAACTTTCTGCGATTATGTTTTGATGTGAAAAATGGATATATCTTTAGACACAGGACAGGCAGTAAAATTAGGAGTTCTGTGTTAATGTATTTGATTTTTGAAACTCTTTTTGATGTGCATATTGTGTGAAACTATTATCAAATATACTGTGTAAAATTTGATTTTATAAAATATTTATATGTGTATTAAATATTTCATTAACAATAAAATAATGTTATAAAGTAATATGGCATTTGTTTGTGTATATAAATTAATGAATGAGTAAAGAACAAATAACTGAAAGAAAAAGGAAAGTATTTTCTTGATCACTGTGGTTCAGTTTCATTTAAATCAAAATAATTTTATAGATAAGCTGGCTCTAACCAATTTTGTCAATAAAGGAACATCAAATTTTAGTCATGCTGACTGTTTTGATTTTTTAAGAATACTTTTAAAAAAATGATAGCAAATGTAAATCATGAGAGTAATGTGTGTGCAGAAATTATTAAACAAATTATTATAGATTGATAGTAAACAATGAATAATAACTAAGAAAGATATTTGTCAATAGTTAACTAGAATCTTGAAGGTTTTAAATGGGTGACTTAAACATACAAGTACTCTAGGGTTATTTTAAACAAAATTGTGTGAAAATCATAAATTAAGTGTTTTTTAAAATAACTTAAGAATAAAAGGAAAAATAAGTCAACACACAAAGTGGTGGTAGTTGTTTCTACTTAAACAACTCTCGTTTGTTTGTTGCATAGAGTGGTACACCCTAAGTTTGAAGTTTGCTATGTTTTAATGTCAGGAGAATAGAGATAAATTATCATTTTACTAAAGAATTACAACCATAGAATGTATGAAAACAATAACGATTAAAGACTGAGGGCAGGAGATAAACTTGCACATAGGTTATTTCAGTTTAGTCTGTCTTCAGTGTAATATATTCAGTGAGACTAGTCAAAGCCATGACTGCAGGTCAGGCTTACCGGATTAGAATATTAATCTGTATTAAGAGGATACTTATTTATGTGACGTTGTTGTAAATTATTCTCTCTGTTACAAAATTTAATTTTGACGTAATTTCTAGGAGACCTAAATTTTGCATTTAATTTGGACAGAGCAGGAAAAAACGTATAGGGAAGGTAAAATGACTTTTTGTTATCTCTAGGGGGTTTAGTTAATGGAGCATTGATGGTTTGTTTTATTTAGTGCTTGCACTTGCCAAACTTGCAGTAGTTGTTCTCTCTTGCTACAAAAGAGTTTTTTTTTTTTTTCTTCCCAAAATTTGGACAGTTCATGTGAAAATACAGTTATTATTTGTGTGACTTGAAAGGTATAAAATGGGAATCTGTTGGAATAAATTGTAGGAATAGAATTTAAAGAGAAAATTGTTTGTACAGAACATATCTTGTCATTTAAGAAGGTGGAATCCTTCGCTATATTTGAGAAAATATGAGTGGCTAATAATAAGGGATGTGAAAATCTCTTTGCGTATACTTGTGAATATATGTGCATATGTACAAACATAGTGTAAAAATGTCTTCAAATACACTCTCAATTATTACTCTCCCTTAAACCCAGCATTCCACAAATTTTTATTAATATTTTAGTTTAAAAATCACTCTTAATATTTGAAAAAATTACAGCCAAGAGGTACTGTAGATGCATAATTTGAATGTTTAAAATTTTATGTGCAAATATCTGTTAACATTACGCTTAAAAAATACCGACATATTTTCCCCAAAAATAAAATAGAATAGTTAACTGAATCAAGGGTGTTTTCAGAGATTTCTTACAAGCATAGCTTTAATGTTTAAAAACTTTTTTTCAACCCTAAATAGATCCATGTATTTAATTTTGGGAATACTCTGCACCATTTTCCGTACGTTTTGAGAAGACTTGAACCAGGGACCACCTCTTGTCAACACAGTAATTGGATCATGTTTGCTGTTAACTCTCTGTGTCCTCAGCATAGCACATACTTCAGTACAAACTTAATTACCTAACTGAAGCCTGTGAAAAAAATTTCTTGCTGGTACTTGCCAAACTTGTGCTACGAATGAAAAAAAAAAACGTCTAAAGGATACTAGTAGATCATCATTTTCATGCATATTGCCTAAATCTAATCTATTATTACTAAATTACTGCAAACTTTTTTTTTTCATACTATTACACTCTTGCATTCAATGTGAAGCATTTTCATGTGTGTCGCAAATCTGTGTTATTTGCTTATGCAGTTTTATTTGAGAAATGGCATAGTAATTAATAGTACTTATTTTTGTCCTTGCTTTTTTGACGTTGTGATGTAAAATTTTGATGTATGGTAGATTACATAGATTTCAGGAAATACTTAGCTGTACTCAATAGATTTTAGTTTTGTGTAGCTCCATTGTGTGTTGCAAATAAATTTTATATTAATGTAATTTGTGTAAAATCTTTATTTTCTGTAAATGTCATTTCCTCATTTTGTTTGGACTAAAATTTATAAAGAATAAAAGACGTGTGGAAAAAATCTTCAGCATTTATTTATACTATACTGTCAACATTTCAGTGCAGGATGTTAGAACATCCTTCGAGGTTGAATAACTGGAAAACTTTTTTTCTATAAAGAAAAAAATTAAATGGACATGTCTGTTGAAGATTCAAAAATGGACCTGGTGACTTTGGTTAATTTTCGAAATAAATAATGGCCATGTAGAATTCAGTCGGCGTTTCCTTAATTCAGTTGCCAGTCCCGATCTTCGTTTAGCGATTTGTTCTTTAATCGAAGCATAATTTTTTTTTCTTATAGTGTATCGATAGTAGGAAAGAATCTATCGTTTTTATTCCATCGATTTAACCGCAAACCTTATGACAACATCAAATTTTTGTTGAAAGCTCCCCCATTCAGTCGTGTGACTCCGAATGGTACCTACTGTAAATTCTTCATGGAAATCTTTAAAAATGAAGTTTCTTTTCTCGCTCAATTTCAATAAAATAACTCATATTTTGATCACCGGGCAAAACAATTTAAAATGAAACGTTGGAATACCCACTGAAATTTTAGATTGACTGAATCCTGATGTCTGATGACAGCAACATCTTTATCTTTGAAAATTTGTAGAAGTGGAGAGTTCAGTTTTGAATAGTTCATGTACTTATTTTCATGTATCCTCTCTCCGTATCAATAAATCCTTTTCGAGATATTCAGCCTTGAAGTCGGGAAGTCATTATATGGACACTATGTCTTCTTTAATTAACGTTAAAGGATACATAGAGTAAATTGAAATAATGCGTAGACATCCCTAGATTTCACTTATAAAATTCTAATTTCTCGGAAAACGTAAAACAGCTTAGCCAGAATACATTTTTTTTCCCCGTTTATGAAGAAGAGACTTTCGTTTCTGGGGACTGGTGTGTGTGTGTTGGGGGGGGGGGGGGGGGGGGTGATGGGAATAAACATTGAAATTGCCGCTTTTTAGGCTGTTGGTAAATTGCCCTTCGTAGGTATGCATATTTTCTTTATTTTTTCTGTACTGAAATTACGGTTTGGGTGCACAATACTATAAAATGTTATATCTTGTATAAAACACGATGCAATAAACTATATTGGGTGTTTTAGTGGTCGCGAAATTGGGAAGTAGATACCGAAAATTCCTCGAATTTGAGAATTGGTTGCTTTTGATTGATTGATTGAGAGCGCTGCGGTCATTTTATGCTGCTCGAGGGCCAATTAGACCGGGACCTACTAATTTTTTACCATGTAAGATCTAAATATTTCTCAGTGCCTCCCCCCCCCCCCCTTTTCCGTCTTTTACTGGTCGCCATTTGCAGAATGCAAGATATCGCGAAGAGCCGTGAAATGTATGTTTGTGTGGCCATTCGCCTGAAGAGTCTCGTAACAACCGAGACCTGTTGACTTCAGGTAGAAAGTGAACTCGATTCCGACAGTAAAAAAAATGAAACACTAGGTGACATTTTAACTAATTTAATGAAAACAACAATTATTTACAGAACTACACAATTTTAACAAGTTTATAGGCACGAACGAAAATATGCTGCTACCAGCTAGGAAAACATTGGACCGACTGACAAACATAGTTTCTCAGCAGCAGTGTTGCCAACCTCTACGAAGCGCCTCCCCCTAGCGCCGTCTCGAAATCCCCCCGTTTCTCCCTAACACCAACTTGAGATCCCCCTAGACCTTCCTAAATTCTGGTACCAAATAGACATCCTGTTTGAGAGATAAATTGAAAATAGAAAATACACACATAAGGAAATGGAGGTTTATTTACATTTGACATGTATGGAACTTATAATCTAATAAAAAAAACGCGTCTCGACTGTACAAAATATTAAAAAATGTCCCCCCCCCCACAAAATGCCCCTAAAACCCCCCTTTCCATCTAATTTACCCCCAAATTTAGGGAGAAAACCCCCAAGTTGGCAACACTGCTCAGCAGAGTTCAGAGGGTGTCGGCACGAACGCTAATGGTTGTTTTCGTCCATGGAGTCAGAGTTTTAGGGATTGCTTCTTACGATCCCGGTGGCTGTTTGCAAGGCCGCTTTACTCTGTTAGGGCATGATGAGAGTTTACAAAAATTAACGTATATTTTCCCATCTCATATGCCTGAAATTTCAATCGAATTCCCTCCGAGCTTTTATAACCGGAAAGATATATCTTCCACACGATTTCATTAAATTTCGGTAAGTTAATGTTTTTGTTAAAATTTCCAAAATATATTTTATAATTTGAATTATCTAAAACTACAAAAATGATTAGATCGCGGATGGACCATGCCGCCCTGTTATTCCTAACCTTTTTTTTAAATTTGAATAAACATTACTGAAATATTAATGACTTACCTAAAAAATTCCACTTGGTGTGAAATCCAGCATAGAGAATTTTTTCAGCGGAGTGGTTTAATATATCATACGCTTGTTGCAACCGAACGTACGTATGAGGTACGTGTTCAGTAGGGTGGGCCGAAAAAACTTTTTTTTCTTTTTCGGAAACGGCTAGTTGGAAAAAGTTACACTTAGAGATAAGAAAAACCGTAAAAAAATTTTTATAAAAAAAATATCTTCCGATCGTGCATTTACTTTGAAATATTGAAAAAAATAAGAAAAATTTTTTTCAGCAGTTTTTTCAAAAGCTCTAATATAACGCATTTCAAATGCAATAGTTCGCAATGTATAGTAAAAGGGTGTTAAAAGACAGGGAAACATTTTTATATATTTCTTTAAAACATATTTTGTACAAACAAAACATTCAAAAGTACCATTTTAAAAAAAAACGTATTTTCATAATTTCTGCAAATACCGTTTTTACTGCACTTTTTACTTTCGTCGTTCCTATTATGCTACATTATTGATTGTTGAACTCAAACACATTGAAGGCAGCTTTTGAAGAAAATTCCGACATAAGTGACCTTCCCAACAGGATGCTTCTTATGTAGCCATCTCTAGCTCGGTGACAAGTTTGGCGCAACGCTCTACAGCTTGGGTGTGACATGGAAATCTATTGAAGTCTGAAATCAATGGTCTGCCAGTTTTGATCATTTCTTCTATTTCTTCATCCGGTACATTCCTTAGCAAAGGTGACGGAGTGACATTACAAACATTCCACTTAATCATGCCAACGTAATCGATCGCGTTAAGTCACGTATTGGCACTCTAAAGTCTCTAATTGTTTTCCCCTTACAATTTACCCGAGCTTTGAGAACTCGACGTAATCCCAGTTCTCTCACATGCTGTCTTTCTTTCATAACCATAGCCACAATTAAATTTTAGGGGTGTGCAAAATATTAGTTTCGTTCTATTACTAGGTCGATTATTTTTCTCAAATGTTCAGGGAGGTACCGTGTTAATCTGATTGCCTCAAACACAATCTTCGAACCTTCAGAAAAATAACCACTTGCTTTGATCCGGAACCACAGTGGCATGTAACAGTGCAAAATGAAGTACACCAGCTGCTTCAGTTCATCTGAGGGGTTTTCTTCACTGACATATTATAGTCTGAGTACTCTATTTGCTGATGTTACCCATCGTGAATGTGCTACTGGACCTGGTTCTCGAGCTGCCAAATCCGCTGGGCATTGACGAAATTTGATTGCTGCGGAAATATCTAGGAGATACAGCTGGTCTTTGCTCAGCTCTTTCTTGTCGGCATTGAAAATAGTGCAGTCAATAGGTAAAAAATCTCGCACAAGAAGTTTTATACAGTCTCTCATTTTTTGACCAACTTCACCACTAAAGTATGGTGGTCCTGCAGTAGCTCCGCCCAAGTGATGGAAAAGATGTCTGAATGGTAAGTCGTTGAAATGTAGGAGGCAAATACACCATTGCAGTGGTCTACCAACTTTTAGCTCGATTTGACGAATGACACCATTTCTCCAGCCAGTGTTAGTACCCGTTCCGTCACTTCCAATTAAATCGAGCTCCTCCAGAAAAATATTCAGTTTAGCCAAATGTGTAACAATTGCCACAGCAATGTCTTTAGAAAGCCCAGTAGTGGGTAAAACATGGCCAGGCCCGGACTGGCTAGGTCGGCTAGTCGGCGATCGCCGAGGGCCCCCGACCCAAGGGGGCCCCAAAAGAAGTGGTTTGTATTTTTTATTACTCGCGTACTTTTTTAACTACACTACTTTATAATTAGTTGCACTAGAGTCACTTTCCTTTTTCCCAGGAAGTTTATGCGTGTCCATTCAATTTGAAGCTGTTGTTAAAACGTCAGTAAATGTTTACTCTTAGCACAGCAGTAAGGCAGAACAGTCAGTCTGCATAAGTACGAGTATTGTGTGGGGATATATCGCTGGTGAAGGGAAGCGACTGATGCATCGCTGTTTTCACAAAGTCCAAACAAACTGTTTTCAGAATTGTAATAGCTGTTTGGAAAAAAACAGGTTGACGTAAAGAAGAAACTGGAAGTCCTGACTCGGGTCTCCCAATCTAGTCTGTTTTCTGTTCTGTTCTAACAGAAACACAAACAAATAAGATAATTTTATTGTGTAGTTTTTCTTTTTAATCTCGGAACGGAAAAATGAGAAATTTAAAAAATTGCATTTATAACCAATCAATATTTTTTTTGCGTTTTAATTCAGAAATAAAAATAGTTTTATATATTTTGTATTAAAGCGTAAAACGTTTTTTGTTGAAGTGTTTCACCTGGATTCCCGATAGATTATACAAATATTTAACAGTTTCCACAATTTTAAAAATATGTTAAATTACTTGAGTTCTTATTTGGATCTAAAATCAGTTTTAATTGAAATAAATGGACAATTTTATTGTTTGAGAGAAGAGTAAGTTGTCGGTCCCTTTGTCGTGAACAGTTGTTGCCGTTCAAGAACGAGACATTCTTGAGTCTGGATCGAGTAGGGGAGATAAAGTAAAAACAGTTAAAACATTACATTTGTTCTTTTATGTTAAGTTCTGTTGTGACCTTAGAACAGTTGAGATTAGAGAACAGGCAGTCTGATCCCCAGATCAAACAGTTCCAAGTGTTTGGGCCGGTTCCGAAAAGCAGTTTGCTCATTGTTTAGTGAAAAACAGTTGTTTCAAACAGTTTGGAGGTTTTCATCACCTCTCAGTCAGTGTATGTTGTTAGTGCACTAGACAGTTCTGTCAACATGAAACGTGTGTATCAAAGTGGTGCTACGAAAAGAAGAGAAAATCTTTAGACGTTGAAAAAAAATTCTAAAAGTTTAAAAAATTGGTTAACTAGTTCCACTTCTCAGTCGTAAAGTCAGCCTTTGACTCACGATGATACATCAAATACAGATAAGAAAGTTGGAATTAGTTTATTAGCTCATTAAGTACAGTAGAGTACCCTTAATCCGGACCCCGTTTCTCCGGACATCCGGTTAATCCGGATGGGATTTAAAAAAATACTAGCTAAAATTTGGTAAATTAAAAATTTAATTTTGCGAGTGGTTAATACGACTGACTCCTCGATCCAACATGGCAGCTCATATCCGGACAGTTGATTAAGTTGGGACCGTTCTAAACAAGTTGGTTATTGACTCATAACTTCCTAAATAAACATCCTAGATCTTTTTTTATTGGAATATATTTTTAGCTCATCAAATCTGATCTAATCAGAACTAATTCAAACTCTGACACAAAAAATGATGATGACGAAACCCACCAAAAGACACCTGATGCGGTTACATACCAGCTTGGATATTTCATCTGCCCCAACGAAAATGACTCTATCGGAATTAAAAAAGCTTTTATGGAGAAGCCCCCTTATTCAAGTTAGTGAAGGAAAAGAAACTAAACTGTCAATCGACTCTTCAAAACTTTATTACCGACTTTTGCCGAATGGTGAAAAAATTCATAGAAAATGGTTATCATATTCGATTCGGCTTAACAAAGTGTACTGCTCCTGCTGCCTTTGGAGGTAAAGATAATAGACATTTCTCATTTAATACTGTTGGGAAAAACAGTTTTTTTCCCCACAGTTCTCTCCTATTTACTCAGCAAGCCGTCGAACGATAACGCTTCGCTTATTGCGTCATAACAACTACTGACGTCAGAGCTAGCAAGAGCAGGTGGAATGACGTCACTACCTTCTAATCAGTAGTGATAGTCGCAACCGTACCGGTGATGCATAATTTGCATATTCCGGCAGCTCACTGCCGACACCAGATGGCGCAGAGGCGACGCATGGCTATATATAAGCCAGTCATACCAGGTATGCTATATGCTGTATGAGGCGATATATGCGATATACGCGATATATGGAGGTGTGTATGCTGGTGCGTATCCTTGTGTGTTGCGTTATCTGAGCTAAGCAACAATGGGTCAAGTTACTATGATGGTTGAAGTTGATCGAGCATAAGTCAATTGGAAAGGCCACACGTCACCGGTAGCGGAGATTATACAAGCCATACATCTTTCCCTCACCGCTGGCGGGAGCAACTGATGATGGTCACCAAATCGACAGCCAATCCTTGTATGCCCGAAGCTCCGTTTTAAAAGCCGTCATTTGTCCAGCAAGCCAGACTTCGACAAAACGAGTTTAACGCCGATATCGACCTTTTCCCGGACGAGACCGGTAAACTTTTTTTTTAAACCTTTTCCTCGCCTCTATCTCAAGCTATATATATCTATATGTGTATAATTTTCAGAAGCAAGATATAATACTTAAGCTAAAGTATATTAAAAATGAATAAACTATTTTTGTTAATGTTTTGTATATATATTTCCGTGTTTTGTTGAATAAATGTGCAATGTTTATATTTAACTAATTTTGTCTTTACTAAGTTCCAACTCACACACAAGTGTATGCTTCTAGGTGAAAGTTTTAACAGTTTCCCTTTTAATTTACTGGCGGGCTTCCATCTGCTATTAAGAACGACTCTGCAATCTTAAGCTATTGTGCAAAGCCATCGGCATCTTATGCTTTTTTGTCGTGATGCACAGTTAGTTTTTGGCCTTACCAGCCAACATCCTAACAAATACCGGGCATGACGTTTCTCCTAAGCATATTCTCTACGTAAGAAGTAAACCATCATAAGTGAATTTTTTTCAATGAATTTACCCACTTGTGATGGTTTACCTCTCATCATGACTTACATATGCGATAGTTTATAAGTCTATATTTCCCCCACCATTTTGTTTTGCATATAGGACAGTTTTCCTCAAAGAAGTCCCATCCAAAACGAGTCACTTACCATAAAATATCGAAAATGAAGAAAATTCACTTATGGTTTACCTCTGACGTACAGATTTATAAAACCGTTGAGATTCATGAAGATTCTCGTTATCAGGAACTCGCGGTTAAGGCAGCTTTTCAAATCCAAAAAGGTCATGATATTTCAACTCTTCTGACTGGTAACCAAAACAAACAGTGAGAAAGAGAAATTCACACCAGAAGATTGGTTGTTCAACGTTAAATTGATATAGTTTTTTTTTTTTATTGGTAGGCAAGACATTGCATACAGAGGCTATAAAGCAGAAGGGGCTTATACACTGGACTCTATAGAAAATCATGGTAATTTTCTTGAACTGGTCATGTTGGTTGCAAGTTATGATGTGATTTTACAAAATAATGTCAAAGTGTATTGAAGACAGCAAAAAGCACAGAATGGAAATAATTAACAAAAGAAAAACTACAGGAAAGTTAACTAAAGGACCGATTGAACGAGGCTCTCTGTTGACATTTTTGTCAAATTTTTATCAACAAGCTAACCAAAGTAATTTGTTCGATGGGCCGTAATATTATTTTGAAGACCCTCACACTAGCATAATATACAGCGTGATGGTAGATAGTACCCAAGATGTAGCTATTACGAACCAATTGAAAATTTGCGTCCGTTATGTGGGTCAAGGAAAGATATATGAAAGACTTTTAAAAGTAACAATAGTTGTTGATTCAAGTAGACTTGCTGTATACGAACTTATACAATCAAAATTAGCCATGTGTGGAATTGCAATATTAAATATTGCGTGTTCATTTGAGGGAGCTAACAATATGAAAGGCTGTTAGATCAGTTCAAAAAGTGTTAGATCAGTTCATAGCTTATCATAGGAATTAAAGACCCACTTTGAAAAAAAAATATAGATGATTTAGTATTATAAAAGCAGGTTACAACCTGAATTCGCGTTTTGCGTGACATAATTTTTCCCATCTCATGCATTGCTTGCATCCAAATGCGTATGATCTTGCAAGTATCATTTTCATTTGAAGCTAAATATCATCGACACATTTTAAATGTAGGCATTTTTAGTCCATCATGGTTTTCTCATCGTGTTCTTCATTTAACCCCATGTTAAAGAAAAATGAACGATTTTCATTAATAACAAAATATACTTCTTAACTTCTTACATATATAGAAATTTTTTTTTATTATATATGAAAATTCAAAAGTAATTCTTCATGGCCCGCTTTGCTCAGAAAAGAAGTAAATGTCTCGGTTTAATTCTTTACTTTATATTACAGAGATTACTTACTTACACTCTCTCTCTCTCTCTCTCTCTCTCTCTATATATATATATATATATATATATATATATATATATATACACACACAGTGGACGCTCGTTAATTCGAACTCAAAGGTTCGCGGAAAAAAGTTCGAATTATCCGATGTTAAGAGAAAATATATAACTTTAAAAGTGTATCACTGAAGAAGAAAAATCTCCTAGTATGTATAACCCCAGAAAATATATTATACTATGTTATGAAAAATTAAACATATTAAAAAGCAATACAAACTTGCCTTATTCATAAAATGAAGCAGAAGATATGCGGTAGAAAGTAAACTTTAATTAAAAATATGAATTACACTTTGGGGAAAAACTGTAAAATGGATGTTTGGTTTTGTTTATGATGCCTACATTGTTCAGCCAGCTTCTCGATTTGAAGTAAACATTTCAATTCGTTTTCAGAGGAAGGTTACATCTGAATAAATTCTTTCAGAGTTTTAATAGAGTCCATTAAGGCCGCATTAAAAATATGTTTTGGCAGGTAAGTAAAGAAAAGCCCTGGCAGTTTCCTGCCGAAATTAGTGCATACGTCTTTGTTTACATCAGAGCTTTGGCCACATACAATTTGATAAGAAATATTGTGCCTTGACTTAAATCGAGAGAGCCATCCATCACTGCATTTAAAATCTTCAATACCCATTCGACTTGCCAATTCATCAGCCTTCGTCAGCACTAGGGGTCCTTTTAGCGAAAAATTTCGAGATCTAACATCCTGGAACCATAGCAGTAGAGCTTTTTCTGGATCTTCTTGGGACGCATTTCTCATGTCTTTCCTTCCTCTAGCAAATTTTGATTTTTCCCATGAATCTAAAATTGACTCCTTGTTTTTCAGATAAGTTGACAAGGTATTTTTTTTAATTCCAAAGTCAGCTGCTAACTATGTTTTACATTCACCATTCTCTACTTTCTTTAAAATTTCTATCTTAGTCTCCAAATTTAGGTATTTGTCCTTTCATGTGTAGACATCCTGAATTTTTACACGTTCACACCACACACTGAGGAAGAAAAACTAGATCACATTAACTTGTCTGCAGTGCAGGTATAATTGACGCAGCTTCCTAGAATCTGTAGTAAAGACTGATTTTTCTGAAATTCTAAGAAAATCGATACAAATAACGGAAAATCGCTTTGTCCGTTAACCACTGATAAGAAGGACACTAGACATTAACGTTTAGCGGAAATGCAATAGTCTAGGAATGCAGGTATGCGCCTCTTTACACAGCAAAGAAATACAGATGATCTTGACACACAAAATATAAATACAGCATGCATTTTCTCCGTTAAACGAGGAAAAAGAAATTTTTTTGTCAAATTTTTAGTTCGAATTAACCGAAGTGATAAAAATTTAGTTCGAATTAATGAGATATTTTTAACATTAATTCCAATACAAGTTTCTGGGGGCCTTTGGATTAGTTCGAATTAACTGAAAGTTCGAATTAACCGAGTTCGAATTAACGAGCGTCCACTGTATATATATATATATATATATATATATATATATATATATATATATATATATATATATATATATATATATATATATATATATATATATATATTAGTATGATTAGCTAACGATTTTTCTTGAATTTTCTGTATACTTCAAAAGTTATATAAATGTTCCTTTTATTCACAAATATTGGGCAATTCCAAGTTCCTCGGATACTTCCATCTGAGTACGCCCACATTCTAGGCGGCCGATAATTCTATCACGTAAAAAAATAAATCAATATACCAGTGTAATTTTACACTACATATTTAAGAGATATAATTTTAATAACAAGCAGTATTCTACCGTTTTCTATTCTTAGTATTTGTTTGGTTTTATTACTTCATAAACAAAGCTATAAATTGTAGTTCTATTTCTAATAACTTGGCATATAAAAAAACAGATCTTCTCTATATTCCGTATCACCAATTATTAATTTCTCTATCAAACTACATTGATGTAGAACCTACGTGTATAAGAAAAACCATCTCTAATCGATTACCGAGGTTTTATATAAAAATATTATGTTTAAATTTATATTTATATTTTAGTCTTCTCATTTAGATCATTTTCTCCTGCACGTGCACACACACACACACACACACACATATATGAATGATAAATATGCAAGTAGAGGGATTATACATTTATATACAGAGCACCGTACCAAAATTGTAGTCTATTCTTGTTGCACATTCCTTGTTGCTTTACGTAAAAATAGTGATCACCTTATAAACTCCTTAGAAACGCAGTAGTAACCGTCCAACTCTACCATCTCGTGAGGCATGAACTGTCGAACAAGTGTGGACAGCAAATCGAATGCGTCTAGAGGCATGCCGGGAAGCATTGGCTAAAAGTAAGTTGAAAGGAAAGACGAACCGCAAGTAGAAATCGAACTCGAAAGCGCAAAAGTGTGGACATAGCTTAACGGTGTCGTTCAATGATGTTGTATTGGTGGTAACGGGTACCTGGCTTTCTCCATATGAAAGTCCGACATGAATCAGACTGCAAGCTAAACCTAAACTCGTCGGAAAACATCACAAGCCCACTGTGAGGCGGGCTTGTGATGTTTTCCACATTTTTGAGGTGGTCCATATTACATGTTCTCTACTCCAGACTAATCGCTGCCGACAGTAAGTTGCCGTGAGCGGAACACATCTGACAGGCCTGCGAGCATATAGACCAATATTTCCCAAACGTCTGTACACGGTTTGCCTTGAAACTGTGGTACCCGTGGCTGCAGATAGCTGACGAGACAGGTCGGATGCTCTGCTCTGTCTGCCTCTTTTGGCAGTTACTGCCAAATACCGGTCTTCATTCGGCGTTGTAACTCGGGAGCGACCTGTACTGTAACGTCTACTGACATTTCCATCATCTTGGAATCGTTGGCAAAGTCTAGATATGACACTTTGGGCAATTCCAAGTTCCTCGGATACTTCCATCTGAGTACGCCCACATTCTAGGCGGCCGATAATTCTACCACGTAAAAAATCATCCACATACGTCCTCTGTATCCTAACTATTCGGTTATGGCACTTAGAGGCTTACAGAACGCTTGTGAACAATTTTACTTCTTTGCCACCATTCCTTATATATCCCTCTCTTACACTCTCGCCATTGACGTACTATCGGCGTCATATGGTGGCTTCCTGTAATTTGAATATTATTCTTGAAGATGTGTTTGATAATTCTACAGGTGAAATTTTTACTTTAGAGTTCGATTTCCGTGTGATTCTGAATTATCCTTAATTTATGGACATGAGTGTTCATTCACTGTATGGGACACGTACTTAACATAGATGTGGCTGATTCAACAACAAAGTTGCTCCAAGCAGAAAACTTATTTGGATTGGTGGAAGAATCTGCTGTTTTTATAAGATCATCTTACAAAAGAATGGCCGCGTGGGAGAGAGAAACAAAAAGAAAACATATTGATCGTAAAAAAAAACTATACAAGTTGTAAAAAATAAGAGCCACAAGGTGGTGGAGCAAACACAAAGCTCTTTCTTCGATTATTGACGAAGAGTTGTTAGGGAGTGAAGAACTGTAAACGCAGATTGTGCTAAGACGAGTATCGAAGAGAGATTCAATCCAAATAAAGAAATTTTGAGAGACTGTTCGTTGTTAGAGCCAAAGAAATTTCATGAAATCGAAAAGCTTGATAGTTTTCTTACGGATGTCCTTTGCTGCATTTCTAAGCTTTGTAAAACTGAAAGAAGTCAATTGTTAGTTGAGCTGAAACAGTTTTCAGATCAATACAAAAGTTTTATGACAACTACAAAAATTGAGAACGAAAATGGAAGAGAAAAGGCAAAAGAAGACAAGCTAAATGAAGCTGAAAAAATCTGTGAAGAGGACAATTTAGAATCCGAATCTGTATAAGATCTGAAGAAGATCCGAATCTGTATAAGATCTTTATGGATACTTCTGTGACAAGAAACAATGAATGTTAGAAAATGCATGTATTCAATGTTTGTCGTGTGCCTTTTCTGTTGATTTCCAACTCTCACAATCTGGACCATTTACCAACCTGTATATACTAGTTTACAAATTTGTTCAAACTATACCTTGTACACAAGTCATCTGTGAAAGGGTGTTTTCTAAACTTAAAATCTTTAAAAATTGAATTAGGTCTACTTTAAGCCATGATCTTACGTCTATTCTCCTATTTATTAATGTAGAAAGAGACTTGTTTAATAATTTAGATAAAAATTTAATTATAGATGAAATGGCTAGGATTAGTGAAGAACTGGCCAAAAAGCTGTTAGGTTAGATTATTTCTTAATTTAAATTGTAAATAATTCATTTGTATCATCTATCCTTTTTTCTTTTGATTTTAAAAACGTAATCGTAGTAAAGTACAACTTTTTTTCTTTACATATGCTTGTCTTACTCATTAGTGTTTTCCCTAATTATTTTTCATTTTTTTTTATTGAGTTACTGCAGTAGGATTTAGATGATGGCTCTATCACAGGTTAGGTTGCCTAAATCTAAAAATGTTTCTCACTCTCATTTTCAAGTAATAAACCACTTGTAATTGATTACTATTTTTTCGCGTGTGTAATAAGATTAGATATAATAAAAATAATATAAAAATGTATCGCAAATTTAAGTAAACTACAATAGAACAGCTTAACTTTTGATAAAGATCCTACCTTTACTCAAATACTTTCTCAGTGCCAAAATAGCAAAAAATGTGGTTTTCAGGAATGGGATTTTCAAAAATTGTCCGGGGGAGGACCCTCGGATCCCCTCTCCCCGCTTGGTAAGGAGCCCCTCCTCAGTCTCTAGCCGAGGGCCCCCAAAGTAGCCAGTCTGGGCCTGAACATGGCAAAGATATTTTGAGCCTGGTTCTTGAACCAAGGAATAATGTTTTTCTTTCTTGATCCGACGATAACATTTAGAACCAACCATTTCAATCCCCACAATATCATCCTTCCTGCCATCAAAGTAAAGACCACGTAAAGGTTCATTAATAGATTTGGACTACAAATGATGTCTGTCACTAAAATTTTCTCTTCTCACTTTGTTCTTGTCGACAACATGAGACAAGGCTTCCTCGTTTATGATGCCGAAATCTTGGAGCACACTAGACGTAAGCACAGCTGTAGCGCGGTCAGATACCCCATACCGATCACTTGCCAGAGCAGTTGCTTTAAGTTTCATCCTCATTTGTCAGGGCTTAGATGTTTTCAGTTTTCTCTCATCTGGTTCGAAAAGCTCATCTCTTTCAGCGTCACTCTTATTGTTTTCTTCTTACTGTTCATTTTCGGGCTGTTCATGCTCAGTGGTTTCTTTACATTTATACCCACTTTCGCTCGAATTACTTGCACCTTGGTTTATTTTATAGTAATCAGACAACAAGGTATTTCTACGTTGCCTTTTCTCCAATTTTTGTGTTTCCAGTACGTCTACAGACCCTGTTTTGCCCAAATTGTACTTTCTTTGATGATATATTAATCTCAGTTCAAGAACTGGTATCTTTTTGGCTTTTTCGCACTGACACTTTATACTTATTGGATACACACACATATCCGGGTTTTTCTTACAAGTACATAAAAAAATAGGGCATTTACATTCGGCTACATCAAAAAGAAACGTGGAAGAACGCCTTATTGCAATCCTTCAAAATACGGCTTTTACGCTAGTTTTTAAGACAATGCGCGAATAGTTAATATCAAATAATCCAGTGTTTTAATTTTTTCCCGTACTATTAGCCTTGCCCTATACAACCTAAACTAGCGCTTTTCAAATTTCAAACGTTTGAAGGTTTCAAAAAATTGGAAAAGAAACCTTCATTTCCTTATTTTTTTCAAAACTATGAAGTGAATGCGCGATCGGAAGATATTATTTTTTCACAAATTTTTTTTTACAGTTTTTCTTATCTGTAAGTGTAACAACTCTTCAACTAGCCGTTTCCAGAAAAAAAAAAATAAAAATGGTTTTTCGGCCCACCCTAGTGTTCAGGGCCCCATTTAGAAAATTCTTGACTATAGGCACAACTCGGGAGGCGGGCCCCCTAAGACTGATGTGGGCGTAAAATTTCCAAAATTGACACACAAAATATAATCATGAATCATTGTGAAAGTACGTACTTTCACTTGGTAAAATGGTACCATTTTACCAAGAATTGGCTATTTGAAGCGTAGAAGCCTAGAACATTATCAAATAACAAAAAGCAATACAACATATTAACTTAATCATTAAAACACCAATACAATGCAACCAAAAAAACTTATTAATCCCTTATATACACTATAACATACATATGATGAACTATACATATAACTATACATATAGTGAATCAATCAATCAAATTTGAAAGGATATATACAAAAATTGCTATTAAAAAAGGTAAAAAAAAAATGAACTGAGAAATTGAAAAAAAATTTATTTATTTATTTATTCATTTATTTATTTATTTATTTTTTTTTTGGGGGGGGGGTCTAGGCCCGGGCCTAATGGAAAATCAGGCCCTGTATGTGTCTTAGTATAGAGACTCTACAATTTTCAAAGTGAATTTTCAGTCAAAATTGACAGGGTGCCAAATGTGTGTATAAAAAAAGATTTTATAATCCTTCATGTCATTGATTGCGTGAAATTAACAGAAATGGAAAGTACTGAAATCTTAGCTGTCTCATGAAGAAAAATGCAGTCACGAATCTCTATTAATTAATTACCGTGGCAACGTTATTAATTTATTTTACTATATTATTGTTATTATTATTATTTTTTTTTTTTTTGGGGGGGGGGGGGATCGTCACGTACGTGTAGTTCAATAATCCACAAAAGACACAAAACTGTTGTCTGCTTAATAAAAACGCCTAACTTACATCGTTCTGTTGACGAGGTGACCGAAATCCGGAGACTCAAAGTAAATGGATTTTAGGTTTGGAAAATCTGGGAAGAGTAGTAGGGCAGTGAATTATAAGATTTTCACGAAAAATGGTGATTACGCATCTAGGAAATGGTCTGGAAGGACCCAAAAAAATTCCATAAAGAGATGGTCGTTCCATTCTTCGTATCGTTCCAAAATTTGTTTCTGTGTTTCCCAGAGTGTAAGCTGAGGAATCTTGAAGTATACAGTTTATCGTCGAATTAAAGAAAATCGTAATATAGTGCTTCGGAAAAATATACCCTTTGTCTGTACTCAAATGGCACCATAAACTTAGCTCGATTGTACTGGGCCAGGTGCCTCATGAAATGGAAAGACGAATGGGTTGTCAGGATGGTTAGAACTGCAACTGACATGATTAAAAGCGAGAGCTTTGAAATTTCTTCAGCAGGCAGAGTAGAATGGGATATGTGAGGATTTTTGGCGCCTTTGTTTTTAATGGAACTACTGATATTGCATCCCTAAATTGCAGACAAAACTCCGAAGATTACACTAAGTAGCTGCTTCCTACCTACTACAAAGATTCTTGCAGGGATGATTGAACGGTGCAGCAGGACAATACAAGGATCTATATTTCAGTTACAACTAAAGATGGTTTGATACTAATTGTTATTAAATAGTAATTAAACATGATGAAATAACCAAACTACGTTTCAGATTAAATAATGTATTTACGCATACCAAAAATCACACCAACATGGCAATCGGATTACACACGCTAGCGGAGCGAGCGAGACAATAATAATGACAACTTGTTGCCAAATCTTACTACACAAGTTCTGTTTGAAAGAAGGTTGCCACTCTACAAGCTTAATACAATTATAATGAAAACAGTTAAGTTATACATATTAGAACATTTAAATATTGGAATTTGCATATATTTTAACACGCCCCCTTGCTAATTACACTATCTTAAATGTCTACAGACTTCAATTTAACAATATAAGGATCATATATGAAGACCTGATAATACATGACAGAATGCTTCTACAGTAAAAAAAATATGATAATACTATTAAACATTCATGCAGTGTAATAAATATTAATACTGTTTTAGAACTGACACACTGTAAATAAAACTAACTTCTAAATACTAAAAATAGTTCTGTACATGAAGTGAGTTTGGTCAAAGTTTCTAAAATGAGTCTCTTATCAACAATAATCAAAGTTTTCACTAGTATTTCAATGCAACTGTCTCTACTTCAGCACAGGAGAAAGTTCTTACACAAGGTTGTCACTCACTTTTAGTGCTTATTCACCAGGGTATGCTGCTGCATATCCAGAAGCTTGTAGGGCTTTCTTAGACACTTGTTTTGTGAGATGGTCAGCAAGGTTCTCACCTGATGGTATGTACTCAAAAGTAATGACTCTCTCTCTCACCAAATCTCTTAAAAAGAAGTATTTTATGTCTATGTGCTTGCTTCTCTCTGAAGTCACATGATTTTTGGCTATGAATATGGCTCCTTGATTGTCAACTAACACTTTTTGAGGCGAGGACACCAACCTACTACATATTTCCTTCAATAGATTGTTGATCCACAAGATTTCATTGGCGGTGTGACACATTGCAATATATTTTGCCTCTGTCGACGACAAGGCTGTTGTGGATTGCTTCTTACTATACCATGAGATTGGAGCTCCTGCGAGCAGCATTATATATCCACTATAAGATTTTTGGTCAGTTCTGTCACCTCCCCAGTCAGCATCAGAATAGATTAGCAGCGGTTCACCTGTCTTCCTAAATTTCAACTTTCTGTGTCGAATTCCCTTTAGGTACCTCAGGACATGCTTCACACCCCGCCAGTGTTCTTCAGTGTGCTTCTTATTGAACTGGCTCATATAGGTGGATGAGTAAGCCATATCTGGGCGAGTACCACAGGTGAGATATAGCAGGCTCCCAATAGCTTGCCTATATGGGATCTTCTTGATTTCTTCCCTTTGTTTGTCTGCTTTGTTGTATTTTATGCTGGGTCTAATGGTGTAGCTGCAGGTCTTGCTTCTGTCATCTTGAAAGTTTCTAGTATTTCTGACACATAGGCAGTTTGATCTAAAGTGTATGATCCATCTTTTTCTTTGTGTATTTGCATGGATAAAATTTGGCTTGCTGGGCCTAAATCCTTAGCAGTGAATTTTTCCTTGATCTTTTCTTTGAACTTGTTTATTTCTTGTATGTCTCCAATGATCAAAAGGTCATCAACATAGACTCCAACTATGATGTTTCTCTGGTGACAAAAATAAATACATGGGTCTGCATTTGCCCTCACTAATCCATAATCAATTAGGAAGTCATTTAAACAAGTGTTCCACACACGTCCTGATTGTCGAAGGCCATATATACTCTTCTTTAGGTGGCAGACAAGGTGCTCATTTCCCTCTTCAATGCAACCTTCTGGTTGAGCCATGTACAAGTCTTCTTCTAAGACTCCATTGAGGTATGCAGCTGTCACATCCATTTGATGGATTTCAAAATCTTTTTCAGCAGCTATGGCAATTAATAGTCGAATGGATTTAAGCTTGATAACAGGAGAAAGGGTGTCATGAAAGTCCACACCAGATACCCTTTGCTACTAACCTGGCCTTAAATTTTGCTCGTTTTCCAGTTTCATCCTTCTTCTTACGGAACAGCCATCTGGAAGGTATTATCTTCACACCAGGTGGTTTGGTAGTAAGTTCCCAGGTTTGGGCTTGGGTGAGGTTTGCAATTTCTTCGTTCATGGCCTTTTGCCACATGTCTGCTTCAGGAGATTTCAGGGCATCTTGCACTGTCACTGGATCTCTCTCATCATATTGGTGTATCTCTTGAGCATTATAGAGGTAGTAATCTTCAAGGTGTTTGGGTGTACTGACAGGTCTTGCTTCTTTATCCCTCTTGTTTCTACAGGTAAGATTATTTGTCTTCACTTCAGTGTCATGGTTTTCGGGTACTTCTATTATCTCTCCAGCTGATTTAGGGTTGTTTTCGGACTGTTGGTTAGAGTAATCGTCAGGACTTAGGTCATGTAGTTCTTGAAATGGAGCAGGAAATAGATTTAGGTCATCTGTGTTGAGATTTGACTGTTCTAGGATTGAATCTCCAACTTCTACTTCAGATGTGTACAGGTAGTCATCTTCCAAATTTTCAGTACTGAGTGTAACTTCTCCTGTAGTATTATAACAATTGTCAGTCTTCAGGGGAAAAATATTTTCTTCAAAAATTACATCTCTGCTTACAAAGAACTGTTTTTTCTTCAGGTCATATAATTTGTAGCCCTTGACTCCATTGGGATAACCCACAAAAATGCATTCTGTGGCCTTAGGATCAAGTTTACTTTTCCTTGAATATGAGCGCACATGGCTCCAAGCTGTACATACAAATACTCTGAGATGATCTATTTTGCTTTCAGAACTTGACCACATTTCCTCCGGGATGTTGCCATTAATTGCACAAGATGGTCGCTTATTATGTACATAAGCCGCAGTGGCTATTGCTTCGGCCCAAAATCTGTGGTCTGCTCCTGATTCAATGAGAAGGCATCTTGTTGTGTTTATCAATGTTTGGTTGATCCTTTCTGATTTGCAATTTTGTTGTGGTGTTTCAGGTACACTAAGCTGCCTTTGAATTCCATGCACAGTAAGATACTTGTCAAATTTTTCATTTCTGTATTGTCTGCCATTGTCACTTCTTAGGATTTTTATCTTCTTGTTGTGAAGAGTTTCAACCATGCGGCGGTACTCTACAAGCTTAATACAATTATAATGAAAACAGTTAAGTTATACATATTAGAACATTTAAATATTGGAATTTGCATATATTTTAACACAAATCATACCACAGTAATGGATTGGTCATTGCTGAGGCCCGATCTTAACCTGAAAGAGAAACAATGAGATATGATATCTAGCGATGTGCACACGAATAGACGACTATTCTTAAGTGCGATAGAACTGAAGGAAAAGACTTAACAAAGCTGGTTTGGAATAAAGCCAGTTCATTTGCAGAATTAGGTAATCAGCATGCCTGGCAGATTTTTCAGTTATTCTGAAAAATCCGTAATTCAATTTTATAAATGTAAGTTTAATGTTCATTTAATATTTTTATACTTTTGAGACAGCGTATTTCTGCATTTTATTTGAAAATCAAGTTCAAATTCTTCCCTTCTCATCAAGAACATTGTTCAGATTCAGCTTTGAATATCCAATAATTCAATGTGAACGCTGTTTTCGGTGTTATTTTATTTAATTTTTCATGTGGGAAAATTTAAAGGCTGTACATTTTTAAGCCTCGCTTTGTAGTACAACTTTCATGCCAAAAATTATACCAGAATCGTGTACATTATAATTTCTTATCTTTATTACCACCGGAGAGGTAGTTTGTTAAATATTTCGCGCGGATCAGTTTGTTTGTGTCACAGTATGCCTTTGAAAAGTTCTTGTGTTTTGTGTGTTGTGACTTGAAAAAAAATTAAATTTTAGAAAAATAATTTGAAATATAATATTACCTCATCATTTACTCGTAACATTCTTAAGGCTTCAATAGAAGGTGTGCTGTGTGTATGATCCATTTGTATTTTAATTACGGTTCTTAGTGGAGGTTTATGGTGGAAATAAATGTCTTTCTTAACATTATCTTTTGTAATATATTTTATTACTATTTGGAGCTTTGCTTTGCACTCAGTGTTCCTTTTTGATTCTAAATTCCTTTTATTGACCTTAGAATGGTGGCAAATCCATTTCTTTGAAAAACTAAATCTAAAGTAAGATAAATACAACATTAATAATACATACTCCACTCACACTGAATTCAAGAAGTGCGGTAAACTATTTTTCAAATTTAGTGAAAACTTTTAGCATCACTTTGAAAAATATAGTTATAATTTTCCACAATTTAAACTAATTTTTATTTATTAATTAATAATTTGAAAATGCTAAATTTGTTACTTCATATTTTGCAAAGCCAACGAAAAAAGGAAAGATGATTCAATTTTAAACCTATGTTATTAGTTTATTTTTCCAGTAGATGGCGATACTAAAATTTGTTTTTAATTATTGTGCGTTAATGTTTAATGTGAATTTAGAATTTATTTAAGAGATTCAAAATATTGCTTCTAATATATCAATTCTAATATACCAAGAGGTAAAGAGAAATACCTATTTGTAATAGAAATAATTTAAAACAGCTACATTAATGAATGAGATATATAATTTTTTCACTTCTTCGTTACCGCACTCCTTGGGTTATAATTCAATTATCCAAAAAAATTTCAACAGTAAACAAAATATTTACCTCTGAAAGTTAGCAAGGTTTCTGTATTTAATCCACGCTGTGCTGGTAATTTCTGAGAACACCTTCTTAAACTTTTCTGCGCCATCTCTCGAGACTATATCAGCCCGCAAAATAATTTCTTTTGGGCATGACTCTTTCTCATTTAATACGGCTGAAGGAAAGTAATCTTTCAATTTAGGCAATATTGCACTTTTAAAATTTAGAATTGCATTCTCGGACATTGTCTGGGATATTTTGAAAAGATTGTCTAAGACAGTGGTCGGCAAACTCATTAGTCAACAGAGCCAAATGTCAACAGTGTAAAGATTGAAATTTCTCTTGAGAGCCACATTGTTTAAAACTCAAACTATATAGGTAGCTGCATTGTTATTAATTTAATTAGGATACTCCAAAGGTGGCCTTTGCTAAAAACGTCCTCAATCTGAATGAGGTACGTTCGCTGAGGTCGACCCCTTCCAACTCTTCCATCCACACTCGTTTTGTATGCATATTTCGTCTATCTCCATTCGTTCATCATCTCTGTATGTCTAAACCATCTCAACATACCTTTTTCAATCCTCGACACTACATTTTCTTTCACTCCACAGCGCTCCCTAAAATTAACTTAATAAACTGTATTTGAAGTTTTATGTCTTAGTTAAACTATAGGTATGTTGAATAAAACTTGATATACTTAATATCGATATTATTTATTGATAAAATTAAATTATAAAGTATCCATAAAATTAAATCATAACAATGACAGACAAACATCTATATGAATATTGGCCTCGCATCTCCTAGTTCAGGGATGGCGAACCTTTTTCTAACGCGTGTCAAAAAATGTCTTGAAACCGTAGAACTTAAAACCGCGTGTCACAAAAAATAAGTTTTTTTTCTTTCTTTCGAAGACCTTCGGAAATTAAAAAAAAATTATACGATATATATTTAAAACAAAAAACAAATTTAACTTTTTATTATGATTTGTTTAAAACCATCAGTATCAGGAAGAAAATAAGTACAAAAATTATCGAACTTAATGTGACACTTGTTGTTGTCTTTCGGACGATAATTTATTTATACGTGGTTCGATATTTGTAACTTTTAATCGTACACACGCAGCGGAGAAGTCGATGCCGAGGCGATTTCTATTCTTACTTTTAATAAAATTCACTGTCGAAAAAAATTTTCGCAAACGTAGGTTGATCCAAACATTGTCAAAGCATCTCTTGTTAAGTTTTTCCATCGACATTAGCGAATTAGGCAACGAGTTCCATTCAGTTAAAATAATATTTTCAGTGCTTGTTGTTGAAATATATTCGTCACAATTTTCCAGATCTTGTAATCTTTTTTTCCAAGTTTACGTTTAGTTCTGCAAATTTATTCCTCCGTAGAACACTGTTGTGAAATTCAACCATTTCCGTTTCTAAGTTATCAATTTGAAGCCAATCGAAAGAGGATAATTTAAGTTTCCCCCATTTCTCGAAATTGGGAGAATCTTTAGTCAAATAGTATTTCTTTTGAAAAAATTAATTTCAAACAATTATTTTTTTAAAATTATTTCTAGTACAAATTAGATTATAGATCTCTCAGTCCGACGAATGAAAATCAAAATTTGAAAAGTTAAATGGATGTTAAAACAATGTGATCGTCTCGCGTGTCGTTTAAAATTGCTTTGCGTGTCACTGCGTCTAGATGAATTTCTCTCAAAATAGCAACAAACCCGTTTCTTACGACGGTCATACTTTTCGCCCCATCTGTTGAAATTGAGGCAATTTTATCGAGTAAAATATGATGTTTTTCAATGCACTTAATTACAGCATTTGCTATATCCTCTCCACGTGTTTGACCTTTGAGTGACAATAATTCTAAACGTTCTTCTTTAGGACCCGTAGATGAAATAAATCGTACAAAAAGTGAAACTAGCGCTGTATCATTTATGTCACAAGACTCATCAACTGCTATTGATAAAGCTGAAACTAATTTAAGATCTTCCACTTGATGGTTGGTTATATTCGAAGACCATTTTGACTAGTCTAGTGTTTTCTACGGGGACACGCTCTCGGAAGTAATACATTGTAAAACACGATGCAAAGATACGACTTGACGATACGCGTTGACATTTAATCTTTCTAGAAATGTTTTCTCATTAAGTCGCTTCAGAGCACTCGCCTAAAGATAAAGACAAATAAACACCAACTAAGTATGCGATAATTTCAAGATTAAAAAGAACTTTTTATGTACCATGTTTTTAAATTTTCTGTTGAATCATATAAACTTGACAATTCTATGTATTAATAAATACTTTTTAAAATTTTTTGATGAATTATCCCATCAACTTGAAAGAAAATGAAGTTAATTGGAAGTTAACTTGCGTTTAACTTTTCGTTCCCGTCCTGGCCGATAGATGGCTGCACCAGTCTACAAAACAACATTAACTGAAAAAGAATTCAATTCTGCGTAAAGATGGCTAAACGTATTAAAATAATGCATTGTCATCGTGTTCTGAGCTATTCTAAAAGTTTCAAATGTCTAGCTAGTCGGGAAGTTAGATAAAAATCGATTGCAAGATTTGTACCGGACAGACACACACACACACATACAAACAAACAAGAAAGCGAGTTAATAAAAGCATGGTAATAATAAAAATAGAAATAAGAAAACCAGTCATCACGAAGTTTCAATTTCACTGTACGTGCGCGCTCGCACGTGGTATTTTATAGAAGAGCCACACTCAAGGGGCCAAAGAGCCACATGTGGCTCGCGAGCCATGGTTTGCCGACCACTGGTCTAAGAAAACCTACCCGATAGAACTGGGGCAACCTTTATCCTTTTCGCCAAACCGCCAAGCGGGTGCCGAAATCGTCCGCCTTTCAAAATATGCGGCCGGAATCATGCTGGATCATGGCCATAGATGGCTTCGCGCAGAGAGGATCCGGCTCAAGTTTACAATGTTCCCACAAGGGTCGGAGAATTTAGCCAAGTGCTACCTCCATTTTGATCAAGCATCCCCTCCCTCTGACCACATGAAAGGACTTTCCGGTCTTATTATCCGGTATTTAACGTGCCTATATCTGGCCTAGACACGAGGACATTCAGAGGCGCTTGTCGGGATATGAAATGAGCACCATTCGTCCGAAGCCCAACGAGCTATCATTAGGCTACCTCGGGCCCTTGAAATTTCCTTCATGTAAAATAAAATATAAGAGACAATGTTAGAAAATCGAGATTGCGCGATGCTCAGCGGCTATTTTTACGTTTTCTATCTTTTCCTTACTGTATGCGAATAATTATTTTTTTACCAGTGGTACTTTATTATACTGCCCATCATGCTGCCAATAAAAATCACTAGTTATTCTATTCAACACTAGAACTACCAAGCTGGTCAAAATGACCGATTATATAACATTGGTAGACACAGATTATCTAATTATTAGTTCTGGCGTCTAATAATTAGTAATAATCTTCTAATAACTAATAGTTCTAGCGTTAAAAATTCTAAAAATTCTAGATAAAAAATTTTTAGTTTTCAAACAGTTTTTACTAAATTTTTAAACTGCCGTTTATATATAAAAACTCTAATTTGCAAAGATTTTGTGTAACTTTTTCCTGTAAAGTTTTTATATTACATTTAATTTTCTCGCTAATCTTTCATTATTTCTTTCATGTGTACAAAAAATAAATTGGTGGATAGGGAGTGGAGCGTGGATCGCCCCAAAAGGCTAGGGTGCGCCCACCTGTTAATTTTTTTCGCTAGCCTTTTGTGTTAAAGTTCGCGTTTTGTTATTCGCGAACTTGAACGTTTTGCAAACGCATCTTTCATATACACAGAAAGTTTTTTTTTTTCCATTGCGGATGCACTTGACGTCAAACATTCGCCTATACTACGCCGCAATTTTACTGCCCATTTTATTGTGGGGGCACCATATAGGCGGACAGCATTACACCCTACGAAGGGACGACACGAACAGAGGCATTTTTTGTGGCGCGACGCCAGGATTCGATCCGAGCACCCTCAGCACCGAATACACAGAAATTGAATTGATAGAAAGGGAAATGATCTGCTAACGGGGATGCCCCCTTCCATTAGTAACTGTGAGAATTTCGCCTCGAAAAACGAATCTAAACAACAATGTCCTGCCACGCGGTATGTTATTTCTATTTGGTCTTAGCCAACGCGAGTAAATCTAAATTCTAAAGACAACTATGACTATAATTTTCGAGCAAATATGTACTATAAATCAATTGAGATGCAACATATTCTATTCATAAGTTTAATGTACATATTTACAATTTATTTATATTACTCCGGCATGTGCCCGTTTCTTCTGCAGCATAATATGTTGCAATCTCTTGCAAATTCTCATTGGTAAGCTCTTCCGGATCATGTTCAGTAAATTGGGTGATTTCTTCGTTGTCAATTTCCAGATTAAGTTTCCCACCAATTTTTAAGATTAGATCTCTAACTTCGGCCAAAGGATCTGCTTGTTCGGATACTGAATGAATTGCATTCGTTTCAAAACATTTTGTTAGTTTCTTCCATATTTCGTGCATGCATGTTGGAGTGACTTCTTTCCATCCTCTATCTATGATCTCAATACTATGAAGAGTATTATAATTTTCCCAAAATGCTTTTAAGTTCGTCTCCTCTTCAAGTGTCGTAATTGCTTGTGCAAACATTATTTTTAAGTAATTTACTTTAAAAGAGGCAATTGCTCCCTGATCCATTAGATGTAAAATACTTGCAGTGTTTGGAGGTAGATACAGAACTTTTATGTTCGCATGTAAATCACATATTTGTGGTGGATATCCCGGTGCATTATCCAGTAATAAAAGTATTTTAAAAGGAATGTCGTACTCTTTATAGTACTTTTTTTAACTTTACTAACAAAAACATTCGCAATCCAATCTTCAAACATTAATTGCGTCATCCAAGCTTTTTTATTGCAGCGGTAATTAACAGGTAACTTATTTACATCTATTCCATTAAATGCTCGTAGATTTTGTGATCGGTGTATCAATGAAAGGTTTCAATTTAAAGTCAGCGATATTTCCGCCCAATAAAAGTGTAACTCGATCCTTGAACGTCTTGAAACCTGGCATACTTTGAGCTTCTTTATGAATGTAGGTATGTTCAGGCATTTTCTTCCAATATAGCCCGGTTTCGTCTACATTAAAAATATGTTCCTTTAGATATTTTTCATCTTCAAGCAGCTCATCAAATTTGGTTATAAAATCTTCTGCAGCTTTATAATCAGCACTTGCTGCCTCTCCACTTATTTTGACATTATGGAAATTCATTCTTTTCCTAAATCTTTGAAACCATCCATGGCTTGCAGTAAAAGTCTGGTCATAATCTTTCTTTTTCTGTAGTTTCAACTGTTGAAAAAGACTGCGTGCTTTCGTCTGAATGGCCAAGAGGTAAAGTGGAATTCTTTTTTGAATTATTGCATTTTGAATCCTCCATCCAAATCACCAACAGTTTTCCATTTCGTGGATGGGTCCTTGCTGTTTTGCTATTATAATTGTTGATTTCAGAGATGCCGACTGTTTCACTGCTGCTAAAACTAACACTTTATTTTTTAAAACAGTGGAGATCGTGGAATAAGACAATAACTCACATGCTATATCCTTCACTTTTTTACCAATTCCGTGGTCTTTTATTATTTTAAGTTAAATTTCTAAGTCTATTACACTTCTATTTTTATTTCTGGGCACTTTTACATACTAGGAATAAAATTATGTATGTATTTAACTTCACAGATAAAAATCATACCACTACATATTAAACAATACAAAATAGTAATATTTTTATGCAATGATAATGAGAAGCGACGATTGCGCACTTGTTTTGTTAACTCTCGAATGAAGGTTTATTTGATTTGTCGTATGGATATCGATGCTATTGCATCATACATTTTTATTATTGTGTCATACATTTTTGTAGTACTGAAGAATATTGCATCATATTTTTTAATAATTATGTAATACATATAGGTATGTACTGTACATTCGAGGAATAATATTTTTGAGGGAAAAAAATAAGTAGAAATAAAATAAAACTTTCGGCCGTAAGTGAGAGTGGCCGTAAGTCGAGGAATATCTTTAAATATAAACTGTTGAATTTAAGTGAGTGGCCCTATTTTTCTATGCGGAAGAATACCGTTACCTATAGTAACCCTATCCATCTCGCCACCGTCTTACTTTCAGAGTTGCGTAGAGAATATGTCGCTGTGTGCGTACATTGAGAGCTGTGTGCAACCTGTGTTTAACCATTTTATATATTTAATAAACGTAATTAATCAAGATCCATGATCTAGTGTTTCACGTGTTTAACATCAGAAGCAACGTAAACTTATAAAAGAAATCATGGATTTTGAAATATGGTCACTACACTAACTACCAATAAGTATTTGGACATCTATGATAGAAAAGAAAAACAAAATTTATTCATATTCAATAGTTGATAGAGACTCCACGAGATGCAATTACAGCCTCAACCCTCCGGGGCTTGTTTTCCCCAAGTCCTTGTATGACGGCTAGTGGTATTTCATCCACTCAGCTTGGAGAAGACATATAAGTTCCTTCACCGATTTTGGAAGGTTGTTTCACCCCTTAATTCGGCCATCCAACTCGTCCCAGAGGTTCCCGATAGGGTTCAAGTCTGGGCTCTGGACAGGCCAGTTCATTCGGTTAACCCCATTGTCACCATACCAATCCATGGTGGACCTCGCAACATGACAGCTGGCGTTGTCGTGGAAGTAACATGGGTCCAACCCGTAAAACTGCCACAACGTAGGAGGCACACTGTCCTCCAAAATAGTGCAGTCGGCGTTGAGCTTACCATGAACTGGGATCAAGGGTCCCAGTCCATACCAGGAGAAGCACCAAGAGACCACAATTCCACTTCTGCCGAACTTTACTGTGGGCACAATGCATTCTGGCAGGAGGCGTTCTCCAGGCAGACGCCAGACCCAGACCCTGCCATCCGAACGGTAGAGGGTGAACCTTGATTCGTCGCTCTAGAGAACCCGTTTCCACTGATCTACGGTCCACTTTCGACGTGCTTTGCACCACATTAACCGAGCAGCGAGGTTGGACTTTGTGATCAAAGCTTATAGGCGGCAGCACGACTATGAAAACCAAGCAGATGTGCTTCCTTACGGATGTTATTCATCGAAACAGCACTCCCGGATGCCTGTTGAAACTCCTGGGGTATTTGGGTCATCGGTTGGGTGCGGTTCTTCCGAATTTCTTCGGACAGCACCTAATTCCAACATTATAGCCAGGAAAAAATGGCTATAATGTTGGAAGGAGTCAAAATGTTTCAATTGCGAATCCTTCACAACAGTGTGTTATCAATAACCCGTCGGTCTCTATCTCTTAGTTTCGTGAGTCTGCCGACTCGGGGCACATTCCGACAATCACCGCTTACCTTCCCCATCTGAATCACATAGGCCACTGTCGAGTTTGGGTAGTTCAGCTCGCTAGATATGTCCCGTAAGGATCGGCCATTTCTGTGATACCCGACGATTACACCTTTCTCGAAATCAGAGAACTCTGCATTTCGTGGCATCTTACATGCGACTAATGACAATGTTGTTTCCTACACGATATTTAACGGCGGACGGCGTGACGTATATCAAGACCGCATATATCGTCATTTGCATGGGTGTCTAAATACTTATTGGTAGATAGTGTATAACAGTTATTCTGATTTCTGGTCCTGGTGGGAGTCCGAGACTGAAAATCATTCAAAAATGATTGGTGTGTGTTATGAGGGGTACCAGAGATACCCCATTGCGTTGTGTTGCTAAAAAGGGGAGAAAAACTCCAACAAGATACTAACTAATCGACATGTAATTACCAATAAATAATAAACAATTTATTTATACAATTAGACAGTGATTAGCATAAAATTTACGTTGCATGAACATAATCTTGGCTATATATGAAATATACATAAAAAGAGACCATTTCTTATCTGCGTTGCTGGAAAAAATGGCTATAATGTTGGAAGGAGTCAAAATGTTTCAATTGCGAATCCTTCACAACAGTGTGTTATCATTAATTTTTTTATTGTTTTGTGCTGGGAATAGATAATAAAATATGACCAGTGAAATATCAATAAAAAATTTTATTTATTGATTTGTTTAAAATATAGTTATTTGGAATATTTATAGAATAATTTTCTACATCTTAACTGTCTTATGGTTCCCATTATATCTTTTTGCTGAGCAGGTTTTCTAAGTTTTGATATAGATAAAATTTGTCCTCTGTATGTTCTTGATGTACAGAATTTTAATGTTTTGTTATCTGATGTTCCTAAAAACTCACGCGTTTGTTCCATTATGAAGTTTCGTATTTATTTACAAGAAAATATTAATAATTATATTTGAATAAACATATAATCACCTGCATGTATATCTAAACGTAGGCGCTTAAATTTTCCTGTAGATGCTTTAAAGTACTTATTTTTCAGTATAAAATTTAACTACTTGTTAAAATAAAACATTTAATCTTTCAGTTCAATTTAATAATAGTGATGATTACATCTCCTGCGACATAATGGATCCATTGCGTTTTGTTTTACGCGTGACGTCCTTACATGAATGTGACGTCACGCCTGATCCCTAGTTGTGATAAATAATCATGGGAAAAAAATCAGATTAAGTAATACTTTGCACACTTCTCTGACTTTTCCTAAATCTCTTCGAAACACTGTAATTTCTGTTACCTCAACAGGTTCACTTAAAATTATATTTGGAGAGTGCAATATTTACAGCCCCAATACATCAATTTAGTTCAACTATTAGGCAGTTGCACGGAGCATGTCACATTTTGACTGTTACGGAAACGACGGGCAAAACGTTAGTTAACAAACGTATAGATTACTAAAATTCCTGTCGAAATGCATCCCTAAACAATTGTGCCACTGCAAATTGTGGATAACAGGGCATCATGGGAAAAAAGGATGCTATCCATTTTCTGATCTTCGTTTTTATCGTGGTTTCTTCAGTGACATTGCGTTAAACATACATATGTTAAGATAATACAATTCTTTCCGTGTATTGTGGTTGACGTTTTCTCTCAATATCTTGAAAAAAATTCCTACCTGAATTCAAAGTTGCGAAAGGCCGGTTCCGACAGTGCAGTTATAGTGTTTTCAGGAGGTTGTAGGAAAATTCTGAAACGCGAGATTGGAAAATGTCGCACCACCCGGGAACCACTAAGTGACATTACATTTAGAAGAAATGCAATGAGTTCATTCTTTTACCATCTTAATTTATTGAACCCATTTAATATTTTTTTTTTTTTTAAATTCACGGAATAATGTCTCTTATCTCGAGGTGGCTCCTGGTTATGAGAAATTTTCAGCTTAAGTAATACGTCTCTTGTGTCTCAAAATTTTCTCGCAACCCCTGGCGTGAAAACTGATGTTCAGATGTTAAAATGCCCTAAAGGAATCGACCCTTTGCGATTTGAAGTGTGAGGAAATGAAAATATCCAAACTCTTCCAACCGCAAAGGGTCCATTCCCAGAGCGATGATCTTGACGTAAGAGCAACCGACTCCTTTCTTTTCTATCATTAAGTAAAATAACGTGATTTGGGATATTGTCAGCTCTAATTTCACCTCTGAAAACAATTAACTTATTCACTTAACTTATTCAATTGAGATTATTTATTAAAAACAAGTGTTTCTTTTTGGTATAGAAATCTGAACTACATTTTTGCCGAGTGCCATTGGTGAGGTTTGAGATGCTTGAATTGTGGATCCGCCATTTGCTGCTATTGCAGCTTCATCTGTTCTGAAGAACCCGTGCCCCTCAAAATTTCAACAGTTCCGTGAATGTATAACGTTCACCTCATGCGCTAAATCCACAGTTTTGACTAATTTACAGTCGGTATGAAGCGATCGCTTGGCATTCGCCAGACCGTTCGTACAGGGTGATCCAAAAGTCACTAGACCATTCTAGATTATAACTTTTTAACAGTTTTAAAAAAAAATTGTTTCAGATTATTTATCTCTAATCCTTGAAAAATAATCATAGAAATTCACGAGAGAGCAACTCGTTAAAAATAATTGAATTCAATATAGAAAATATCAACGATCAATAGTGCTAAACCTAAAGAGCTACATTCGTTATTTTGGGGTCAGAAAACTACCATTTGAACAAGCGATACTCAACTTATTTCAGCAGTTTCAAGATTAAGGGGCTTTGAGTGATCTACCTCGTGCTGGGAGGCCACGTTCAGGGTGTTCTCAAGGTAATATTCAGCGCGCACAGAGGTGCATTGAAGAAAAGCGTTCAACGTCAACCTGACAGCAGTCCCAGCAGCTGGGCATATCCCGAACCTCACTACAGAGGATTCAAAGGATGCTGAATTTATTCCCGTATAAGGTGCAGCTAGTGCAGGAGCTAAAGCCAGCAGATTTTTGGAAGGAGGATAATTTTGTGAAACTCTGAATTCGATTGGCATTCACGCTTTCCCGAACTTACGGCTCCAGACCTTTACTTATGGGGTTATCTGAAAAATAGAGTATACTGTAACAAACCTCGAACCATGCATCAATTAAAGACCAACATCCGTGAAGAAATTGAAGGACTAAGCCAAGAAACGTTACGACAGGTGATGGAGCACTCCTTAGAAAGAGCTCGTCATTGTCAATAACAAAATAGTGGCTATTTGAAGGACGTCATTTACAAAACTAGTTAAACGTGATTTTCAAGAAGTGTATTTATTGATTATAATAGAATAGTGTGAATTTTTAATAAAGGAAAGAATTATTCCATTTTAAAATGCTCTCTTGACTTTTGGGCCACCTTGTATTTCTAGAAGGTTTATTTAGACATTGACAAAGAGGAAAAACGACGGCCATCTCTCTTTTAACTCTCCTTTTTCAGTTGATGATCATCGCTGCATGTCATCTTCAAAACCTCTCGTCCACCCTCGTTAGTACTGCAGAGAGTCGACTTTTTAGAGTTTACTCCTTTCACTTAATCGGGTAGCAAACATGTAATGACATACCCCGAGTGAAATTTGCTCTCTAAGGTTCATTTTGCCTCAGATAATTCTTTCTTCAGGGTGGTTTCCTTTACATATATTTTTCTGAGATAATAACTTGTCAGTTCATTCCCCCTCACATTCACATTGAGTCTTTCAGATCCTTAACTTTGAAGGTGTCAGTCTTTTTTTTTTTAAGAATAGTCTTGGGATATATTCAATCATCAAATATTGGAATTCCACGTATGAAATCACTCTTAATAACTAACAACATGTAATCAAGAATAATAAAATTTGTTGCTCAAAAAGTCCAAAGTTATGAAAATTTCAAAACTGTAAAATATTGTAATGGAAAAATAGGTGTTATAAGTAAGTATTTCTAAACATTTATACATCTACGGGTAAAGGATAAAAAAATAAAAACGCATATTTTTAATAATACGACGTTTTTCTACCGTGGGTGTTGTACAGTATTCATTTGGAAAGGGGAGCTAGCATCACGCAGCTTCTTGATTAGTACTTAAGAAGGTTATACACAGCTTATAATACGTAAATGAAACGATATTTAACAGAATCCTATTTGGATAGTTTAGCCATGGCCAACAGTATAAAGAGACAATGTCCTAGGCCGACAGAACCTTCATGCAAAAATCGGATTACATGTCCATTTTGTTAAAAAGAGCGACCTTTCTGTCTCGAAAACCTCTCTTACATCCTTCAAGTAAGCCTTTTGTTTACTATCCCTTTACTAAACTTATTACATTGCAAGACCAAGGCTGACACCTTCTGTTGTTGGAGTACCTGGTATCAAGAATTATACCATATCTCCGATCGGAGGTGAACATTAGACCGGAAAGAAAATTTCGAAGTACAAAATATTTAAAATGTTGAGAAGAACGTTTATCTCCAAAATAGTAAAAGCAAGGCACTTAGAAGTAAAGTTTTTCTTCATCTACCACTAACTAACTTGAACCAAAGAGAGCATCTTTTGAAGCAACTCGTATAAACTCCAAGTTCACGACATCCGTAAATGAAAATAATAACTTGCACCTGCTCAGTATTTGTGTCACAACTCAATATTTGATGAGAAGCTAAGTAGAAATACCGAAAAACTAAACTGTAGCCTCCATTTACTCTAAAACTCATAAGCATAGAAGGATTTCTGTGATTGAAAGTTGAGAGGTTCAGTAAAGTATTCGGGTCTGTAGTTAATCAGATGACAACGTAGGGAGGGTATAATGGTTCCACAATAATACACCATATAGTCGAATCCCTGCTAGGATTGTACAAATCTAGATGAATATGCGGAATCGAAACCAGAGCCAGTCGATGGCCGAATGGCTAGGGCGTTGGCATTCGGTATTTGAGTCTGTGGGTTCGAGTCCTATGTTGGCATGGATGTTTGTATCCGTTAGGAATCGACTTTTAACAGTAGTTACTGGTCTAAAAATTACCGTAACGCTCTCAATCAAATCAAATCGAAACCAGAGAGGCGGTGACTCGTTTTCCTAAATATGACATTGCATTTAATATGCACACAGAGAAGAAACAATACTGCTGCAGAAAAATTAACAACTCTCATATTCTGCTAGTTAAATTTTACAACTAGTCCTTGCAGCAAAGTTAAGAAGAAATAATCGAGTATAGTGCTATTTCAACCGAAATCGTGATCCATTGAGAAATCAGCTGAGAGAGATTTGCGAAAATTCCGCCGTGACTTTAATGCTAAATTTTTAGTAAGGTTATAACAGCGGAACACTCCGCAACGCTTTCTCACGTTATCTCTTACTCTTGAAAAACCATCACCCCGTTCAAGACCTTCAACATGCTTTGCAGACAAGCTTGCTTATCTATTTTCCATTTCGTATTATCCATATCAACTACATGAAGTAAAGCCAAAATTTATTTTACTTAATAATTCCTGTTGGTTGTCACCACTTAGCACTCGAAACTGGTCTTGTCTATCGAATGTAAAGAAAAAGACCAAATCCCTTGATTATAAATTAAGCTTTCTAACAGTTAAAATAACTTTTTGATGTTTTTTTTTGTTAGTTAGAACGTTTATTTCATCTGTCATTGTTTTTTTAAAGCAGTGTTAAGACAACTAATTTTATTTTCATTGTTGTAAGGACCTTAGTCTAGGGGCACACGAAAATTTCACCATGCGAAAAGTAGTGACGTACTATATTCTTAATCGACAATAATCCTCACTAATAGATTCTAAAAATATAAGTCAAGATGATTCCATTTTCGTTCAGAGAAATTTTCGTATACTCCGTGACTAAGACTCTAGATGTAGAAATAAACGCGGAGAACATGAAAGTTATTGCTTTTTCTGAAGCAGTATTGTTCCTTAATTTCTTATCCGCGTATATATTAGTCGTAAAGCTGGGTTATTCTGTGTAATGTCAGAATACGGGTACTTAGAGCTATCTCCCTTGTAAATGTAGAAAAACGATCTATTAAATTTGTTTAATTTTGATTTCATATCTGAAAACAAACTATTTCGATAGCGTTTTTTTTTAAAAAATCAATTCTAGATTAATCGGATTAAAGTCAATATCAATACCCTAACCCTTAAGTACAGTTATAACTATAGAACCATCCTCTATATTTCTGTAAATTTTGAACATATTCTTACGACATTTTCATTTTTAATGTAAATATATGTTAATTGCTTTACTCCGAAAATATCGTCTCGTAAAATTCGTTTGATAAAATAACTAAGATTATTTAAAAAAAATAAATTTAAATATGAATTAAAATTCAACAAAAATGAATTATTGCTAAAAATATTGTGAGCCAACCTTATTAAAAACAAATTAGCTATAATTTTTCACTTTTTGAGTGTATATATAACTCAGATCATAAACTTTAAATTTTGACATTTTTATTAGTGTTTTGTTTCTCGCCTTCATGATAAACGAAAAGTAATCGATATTAAATGTGAAGCAAATTTATTTTTGCCTCAATTAGAAATACTTCAAATAATATTGTTGATTAACCGCTTCGACTGACAAAATCTTAATTTAAACTCAAAATATTTATTTATTTTATATTTTTTATTTAACTACAATAATTTTTAATGTAGACTTATTTTACAAAAATTCCCCTTAATTTTAGTTGAATTTCGGTAGAACAACTACAAAAATGTTTCCCCTTTTGATTTCGTAGCCTTGATAAAAACTGATGCTTCTCGTCATAAATTGCGTTCATAAATAAATTGGTGGGAAATTACTTTAATATAAAAAAAGGTTAATCACTTCGTTGCGCATGTGCACTTTCCCCAAGTAGACGTCAAAGTTGTTAATCCACCGGTTTATAAGACGACAAGGCTGAATGCTTGTGTAGGTCATACGAGAAGTTGCTTCGATACCTGACAGAGGCCGCCTCAGAACCATTGCCAGCCTAAGTTGGAGAAAAAGTGGTCCGCTGGCTCGCAGTCCGGAATTAGTTTTCTTCTCGTAATCGTCTGTTGGCATAAGAGCTGCCAGAAAGGAGTGGAGGTGGTTTAAAAAAGGAAGAAATTCGGTGAGGAAGTGGATTGTTTTTCCGTGTTTTCTTGTGTGCGAGATTGCTGCGGAGTGTTAACTGGGACTCTATGTGATGGGAATTAGATTTCGATGCCCCCATTCAGCGGTGTTCTTTGGGATTCTCATCTGCCTCGCTTTGTCTACATTCACAGGTGAGTGGACCTCTTTTATTTTTCTCCAGGTCTACTAGCTGATTGTTCTTCCTCTGACCATTAGGGATCTTACCTTTGCTTTTATCTATATTCACCGGGAAAAGTTATGCTTAATCTATCACAACTGTTATCATGTACAAGAACGAAGAAAATACAACCCGGTGCTTGACCAGCAGTCATTTAAATTTTGAATCTATGATGATTGGTTTAAAAATATTTAATTTTTTATTTAAAAATTTGACATAAAAACATGGAAAAAAAACAACAAAATTTCTACAAAATTTCTTCTAAAAAATTTCTTATTTTATGCAAAAAATAAAAAATAAATAAATAAATAAATCTAAAAATAGCTCAGAGTATTTTTTCATTGCTTAAAAATTTAAGGAAGTTTTTCATTTAAATATCATTGATACTATTGTAAAACGTTATGATAAATAATTAAATAAATATATTTTTACATAAAGGTAATCATACTATGAAAAGCAGTTTTAAAATTTCTGGAATGGTGAAATATCATCCCCTCATGAAGAAAAATTTTGTAATATGCGTTAGATCTTCAATGATTAACTCATATGCAGACCGAAAAACCCGCGTTTCTATCACCTTGCGATATGTAAAGAATAATTTTCAACTTCTCTTCTCCAGAGGATATATTAATAAATCCCATATTTTTAACATTCGGGTAATTCCAGCTGTCTTAAAAAATTAAATATAACTTTGTTTAAAATTCTTACATTTTAAGGAAATGTTTAGAAAAATTATTTGCGTGAGGAAAGACTTTGCGGGTTCTTGTAGATACGGAACATAGATCAAGAACTATTTCCGGATATGATAGTCGCCACTATGTCACGCAATAATGTATTGTATATTAAACATATTTTCGTTCTGATCTCCATTTAGTCTGCGTCCAATATCTACGTCTTAGTTGTAGTTCATGAAGATTAGTTTCTGTTATATACACTTACATATAATCATTGCCGAATGAGAGTATTCTGATATTTATGTTATGCCTTTGAACCAGTATAAACCACAGGCTCTTTTGAATCTAACAAGAATTTGAACAGAATTAAGATTTTTTAATTGTTCGTTACCTCCGGCTACGGTTATTATAAATTTTTTT